>CM062820.1:72977860-73661365 GCA_031772625.1 Pinus tabuliformis | reverse complement strand
CTTCTTTTCATCTATTACATGACTCATTTGAAAGGTAGGTTACTCTAAAAAACAACGATAAGTAGAAAGTATTGCCATTTTTAATAGGATATTGTAGACTTGAGACATACATCGATTTGGCATTCAACATCAGGGAAAAGTAAATTGATTGCATACATCACTCGATCATCAAAGCTAATTTTGTATTGTTAAAATATCATAATTAATTTTGTTAATTAATGTGAAAATTTCTAGATCTAAACAGTATTAGATGATCTCTGCTATAAGTTTTGTGGTTGGTTTTTGGTTTTAGTTAATTATTTTGGACATTGTATTGTGGTTGAGGAAGTCGTTACAACCTACATAATTGTGGTAGTGGATGATCCTAGAACTTTGAACAATACTTTGTACATGAGGCCTCGTGTAAATACTTCGTTTGTGAATGAGCATATGGGTCTATGGGAGAACAAGATTGGCAAGATTCTGGATATGGTCTATGTACCCAAAGAGAAAGTCATCAAATCAATTCAAGGTTAGTAGCTCTAATACACTGGTCATGAAATATATCCATAATAATAATTTTTTTTCATTTTATTTTATGTAAACTGCTTGATGGATTATAAAAAATATGTTGTTGCAGAGTACCCTGATCCATTTGTCTGAATTATCAAGGTGTATCATGTATCATGTTTGTTGTATGAATTAGGTTGATAATTAAGAGTTTTTGTTTTTTGTTTTTGGCAAAGTGGTCATAGGTTTTAACGCAGCTATAAGTTATGTACGAGTTTATAAACCAACTTGTAGAGATTTATTTGTTCACTACCATGGAAAGATTTGTGAGAAACCTAGAATGAGGAGTCACAAGTAGTAGGGATAGAGATGAGCCCTAACAAGTTCATGTTCAATTTGAAATTAAAACAATTCAAAGAATTCCCACATTCATTGATGTTGTCCTTCGCAAGTTTATCTCCACACATCTACACTATGCCATATTGGCGGAATCTCTTTAGCATTGGCTCTGTAATGGCGAGAGGCCGCCATGTCTTCATACAAAATTTTGGAGTGGCTTTCACTATGAGCGTGATACAAAAACACTTTGTAACGATAATGATCATTGTACCAACTATTCTGGCTGATATAGTTACGTACTGCAACTACTTAAGGTGCCTTAATATTCACATACCTAGTGGATATTCGGCAATCAGACGGGAATCCAACCTGGGTTGTGTCAAAATCCAACCCTTAGTGCATGTAACTCATAAGCTCTTTCATTCAATAACAAAGGATACATGATGTCAATCTGTGACTTTGGTGAAGCATTTATAGGATCCATAAATAAGTTTTTCAAAAAATTAAACATCAAACACAACTTCTTTATGTGTGGCATTCTAGGATGGCAATAACAATAACTAGACACCCTTATATTGAACTATGATTGCCATTAACACTAATTTTTTATATATGATGTGCATAAAAAATATGTTGCATTAATGGTTTGAATATTGGAACTCTCAACACTTATTTCCTTTCACAAGTTAGTTGATTGTAAGTCCCCTAACATACTAACATTATATTGTTGCAAACTTAAGGATGGGGAACATGATTTCTTTGTTTGTTTGAATGCTTCCAGTCAATGACAGGAATTTCACTTGTGGACTTATGGAATCCATTCTTAACTTAGCTGCTATAACCGGGGAATCTAATCCATCAAAAATCAATCAAGGATATCCCTTATTCCATCCACATGAAATGGCTCCTTTCAAAGATTATCAGCCAATGAGGCAAGCATGTGATGAGTGGGATTTGAATCTATATGGGGACGATCACAACATCTCCTTTTAGGCACCTGTGCCAGATCTGAATGGAAAGAGGAACATAATTTGGCTAACACATAATTATAAATGATACAAGCTAGATCTCAATGGCATGGGGAACATAATTGGGCTTCCACATAATTATAAAGGATAAATGACAAATTTTGTATTCATGATTTGTGATTTGCAATAATTTTTGCTTTGGTAACATTGAATTTAATGGTAATTTTGTAACTAAATGTTAGAGTTGTGTTGGTAAATAATGCAAGCTTTTTGTGCTTAGTTATGTTGTGGTTAGATGTTCATATTATACATTGAGATTATGTCCAAATGTTATGCTTCTATACACTTTTAATCAATGATTAATTGTTCTTTGAACTTTTTTGGATGATTTATAGTTAGAGTCAAGTTTGCAATATATTAAGGTGTTATTTGACTTTACTCATTATCAAACACCTCTTCAATTATTTGTATTTTGTATGAGCTTTTTTGATCAACCATGCAAATCCTCTTCAATTATTTGTATTTTGTATGAGCTTTACTGATCAACCATGCAAATCAATGATGTAATTTTGTTTTTTTGCTTGTACAAAACTCTAGTCAATATGTTAAAGATGCCTATTTTTTACTAGAATGACACTAGATCTTGATAGATTTATGTTTCTTTACTCTTATTTGCAAAAAGCTTTTCTTCTCTCTGTTGTACTCTAGAAGATAAATATTAAGCCTATGCTACGCTAATGGTCAACATATATAACTTTTTACAACCCCTCAGCTGCACTCTAAGAGATAAATATTAAACCTATACTACTTTTTTTTTTGTAAGCTAAGGAATTTCTATTATCTACAACAAACTGAAAAATACATACTAAGGAACCTCAATCCACCCATATGGGAAACCGGATCTGTTGGTTCCTCTTCATCAAGCATTCGCTACTGTTTTGCTTTTTACATACTGTCAGAAAAAACTTACAAGACATTAAACCTTCGTAATCAGAATGTTTTAAGAGACTGTTCTTTCTAAGATCTACTAAAAGACCTATCTTCACTACTGGTTGATGAGACATGCAATCAAATTCCCAAAAAACAGAGCAGTAGCATCAAAAATCAAAAAGAGAGAGTTAACAAGCCTCTCAAATCTCTGCGTTTCCCCTTTTGATTTCATTGTTGTCTTTGGTTTTTACCAGTTCCTTCAGCATCTCCCGAATCTCCTTAATTTGTTCATTTTGTTGCTGCATTATACCTTCAACATTATCCATCTCCTTTCTTGCTGCCATCGATTCCTGAGTCATCTCCACCATTTCTGCAGCGACTTGTTCCATTGCTTTGGCCAAAAGTTGCTTCAGGACCCAGTAAATGTGAAGAGCTCGACGGTATAGGGTTAGTCTACCTCTGGTATTGCCTGGATCAGGCATCTGGGATTTCCATTCTTCCATCTCAGGGTCCGACGGTTCTTCCAGGACTCTGTTTTCCATGAATTCAATGATTTTTCGGATGTCTTCATTCGTTTCTTGATTGTAAGCCTGCTCTGCCTCATGAACCGTCCTGCGGATAGATTTCCTTCCCCTTTTTCACCTTCCCTGAGGCTGGTTTCCCTCCTCTTCGTTGTTTGCTTTCCGGGGTCGACCTTTACCTCTTTGTTCACGAGCTTTCCTTCTTCCGTCTGTTCTGCCTCGTTTAACATTTTTGCTGCTCTGTCCTTTTTCAAAAGTCTTACTCTGGAAACCCTCGTCCTGGTTAATCTCCATGTCTTCTGAGCTTTCGACCTCAATTTTTATTCTGCTCCGCTCAAATTGTCCATCTCCGAAATCCTCCCGCTCTGCTTGGACTTCTTTATCCCAGCTCGCTGCCATCTTGACTCGTTTAAGACGTTGGTTTTGATTCCTCTGTCAGGTCTCTCCTTTCCTCGCCACCTTCTTCAACTTCTTGTTGTCTTTCATCCTTCTCTTGTTCTGCCTTATAGATTTATCGCCACCTTTTTGTTTATGATGAATTTGTCCTCCACTTCCTTTCTCCCTTGTAACTTGAATGATGCTCTCTTCGGTGTTTTCCGAGATTTGTTTTGGATTGCATACCTGCTGCTCTGAATTATCATTAATTACTATGGTCAGGGAGGTATGGCCGCTGTCCTTCTATCCTATCTTGCTGCCGAATTCACCTCCCTTATCTTCTCGCTCAGGAGCTTCACGGTTTTTTTATTACAATTATGTTGTTTCATGGGTATCGTTGTCTATGAGTTGTTTCAAACTATCCCATCTTGTCATAACCATTTGATTTGTCCAACTTTCATCCACTTTCCCCATTAATTCCTTACTTCCCCAATTGGCCAAGCAATCCGCAGGCTTATTTCCTTCTCGCTTGACATGAGAGGTGATCTTGTATTCAATATCTTTCAATGTTTCTTCAATTTCTTGGACTATGCTCGCTGTTCTCCAACTTTTGATGACCTGCTCCCACTGTTTCCCTTGTATTAATTTTTTTATGGTGTTTATAACCAGGGTTGAGTCGCCTTCGATCTCTAACTTTCTATATCCATTTCTTATCCAATTTTGAGGCCCTAATAAGCCGCCATGAATTCCGCTTCGTTATTACTCATAGTTCCTCCATGTTCTGCATAAATCCATTCTATATCTCCTTGACTGTTTCTAAAGATTCCTCCATATCCTGCTGGACCTGGATTCCCCTTTGACGCTCCGTCAAAGTAAAGCTTGATAAACCCTTCCCGTGGCCTACGGAAGACTGCAAGACTTTGGGCAGCGATAGGTTGTTGTTGCTTTGTTTTTTGTTGAAAGACCATCCCTTGTTCCAAGTTCAACCTTCTTAGGATTTCTGCTTCTTCCTCAGAGGTCTTCCAATCTTCCTCTGTCCAAACTTCTGCAAGGATTGATTCCCTGATTTGTTTCAGGGTCCTTTGCCAAACTTCTTCCGGATTTGATATTTTCCCTTGGAAAATTCTTCCATTTCTTTCTTTCCAAATATTCCACACATTGAATCCTGCCACCATGTTCCAGGCTCTTCTCACCACCGAGCTTTTAAACTTTCCTTCTCCCCAATTACACAGAGTTTGTATGATATCTTGTGGATTTCGTTCAATTGTTGCAAAGAGATCTTTAGTCTTATCCCATTGGAATTGGGCTATTCTGCAGCCATTTAGTAAATGTTCCTGGTCTTCTCCATCTTGGTTGCAGAGACAACATCTTGATGGGCCTGAGAATCCTCTTTTTTGGATTTGATCCCAGGTTAGAATACGTTTCCTCCCTACCAACCACACGAACATCTTTATCTTCGGCCACCATTTATTTTTCCAAAGTTTTCTCCATTTCTGCTCCTCTTCCCTCTGCTCTTGCTGGATTTTTATATTATATGCTTCCCTAATAGTGAAAGTTCCTTTAGTTTCTTTTCCCCATTGTAGAATATCATTGCCTCCTCTGTTTTTTATATTCCTGGACTCTAATTCCTTGCTAAACAAGATTTTTTGTTCCTCCATTGCATTCCTGTTCCAGTGTTCTATTGTTTTCCATTCTCTCCATTCTTCATTTTCTCTTCCTTCTATACAATAATCTTTGACCAAGATGAGTTCTCTGTCCATCCCTGTTCAGTAGATATTCTGCATTCCCTGTAAATTCATCATTTCCTCCCTTTGCTGCCACGCTTCCTCCCATTAAACCTATACTACTTAATCGTGATCAAAACATATAATTTTGTACAATCCCAAAATATTACAAAAATAATATACCTTCCGCATTCCCCTCAGTCCTCTTATCGAAGTTCCTTTCCTTTGCACCTCTCGGTGCAATTGCTAATAAAATATTTATTATACGAAGCCATAGATCAAGTCCTTCGCTAAATATAAGCAACGTCGATTGACACAAATTTTAAGGCAGAGAGTAAACACCGGCATTTGGGCTCCAGCTCATCGTAACGATTAAGGAGAGAAAAAAATCAATCAGCGCAGGCAAAGGACCCGTTGGACAATCATGGATGGAATGGAGAAGCGAATAAAATTTCAACGGTGGCTGAAAGCTACATGTTAAGTACAATAAAATATGAAAGACATGATAATTACGCGGGATCAGACAGATCGGCCTCGCGATTTCACGTTTTTGTTTATTTTTTTCTCTTTTTTTAAAGTTAGCGAATCAAACAAAATAAGTAAATGAGAAGTTTTGTCAAAATAGATGTCTCTCTCCTCCATTATTTGACAATATGATGCGACAGAGATACTGAGAGTCGAAGGGTGATCCCAAATTTTAATTGAATATTCAATATTATACAATACATATGTTTGAGGATGGGATTCTGTACTATATTAACTACTGTATTGTAACATAAAAGAGGCATACGAGGAATTACATGCACCCAAGTTTACTACAATAGTTTCGACGAAACTTGAAAATTAAAAGACACGTGGATTGTTCGACATGCGTGTCAAGAGCTCAAAAGTGAAATTCCGAGATCGTGGATAACATGCTGTCTTTCCCTAAAGTGGATGACAGATTTTTGTCGGTACATCTTGGTGCACCGCACAGACTTGACATTTTGTCCAGATTGGACTCGTTCTCCGCGTCTTCGCTCTCAGTTTATCGCACGCGAAAATTGACCGAGTCAATGCATTACCCCCGAGGAAGCCTCTTCAACTTCAACTTGGATTGCATCATCCATAAGAAGCTCAGTACCCTCCAAGTTTCCAACACTCAGCGAACATCCTCGTTTCTAGTATCTACCACTCCATTTCGCTCTTATCTTCTGCGTTTCATCCTTTTTTTCCAAATATGATCATGAGGACTCTAGTGTGCATTGGGTTAATGGTTGTGTTTGTAGCCTTGATACATATAAACGCCGTGAATGGGCAGCTGAGCTCAACGTTTTATGACAAATCGTGTCCGAGTTTGCAGTCGATAGTGAAATCAGTGGTGAAGCAGGCGGTCACTAAGGAGAAAAGGATGGGGGCGTCCTTGGTCCGCCTTCACTTTCACGATTGCTTCGTCAATGTAGAAAAGAGTTTTATTTAGTCGAAAATAATGACTTATCACTAATTCTTTATGTTTTCTGAGTCTCATCATGTTGAATTTTGGATTCGGTTGCCTTGCAGGGGTGCGATGGTTCAATCTTATTGGATGACAACGCTACGTTTCCAGAGAAAAGACTGCAGGCCCAAACGCCAATTCTGCAAGAGGCTTCGAGGTAATAGACAGCATTAAAACTCAAGTGGAGGCAGCCTGCAGTGGAGTCGTGTCGTGTGTAGACATTCTCACCGTTGCTGCTCGTGACTCTATTGTTGAAGTAATCATCTATTCATATATCATTCAATTAGGCGTTAGTGATAAACACAATATCGACTCATTTCATTTCAGACGACCTAAGGAAATCAAAGAATAATTTCTAATTACTTGTGAATGCAATTTGTTAGCTTCAAGGCTCAACATGGACGGTAATGCTGGGAAGGCAAGACTCCCCGACTGCTACTTTAAGCGCTGTAAACAACAACATTCCATCTCCTGCATCCAGTCTCAGCACACTCGTCTCATCTTTTCAAGCTCACGGTCTTTCTACCAAAGACCTTGTTGCACTTTCAGGTACAATATTACTTATGGAGCCATCATGTTAATAAACCATATAACTTTCATGTAATTAAATTGAAATCTTATCACAAGCTATTGTTATTGTTATTACAGGTGCTCATACAATTGGTCAATCATGGTGCGCCTTTTTCAGAACTCGCATCTACAACGAAATCAAAGGGCAAACTGCCCCGACGCTGGTGGGGATAACAACCTCTCCCCCTTAGATGTGGTCACCCCAACCACATTTGACAACCAGTATCACACTAATCTGAAAATGAAGAAAGGACTTCTCCACTCCGACCAGCAGCTCTTTAATGGAGGTTCTACAGATTCTCAGGATACTGCGTACAGCACCAATCAGAAGAGCTTCTTTACAGACTTTGCAGCTGCCATGGTGAAAATGGGGAATATTAGCCCTCTCACTGGCACTAGCGGGCAAATCCGCAAAAACTGCAAGAAGTCCAATTAATCTCTCAGAAGATTGTATTCTCCGTATTTTTTCAGCCTATGTCTTATTTCTAACAAATTGATTTGTGATCGGCTAGTGAATCTTCAAAACGAAGCTCTAAAGGAAAGCAATAAACTACATTTCACTGAGATTATGTGAAGAATTGTATGCATGTCAGACAGCACATGGAATAATTTGACATGATTGCATGTTTAATCTTCATGAAAAATAACCGGGTGTTTCCAAATCAATCGACATGCGTATTATTATAAAATTGATATCCCTATGTATATCGCTAGAAACCGATTAACTTCCTTCTTTCAACAGATAAACCATAATTTCAATCTGCATCGCAAAATTATTGAACTTTTTTTTGCAGTAGAAAAAACGCCTTCTTTAATAATATTAAAGAAAGTACAATTACATGTTTGTGTCTCATGATATAATACCAAATTTAACAACAAAAAACCCAAACAGAAAGTAAAAACATAAGCGGACTGCTGTGCTATTATCCACTGAAAGTTCATCCAATGTTCAGAAGTGTTTAGATATAAAAAATAAGAAAAAAAAACAAAAAAAAAACAAGTGACATATGCTAATCTTATCTAAGAGATCAGAATAGTTCCAAAATCAAATTTGGAGTCTAGGTTGAATAAACATAATGTATGACTCCAAAAGGTGCTGAAATGCCTCTTTTGGAGAGTAAGTCAGCGATGAGGTTCTGCTCCCTATATATATGATTGAAATCAATGCGCTGAAATGCATTAATCAAGATACGAATGCGCTTCATCCAATATGTCAAAAGATGAGGCTGGAAACATGACAATCCCTTTATCTAATCAATGCATCCTTTAGAGTCCCCAAAAATATGCAGATTGGAAATGTTGAGCCAACTAGCAGTGAATAGTAGCCCCCATAGTGCGATGATTTCCACTCTCTTGTTGGAACCTGAACGACCCTCCCACCAAAAGTGATAAAACTTGTCAAGTTCAGTAGCAATGAGAACACCACATCCACACAGTCCAAATTTACATGCCCCATCGAAGAATCCCATCGAATATTCATTACAGATGTCTTGCAATATGACCTGTCTAGATTTTTTAATTTGTTTCATGGGTCCTGTCTCAGAAAAATGAGAAACAATCCCCATAACAGTGTATCTAATATCAGATTTCTTATCTTCAAAAATGATAAGGTTCCTACAGCGCCATATGCCCCAAATGATGAAAAAAGGTAGGTACCAAAAACTTGTTGTATCTGAAACCAATGCTTAAAACATGTCAACAGTGTAATATGCTTCCAATCCTCCACAATCTGGAATACACTAAGGACCGAAAACCAAATTTCTGTGGAAACCAGACAGTTCATGAAGAGATGTTCAACATCTTCCAATTTTTGCTTGCACAACATGCAGATACTAGGACCAATGAAACCTCTTCGAACTAAATTCTTCCTAGTGAGAAATTTGTCGTTCAAGGCTAGCCATCCGAAACATTAATCTTCAATGGGAAGTGTTGGAGAGGTAAATCCCCTCTACGGATAGAGGCGATCCCTACTAGCCCAGCATGGGTCTAGCAACAATCAATCAATGCTACTATGCAAGCTCCTAATTGCAATTAAAAGATAGGCAAAGAACACCTACTTGGATTCCAACGCTCTTGTTTGATGAAGAGATGCCACACTCGCTCCTTTGCTTTGGCCGGTCACAATCCTCCACTATCCTCGTGGTCGGACACCTGCACATACAAAGAGAAATGCAAACGCAAGCGTGAAATCTAATAAAAGCGATTATACATCAGTCAGAAAGGATGTAATTCACATTTAACCATTGCAAGACAAATGAGAATGGAACCATAACAGTAGTCATCTATTATTAAATCAATAACAGAGAAAGATACAACCAATGTTCTGACACTGAGTCCTTCTCTTGAGGGTCCAGCCAGCAAGTCTCATAAGCATTCACCCTTGGAGGTAAGTTCTCCCAACACAAAAAGCTCTCTCTCACACAAGCAACACTCACAACCTTCCTTGAGCTTCCTCTAACAAAACCACACTTGTCACACCAACTACCTACTAACAGCAGCAATCCAAGCACTATGAATTCCACACTATCCAAACTATCAAAAACTAGCTGCTCATGGTAATGGTGGAGGTTTAAATAGAGAAGGAGTCTCCATGAATGATGGGAGGACAAGCTTATCTTCAAGGAAGGTGGTTCCAAATGACGAACAGACACGCCATAGAAGGGAGGGCGATACTCACAAGGCTAATAACCAGACCTGGAACCATCTGGAAGGCCGGCTGTTAGAACAAACTCGCCCAAACTGGATCAGCACGGGTCTATAACTGCACTGGAGCGCTGACATCGCAGCTGAATAACAGGGAAGGTCATGTCAGCGTGCCCAGATATGAATAACAAACGCGCCGGCTCATGAAATTCGATCAGCGCGGGAAACACGTGTTCTTCCGCGCTGACAGCGCATTTGGTCTGTTATGGAGCGCCCATCAGCGCGGGTATTTGGCCAGATTAGAGAGCATGAGCATGATTTATTTGAATTCATGACATAGTAGGGAGACTGACAGGGAGACAGTGACAATTTACTGTGTAACAGATGCCCCCTAAAGCATGAAGCCCGAGAGAGTGGGAGGGGTGAAATGCTTTACAAAACTGCCGAACTGGAACACCACCAGGAAGGACCTGCACGTATGTACAACTGATAACTTGATTACATGTAGTCTAGGCATGGGCGCAGCCATCCAAAAGACATATGAAGAAAGGTCCGTGGTATGGACGCAGCCACCCAGCTGAAGAGACCATGATGATAACAAGGTATGGTTGCAGCCATCCTAAAAGACTCAGGTATGGTCGCAGCCATTCATCAACGAGTCATGTAAAACGAATCCACAAAAATCGCAGCCTGGCTCACAACAGACTAGAACCAGGGTCTTGCGCTCCATCCCAATCCGAACAGAGTACAAGTTCAAGCATGTAAATACATGAGTTGAAGTCGAACATGCATGAACATCGTCTGATTACCGGTCAATGATGAAAACTGTTAACAGACGCGAGAGGTACCACCAATAATGACAATGGCCCTCAAGGTACTATAGGTACAATCCGCGGCGTGTGAATCAATGAGCTGGTGTCGAACACCCGCAGAATCATTCGATCGGAGGCCAATGATGAAAACCCCGCGTCGAACACGAAGAACCTGCCATTAAGGCATGCAGGCTCTAAGGCACCTGAAGGGAGTCCCTAGGTCACCTTCCTGGATAATGAGCTGAAGTCGACAGGAAGTAACCTTGACCGAAGGTGGGCCATAATGTTTCCCACATCATCGACGCGAGACAGAGAAGGATAAAGTATTTTGCGTGAGATATCAGAGGAGGTTATACTGTTGCAGAGGTCAACTTCTCTCGAACATATCGGCGGCACGACAGTGGATTTGGCAGTATCTGACATCAAATGAGCAGAGGTCATGGTGACAAGGCAATGAGCAAGTGAGAGGTCAAATAGGGTAACCTAAACCCACGGAGGCCAATGTGAAACAGAATGAGATATCCCCACCCGACACGAATGCAGACCAGTGCCATGTTCAAGAGCGACATACTGCCGACACGACAATTATTACAGTTCCATTTTCCCCACCATTTCTGGCAGGTACCCCGATTATTTTTGGGTGACAAGCTTGACGGGGATAACATATGCTTGGAAAATGGCATTTCGATGATATCCGATGTCATTAAGTTTTAACGAGCCTGACAAAGGAAGAACTCGGCGTCTTTTCCTGTTTAGAGAGTCTGAAAAGACAGCGGAAAAGGAAACTCCAGGGGGGTCCTTTTTCGTAAAGTTGTGTCTCCCGAGCCCGAAAAAGTATAAAACGATGCTCGAAAGAACCGCCCGACCAGAATGATCGAGGAGTACTTTTCTTAAGTAGTGACTTCGACCCGAAAAAGTAAAAAAGCGGTCAGAAGCACGTCGTTTTGGAGCCAATAACGAGTGCGAAACGACAAACACCCGGCAATCTTTTTAGTTTAAACGGTCGAAAAAAGAGCTTTAAAAGCGACTGCCTCTCGTTCCTTTAACGAGTCGAGAGGGAACCCGGCCATCTTTTCGTCTTTAAACGGTCAGAAAAGAGCTGAAAGCAGACCTCCATTTTTATTCTCTTTAACGAGTCAAAAAGGGAAAAATACTCGGCAATCTTTTCATATTTTACGAGTCAGAAAAGAGCTTAAAGGCGACTCGTCCTAGAGGAACGAGTGGTATAAAGGGTAGCAACTGGTTCCGGCAATGGTGGAACTGCTCAAAACATGTAATGGTCAAGAGGCTGGCTAACAAAACCACTCATCGCTGCGGTTCCTCAGGAAAGGATAAACAACCAAGTGAGAGCATATGATCGACCAAAGAGATGGTAGCAATGGAATGAAACAACCAAGGCTCATCTAGAAGAATTCAGCGGATAAAAATGGCAATCACGAGATGTAAATCGGGTATGGGT
The DNA here is from genome assembly GCA_031772625.1 of Pinus tabuliformis. NCBI lineage: Eukaryota > Viridiplantae > Streptophyta > Pinopsida > Pinales > Pinaceae > Pinus > Pinus tabuliformis. The sequence goes on along the minus strand of CM062820.1, from coordinate 73,649,061 downwards.
TCATTTTTACACAAGCTTGAACCATGGAGAACTCTGCTTGGATTCGGTTTCATGTTTACACAAGCTGGAAACGAAAAACTATGCTTGTTATAAGTTCGCATGCCCCCAGCATAATGACGCAAATCGAGGTACATGCCCCCCAAGCTTCATTGCATTCAACAAAGTGGATGGAATGAAGGTTCACTTTCGAGATCTATGAAAGACTCGACTTGTATTTTACGAGATCTGAATCAAAAGACTCGATTTGGACAGGGGAGTTGTTTCATTTTTTAATGAGGTTGACACTGTAAAAGAACTATCCTCATAACCCTTGTTTCATTTTTTAACGAGCTTGACACAAGACAAGGAACTATGCTCTGCTAGACCCAGTTTCATTTTTCAAAGGAGCTTGACACTGGAAAGGAACTATGCTCCAACCAGACCCAATTTCATTTTTTAGGGAGCTTGACATAGGAAAATGAACTATGCTCCGCCCGAACTTCATCATAATGAATACGAAGTCGGGGCTTCCAAGATTACCACTCCCGATGGAAGGGAAACATCTTGGAAGTCCGGGCCCAATGCCCCCAGGACACTATGCACGACGGTGTCATCACTGGATACAGGCACAGGGTAGGTGGCCACGTAGTTGATCTGCGGCGGGGCAGATACAACTGGTGGATAAAAACCAGGAGGGGGCGACAATGCAGGAGGCATTAGGGGACTAACGAACGATAATTGATCGACAGTCACAATTCTTCCATCATGTGGAAAGCAAACCACACGAAAAAGCGAAGAAACAAGTGCCCCCATGGCGTAAACATAGTCGCGACCAAGGAGAAGACTAAAGTCTAAAACACCTTGGGTAACCAAAACGTCTATATAGACGGTTTTTCCTCCCAAAGTAATAGGGAACTTCGGGAGAACTCCTAGAGATGGACAGGCTCCTCCGTCGAAGGCCAACAGATTCTGCGTGACCGGCCCGAGCTGCGGGGAACCTAAAGCTTGCCAAGTAGTGTACGGCATAAGACTGACCGACGCACCTTCATCCAGAACAGTGCCAGGTACTGCCTTATCACAGGCAAGTACTGTAATCTGGAAAGGCACATGGGATGGAAGGCGACTGGCGACCAGACGATTCCAATCAAAGGAAGCGACCAGACTACTTGGTGGGGGAATTGTATGATTGCCCCCATGTGCTAAAGGGAACGAAGGAGAACCTTCGGGAGCAGCGGGGTTAGGAGAGTCATTTCGGGACTCCGGAGAATCTGAAGAGACGAGAAGAACGTGAGCATGATTCTCTTCCAAAACAGAGTGAGCGAGCGGCGGACTCGAGTCGACACTCTTTCCGACCAATGGTTGTTCTGGAACAGGCTGGACAGAGCCGAGTTCGGGAAGAGGGGCCTGGACAAGAGAAGAATGTGAACCAATCTCATTGTCGGGAGGCGGGGGATCTGCAACTGCAGAAATACGTTGATATCCAACGGGGAGTTGGGGTGAAGGAGCTGTAAGACTTTCCAAGACACCGGAGGCTTTATCCATGAGTGGACAAAGGTGAAGGGGATGATTGCCTTCACAAAGTCTACAGGGGATTCGAATCTTCCCTTTTCCCTTACCATTCCCAACTGATAAGGTAGCATCGTCGTGAGCTTCAGAGGACGATGAGGGGCGGGCCGGATCGCGAGACCATACTTCTAGGACCCTGGGAATGCCAGGACAATCACGAAGAAGATGGTCCCCCTTGCATAATCTACAAGGAAATTTAACCTTCCGCTGAGGAGCAGAAGGTGGCCCGACTTCAGGTGTACTCGAGGGAGTAACCGTTGTACTTGTAGCCTCTCCCTTAGGAGACTTCTTCTTCTTGGTCTTCTTCTTCTTCTTCTTAGCCACCTGGTTATTCGAATCGAGACTTTCACCAGGCGAAGTAGAAGATGAGGACGTAGAAGTCGGCGTCGAAGGAGAGAGGTCCACCTTAGGATCAACATGATGTTGCTCAGGTGGAGGGACTGATGGACTAACAGCCGACACAGTAGGGACCAAAGAGGTTGAAAACAACCAAACAGGCAACCCGACAGTTAACCCTGGAAGGGATAACGTTGCCATATAAGGAGCACCAACATTCCCGAGAGGAGGGAAATGACCAGGATTCCCGTCAGGAGGGGAACTTGGGTTGGTAAACCCTGGAAAAGTTGCCATGGCAAACGAAAAGAAAACTACTCAAGCTAACGCACACGAGATCTAACCAGGTAATGTTATCGTAGCCAAATGAATTTTAAGACGCACAGACACAACTTGACCTTTTCATGTTTTAAGAGTCAAGAAAAGGACAAAAGATGACTCTAGTCTCCTTCGAATATTTAATGAGCACGAAGTGACAAGACGCTCACTGGCACCTTTTCATTTAGGGAGTCCGAAAAGGATCAAAAGTGACTACTCTGGAGACTTCTAGGCAAAGGGTTTACCAAGCAATCCGTAAAACCGCTTATACACCTTGGCAATCATATGAGAACCAAGGACTTTACGTACTGCAGTCAATCTTCCCGAATGTTGTGTTCGGTGCGTTACGGTTCGCAAGGCGGCAGACTCGGCTTCCTAGGGATCAAGGTCGATAACCTAGTGGGGTCTCCCCTATATATGCGATGGTACGTGGGAGCTCAAATCCGTGCTAGACCACTATCGAGTCACAAGAGGAGGAATCACCCAACCGTAATGTGAAACAACAGTGACTAGGTTTAACGACGCCGGAGCACGTCTCTAGCCTAGACCTCTACAATATGAGCGTTATGTTCCAATGCGTTTTTATGTTCATTCAGTTCATTTTATGGTTGATCTTGAGTTAAGTTTCGGTTTCAAGTCCTACCGCATGATCTCTCACAATAACCTAGATGCAAACTACATGCCAAAGGACATCATTTCGTTCGATGAATTCTAACTATGAGAAGGTTAAGAGTTTTCAATTAAACAAAACGAATACAATCAAACAAGCAACCTAATGCAGCTAATGACAAAGAAATAAAATTTTTCTTTTGAGAACACAAATCAATGAAATGCTCTTTTTCATTAACTCTTGAACGCAAAAGATACTAGTTTGATTTCTTTCCCTATGGCACTATGCACTTTGAAATGAATTTTGAGAGACAGCAACACCGAGCAAACAAAAGCAAGATCACTCAATGCAAACTCAACAAAGTTCCCAAGACACCAAAACAGTTTCTCCAAATCAAAGGAAAAACAAAGGCTTGTACGAGCTATGTGATCTAAGCCCAACAAGGCAAAAAGGAATTCAAGCAAGAAGGAAGCAAGTGTGAACTGATCGATCCAAACAATCGTGATTTATGCTTGGTAGTGAAGAAATCGAATCAACATAAAAAGGTGGTTCAATAATCGACACTAAAAATCAACCAGCAACAAGCAGTGAAAAAGCCTCAAGCAAATCAATAAGAGGGTTGTGGATGAACCTTGAATAGACAAGTAACCCAAGCAAACGGTTTCTCGATGAAACTTCTAAAGGGCTAGGTCACATGGTCTAAAAACACAAGACTCACTCGAATGAAATCAAAGAGAGAGCGTCCCTTAACCAAAAGCAATCAAAACAACCTATGAGGGACAAGAAACAACAGGGGATAAGAAAGATTGATGAATTCAGGAGATAAAGTTATAAAAACAACTTTTTAGGAATCAGCGCAATTTTTACACTGAGAACCCGAGATGATCAAGGGTCAGCGCAACTTTTACACAGACCACCCGCGCTGTCAGCGCGACTTTTGTCCAAAAAACCGAGCTGATCTCAGAAAAACACAGTCGTCGCGGGAATTAAGCTAGCAACCCAAGGTCAGCGCGGGTAAAAAGCTAGCAAGTGGCGCTGACGTCGCGACTATACACGTCTTTTCCGCGCTGATCCGATTTCCAGGATCGTCACGACTGTTAGGCGTAATTACGCGATGAACAGGATGTTGCAAAAGGGGGAGCGCGATATCAGCGCGACTGTTAAAATTAAATCCGCGATGGAGCTAAAAAATAGTGACAGGCAAATCAAAACTCCCAAATCAAAACAGCCAATCTTTCAATCAAACAAGGGCATTTCCCAGATCAACCCAGGAAACGCAAAAGACTGATAATTAATCCCCAAAATTTCAAAAAGAGAGCAATCAAACAAACTCAAAACAAGGATGAATGAAAAAGGACAAAGGCCAGCTCCCCAGCGGAGTCGCCAAATTGTTGGAGAGGTAAATCCCCTCTACGGATAGAAGCGATCCCTATTAGCCCAGCATGGGTCTAGCAACAATCAATCAGTGCTACTATGCAAGCTCCTAATTGCAATTAAAAGATAGGCAAAGAACACCTACTTGGATTCCAACGCTCTTGTTTGATGAAGAGATGCCACACTCGCTCCTTTGCTCTGGCCGGTCACAATCCTCCACTATCCTCGTGGTCGGACACCTGCACACACAAAGAGAAATGCAAACGAAAGCGTGAAATCTAATAAAAGCGATTATACATCAGTCAGAAAGGATGTAATTCACATTTAACCATTGCAAGACAAATGAGAATGGAACCATAACAGTAGTCATCTATTATTAAATCAATAACAGAGAAAGATACAACCAATGTTCTGACGCTGAGTCCTTCTCTTGAGGGTCCAGCAAGCAAGTCTCATAAGCATTCACCCATGGAGGTAAGTTCTCCCAACACAAAAAGCTCTCTCTCACACAAGAAACACTCACAACCTTCCTTGAGCTTCCTCTAACAAAACCACACTTGTCACACCAACTACCTACTAACAGCAGCAATCCAAGCACTATGAATTCCACACTATCCAAACTATCAAAAACTAGTTGCTCATGGTAATGGTGGAGGTTTAAATAGAGAAGGAGTCTCCATGAATGATGGGAGGACAAGCTTATCTTCAAGGAAGGTGGTTCCAAATGACGAACAGACACGCCATAGAAGGGAGGGCGATACTCACAAGGCTAATAACCAGACCTGGAACCATCTGGAAGGCCGGCTGTTAGAACAAACTCGCCCAAACTGGATCAGCGCGGGTCTATAACTGCATTGGAGCGCTGACATCGCAGCTGAATAACAGGGAAGGTCATGTCAGCGTGCCCAGATATGAATAACAAACGCGCCGGCTCATGAAATTCGATCAGTGCGGGAAACACGTGTTCTTCCGCGCTGACAGCGCATTTGGTCTGTTATGGAGCGCCCATCAGCGCGGGTATTTGGCCAGATTAGAGAGCATGAGCATGATTTATTTGAATTCATGACATAGTAGGGAGACTGACAGGGAGACAGTGACAATTTACTGTGTAACAGGAAGTTCCATTTCCAGGATTTGTGCAACCAGGATAGCTCCACAAAAGGATTAGTTGCAATAGAAATGGACCTATAAATGTCTTTGGTCGCAATGAGGTTCTTGTGGACTTGTCCAGCCCATCTCATCTTATCAATCTTATCTGAAATAAAAATACTTGTAGCCTCAATTTGTCTAATATAAAGAGTCCATTCGGTAGCTAGAAGACCCGATAGATCAATGTCCTCTCCCTAAAGCCAAGTCTGAAGATATGGAGAGTGAGCTCGAAAAGAAAAAAATATGAGATATAAGATAAATGCCTTTGTCGTGAAAGTGTTGTAAGAGAGGAAAAGGTAGCATATGAACCCCTTGGGAACCACCTATAGTGTCCAGCCCAACCTCGATCCTACTACCATCACCAACCTCCCAACAAAGCCCTGCAAATAGCCAATGGCTTTGTCTCATCATTCTGTGCCATATAAATGAAGTTGAGAGAGGGATTTTAGCACCACCTTTAATCCAGACTTCGAAGTCCTGATAGCGTAAATGCTTACCTTTGATGATATGAGACCATATACCCCTACCCGACAATCCTCTACACAAACTTTTGCATATGAGAGCCCTATTAAAAGATAAGGTATCCAGGATCCCCCATACCCCATGTTCAACAATTTTAGATAAAAGAGACAGTCTAGCGAGATGAATCTTACATGATTGCTCTTTACTAGACCAAAGAAATCTAGCTAGAATTGCGTCAATTTTAGGTATGATCTCCAATGGTAGCATATAGAGATGCATCTAATATACAGATAAAGAATGAAGTATAACTTTGATAAGAATGAGCCTACCCCCAATGAAGAGGCTCTTGAAAATTAAGTTTTTTAATCTGAGATCGATTTTTTTAATGATCCACCTCTAGTCATCAATTTTGTATAGATTTGGTTTAATTTGGAAGCTCAAATATTGAAAGCTAAAGTCCACATCCCATGAAGAAATCCCAAATAAACTACAAATCTGTTCTATCACGTCCCTAGGCACTTGTGAATAAATCACTTTAGATTTGTGTGAGTTCTTGATAAGTCCCGAAGCAGATATGAAAATGTTTAATATATGATGAAATTGTGACCATTCAGAGATAGAAGACTCACCGCCAAGAAGGAGGTCATCAGAAAAAAATTAAATGTGTAATACGGATCTATCTAGTCATAATGATGCCCTTGATCAAGCCTCTATCCCTGGAGTTCGAGATCTTCCTACTGAGAGATTACATAATAAGAATGAATAGAATTGGGGATAAAGCACATCCTTGCCTTAATCCCCGGTGTGCTTTGAAAAAATTAGTAGGGAGGCCATTTATAATCACAACAAAATTGGTGGAGGATACACAAACTAAAATCCAGTGAGCATTGTGGATATTGAGACCAATTTTATAGAGAACCAGTGTAATAAATTCCCAGTTGACACTATCAAAAGCCTTGGTAATGTGAATCTTCATTAGGCAAGCTTTATGTTTCTTGACCTTAATAGTGTGTAAAATTTTCAGCTTTATAGACACCGTGCCTTGAATCTGTCACCCCTCAATAAATCCAAATGGATCCAGTGATATATGATCTATAAGGAGAGATTTAAGCCTGACAACAATAAGTTTAGAAATCAGTTTATAGACAAAATTATAGAGGTAAATGGGCCGAAAATCGAGAAAAGAATCTGGGCTCTTTTTTGGGGATTAATGCTATGAAAGTAGCATTGATAGCACCTGAAACACATCCCTTAATCTGGGATTCTTCCACTATGTTTAGAAGATCTTGTGACATAAAATCAAAATATTGAATGTATAGTTCGACCCCCCAATCGTCTGGTCCAAGACGTTTTTCCTTGGCACATGCAAGAAGAACATAATGCAATTCCTTAGTCGAAACAGGCCTTCCCAGAATGTCATTCTCAGACTCCTGTAGCATTAAGGGAATATGATTAATAAAGTCCATTTGGTCTCTAAAAACAAGTTCTTTTTTAGAATAAAGAGTTCTGAAATGATGGTATGCGGCCTATTCAATATCAGATTGAGAGGTGAGAACATAACCCCCTTCTCCACAAATGTTCTAGATTTTATTTACCTTGCGCCTCATAGATGAAAATCTGTGAAAAAATTTCGAATTTTGGTCACTAGCTTCAACCCATATTGCCCGAATTTTTAGTCTCCAAGCCATTTCCTGTGCCTTGTATAGATCTCTTTTTTGTGCTTCCAATTCTAAAAATCTAATTCTTGTTCACTTCGGAGGTGAACAGGGGATTGTCTAGATCGAAAAGATCTCGCAAAGAGGCTTCTATGATATCCAATTTATGGGAGCCAATAATTCTTTTCTCTTTGACCCATTTGCGAACCTCCCTCTTAAGACATTGCATTTTATTGCTCAAATGATCCATAGGGCCAAGCGAAGGATATTGTCCATTCCAAACCTTGTGCAAAATATCAGTGAAGTCCTTGTGCGCGTAGAAAATATGTTATGGGTTAACCCGATAATGCAATATAAATCAAAGCAGAATATTATAACCTACTACTATCAATTTGCGGAAGCTTAAAGATCGAGCTAAACAATATAACCAGAAGAAGAAGAATCAATGGCTCAATACACATGAAAATACTTTGGGCAAAGTCTCAGATAAAAACCCCACACTATTGTATTATCATACATGGTGGAAATACATAGGAATTATACAAAGCCTTAGCTCTCACAGCTAGCCAACTCTCAGTACAATCCTCACATATGCTCACAAGCAATCTTGGCTTCTCTCAAGCCTTCCTCTCTACCCTCTAAGCTCCTATTTCCTTGCGTTGTTCCTTGTGGATGATTAGCCCATTAGCAAGTGGAAAAACAAGCCTTCAAAACTGCGCAATCCTCAAGGATGAATCCTTGACTGCAAGCATGAGTTTTCTCCATGAGAAAACATGCAACTAATAGTACATTGTCCTTGAATATTAATCTCAACTGGGTCTTTCTCAAAATAGACATGCATGAGTTTCTGATGAGGAAATCTTCAGTTAACTGGAGTAGCACTAGTTGAGTGCATTAATGCATCAACTGATTCTTAACTCACTATTATTTCCTTAAACAGTTTGGAACTAATTTAACTGGACTTAACTCAATAAACTGAGTTAACTAATTACAACTCAAATATAACTCAATCTTATCTCCTTAATTTAAGGGATAACTCTTGCATGACTTCAGAAAGACTTCTAACTTGAATTTCTCCAACTAATTAATTTAAAATAAATAAATTAATTATTTCCAAGTAGCTGTTAAGACTAAATTCGATTTTAATTCAAAATTTAATTCAAGGACAAATTAAATTGGAATATTCTTGTTGCCATATTTCAACACTCCCTCTCAACAAGAAAGGGATTATCTGCCACCCCGATCCTGTCTCTATGGAACTCGAATTTACACTTTGACAATGCCTTTGTCAAAATGTCAGCATCTTGCTCCTCTATCGAAATATACTACAACAACATGATCCTCCTCGCTACACAGTATCTAGGATGATGATTCCATATGTCTATGTGTTTGGACCTTTCATGAAATACTGGATTCTCAGAGAGTTTGATAAAACTCTGATTATCACAATAGATCACAGTTGGATCCATCCTCTGATCAAATAAACCAACTAGGATTTTCTGCATCTAGATGGCCTCACATGTTGCCTGACTTGTAGCCATGTATTCTGCCTCTGCCAAGCTGAGTGCAACTGACTGCTATTTCTTGTTGTACCAATAAACTGTCGCTAACCCAAGGTTGAAAATCCCTCCTGATGTGCTCTTCCGATATGATGGACTCCCTGCCCAATCTGCATTAGTGAAGCCCTGTAGCTTCACTCCCTATGTCCGTATGTACCATAATCCATACTGAGATGTGCCTCTGAGGTATCTCAATACATGCTTTGCCGCCTTCCAAAACATCTTGGTAGGCTGAACCATCGCTTGACTCAGCTGGTTCACTGCATAGCACAAATATGGTCATGTGTTCATTAAGTACATCAGTGAACCCACAAGTTGCCTGTACACAATAGCCTCTACCACTTCTCTTCAAGTAGCAACCTCCTTCCTCCAGTTACCTGTTAGAGGAGTCTGCATGGGCTTGCACTTCTCCATGTGGAATCTCCTCAGTATCTCGTTGGCATACTTTCCCTGAGACACAAACAACTCCCCATCCTTCTGCCACACTTCCATCCCAAGGAAGTAATGCATGAGACCCATGTCTTCCATCTCGAATTCTCTTGCAAGGTCCTCCTTGCAAGAAACGATCAACTGATCATCACCAATTAATATGAGACCATCAACATAAAGTACGATGATCAACAACTTACATTTCACCATAATGTGGTACAGGTTCGCATCCACTTCACTCTTTGTGAAGCCCAACCTGATGAAGTAGTTGTCTATCTTGGTGTACCAAGCACGAGGTGCTTGCTGAAACCCATACAATGCTCTCTTGAGTCGGCACACATGTGACTCATGATCGAAGGTCTCAAAACCTTATGACTGCTCTATGTACATCTCTTCCTCAATCTAGCCATTGAGGAATACAGTCTTCACATCCATCTCATGGATCTTCCAACCCATCTGTGCTGATAGTGCCAACATAGATCTGATAGATGAGTACCTTGCAACAAGAGCAAAAGTCTCATCATAGTCAATCCCCTTGACCCGTGAAAAGCCACAGGAAACAAATCTTGCCTTATGCCTCTCCACACTACCATCAACAACTTGCTTTACCTTGTAAAAAAAATGGGAACTCACAACTGACTTGTTCTCTGGTCTTATAACCATGCCCCAAACACTGTTGCGAACTATAGAGTCGTACTCCTCCACCATAGCATCAACCCAAATTGGCTGGTGCACTGCTTCCTCAAATGAAGATGGCTCAGTCTCAACACATTCCCCAGCAAGGGCCATGTATCCAATGTACCTCTCAGGTGACCTCCTCTGTCTACACTGAGAAGATTGTGCTCCCACATTCTCTCTCGCATCCTCCAACAATTTGTCAGCTTCTCTTGTGCACTTCGGTCCATCTATGGAAGACTCTGCTTGAGTGGATGTCTCCACTCCTGGAACCTCTACATGTGGCTGCTTCACATCAGCCTGAGGCTCTTCCTCCTTAGGAACCAACAGTTACACCACAGCCTGTAGTTGGGGCTCCCTCTAAAGGGAAACTTGCATGGCCTTCTACTCATCAAACTTGAGATCTCTGCGAACCACTATCCTATGGCTGGTAGGCAAGTACACCCGATAGTTGTGAGGTGTATCAATGTACCCCACAAATATACCCAACTCTGTTGTCGACTCAATATTCTTCCGTGCTTCCTTTGTCATATGTCAATATACCGATGAGCCAAAGATCGTGAAGTGACCCACATTTGGTCTCTTATCGGAGAAATCTTCCTCTGGTGTCTTCATCCCAAGTATGTGATGCAGGCTTCTATTCTGAAAATAGACCACTGTGTTGCATGCCTCAACCCACAAGTGAAGTGGTAGGCCTTAGTCATGCAACATTGCCCGTGCCGCCCCTACAATAGTTTTATTCTTCCTCTTGGCCACCCCGTTCTGCTGTGGGTTATGAGGTGTTTTCAACTCTCATTTAATTCCTTCTGCTGCACAGAAGTCCTTAAACTATTGAGGGACATATTCTCCACCGTTTTCGCTTCTCAAAGGCCTTGATCTTCTTCCCTAACTCTTTCTTGACCAAAGCTTTGAAATCACAAAACTTTGTGAAGGTTTGGTCCTTCTTCTGCATGAAATAAATCCAACATTTACGAGAATAGTCATCAATGAAAATCACATAATACCTTTGCTTCATTGTGGATGCCGTCGAGAATGGTCCACACAAATCAGTATAAAATCGCTCTAAGATAGCCTCTGCTCAACTGTCTCGAACATGAAAGGAAGACTTGGTGTACTTTCCCAAGGTACAACCTTTGCATGTGTCAACTTGCTCAAGTTTACCTTTGGGAAGTCCTGTAGATATCTATTGCATTATCTTCAAATCCCCATGATGTAAATGGCACAACCGCCTATGCCACAACTTGCCAATGTCTTGGCTTTGCACTAATTCTGCTTTTGTACTCAATGCTGCATAATCATCTACCTATAGTTTAGAGAGATTCTTCACACAAATCCCTATCCTCTTGGTCTGACCCATGGCTATGTGTAACGTCCACGAGTTGCAGGTGATTTTGGGTGAAGGCGCACGATGAGGAAGTGTGGGCGAGCCAAATGAAATAGTTGGCGAACAGAGAAAATGTGCAAAGTGTTGTGGAGGGTGTTTCGTATATAGGACGTGGGTAATCCCGGCGGGCCGACGGGTGGGCGAGGCCAAATGCGAAGACATGACACTTGGGTCGGCCGGTGGGCGAGCTGACCTGTTCAAGTGATGAAATGGAGGTATGGTGGGTTGGCCAACATGAAGTTGCAACGATTCATGGAGGGGGAGCCATATATATGGATGGCGTGGAGAGGTCATTCAACATTCAAGCAATCAAACGCACAATCATAAGGTGAAAGGTGAAGTGCATGTGTTTGAAGTCTAAAACGGGCAAAGGTGCAGGCAGACGAGTGCAGGGCCAAAGCACCAAGCCAAAATGAAGTTGTTCGAAGGCATCGTGCAGGAAGTCATTCGAGGGTGTCGTTTAGAAAAGCCGTTCGAAGGTGTCGTGAAGGAAGTCGTTCGAGAGCGTCATTCAAAAAAGTCGTTCGAAGGCATCGTGCAGGAAGTCATTCGAGGGCATTGTTCAGAAAAGTCGTTTAAAGGCGTCATGCAGGAAGTCGTTCGAGGGCGTCGCTTAGAGAAGTCTTTTTAAGGCGTTGTGCAAGAAGTTGTTCGAGGGAGTCATTCAAAAAATTTATTCAAGGGCGTCGTGCAGGAAGTCATTTGAGGGTGTTTGTGCAGGATTGTTTGAGGGCATTCGGGCAGGGTCGTTCGAGGTTGTTCGAGGGCGCGGTAGGGAATCCGTTCGAACAGTCATTCGGGAATTCGTTCGAGGGCGCGGCTGGGTGTCTGCCCGAATGACATGAGTTGGTGAATGACAGTTCGGGTGAAGTCTTGAACGGGTGCATGGTGAACAATTCACCGGTGGAGACTTGGCGAGTTGGGCATTCAGTGGGAGTGCTCGACGAGTTGAATGAAACACGTTTGGGTGAACGTGTGGAGGCAAACGAGGAGTTGGGCAGAGTCGTTCAGATGACCATGTGGGCATGCTGATGAGCTCGCTGAATGCGTTGTGCCGGTGAATGTAAAAATATTCTAAGTGTAAATCTGGGGTTTCCTCAGGATTGTAACTTACATATATATTATTATTACAGGCAGACTCATTACAGGGAGTTGCCCCTCCCAGTTATACTGTTGTGCATTTATGTTAATGCTGATGAATTTTTAACTGTTATGTTTTAATGAATGAAAGTACTTGGTAAAATAGAAAAATAAACTAAGTATAGAAAGTAGGCGTAGTCCATGATCGCAAGTATTTGTGAAAAGAAATTGGTTAGTGGTGTCGCACCTCCTATAGTGCGGTTGGAAGAGTACCGCCAGTGTAGGGGTGTGACAAGTGGTATCAGAGTTGATGGTGAATGAGGTGCAGGATTTGCAGGGAAGTTGATCCCACTACACTTTGTGACAGGTTTAGCAGGGGTGAAGCATCTTGCTTGGGCCAAGCTGAATGACAAGACATGGCATGTTTGGAAGAATGCGAAGGGAATCTCTTGCTGACCTTATACAGGTTGAAGCAGATGAAAGAGGAGAACCCATAGATTCGAGATAAACTTGAAGTCTTGGAAAGGAATGTTGAAGATGAACTTCTTCGACTTGGTTGGGCAATGGAGCAGGATGTAATTGTAGATTGCGATGATGAGGTAGAGGAAGACGTGATGTTTGAGGATGTTGCAGATATGACAACAATGGAGGGTGAACTTGAAATTGATCAAGTTGGACCAGAATCGTGCAATTTGCAGACATTGGTGGATGAGGAAACTCACATGGAGGAGCCTCATGATGAAGTAAGTACTTATACTTGTGTTTTAGTGAGACTTTTAGAAGAAGAACTGTATGCAGGGAAGAGAAAAATCAGTTTGCCGATGCAAGGGAGGATCTTACCATGGATGTCTATGATGAGACGTTGTATGGCGAAGCAAGGACCATTGACTGTTGCAGGACTTGTTGGGGTTGTTTGTGACCTTATGACAGAAGGTACGAAGGCCCGTGACAAGGGAGGAACATGATGATCATTGCAGAGGAATGGGTCATGCTTTAGCCATATGGAGAATTGGCTAAGTGCCCGGCATGACTCATGAACAGATTGGAGAAGGGCACACACTTGAGGTATGGTGATACTTGGATGGAATTCTCATGGCTGAGATCAAGAGGACGTCTTGGTGGAACCTTCAGTGGGGGAGCGATGGTGGAGAGACTCATGTGATGATGATATGGGTTGGGTGACCGAGTTCACTATACCAGAATTGCAGACTTGGATGAGGGTGACTGATTGTTGTGATCTCTGCTTAGTAGGACAACATGGGCAACTTGAGTCATGGACATCAGGTTGGAGACATGGAGCATGGCAGTCTTATGCAAGGACATTATGCAGGAACACTTGTAGAGGTGTCACTTATGGGCATCCAATGAGGAGTGCCAAGGCAAGGATGTTGTGTAGGTGGACTTGCTAGTGTGACATGGAGATGTTTTTTTTATGAGCCGATGGGGATGTTGTGTACTCTTGTATAACAAGGCCATGGACTTGGTTGGAGTTGTGAGCAGACTATGGAGCATTCTTACTACATGGAGAGCTGAGGCATCTTGCAAAGACCATTGGGCCGAAACATGTATGCTTGCTAGGGTGTTGGTTGGAGATGACTAATGGAGCTCATGATGACATGAGGTTGTGACTTTTGGGGACTTCATATTATCGTGGACTTGGAGGATCTGATGCATTGAGAAGTTGAGGTCATGGACTTTGATGCAGGATGGGTGCATACTTTTGAGTACACGTATGGGTGTACTTGGAAGAGTGACTTGATGTGGAGGATCGATTTGAGACACTTTGGAGTGATGGATTTATGGCGATGATGATGCCTTGGTGGAAACACTTGGGCATGGGTTGAGCTGAGACTTAACCACTTTTGACACATGGGAGAAGAGACAAGTGTATACTTGTTTCCTTGGCAGACTTGAGGGATGGCACATTGGAGAGATGATGGAGGTGGCTTCATGAACCTGGATGGGGCACATTGAGAGTCGGAATATTATCTCTTCATTTTGAGGAGATGGATGTTTTTCATATGGATGATGATGTTGGGGTAGATGCGACTGATTTCATGTAGCACATTGACACCAAACATCATGAGTAGCATGTTGCAAACGAGATGGAGTTTACTTCATGGACCTGGGCATGGCTTACTTAGATGGAGATGGATTCTTGATCGAGTTGATGTTGTGATAGGATGTTCTAAGAAAAGAATGATGATGGCATAATAATGTGCATTCTTATGGTTCGGGCAGGACAGTTGGACTGATCACCCGACTAGTTCAAATCATGGTGCTCGAGCAGTGTACAAAGATGTGTTAGCATTGTGTTGAAGTATCATGGCAGCAGTTCACACTATGACGATGCATGATGGAGTCGAAACGACATGTTACAGTAAGAATGTAGCTTGAGTTGGAGGGTCCAGCCTTCTGTAGTGGGAGCAACATGTGGAGATTGCAATGGATGTGATTGATGATCATGGATTGAGGAGACTTTTCGATGTATGACATACCGATGGTTTATATGGCATTCGTATGGGTATCTTGGTGACAGATGGTTGCTGGGATGAGAGATTGTTGAGGATGACAATGATTTCAAGTGGGGGAGAATGTAATGCCCATGAGCTGAAGGTGAGTTTGGGTGAAGGCGCACGATGAGGAAGAGCGGGCGAGCCAAATGAAACAGTCAGCGAATGGAGAAAATGTGCGAAGTGTTGTGGAGGGCATTTGGGTATGTGGGCCGTGGGCGGTCCCTGCAAACCGACGGGCAGGTGAGGCCAAACATGGAGACATGACACTTGGGTTGGCTAGTGGGCGAGCTGACCCGTTCAAGAGATGAAACAGAGGTATGGTGGGTCGGCCAACATGAAGTCGCAATGATTCATGGAGGGGGCAAGCCATATATATGGATGGCGTGGAGAGGTTATTCAACATTCAAGCAATCAAACGCACAATCATAAGGTGAAAGGTGAAGTGCGTGGGTTTGAAGTCTGAAATGGGTGAAGGTGCAGATGGACAAGTGCAGGGCAGAAGCACCGAGCCGAAATGAAGTCGTTCAAAGGCATCGTGCAGGAAGTCATTCAAGGGTGTCATTTAGAAAAGTCGTTCGAAGGCATCGTGCAGGAAGTCGTTTGAGGGCGTCGTTCAGAAAAGTCGTTCGAGGGCATCATACAGGAAGTCGTTTGAGGGCATCGTTCAGAAAATTTGTTCGAAGGCGTCGTACAGGAAGTCATTCAAGGGCGTCATTCAGATAAGTTGTTTGAAGGCATCGTGCAAGAAGTCGTTCGAGGGCGACAATCAAAAAAGTCATTCGAGGGCATCGTGCAGGAAGTCGTTTGAGGGCGTTCGCGCAGAAGCCTTCGAGGGCATTCGGGTAGGGTCATTCGAGGTCGTTCAAGGGCACAACAGGGCATCCATTCGAATGGTCGTTCGGGAAGTCATTCGAGGGCGTGGCAGGGCATCTGCTCGAATGACACGAGTTGGTGAACGATGGCATGGGTGAAGTCTTGAACGGGTGCACGGTGAACGACTCGCCGGTGGAGACTTGGCGAGTTGGGCATTTGGTGGGAGTGCCCGACGAGTTGGACGAGTTGAACGTAACACGTTTGGGTGAACATGTGGAGGTAAACGAGGAGTTGGGCAAAGTCATTCGGATGACCATGTGGGCGTGCCAACAAGCTCGCTGAACGCATTGTGCTAGTGAATGTAAAAATTTTCCAAGTGTAAATCTAAGGTTTCCTCAGGATTGTAACTGACATATATATTATTATTACGGGCAAACTCATTACAGGGAGTTGCCACTCCCAGTTATACTGTTGTGCATTTATGTTAATGCTGATGAATGTTTAATTGCTATGTCATAATGAATGAAAGTACTTGGTAAAAGAGAAAAATAAACGAAGTATAGAAAGTAGGCATAGTCCACGATCGCATGTATTGGTGAAAAGAAAGTGGTCGGTGGTGCCACACCTCCTATAGTGTGGTTGGAAGAGTACCGCTAGTGTAGGGGCGTGAATCTTCTGTGATTATGATGGAGTAACCACAGTGGTTGAAGAAGATGAATTAGCCAAAGGAAATGAGGATAGGTTACCTTTATCCAGTGGCTTCCTAAGGTGGAAAAAGGATTTCTTTATGGACATAGACTCTAAACTGACAAAATCAGAGAATGACAACACCTCCAACTCTCGGTCTGGGGAAATAGGGGATGCAAGTCAAGCAAATATGAACTAGAGATTCAGAGCAGGAGGAATAGAAGACCCAGGGAAAGGAGAAACTAAAGGGGGTGTATGTTGAACTAGATTAGGATCTGGACTGGATAAGGGGACAATGTCACCATTCGAACCATCCGAGTTAAGAGTCTAATTCAAAAGGGGAGATGAATGAGAGAATACAAATACAAAATTGTAGCCAATAGAGGATAGAATAGGAGAAGAGGATGTGTAAATACCTATATTAGATAGAGGTTGTATAGTAACAACCTGATCATCTCGAACTTCGATTGAATTACTAATAGTGT
This sequence comes from Pinus tabuliformis, assembly GCA_031772625.1. Lineage (NCBI taxonomy): Eukaryota > Viridiplantae > Streptophyta > Pinopsida > Pinales > Pinaceae > Pinus > Pinus tabuliformis. Next base: position 73,631,987 of record CM062820.1, on the reverse strand, counting down.
GCCTCCAAGAAGGCGTTTTTCCCTTCAATGTGCATGCCAGAAAAGAATGTAGAGGATGCCATGTCGAATGAAAGGCAAGACAACGATACGGTATATCCCAATAATCAATTCTTAGACTGAGAGTATTGGAATCCCAAGATAAGTCTAGGGTTGATAATAAACCTCCACAAAATTCCACCTCAACGAGCACCCAGGAAACTTTCTTATCCATCTGGCCAATACAACCCTCATCCTAGAAGTAAAATTTACCAATGGAATTTGCAATATCAGTAATTTCCGAGCGGTTCCAGAGTTCAAGGGGTAATCCCAGAAGTTTGGCCCAAACAATCTTACATCAAGGGGATGTTGTTTATGGATTGAATCTAGCTTGCCAACGTTGCAATAGCAGGAACCCCCGACCCTTAACCCAAGGCAATGTGAGAATGAGGTCAACCTTTTAGGACTGAGAAAATGGAAGCAAACCCAGCCATTATGCATCATACTAATCCTCAGACAATATCCAAGCTTGGGAACCCAAAAAGAAGTCATCCAATTCTTGATCTGTTTGCCAGTGAGGTATGTGAATTACCAACGGGAGAGAAATGCATGCAATTTCAGTCTCGCAATACTGTCCCAGAAAGACTTAGGCCACAACAGTAAAGGTTTTGTGATGGAATTCGTTTTCAGAGCTTTGGAATGTTTGTCGCCTCCATTTTTTCTAGAAGAAGAACTACGTGAACCAGGCTCAGAAACTTTAGGAGGAATGTTGAAAAATAGCAACAAGAAATGCTAAAAATAGAAGTGCTAAAAATAGCAGTTTGGGTATCAATGTTGGATTGAGCAATAGGGAATGAAAATGGAAGTGCTAAAAATAGAATTGCTATTTTTAGCAGTTCAGGATGGATTCCTATTTTAGTCAGTCCCTGGACTAAAAATAGGAGATAAAATTTGAATTTGATATTAACAACAGTTTGTAAATTAATTAATTAATTCATCATGAGTTAATTAGTTAAGGAAAATCAAACTTGAAGTCTATGTGGGGACATGTAACAATTTCTCTATTAATTGAGGAATTTATCCATCAGTTAAAGAGATAAGGATGAGTTCTAATTTGAGTAGTAATTAGTTGGCTCAGTTAACTGAGTCAAGTCTAGTTATATTGATTTAAACAGTTTGTTTAAATTAATGTGAGCTTAGTTAGTTAATCCATGCTTGCATATAACTGTTGCACTTCAAATAACTGAAGATTCTCTCATGAATAACTCATGCATGTCAGTTCAGACAGAGACCCAGTTGATATCAAAGAAGGGACAATGTACTATCAGTTGGATGAGATTTTTCCTATAAAGGAAGCTCATCCATGGATGAGGATTTATCTCCTTCAGGACTGCGTAGTTGGATCAGAGGTTGGTGAGTGTGTGAAGAGGCCAATTCACACAAGTGGTTACACTGGACCCCAATCAAAATTGCGCGAAGAAATAGGAGGCTTGGAGGGCATAATAGAGGTTAGATAGAGGCCTTTGACTATCTATGAGCAGTAGAGGTATTGCAGAGAGAGCATGATAGTTTTTGAGCTGATTCTTTTTTAAATACTGACTATATTTCCACTTGTATGATAATACAAAGTTGGGGTTTTAGGCTGAGGCTTTCCCCAGGTAAATTCTTCTGTGTTATGTGTGATTGATTTCTCCATATCAGTTATATGTGTTTTTATTGATGTTGCTCAATTTGATTAAGCTTCTGCATAATTGTTTGTAGAAGTGGATCAAGTATTTTGCTTTAGTATATTGCATTATCAAGTGGGTGGGAATTTCTACATGGTATCAGAGGTAGCTAATTTGTAGAAAAATTCTACATGGTATCAGAGCAAAGGTGATCAAAGGAGAGAACAGTATACTGAGGGGAGATTTCAAAGTTTTGAGTTTTGGGCCGAGAGTTTGTAGAGAAGATCTGAAAATTTCTGTACAAAATTTTCAGAAGCAAATAGTAGATTTGGATTCCTTGTGGAAAAATACCCAAAAAAAAATAAAATCGGCTGAATCTGTGTTCGAATGAGGGAGATATCACTGATTTAAAATCAACTCCTTTTCTAGAAAATTTTGTGATGGCAGGAAATATGAAACAGATTGATGTCCTAGCCAAGAACCTGTATGCACTTGAGGTACAAGATGCACGAAAAACCTTCAGGAGCAAGGAAACGGATGGAGACTTTGTGGTTGAGAGGGACAGTATATTACCTGTCAACATGCAGCGCCAAAAGAAGTCTCAGATGATTGTGGAGGAGCCACGATTGGTGCAGCAGCTTCAGGAGGTTGTGAAGCAGCCACAACAGGGGAAGCTGAGTGGAGATCGAGTAGAGAAATCTACTCATGCAGAGACCTCCAGTAGGGGGAAACTTTGAGCCAGGTGGACTAAGGGATCACATGCAGCCATACCTCTAGGTAGGAGGTGGGGCGATGTCGAGTGATCGTCCCAAGGAAGAGGGGCAGGATCATGAGGTAGCCAACCTCTTTGATTCGACTTTGCTATAGAAGCCCTGATGAGGAGTAGTAGGACTGACTCATTGGGTAGAGACAGATGCGGATGGAGTGATAGAGAGAGCTACAGTGCAGGAGTCTTAGGACTGTGTAGAGCTAGTAGGCTGCAACGATGCGAGAGGTACAACAGTGTTGCACCAGTGTAGGATGGCACAGAGAGGTGTGAAACGGTGCGAGATGCATGGAGTGTTGCAGCAGCTCAGAGGTCAGAGAGGGAGCACCTATCAATAGCAGGTAGAGCTTTAGCATCAGAGTATGTTTCCAGCCCAACAGAGAGGTCAATGGGGAGTTTTTTTTCTTGTTCTGAGAGTTGCTAGAGCAACCACACTTGGTAGAAGTGTTGCATGCAGAACATTCCATAGGTACATGATCGGGTTCAAGTTGAAGCCTTTCTTGTTGAGAGGTAGTGTTGAAAAATGGCAACAAGAAATGCTAAAAATAGAAGTGCTAAAAATAGCACTACTAAAAATAGCAGTTTGGGTATCAGTGCTCGAATGAGCAACATGGAATGAAAAATGGAAGTGCTAAAAATAGAATTGCTATTTTTAGTAGTTTAGGATGGATTCCTATTTTATTCAGTCCCTGGACTAAAAATAGGAAGTAAAATTCGAATTTGATATTAACAGTAGTTTGTAAATTAATTAATTAATTCATCTTGAGTTAATTAGTTAAGGAAAATCAAACTTGAAGTCTATGTGGGGACATGCAACAGTTTCTCTATTAATTGATGAATTTATCCATCAGTTAAAGAGATAAGGATAAGTTCTAATTTGAGTAGTAATTAGTTGGCTCAGTTAACAAAGTCAAGTCCAGTTATATTGATTTAAATAGTTTGTTTAAATTAATGTGAGTTCAGTTAGTTAATGCATGCTTGCATATAACTGTTGCACTTCAAATAATTGAAGATTCTCTCATGAATAACTCGTGCATGTCAGTTCAGACAGAGACCTAGTTGAGATCAAAGAAGGGAAAGTGTACTATCAGGTGGATGAAAACTTTCCTATAAAGGAAGCTCATCCATGGATGAGGATTTATCTCCTTCAGGACTACGTAGTTGTATCAGAGGTTGGTGAGTGTCAAGAGGCCAATTCACACAAGTGGTTGCACTAGACCCCAATTAAAATTGCACAAAGAAATAGGAGGCTTGGAGGGCAGAACAGATGTTAGATAGAGGCCTTTGAATATATATGAGCAGCAAAGGTATTGCAGAGAGAGCAGGATAGCTTTTGAGCTGATTCTATTTGTAATACTGGCTATATTTCCACTTGTATGATAATACAGAGTTGGGGTTTTAGGCTGAGGCTTCCCCAGGTAAATTATTATGTGTTATGTGTGATTGATTTCTCCATATTAGTCATATGTGTTCTTATTGATGTTGCTTAATTCAATTAAGCTTCCACATAATTGTTTGTAGAAGTGGATCAAGTATTTTGCTTTAGTATATTGCATTATCAGGTGATCTACAGGTGGGGATTTCTACATGGTAACAAAGGTAGTAGACAAATTCTACAAGGAATAGAATAAAAAACCTGAGGAATATCACTCAGTGGTACTAAACCTCCTCGACTCTCAGCTTCAATGGTGATGGCAACGAGGGCCTTAGGGTCCGAGGAAGATGGGAGTTGCATTGAGATCAGGCGTCAATGTTAAACAATTGATGGATAAAGGGAGAGTAATGAATCAGTACACCAAAAATGACAGAGGATTTCCAAATGTCAAAAGGAAAGGTACCGAGGAAGGGGAAAACATACCTCCACTATCTTGAGGAAAATACAAGTTAAATCCGAATCAGAGGGACAAACGACTATGGGGGAGAGACAGTTATGAGAAGTCCAGGTGTCGGGAGAAAGAAGAGAGAAAGAGTACTATGTGATTACACTTAGGAAAACACCCCATGGAGATACAATCTGCGGCAACCGAGAAATTCAAAATGTACCCACCAAGCCCAAATACCACCAATCTTCTATAAACCGCCAATCTTGAATAGACTAATTGAAATGAACTGCCAATTCCAAGAAAACTGCCCCAATGTCAGTAAACTACCAATATAGTAAACCACCAGTCACTAGTCCTCTAATGATCCATCTTAGAGAGTGTATAATCTTGCAAGAAACTTTTGGGAGATATATAGAATATTCTAAAGCCTAATAAGGTACCTGCTAAAACAAAGTCGTTGTAATTCTATCTTGTTAATATGTATTAGTCATATTTGCCCACTCCATCTTCGGCAATAGAAATGTGACTTCCTCACATTCCTTAGTTAACAGTGAGTAAAACAAGTACCACCGAAACCAAAAGATTCATAGCACTCCATAAGCTATTTGAATGCCTCTCCCATGTACTGAGAACTGCATCAACAAAAATTATTGTGGAGTGATATAGTATTGTGATTCAACCAACAACCTGCACCCAATTGAGTTAATATGTGGCCCCAATAACCTTATTTTAGTCCTTTTGTCCACTGGAAGTTTTCATTCATCTATGCATGTGGCTGAGACAAACTACACCTCCCTCAAATTTCTTGCGCAACTTGTCTATGACCATCAATCCTATTGTACCTGCACATTAATGTAACGAAGATAGTTTGAGGCTCTGAGAGCCTAAATATCAAACTTGTCCCTCGGCTCTGCTACCTCATCACTCCATTTTCGGAAGAAATCCCAATCGCTTCATTGCATAGTTGCTAGAGGTGTCAACGAATTTTCTCTCCTACTTATAATCCAAAAGTGCACTCAATGCTAATTCAAGCTGACAACCCTGAAATGTTTCATTCAAGATGACATTGGGTCAACCTCCTACTTCTACATCTATCCCTGAAATTTATTCTAATACCTATGCGTGCACACTTCAAGTCCAACATAATGATCAAGATATTTACTTGACTAGTTGAATCGAGAAGATTCATATTAATTCCTAAATCTTTCAAATTAATGAAACTTAACATTATTGGACTTGCAGAAGGATTAACATGTCTTCTTTACACTGAAACGTCTTCACATTCCATTTCGATATAACAACATGTTCATGCAAACCTACATCTACCATGTAGTTTCATTTGATGTTTTTCCATTGTTGTTGAATGAAAACCCAAGCAACAGACAATTTGTATTTTGGATTTCTTTCCACGGAAATTTCAATCTATTATGTAAAACAAATCATATTAATTGTGATTTACAACTTGAGTCCTCATTATCTAGCTCAAAACATAACTTAGAAATGTTAGTTCGGTTCCCTACAAGGTTGCTATTAACTACCATCCCTTGGAAAAGTGTCACTAAACCATGTTTATTTAATTAGATGAAAGTATTACACATATTTTTTATAGGCTCTTTCATAGTACTATTAAGTTCATGTTGGATAGGCTCTTTCTTAGTACTATTAAGTTGATCTACATTTAAACATGAACGCAACAAATTACAGATATAAACATAAATATAGAGATGCAATAGAAATAACACTTCATTTCATTAATATCAGATACTGAAATATGCTTACAAACAGAATGGAAATAAGACTAGCTTGGGTGATGGTACATATTTTTGAGAAGAGATGTGGCGGCTACATGCCTCTAAACTATGTTACAATGAGGCTTGAGGGCCTATTTATTATTTACAAACAATGGAAAACCCTAAACATCCAAAAACCTAACCCTAGCAAGTTAAATATCAATCTATGCGCCTCATTGGGGTAAATTGGTACATCTACTTCCCGGGGTCATAACTTTGGCATACGATCTTTTTTTGACGCACATGATACCTCATTAGAAAGATCTATCTGAGGAATGCAACTGCTAACATTTAATACAAGGATAAATACTCATATTTTCCACCTGTGATATTCCAAAAATACATCGTTTAGGGCCTCAAAATGGCTCTAGAAGTTCAGGACCTGAAAAACTGCCAAAAAGAGTAAACTGTGCTATAATTAAGAAAACTGAAAAACTGAAAGAAGCAATGGTTGGGGTCAAAGTGGAATAAGTGGGTGACCACCAATATCCTCCTGGATCATTCCTCCCCCCTTAGGAAGTAGTGATCCCCATTCCATTGAGTTCCTCCATGAGATGAGGAAACTTCTCCCGAGCTTGGTCATTGGTGAGCCACCTGCCCTCCTGAAGGAGTTGGCCTGCTTTGACAAATCGATATAGTTGGATCCTTTGCTATCAGGTGTTTTTTATTTGTGTGTCCATGATCTGATTAGTTGTGGCTTGTTCCATGTAGTCTATATTTAACTCTGTAGGTGTGATTTGTTCTGCAATGTCTCATGTGTCTAGCAATGGTAGGAGTATGGTCGAAAGCGGTCCATATTGAACACTAGGTGTAGGCCAAGGAATAGGGGAATTATGAGCTGAAATGACTTATCTCCCATAGCCTTGGTAATGGTGTAAGGACCATATCATAGTGTTCTAAGTTTGCGATATGCTCTGGTAAGGCATTCCTTCTGCAAATGAAACCAGACTTTGTCGCCCACCTAAAACTTATGTGGCACATGATGTTGATCATGTCATTGCTTGTACTTAGCATTTGATTTCTCTAGAATGTCATGAACCTGGTCATGGATATGTTGGATTTGTTCAATAAATATGGTCACTTTATCAGCCTCAGGTAGTACATGTGTGGATTCGGTCTGCATAGTCGCATGAGGCATATTAACATCAATCTGACACAATGCTTGAAATCTGAGACCCACTTGAAAGGGATTGCGACTAGTCGAGCTATGGAGAGATCTATTATAACTATGTTGCACATATGGAAGACTCTCATCCCAGGTTCGAGGACGCTTGGAGTTGTACATGCAGAGTATGTGCATTATCATCCTATTGATGACCTCCGTTTGGCCATTAGTTTGAGCATGAAAGGTGGTCGATTTTGTGAGCTTGGTGTCCAAACATGTCCAGAGGATTGACCAAAATTTGCTCAGGAACCTACTATCCCGATCATATATAATGGTCTGCAAGATCCCAAAATTGACCCATACTCATTCAAAGAAGGGTTTAGCAGTGTCCTCTATTGTGATACACTTCTTGCAGGCTACCAATATAGTCATCTTAGAGAATCTTTCCATGACCACAAATAAACAATCGTTACCATGCTTGGTAGAAGGGAGGCCCAACATATAGTCCATGGAGATGGATTCCCATGGTTGGCTGGGAGTAGGCAGAGGAGTGTACAGGCCTTTCTTCTTGATGGTTGGCTTGGCAATGGCACAGGCAGTGTAGGATCTGATATATTTCCCAACATCCAGTCGGATTTTGGACCAATACATGTACTTTTGTAATACAACCACAGTTTTTTCCACACCAAAGTGTCTTGCTACCCGACTATAGTGTGTCTCCCAAATTAGCTTGCCATGCTCGCTTGAAGGAACACAAATGTGGCCCAGGTAGCATAATAATGTGTCCTTGAGGTGGAAATCAGGAACTTGCTTTCCATCTACTAGCATCTGGTATGTGGAGGCAAAATATGGATCATTTTTGTATAGTTCCAGTCATTCAAAGGTCTTGTGACCATAAGAGTTGAGAACAGTGGTGAATGCTACAACTAGGGGTTGGCTGAGGCAATCTGCAGTTTGATTAGTTCTGCCCCTTTTGTATTTAATTTTCAAGTGGAATTTTTGCAGATATGTAGACTATCTTTTATGGTAATTGTTCTAAAACTTCCCCTATGTCTGTATAAGCTGAAGAGGTTAATGATTGGTGTGGTATACCGTCTCCTACCCCAGAATGTAGTGCTTCCACTATCGGCAAGCCTGCACGATGTAATACATTTCTTTATCATAGGTGGGGTACTTATTAATTGTATAGGAAAGTGTCTCACTATGATAGGCCACTAGATGGTCGTGTTGGGTGAGGATTGCACCAATAACATAGTCTGAGGCCTTTGTCTCGATTTCGAAAGGATGTTGCAGGTCTGGGAGTGTGAGTACTGGTGTAGAGTAGAGGTGGTCCATCAACTCAACGAATGCCTTCTATTGGGACTTGAACCAAGAGAACTTTAATTTTGCCCTTCCCTTAGTAATCTGACTCAAAGACTAAGTGATATGGGAGAATCCCAACATGAACCTCCGATAAAAATTTGCAAGGCCCAAAAAGCTGCGAAGCTCGGTTAGAGTGGTCGGGGCTGGCCAATACCAAATGACTTGGATCTTGGTCGGGCCCACGTGCACGCCATGCTAATCTATGATGTAACCTAAGTATTGGAATTGGCTCATGCCAAAGGTGCATTTCTCCAAGTTGGCACACAGTTTGTGTTGCCGAAGGGTTTGAAGGGCATGTCGAATGTGTTGCAATTGTTCTTCCCAACTCTTGATGAAGATGAGGATGTTGTCCAAATAAACCACCATGAATGAGTTGGTGAAGGGCCGCAAGATGTCATCCATTAGCCTCATAAAAGTGGCAGGGTTTTTTTTCAAACCGAAGGGCATAACCAACCATTCAAAAAGGCCTTCCTCAGTTTTAAAGGCGCTCTTCCATACATCCATGGGCTCAATTGGAACTTGGTGATAACCAGACTTTAGATTGATCTTGCTGAAATACTTGGCCCCCTTGAGTTGGTCCAACAGGTCATCAATCTATGGGATTGGATACCTATTCCTGACAATGATTTTGTTTAGTGCCTGATAATCGATGAAGAGCCTCCAAGTCCCATCCTTCTTTTGTACAAGTACAATCGGGCTCCCACAAGGTGAGGACTTAGTCAGATGTGCCATTTTTGTAGCAACTCCTAGATTTTCTGCTTGATCTCTTCGTTTTCTAGAATGGATCGACGATATATAGGCCCGTTGGGTAACCATGCTCTAGGAGTTAGATTGATTGGATGCTTGACCTTACAATGTAAGGGTACCACTATGGGTGAGGAGAAGATGTCCCTATATTCTTCCATGACTACATCCACCTACTTCTGGTGCTTGGAGGAGCCGCTACCGGGGGCCATGGATGTGGCTATGACCTTCCCTTACTTTGAGATCAAATCAGAAAGAAAACAAATTTCCAAGTCTGGGATATGACCTTACTGCATTGCTTAGCAGAGATCAAAGAGATGGCGGTAGGTGGGGCTACCTCTGATATCCTATATAACTTAGTACCCAAAGAAATAATAATAGAGTGAGGTCTAGACTCATATACATCATGCTTCTTCCATAAGTATGGTTGACCTAATAATACATCACACACTTCAAGAGGAGCAACATCACATAGTGCCTCATTCGTGAAGGGATTGATGTTGTAGGGAAGGTGACACTACTCGATGCACGATGGTGAAGCCACCTGATGGTGTATGACTGTGGATGTGTTGTAGTCTGGAGGCTCAGCATCTTCTGAAATGAGGATCTTTTGGCTCTCGTTGTCAACAATGAACTGTAGCGGAGAACCCTTCACCCACATCTCTGGGTGGAATAGGAATTCCCCTCTTCTAGATCTTCAGCCTCAATCTTCTGGATCTTGGTGGTTGCCACAGTGGAATTGGGCTCCGCATCAATGATTTGCTTCCCTTTGTAATTCCCCTTGTCAGGTTCTAACTTAGATTTGAAACATGCATCAGACTAAAAATCCTTCAACTCGACCACAAGTGACTACTTGGCCCAAAACTCAATTGTGTTGTGAGTGGATCTCTTATGAAACTCACACCACTTTCCCATGTCCTTCTTTGTCTTCATGGTGTTGTTCTATGCTCATGGCTTTGGTGGATTATCCTGGGTAAGCCCGCCTTGGCTGTTCCTTTTTCTTTGTGGTTTTGGGGTGCCTTTCCCTTGCTATGGATTCGTAGATCCAAAGTCTCGCTTTGTCTGTTTAAATTTATGCTCGATCTTGAGAGCGTATCGGTACATAGTGCCAAGCAAGGAGATCTTCAGGAACTCCATATCATCCTGGATGTACCTGTGTAGGCAGCCACAGTACTTGAATACCAAAATTTTGTCAGAATCTCTGATACCCAACTTCATGCGAAGGGTATGAAAAACATTTATGAACTTCAACACATCTTGGTCCCTTCCCTATCGTAGCATGGTCCACTTTATTTATTTATCCTCATAGCTCATGATAGGGTAGTACTACTCCTTGATGGCACCCCGGTATGAATCCCAAGTGGGTGCAGCCAAAAATAGTGAGTGCATACTTGGATCCTCCTTCCCACAGTAGGTTTCCCACCAATCCTTGACATGGGGGGCGACTTTGAGCAGACAAAAAGTAATCTTTTCCCGACTGGAAAAATCATGAACAAAAAAATATTCGTCTAGCAGATTTAACCATTTATCTATAGCATCCACATCTATATGACCCTCAAATATGGGAATGTCAAAGTTAACTTGTACCTTAAAGGGTGTGGTGCTTCCAGAGTAGTCGTTGGAAGTAGATGTGTCGCCCTTGGGTAGTTGTTGAAGGATCTGGGCGAAGTTGTCCATCATCACGTTCCTTTGTCGCTTGAGGGCTTCTTCTAGCAAGATTTTGAAAGGATCTGCCGCCTCCTCATCTTTCTTTTCTTCCACCATGGGAGGTTGTCAAGATTTGTGAGGTTGGTCTTGCAAAGGTTCGACCAGTTCAAGCCCTAACTCCTTATATCCTGACCTCGTTGGGGACATGCAAAGAAAAACAAAGAAAGAACGGACTGCTCTGATACCACTGATCCGAATTTTTAAACAAGAATGCAACAAATTACAGATATAACCATAAATATAGAGATGCAGTAGAAATAACACTTCATTTCATTAATATCAGATACTGAGATATGCTTACAAATAGAATGGAAATAATACTAGCTCTGGCAATGGTAGCTTATCTCTGAGAAGAGATGTGGTGGCTACATGCCTCTGAACTATGTTACAATGAGGCTTGAGGGCCTATTTATTATTTAGAAACAATGAGAAACCCTAAACATCAAAATACCTAACCCTAGGAGATGAAACACCAAACTATGGACCTCGTTGGGGTAAATTGCTACATCAACTTTCCGGGGTCGTAACTTTGGCATACGATCTTCATTTGACACACACGATACCTTGCTAGAAATATCTATATGAGGAATACAACTATTGCCAATAAATATCATGTCAAAAACTTATGCCGATCACTTTCCAAAAAGATGTCGTTTAGGGCCTCAAAGCGGCTCCAGAAGTTCATGACTCGAAAATTGCGAAAAATAGTAAATTGTGCTACAATTAAGGAAATTGAAAATCTAAAAGAAGCAATGGTAGGGGTCCAAGTGGAATAGGCGGGTGGCCACCAATATCCACATGGATCATAAGTACATATTGGAGAATACTAGCATAGATCCATCTTAGATCTAATATAATTTTAAAGGAATCAAATCTTTTAATGTATAAATTTTTTAGAGTGTAAAATACAATATATTATTTTTCATTGTTTAAATTGTATTTTTGAATGCTATATAAAGTTGTGTATAAACTTTTTAGAGTGTAAAATACAATATATTATTTTTCATTGTTTAAATTGTTTTTCTGAAAGCTATATAAAGTATACATAGGACCAACGTTTTATCCATAAACACTTAATTTTTTAATAAAATATTAAAATATTTTATTAACAATTTTTTTTTTCTATATATACGTATATGAAGTTGATACTAACATAGCATATATATATATATATATATATATATATATGTGTGTGTGTGTGTGTGTGTGTGTATATATGTAATATATATATATCTATATATTACATATATATATATATGTGTGTGTATATATGTAATATATAGATATATATATATTACATATATACACACACACACACACACACATATATATATATATATATATATATATATATTATAATTGACATAATTTTTCCATTTAGATCAAATTTTTTATTTTTATTTCAAAGGGGCACGTGTCAACTCAACAAACAGAGAATGTACAAACAAACTTATACATCCCCCTCAAATTGGGTTCTAGAATGAGTCTCTCGGCTCAATAACTCTTACCCATATGATGTGTATGATCATATTTTATTGATGTAATTATTGGTTATTATTGATTGGAATTCTGGTCTCTTCAAGGAGTTTGTTCCTATTGGTTAGAATGTTGTTGAGGCCTAGTTGGTTTGAGATATTCTCTTCAAGTTGTTGGCTTCCTATATTTGTGTGAGGTTGACATATTCCCTCAACCAATATATTGAGTGTCAAAGATAGTTTTTCTAGTTTTAAATATTTATATGTCTTATTACAATTGATACATTTTTTGTGTGCAATAATCTCTACTCTCCTATATTAACATGGTATGAGAAGAATTTTGAGCTTAAATTCCTCACAAAAGAGCCATGAACATGAAGAGAGTAGAGTAAGTGTGCTATTAGGTAGTGCCATTGGTTTTTCCATCTTTTGATGTAATTACTGTGTGAAAATAGAAATAAACAAATAGAGACAACATAAGAACTCTCTTATTAAATTAGTTAGTGCCATTGGTTTGTCCATATTTTGATTTGAATACTACATGGAAATACAAGTAAACAAATAAAGACATCAAAAAAATATCAAAACCCTCTTATTAAATCATACTCACACCCTCACACACATCCCACAAATACATTATAGAGTCCAATTATATAGCAATGAGATTGATAGAATGGATAAGCACAATAACTTGAATGATAAAGGATCCTACTCAACTAAAACACACTTATATTGGAACACAACAAATTCTAGAACACGGCCTCAGAACTCTAAGAATCTAGAATGTTCATTTTTCTATTAGCTCTAAATAATAGATGTTGTTTTAATGGATTTGAGTAAGATCTTTTGTGGATGTGGACATTGTCTATGGAAATGTTTAAGTAATATGAACATTGCATATTTTTTGTGCAAAAGAGGGAGATGATAGAGGTTGTCATAGATTGAAAAAGAAGCTAGCAACTGGTAGGAAGCATGTCCTATTTGACAGCCAAGATCTCAAATTCTTTGGTTAATAATTTGTATCCTATAAAGTAATAAGATCTACTCTCCAACTTAAATGAGATGGATAAAGTTTTTAGAAGAGTGTTACACTATGAAGAGACAGTAACCCATAACTGTGTCTTGTTTCTTCTCAGATTGGCTAGGTGTTGAAGATTACTTTGAGGGAAAAATTGTTGGGCGTCTTGTTAGAGAAGAAGTTATGGTGCAACTTGGTTGACTCAAAAGGTAGATGGGTCAAGGAAAAAGGCAATTGAGTCAAGTTAGTGCAACCATCGATCTTAATGATGAAGAATGTGAAATGATTGAAAGGGAATATAGAGAATAATTTAAAATATTTATGGATAACATCGATCAAAACATGACCAAAACATGACCAAAACATTTATTTTGTTGAAGCAGGTGAGTGTGAAATTGTAGTTGAACTTGCACATGTTAGATTTAGCTAGAAAACAATGAACAAAACTTATAACGAAAGAAGAAAGAAAATTGATAGATAAATTGAATTAATGAATTCTATTCATGCAAAAAAAAAGAATGCATTTTAATGCAATATATTCTACATGGTTGAGCTAATATAGTAGTGAATCTAGACAGGTGAACATGCACTAAAGAAAATTGACACCTAGTCCTAGTTAATTGGCCATGAAATTGTCAGTTAATTATCTCATGTGTATGGAGACCGGTAAAACTCACACATGTACTTGTGGAGTTCCCTCTTGATCTGAATAACGAGGTGTCCGTGCATCACTCCACTCACCAGTGTAATTAAAGTAGAATTAAGTATATGTTATCTCCAATACCCCCCTGAAGAACTACTAGAGAGAGTGAAATCTATGGGTTCTGGAAAGAAACAATGTAGGGTACCCATTTTGTAATGAATTTAAGTAACATAGAATGACTGTAAGGAGAGGAAAGAGGGAAAACCACATGGAGAAAGACCCACTGTCAAAATACAATACTGAAAAAGAAATATAACTGCTAGGGAATTATGCCCTTCACCCCAAGGTGGTTTCACAAAAAATGAAACTTCTTCTCAGTGCAAATCTTCATGAAGATGTTGGGTTTTGTTATATTCTTTCCACAACTAGATACCGTAGTTAATTGGGGGGTTAGAGGGGGGCAGAGCCCCCCCTTCGTTGCACTGTTTGTGCAGCGAGGGGGTCGCAGGTGGTTTGAGGGGGGCGGTTAGCCCCCCTCTATGAGGTCTGGGGCAATGCATTAGGGAAATTTTTTTGGACCCTATATTAGGTGGGAAAACCTACCTATGGTTTTGTGCATGGTTTTCACACATGGTTTTGGGCGCAATAGTTTTCAGTCCATGGTATTAGATGCTTCAGAATGTATATATATGTATTTTTAACATTGAGAGGAACATAATGAAAAATCAATCTGGTAGTCCCGATTTTGGGATCTAGGGGAAAATCTCTATATATTTGTTTTATGAGTTATGCTCTCGCATTGTTTATTTTCTGTGTTTTAGAATTCGCATGCAAGTAATTTATGTACATGGTTAAAACCTACATTAGGTATCTGAGGTGTTTTGGCTTCAAGGGGACACCTTTGTTGCTGAGGGGTTTCGCTCGGGCTTGTGGTAGACCCTGTTCAATGGGAGATCTGCGGGATCGATTCTGGTGGTGAAAGAAGATGGCGAGCATTGGAAAGATAGAGATCGAGAAATTTAATGGTGAGAGTTTTGTTAAGGGATAAATTCCCCTAGGGTCTTGGGTTGATACCCTAGCAGATCATAGGTTATTTACGGAGAGAAACACACATTCCATACAGCCATGATGCTAATATAAACAAACTATCCAAAAAAGGGGTACATGTGAGGGTCCTTCGTTTGAGGAGATCTAGTTAGGGTCCAAACCCTCTTTGAGTTCCTTTTAGTCCTTCAACCTGCAAAACAAACAATTCCAAAAAGTAAAACAGTATATTGACCAAGCATCATAAAGAAATCATCTTCATAACATAAGGAAAGGTAGTTAGTTATACAATTAAAAACAACCATTCACATATGAATTATAACATTGAAATCATGAACATGAAGAAGATTTATATCAGGAACAAGACAAGTGTTTATTTTATTATAAATAACTAAAGTACAGAAAGGAATGATTTCACCTGATTTGTCCTTTCGCAGGATCCAAGCGAAACCATCCTCTAGATTCGTCCAGTCTCAAGCCTTCAACAAAATCCTTCCATGACTTACTCCATGATCTCTCAAGTAGAAAGACATCATCACACAAGGAAACAAGGGTTTCCTGTAAATGGGGGAAGTGCTGGAAGCACAAGGATCTTCAAACCTGGTCAGGGAAAATCTCAGCAGAGTGATCTTTCTCTCTATTCTCTCCTCCCTTAGGCCTTCCCATTGAAGCCTTTTTATACTTCTCCCAAAGTAGTTTTTTAGTTGGGAATTCGTTGGGAACAGTTGGGCCACGGGCACTAATAGGTAATCAGCAGGTAAAACCTGTGATCTTCGCCTGAAATTAAGGAGTTTTAATTTTTTTTAAGTGTTTTAAGACATATACGCAGGTTGGGTATACACAGACCTGCGTACACATGCGTTTAACTAAGGGCAATGTCGCGTATAGGGAGTAAAACACTATTTTTTTGAATATTTAGACTAGGTCTGGAAGGAGGGGTTGCCCTAGGCCATGAGTGCAGCATCACAAACATGAAGAGTGAGGTTTGGAGCTATAACAAGTTTTGAGCTATGGAAACTCAAGATGGAGGCTCTGTTGGTGGATAAAGATTAGTGGATTGTGGTAGATCCATGTACTAAACCAACAAGAGTGTCTGATGAAGAATGGAAGAAGTTGGATCAAAAGGCAAAGAGCACAATATGATTGTGTGTCTCAGATTCAGTATTGTTGAAGGTATCAGGGAAAGCTACAACTAAGGCTTTGTGGGACAATTTAGGGACTTTGTACCAATCTAAGTCTCTGGTGAATAAACTGTTGCTATGGAAAAAACTGTATAGATAGAGACTCAGTGACAGAGCATCTGAACACATTTAATATTGTGGTAAGTCAATTATTATTTGTTGATATTAAAATTTCAAATGCAGATAAGTGCATCAGTTTGTTGTGTTCTCTAGCAGATTCATGGGATAGTTTGGTTATTGCAATAGGTAGCAATGCAACTTCCTCGCAGTTTGATGAGATAGTCTCATCCTTGCTGATGGAGGAGATGAGACAGAAAAATATGGAGAGTCAGAATGGTGATGCCTTATCTATACGAGGAAGGTCCCAGAACAGAAACAAAAATAAGTCATCGAGTGGGAGATATAAATCTAGAGGGAGATCTAAATCTACAGGAAAACCTGTAAAGGTGTGCTAGAAATGCGGAAAGGATGGGAACTACAAAAGGGACTGTAAATCTAAAGCTCCTGAAAAAGGAAAGGGATCTGATGATGCTCCTTCTGCATAGGCGAAAACCACCTCAGATGAAGGTGGGGATGTGTACTTGGCTTATTCAAGTACACAAGTAGATCATGAGGCATGGTTGATTGACTCAGGTGCATCCTTTCACTTCACTCCCCATAGAGAGTAGTTCTGCAAGTATGATAAATATGATGGTGGTGATGTCTTCTTGGGGGGGATGACAGGAAGGCTAGAATCATTGGTCGTTGAAAAGTAAATTTGAAGTTGCAAGGTGGAAGGATTAGAACACTTCCGGTTGTTCTGCATATTCCTTCATTGGCCAAAAATCTGATTTCTGTAAGAAAGTTGGATGATGCAGGTGTAAAAACAGTATTCAAGAAGGATACTTGCAAGATGGTTCAGGGAGCACTGGTATTGATGTGAGGAGTTCTGATTGGAACTCTCTACAAGCATCAAGGTAGCACTGTTGTTGATGGGTGCAACAATTTTGTGGTTCCTGAAAGTGGAGAAAAAAATCTAGTGATCTCTGGAGAAAAGACCATGCTATGGCATCAAAGGCTTGGACATATTGGAGAGAAGGGCCTTATAACACTTCATTGTAAAGGTATCGTGGAAGGTATGACTAATATCTCTCTAGATTTTGATTTCTATGAAAATTGTGTATATGGGAAGCAAAATTGGGTGAGTTTCCCCTCTGGTGGTAAGAGGGTGAAACAAATATTAGAGCTTGTGCACAGTGATGTGTTTGGACCTGTGAAAGTTCCATCACTGGGTAAGTCTATGTACTATGTATCATTTATAGATGAATTCTTAAGGCTTGGAAATATTGGAGAGAAGGGCCTTAGAATACTTCATGGTAAAGGTATGGTAGAAGGTATGACTAATAGCTCTCTGGATTTTGATTTCTATGAAAATAGTGTATATGGGAAGAAGAATCGGGTGAGTTTCTCCTCTGGTGGTAAGAGGGAAAAACAAATATTAGAGCTTGTGCACAGTGATGTGTTTGGACCTGTGAAGGTTCCATCACTGGGTAAGTCTGTGTACTATGTAACATTTATAGATGAATTCTCAAGGAATACATGGATATATTTCCTCAAGAAGAAATATGAAGTATTTGATAGGTTTAAAGAATTTAAGGCTCTGATGAAAAACTAGACAGAGAAGAAGATAAAGGTGTTGAGGACAGATAATGGTGGAGAGTTTTGCAAGAAGCAATTTGAAGAATTCTATAAGAATTGTGGTATAACATGACAAAATACTACTCCATACACACCTGAGCAAAATGAAGTTACAGTAAGAATGGACAAGACGTTGAAGGAAAGGGAAAGAAGCATGCTCAGTGGTGTCAGGTTAGGACAGGAATTTTGGGCAGAGGCGGTGGAGACAACATGTTACTTGGTCAACAGATCATGTTAAGTCCCTATACTACTAGTGTAACCCCTTATTGTTATTAGTACAAACCCCTTATTATATTTTTTTGCCGATGTAGTCCCCATATTGTTATTATTGTGCCCCAAAGAAGCCCATTATTTTTATTATTGTGCCCTTACATTATTATTGTTATGTCGACTTTGATTATATTATGACCCCTTAGACTCATACATATAGAACGGAGGTCTTGTCATTTGGAACATCCAATGTTCATTTGTGTAATATAAAGGAGGTTTCCCCCTCGAAGAGGCTTATTTTGAAGGCGTTTATCTATCTTTTATATCTTTTTGTGAGCTCGTTTCATAACATTTGGTATCATAGCTTTTGATTCTAGGGTTTCGTTGCTCCAAACAGGACATCATGGAATTTTCACTATAACGTTTTCACTATAATGTTTGCAGAAGCTAAAACAAAAACCCATTTGAGAAGAAATCTGTCTGAACCTTGGGTCTGAATTTCAGATCTCGTCGCACTTTATTTTCGGAGATATGATCTATGGAATTTAGGGTTTTTGCAAGCTCCAAAATTTCATCTCAAATAGGTCATCATGGAATTTTCGCTATAATTTGTTTTCTATGAAGGTTCAGACTTTGAAATGAAAACCCATTTGAAGTGAAATCATGGGGAAGCTCAGACCTAAATTTCAGATATTGTTTCACTATATTTTCGGATATATAGTCCAAGATATTTAGGGTTTCTGCAGGCTCTCGAATTACATCCCAAACAAGTGACTTGGGGAAAATCGTCATAACTATCTCTCTTAGCATCAGATTGAAATTTCATAAGAAGTTACAGAAAGAGGACAGGCTGCAGTTTTCTGTGTATGATTTTCAAATTCAAAGGTCAAAACAGTGACACGTGGAACTTCATACAATTTCGCTCTTCTAAAAAGGTGTATAATCAAGTCATCTTGGGAGATTGTGCATAACTCTTTCTTGGAGAATCCAGTCTCGATTAGACTGGTGGCATTGGAAAGAGAACGTAGAAGGCTACTACAGTTTGAGATTTCAGAACTGGAAGGTCAGAAATTACAGAGTTACAGTCGTTTTAAGATTGAGCTCCTAAAATCAAGCAGAGATGATATGAGGAAGTTTGATGGCAAGGGTATGGTAAATTGGATACTACAGCTGGAGCAATATTTTGATCTACATGAGGTGCAAATTTTACAAAAAGGTACATATTGCATCTTCATATTTAGAACCGGATGAATTTTTATGGTATAAAGGGCTTTGTTCTCGTAAACCACTTGTTACGTGGTCAATTTTCACAGAGGAAATGATAGCACATTATGACGATACAAAGAGAAACACCTTCTTTAGCCAATTGATAAATTTCAAACAAAAGGGTTCAATGGTAGAGCACATTGAGGACTTTCAAAAATTGAATATAAGGGTAAATGATATTCCAGAGAAGCAAAGGATTGATGTCTTCATACAAAAATTAAAGGATAATATTCAACATGAGGTTCATCTTTGGGAACCTGATTCATTGGAAAAGGCATTCAGGTTGGCAAGAAAAATTGAAAGTGAAATTATGGAAACAAGGAATCCCAACACTCACGACTATAATTATGGAAGTATTTTTTCTCCTATCCTTCGACAACCTACAAGGTTTACACCACAACAATTGGAAGAAAAAAGAGAAAAAGGGCTTTGTTAGAATTGTGATAGCAAATACACTAAAGGTCATAAGTGTGCTGAGAAGAATTTTTTTTACATAGATTATGAAGAGGAATAAGAAAAGGATCAAGAAACATCAAAAGAAGAGAATATACAGCAAGAACCAACCCCAAAGAAGGAAGAAATGAATCCGACCATATCTTGTAAAGCATTGGCAAGAATTACCACTCAAACTCTCAAGATAGAAGGACATATAAAAGAAGAAAAAGGTTCAAGAAGTGAAAGATCACATCGGGAAAGAGGAAATGAATCCAAAGATATATTGTAATGCATTGGCCGGAATTACCACTCCTCAAACTATCAATATAGAAGGACATATCAAGAAGAAAAATGTTAAAGAAGTGAAAGATCACATCGAGCATCAAGAAATGAATCTGACCATATCTTGTAATGCATTGGAAGAAATTACCACTCCTCAAACTCTCAAGATAGAAGGACATATCAAGAAGAAAAATATTCAAGCAGTGAAAGATCACTCGACCATCAACAAGAAGTTCTCCAACTTTTAAAGGATAACACCACTTTGGTGTAGAATCGAATGAAACGACGGGTAGATCAACATTGTAGTGAAAGAAGTTTCGATGTAGGTGATTGGGTATTTTTACGGCTACATCTCAAGCAATCTGTTTATGAGAAGGAAATGTTGGAAACACTACATGCACTTAAGAAATGGTTACCTTACCTAATGGGAAGAAACTTCAAGGTAAAAGTGGATCATGATAGCCTTAAATACTTTTTAGAACAAAGATTATCTTTAGAAGAACAAAAAAAATGGGTCACAAATATGTTGGGTTATGACATCTACAGAAAATGGAAGAAAAATGTTCTTGCAGATGCACTTTCAAGAAAGGATGAGGATGTGGAAGCATTGTTTTGCGCTATTTCTATTATCCAACTAGATTGGATAAACAAAGCAAGGGATGAATGGAAGAAGGATGAAGAAGTGTGGCCACTCATTCAAAAGTTGCATAACATCCTAGTTCAAACAATATTGCAAGAACTTGGCGAGGAAGGAAAAATCATATTGGAACCTTGAGCAGTCATAGAAACAAGAACCCGACAGCTACGAAATCAATCAATTTTAGAGCATATCATCAAGTGGAATAACTTACCCACTGAAGATTCCACATCGGATGATAATAATTTTATACAGAATCATCTAGAACTACTCAAGCATTGAGTACAACTCTTTTTGAAGGAGAGGGGCATCTTAGGTCCCTATACTAATGATCCAGGTGGCTCCAGACACAGGCAAAAGTCCCAGAGGACTCAGGAAGGGTCAAAAATGAAAGTGTTTGGATTATGATTGAACCAGGTTCATGTTAAATATCTTGTCATTGTGATCGTGGTGGTGTGAACAGTCCGTCAATCCGAGTTCGGATGAAGGAGATAGAGGCAGTCAAAGTTCGGTTGACTTTCACTGACTCGGCAGGATTAACAAAGACATAATGTTAAACACACATGGACAACAACATAATCTGAAATATAAAACATGAGAATGCATTTTTATTAATAAGAGATATACATTTATAGTACATGGTTTGAATGTTGGGTTCCACATCCCAAGGTCTCTTGGACTTCCTTTTGTCTATTCCGCTTCAACACTAACCCATTGAGGATTAGGTGTCCAACATTCCTCCCCTTAATCCGAAGGGTTATGTATGAGTCCAAGAAGAGAGCTGTAATGCAAAATTTGCAAAAAATGCATGGCAACACTAGGCTGAATGTGCTCTTTGAAATGTTGGTATAAAGGGTGGTGGTTTAAGGATGACCACCAACACTGGAATGCTTAGTGCCATTCCTGGAACTCTTCCAAAACTGGCAAGAAGCTGAAGTAGTCTACTAGAGGAAGTTCTCCTATTGTTTTGAAGAGAGAAACCTTCAACCATAAAACGGAGGTCTCACCCCACATAAAAGGGAGAACTTCAACCTCAAAAGGGAAGTCTCAGCCTGTGATGGTTTAAGGATGACCAATAACTCTGGAATGCTTAATGCAATTCTTGGAGCTCTTACAAAACTGACGAGAAGATGAAGTCTTCTTCTAGAGGAAGTGTTCTCAATTTTGTTCCTGGAATTCTTCCAAAACTAGCAAGAAGATGAATTCTTCTGCTAGAGGAAATGTCCCAAATTACCAACTGAAGGCATGCTCAGGGGCAACTTTGTCTCTGGCTACAACTCTGAAATTGGTGTGGCAGGTTGTGGCTCAGGCTCGCTTGATGTGGCTTTGAAGCTTGTAGATGACCATCATTTCCCCCCTATCAGATACAAGGTGAGATGATGGAGAAAACTCAACTGCAAGACTGTTCAATACTTTGGAACAAGTTCTGACATGTGATTAGAATATCTTCTTGGCTGTTGATGCCCATTACCAAGAAGCGATCCATCCAGGATGAATCTTTGTTCTTGCAGGAAGTTTGTTTTTGAAGCATCTGTTTGAAGAATGGGTGGTTTTATAACAGTGCTTACATGGATGAAGATCAAAACATGATCTTTCAAATGGCCAACTCGGTCACAGTGTTGGAATTTCACAATCTGTTGTTGCTGTTGTCGTTGTGGAAGAGAGGCAGAATCTGGAATCAACTGGTTCGGATTGATCCTAACCATACCATATCAGGTGATTATGAAATGAATCACTTCCCCCCCCCCCCTTTTTTTTTGAAAAGGAACAAAGAGATCACAGTTTACAGTTCATTATAAAAATAAATTAAAAAAGAGGATCTTCCGCTATGAGATCAACCTTCCGCTACGACATCAACAATGCCATAAGCTTGGGCTTCTGTTGCTGACATAAAAACATCTCTGTTCAGGTCCCGTTGAATTACCTCTCCGGGTTGGTCCGTTCTTTCTATATAACATCTGGTTATGTAATCGCGAAGCATCGTTACGTGTTTCGATTCGTTATGAAAATCTGCAGCCGATCCGTCATAATAGGAACTAGCATGTTGGTGGATCATAACCCTAGCGTGAGGTAATGCTATACGTTTAGGCATTTCTCCCCCGATTAGGATGAAAGATCCCATTGAAGCAGCTACCCCCATGCATATTGTATGTACATCTGGTACTATTGCTTGCATCATATCGAAAAGACCTACCCCTGGTATTACTGATCCACCGGGACAGTTGATAAATGAGAAAATATCTTTATTTGAATCTTCTGCACTCAAATATACCATGAGACCCATGAGTTGATTTGCAATCTCGTGATTGATATCCTGAGCCAAAAAAAGTAATCTCTCTCGATGAAGGAATCTAGCACTTTGAAACTAAATGGGCTTGGTGTAGTCTGGAATATGAAAGGACACGTCCTTGTCATATCCAAGACCAGTTCTGTGCTTGTTGTGAACAAGCTCTTCCCAAGGTCTAATGATGGGCTTGGGAAGTGCAAGCTGAACTTCTGCATCTGCATGTAACCATGCTATTTTATGGGAGTCTATTTCAATCTTCTGAACAGAAACAGGTTCAGAATGACTCCTTTGTTTTAATTCTTCTTGCTATAGCTCAGTTTCGAGCTACAAAAATTCAATTTTCTCTTGTGCATTTTGTAGACAAACCTAAATGTCTATGAGAGAAACTTTTCTTACTTTTAATGTATCATGATTAGTAGACAATATCAAAGTTTTGAGGAAATCTAATACTTCACTGATTCTGGCCATTTTTTTTTAATGTCAAAATTACACCTTAAAAACTGATCACAACTACTACTCAATGCAGAAAAGTAATACCCACTCACAGTATACAATAATATCCTTTATAAATGTGCAGCAAATGATCAATGTGCAACCAGTAAGCACCAATTACAATCCATTGTATAAAAATAAGAGTTTACTCATGACCAGCACTATGTTCTGGCAATACAACCGACTAAACTTTTCTCCACAAAAGATTACTTTTATTTTTCAAAACAATCATTGCCTTTATACAACCCACCAAACTCTTATGCAGCACCTGAAATAAAGAAGATGATCAGAGGAAAAAACTTCTTCAATCTGATTACACAGGCAAAAGGCTACCAGAACCTTCCCAAGGGCTTCCTTCATAACCTCCCATAACACTCTCCACTGGCTGTGTAAAAATAAACAATATCCACAACATAAGCAACTTCATGATCAATATTTCAATAAAATGAATGCTTTTGCTTTGGATGGATACTTATGCAATTTCCGCGATGTTTGTTAATCAATTTTAAGATGCAAACTACACCTTTAATTTCTGTTACTGAATGTAAGGAAATCTTCCGGCATTTATAACACAATCTTAGCACACAAGTATTCACACAAGCTTATCTTCTAGATTTGTTTCAGAGAAAATACTATGCGAACCTGCCTGACCAGTTCAAACTTGGGCTTTTGAAAACTGAAATCTGTGAACGTCACATTTAGTTTGTGGTTTAAACTCATTGTATCATTCTCAACCTTGTTCTCGTAGTCTTTCGGCAGAGCTTCTTTCTCCGGATCACAATCATTTTCCAATTGTGCAGAGAATACAAAATTGTGACTCTCCTTTAAAACTTGTGTTGATGATGAATAGATTGATATATTCTATAGTCCAGGTCAACCAATACATTTTTCTCCCCGAGAAAATTCACAATCATAATCGATATGAATGGAATGAGGCATTATGTGACTGAATGTCACATTCTTGAGCGATCTGATGGGAATGAGGCCGACTTAGTGATGTGAAACTCCGAGCAACAGAATAGAGATATGATGGCTACTTTCAATAGAATTAAAGTACAAGTTCTTTTAGGGCATGGTTACTTTCAACACCAAGTTTGTTTATTCATATAACAAAAGTTTAAGCCTAAGGGACTTAAGCAATCTGTCAGTGCATGATTATTTATTCTGCGGCAAGTTTGTTTCTTTTAACAAACATTTTAGCGTAATAGACGTAAACAATGGGTATCTATATTTCAAATTTACATAGCAATGAGTGGCTATTTCAAATCATACGCGCGCTCACTATCTAGAGCTTCGACCGAGCGCTTATTGTCAACCTAGTGTCTAATTCATGATTTGAATCTAGGCTCCGAAGCCGAGGATGCCTTGTGTCAGTGGAAACAACATGTAATAAGCTGGTGGTGCAATATTCCCGTTGGGAGGAGCCGTGACAATGACAGAATATGTATTGGTTCCCACACGAACAGCTACCGTCAATTATCTCCTCCAAGAACCATCAAAGCTGCCATCACCACCATAGCAAAATTTCAAAAATCTCGGTGATTAACAAACAAATGGGATAGCAAATTCAAATATCATTATGCATTAAAAACGTAATACTCAAAACTGTATATCAAACCAGAGAGGCCGACTTGCAGGATATATCATCAACATTCAAGATAGCGTTTGCAATGCTCCAACAGTGTGATATATCATCAGCGTTCAAGATACCACAGCGCTCCAAGCCGAGGTATGGAGGAGGGTCGTATCGGAGCAGTGCCACCACGTTTCCGCTCTCTTCTCTAGTTCCATGCTTTATAGCCTTCTTCTCGAGGGGAGTCACCACCAAACTTTTTGTTGGAGGACTTTCTTTTTATACAACAGAGAAGGCTTTGACAGAAGTATTGTCATGCTTCCGCTGCGCCGACTTGCAGGTGCTTTTCAAGCCATTTGGTCACATTACGTGTGTCTATGTTGCCATGGGCCAAAGGACTGGGATGAGCAGGGTTTTTGGCTTTGTCATATAAGTCATGCCCCAGTGATATATTGATAGATCCGTGATTTCTCCATCATGTTTGCCAACACATTATATGCCTTCTTCTGGACTATAAATGTGGCATTTAATAGGATCAATAGCATTCCAATACCGAGCATATGGTGGTCCTTCACGCAGGATACCAAATCTCCAAACTCCCGAAAACAACAAAGAAACCGGTGAACAGGGTTCAGGCGTTTCCCTTTTGGCTTTGTCAATTTCTAGCGGTGGTAGACCAAAGCTTCAAGATGAGGAAGAGAGGCCAAGGCTTTGGAGCGCTGAGCATTATAATGCCTAAAGAATATAAACGGCCCCTGCCAAAATAACCAAGTACCCAAAAATCACATCTGATAGACAAAGGGGCGTTTCTGAGTGGAGACGGAGAGGAGTAACTCACGGTGAATGTTAGGTAGCCATTGAGGCAGAGTTGCACTTTTGCAATGGTCGTGACCACTTATTTGACCTGTAAACCCTCACAAAAATAGGCTACAACTCCTGGAAGAGAGAATTTTCTAATTGCTGCCAATAAATAGTGATGGCAGAGAACATTTCATGCAACAAAAGAAAGGCAGAGAATGCTAGTGTAACGCTTGGCAAAGATTTGACAGTCTTAGGACAGAACATTGATACAGAGAATGCTCATAGAAAATAGCATATATTATCATTGCTCATAAATGATATGAGCCATTTCCAAATTTCTTTTAAGAATTATATGTATCAGCAGCATAAAAATCAGCAAAGAATCACATGCATTGTTAATAGGGATGGCAGATAATAGGTGGCACTACAGGTTGAAGTGGTAGATTTGCTATGCGCAAGGAGGTCTGAGACGCTGACAAGCTAGAATGGTTGAAAGACAGACAATGAGGGCATAATTGGCCATAAATTTAGTGGGCAGGAAAATGTCTGCAGTTCTGACATGCAGAGAGAGGCCACAAAACAAGTGGCTCAAATATGAGGGCAGGATATCGCCTGCTCTGATACCATGTTAAACACACATGGGCAGCAACATAATCTAAAAGATAAAACATGAGAATACATTTTTATTAACAAGAGATATACATTTATAGTACATGGTTTGACCGTTGGGTTCCACATCCCAAGGTCTCTTGGACTTCCTTTTGTCTATTCCGCTTCCACACTAACCCATTGAGGATTAGGTGTCCAACACACAATTTGAACTTTTCTGCCGAATGGAATCCAGCCAACTCCAGCCAGATTCTGGGTGAAATTGCTGCCCGGTTAAAATGACTCCTTCGGTCAAAATCTGAATTTTCAAAAATGCACAGTTTGTTTGTTTAACAAATAAATATAAAAAAAAAGGGTGGCAGGCCACCAACCCCGCCACCCCAATCTTATCCACATGTTATTAGTGGAGGGGCGGGCCACTACCCCCAACCCCTCCCACGGAACCATTGTTACAACACATAACGGGTGGTGGGCCGGCCCTTGGGACATAGACCCAACCATGCCCACACAAAAAGAAACCAGCCCCACCATTACTACTAATGACAACCGTAGGAGGTGGCGGTAGGTGGGATGGGCGAGCTACCCAAGGTGGGCCAGCCAGACCCTTTTAAAAATTAAGGATTTGTTATATAACAAAAAGGAGGTGGAGTTTGACCACCCGACCTCCTCCATAATAATCGAATCATAAACCAACTTGCCAATGGAATTCTTGAGAAATCTGTCAACATGTTTTTTTCATTTAAAACATAGTTTATCAGTGTGCTGAGGTAGATGGAGGAACCAAGAGTGGGCACTAAAAATGAGGAAGAGTTAATTTTTAATTAATTTTTATGCAGGTGGAACCATGACTGAGCAAAATTTCCAAGAGGGTGAAATTTTCACAGTATCCAAATTGGACAAACTTTATGTCTATCTTACACCTCTCCACAACATGAACCTGATGGCACAGTCAGTTTCCTGATCTGAGAAAAAAATTTGCAGAGGACCCAGAGGAGTGAATCTTTGAGGAATCTAGGGGGAATCTAAAAGATTCCTCGAGCCCCAGATTTCCACTTTCTCAGAATTCAGAAATTTGAGAGTCGATTTTTCACTATTCGATGCCACAAATCTGATGGTGTGTTCAGATTTTCCATTTTCTCATTTCATTTTTCAGCCACTTTTCTAAGTGGAGTGCAGGTGTCAACATTCGACATGCGAGCGATCATTCCATGAGATTCGACACCGTGAGATTGATGATATGAATGGCTTAAACAGCTTGACATCCTCTTCTTTAGATGGCCCCTGCATGTAAGGTATATGCAATATCTTAATGTACTTCTTTTGCTATGTATTGCACTGCACAGATCCCTGATTGATGTTTGATGTTTGAAGTGGGATCTTGTTTCTTACTCATTTTCATGATTCCTGCTTGATGTGATGCAGAATCATCTGTGTGATGTACTTGTTGTCATGATTCGTCATGTTTTGTTCGAGATCCCTTTGTCATCATGTTGATGCGATACTCATGTTGTTGTCATCATGTTTGCATTGAGACCCCTTTTATGCCATCTTGGCGGGATGCTCATCATGCATGAGTTTTGTGTAATACTGATAGGAGTCTTTTGACTGAGAGTTCCTGTCATGGAACCTCTCTTGGAGACACTTTTGCGTGAGGACATTTTCCTTGTATGATAGCGACATCATCTCTTATGTACATCATCACTATTGACAACATTTAATGCAGTGACCTACACCATCTTAACATCGGGGCCCGGAGACGTAGTCCCTCCTAGACGAACTTCCTTATCAATGGCTTATGTTTTCATGTGTTGATGATTATCATGTTCCTCTTCTTTACAACATGCAGATGTATTCATTTGTGTTATTTTAAAAATGCAATTTAACACATCACGAATGTAAAGGGTCTTGGAAGGTTCCTTTTTCACACCCGGACTCGGATCAAGTGGTATCAGAGCGGTCTCTGAGTGGATGTGAATTGCAAACGTGAACAATGGAATGTGCAGCGACAGAGGATGAAAATGCGATGTAAGAGACCATGCTCAAAATTTCCCAAAGGGTGGAAATAATGTATGAAACTCTACAGAAAGAGATAGAAGAAAAGGAGTGATTGTAGCTTCAGTTGCGATCCATGAGAGAGGCCCTGGAAGAATTGAAGCACAACAAACAAAATCTTGAAACATAGAACGTTGAATTGAATATGCATCTACAAGAAGAGAAAGAGGAGAAACATAGTTTTATACAATAACTACAAGCAAAGGACGAGGCCTTTGAAAATATGCACCGTGACCCATGCAAGGTAAAAAGTAATTCTCCATCTTCATGTATGTGACCTCATGATGATTTCACTGTTTTTGAAAATAATACCACAAGAATTGGCTCCAAATTGTTGAGGAAAATGGGGTATGAAGGAAAAGTCTTGGGCATTAATGGCCATGACATTGTCAAACCCATCAAAGTGGAGAGTTACCCCGTCAAATAGGACTTGGGTATGTCAGAAAGGAAGTTGGGGAATGCGCTGAGATAGCTAGTGAACCACGAACAACATATGATGAGAAGCCCTCATCAACTCTTTCCACATCAACAGAGGAAGTAAAAGATGTCTAATTCCTTTCGATTTCATCTTCACATAGTATGATTTCTATTGGATATTTGGAGATCCCAATTATAGGGACAAACATGAGGCTCCTTACCAGGACGAGGCACGAGGAGGAAAAAGAACTTGCTGTTAATAACCAAGGCATAACTCAACCAATGGAGATTATGCAGAGACATCAATTTGCAGGTTTGAGATACACCAAGGGAGAATTCTCAAAGGTGTCAAATTCTTTCGAGACATCATCAAAATCGTCGAGGAAAGAGAATGATCGGAACACATCCCCATCATCGCATGGAAGTTTCCATGGCAAGGAAAAAGCTGAGGCAAGCTCTCATCGCCATAATGACATCAGAGACAGCAAGGGAAGGTATAACCACTCTCGACATTCGAATGTTCATTTTGATTATAATCATGTTTTTAATGATGGCCATAAATCAAGACATTGAAAAACATTTACCTTTTGTGGATTACATAACCAAACATTTTCTAAGTGTTGGAAAATAATGGCAGCACACAAAAGGATGAGGCATGAAAGACCCTCTCAACTGTAGGTTAAACAGATATGGAGAAAGAAGATGTATTGCAGTAATTGCAACATAAGTGGCCATCAAAGAGCCACTTGTTGGAGGCTCCATCTAGAACAACACCTTAAAGATAGAGTGTCAGTGCATGAACCAGGTGAAATGATTGTTCGACAAGCAAAACCGCCATAAGGAGGCGACCCATTCACATTGATAAGTGAAAAATGGTTTCTAGATATGTTGTCATTTCATGGTCGTGCTTTTGTGAATCATTTGTTGCATTTTAAAATGTAAAAGTGATGATGTGTTTTCCATCACTTGTTAAGCAACAAAAGATGTCTGGTTTTATTTTGAGTTGCATGATAAACTGTGAAAGTTATGTCGTGTTTCCATCACTCGTCAAAGAAAAAATAATGTTTGGCCTTATGTTTTAAATCATGTGTTACAGTGATGATGTGTTTTCCATCATTTGTTGAAGAAAAAATGATATGTTGGCCTTATTTTCATAGCTAGGGTATTGTGTCCATTTTGATGTAAGCTTGACCATCGAGTATGTGTTATAAAATCGTGGCAAGTATGGGATTCTTGGGTCATTAGTTGGTCATGAAAGTCAAGCATGTAATTTGTAAAACAATGTACTACAACTTGTAGAGGTTGCAAGTGTCGGCTCACCGCTTAAGACTCTGAAGAACAAAGGTGAAGGAGATGGAAGTGAGGCCTTTCAGGACGCTTGTGATGCAGACAAGGTACAGAGAATTTGCAGATTATTTTCATTCTTTTAGAGGATGAAAAGCTCCTCAGTGGGGAGGATTGATCTAGATGGCTCCAGACACAGGAAGAAGTCCCAGAGGACTCAGGAAGGGTAAAAAATCAAAGTGTTTGGATTATGCTCGACTAGGTTCATGTTAAAGATCTCGTTGTCGTGATCACAGTGGTGTGAATGGTTCGTCAACCTGAGTCCAGATGAAGGAGACAGAGGCAATCAAAGTTTGGTTTACTTTTGCTAACTGGGCAAGATTAACAAAGACACAATTTGAACTTTTCTGGTGGACGGAATCTGGCCAACTTTGGCTAGATTGTGAGTGAAATTGTTGCCTAGTTAAAACGACTACTTCGTTCAAAATCTGAATTTTCAAAAATGCACAGTTTGTTTGTTTAAAAAAATATATATAAAAAAAGGGTGGCGGGCCACCAACCCCACCACCCCAATCTTATCCACATGTTATTAGTGGAGGGGTGGGCCTCTACCCCCAGCCCCTTGCATGGAACCATTGTTACAAACATAACAGGTGGTGGGCCAACCCTTGGGGCACGAACCCAACCATGCCCACACAAAACGAAACCAACCCCACCATTAATACGAATGACAACCTTAGGAGCCGACGGTAGGTGGGATGGGTGGGACGCCCAAGGTGGGCTAGCCCGACCCTTTTAAAAATAAAGGATTTGTTATATAAAAAGAAGGAGGAGGTGGGGTTTGACCGCCCAACCTCCTCCATAATAACCGGATCATAAACCAACTTGCCAACGAAATTCTTGAGAAATCCGTCAACATGTTTTTTAATTTAAAACAAAGTTTATCAGTTAGCCGAGGCAGATGGAGGAACCAGGAGTGGGCATGGAAAACAATGTAGAGTTAATTTTTAATTAATTTTATGCAGGTGGAACCATGACTGAGCAAAATTTCTAGGAGGGTGAAATTTTCACAGTGTCCAAATTGGACAAACTTTATGTCGATTTTACACCTCTCTGTGACATGAAGCCAATGGCAGAGTCAGTTTCATGATTTGAGTAGCAGATTTGCAGAGGACCTGGAGGAGGTAATATTTGAGGAATCTAGGGGGAATCTAAAAGATTCCTTGAGCCCCAGATTTCCATTTTCTCAGAATTCAGAAATTTGACAGTCAATTTTGCACTATTCGATGCCACAAATATGATGGTGTGTTTAGATTTTCGATTTTTTCATTTCATTTTTCAGCCACATTTCTAAGTGGAGTACAGGTATTCGCATTCAACGTGAGATTTGACATCGTGAGATCGATGATAAGAATGGCTTCAGCAGCTTGACATCCTCTTCTTCAGATGGCCCCTGGATGTGAGGTATATGCAGTATGTTCATGTACTTCTTTTGCTATGCATTGTGCTGCATAGAACCCTATTTGATGTTTGATGTGGGATCTTGTTTCTTACTCATTTTCATGATTCCTGCTTGATGTGATGCAGAATCATCTGTGTGATGTACTTGTTGGCATGATTCGTCATGTTTTGTTCGAGATCCATTTGTCATCATGTTGATGGGATACTCATGTTGTCGTCATGCATGTTTGTATTGAGATCTCTTTTATGCCATGTAGGTAGGATGCTCATCATGCATGAGTTTTGTGTCATACTAATAGGAGTATTTTGACTTAGAGTTCCTGTAGTGGATCCTCTCTTGGAGCCACCCCTGCGTGAGGGAATTTTCCTTGTATGATAGTGACATCATCTCTTATGTACATCATCGCTATTGACAACACTTAATGCAACGACCTAAACCATCTTGACATCGGGGCCTAGAGACATAGTCCCTCCTGGACGAACTCTGTTATCAATGGTTTATGTTTTCATGTGTTGATGATTATCATGTTCCTCCTCTTTACAACTTGTAGATGTATTCATTTATGTTCTTTTAAAAAT
Organism: Pinus tabuliformis; assembly: GCA_031772625.1. Classification (NCBI taxonomy): domain Eukaryota; kingdom Viridiplantae; phylum Streptophyta; class Pinopsida; order Pinales; family Pinaceae; genus Pinus; species Pinus tabuliformis. The sequence goes on along the minus strand of CM062820.1, from coordinate 73,599,624 downwards.
GTAATTTAACACATTACAAAAGTAAAAGGTCTTGGAAGGGTCCTTTGTCACACTTAGACCCAGATCAACTACTAGTGTAACCCCTTATTATTATTAGTATAAAGCTTTATTATATTTTTGTGCCGATGTAGTCCCCATGTTGTTATTATTGTGCCCCATAGAAGCCCACTATTGTTATTATTGTGCCCTTACATTATTATTGTTATGTCGACTTTGATTATATTATGACCCCTTAGACTCCTACATATAGAAAGGAGGTCTTCTCATTTGGAAAATCCAAGAATATTTCATTTGTGTAATGTAAAGGAGGTTTCCCCCTCGAAGAGGCTTATTTTGAAGGCATTTATCTATATTTTCTATGTTTTTGTGAGATCGTTTCACAACAGATCACCTTCGTCAGCATTGGAGGATAGGACTCCACAAGAGGTATGGACTGGTAAGAAAACCTCTCTTTCACATCTGAGGGTATTTGGATGTGATGCATATGTACATGTTCCAAAGGAGAAAAGAACCAAGTTGGGTAGTAAATCTAAAAAGTGCATCTTTATTGGGTATAAGGATGGTTTAAAGGGTTATAAGCTTTGGAACCCAATGACAAGGAAGGTTGTGTACAACTGAGATGTGGTGTTTAGACAGGTGAAAGATGTTATTAAACATGAAGTCCAACCAAGGGAACCTAAGAAGATAGAGTTTGAAATTAAGGAGGAGGAATCATACTCTACAACAGAAGAGGAATCAGAAGATGAAGAGCCACAAACTCTGGTAGTGAGAAGATCAGTTCGAGAAAGGAGGCAGCCAGAAAGGTATAGTCCATCTACTTTCTATTCAAATTTCGCTTCATCTATTATTGATGATGATCCCAAAACTATGAAGGAAGTAGTAGATTCAGAGGATGGAAAACTCTGGAAAGAGGCCATGGTTGATGAAATGCCATCTTTGAACAAAAATGAGGCATGGGATCTGGTGGAGTTGTTGGCTAGAAGGAAACCCATTGGCAGAAAATGGGTGTTCAAGAAGAAGACAGATGCAGAAGGAAAGGTGGAGAAACACAAAAAACACATATTTCATTAAATTTGGAATTAAATGGTAGATATAGAATTTCATAATAACCAAAATAACTCAAATTTAGTGGTATCTGTTGACACCTAATCATCAGGATTGGGTGAATATAATGTAAATAGATAAATAAGTAATATGAACAGTCATTGGGAGATGAAGTGAACAGTCTCTCCCTCATGTATATAATGAAGACCTACCTGAAGGAATAAAACACACGAATCAATTTGTGTTGAGGAGTTACTGCCTGGTCTGACATGGTATCAGAGCCATTTCCCAAAATAGTTGTAACTCCCATCTACCTACTGCTCTCTGTCCACTACCTACTGCTCTCTGTCCCCTCCACGGTCGCTGGTGTGTGCTGTACGTTGGCTTGACATGCGTTGAACTATCCTAATGAACTATCCTGCTCGTTACATTATGAACCCTGCTCATTACAACGCTGGTCTGACATGGTATGCATTGATGCTGCTCATTACAACGCTACTCGTTACTATGCATTGATGCTGCTCATTACAACGCTACTCGTTACTATGCATTGATGCTGCTCCATATCCAAAAATCTTTTTCGTATTGAACATGGCTGTTTGCATGAGCCTTCCCCGCAATTTTCACCGTCACTCAAAGTTATTCCTACTCTGTCTTCTATCCACTGAATGCATACAGTTCTTTGTTGCCGCTCAACTTTCATTTTAGATTCTTCTTGAATCTCAAATCTCTGTGCATCTGAGTCCATCAAGGTCCATAGGCTGAAAGGAGTGCCCTGCATTGTACCTATGCATTAATTCCAGTGCAATCTTTGCAATGCATTGGAGATATGCATTGAAGCAATATGGGAATGCCTCTGTCTCTATGTGCATTGTTTCTTGAAGGTCATGTGATGAATCTTGCAGAAAGGAATAACACTTGAAAGGGTCATTCTTGCCTTGTTATATGGTGGTCGTTCATACCTTGCATTGAGTGCAACATGCAGCGACTATATCAGCAATTCATTTCAGTCACAATGCATTGAATGTCGTGAGCTGAAGACTATGAGGAGAACTCCTGTCATGGTATCTCTATGACTGCATATTGCATAGACCCTTGGTCTTCTCTGATTTGTAGACGGTGAAGTTGTTGCTCCACATTTGGAGATTTTAGCTGAATTATTGCAGTTTTATCGTTGGTCAATGGTACGTATGCTACTAGTGTTGAAGTATTAAAAAAAAATGCTTTGATGCTATATGGTTCTCCATGCCATTTTTTATATTGATTTGAAGTATGCAAACTTAAATATATGTTGACCAATCGGACCATGCATGTGTGTTGGGTATATGAATAATATGATGGGTTAAATATATGGTATGAAATGGCATATAATGGAGTAAAAAAAGGGAAAGACCATGACGTATATATGTGATGCTTTTCCATATACCATAAAGGCACATGAATTCACTGAGCTCTTAATGGACATATATTATATTATATAAAATTACCATTGGGGCATATGGAAGGTATATGTTGGAGTCTACTTTTTTTTTAGTTAAAGATTTTTGAAGACATAACCAATCATCTTTATTCCAAAGACATCAATCTATTGTTGCAAGTATTATAATTATTTTGAGGCCAGATTAGACTATATGATTCATTCAATCATATCTATTGTGGGAATAGTTCTCACTAGCAAGGAGAACTATCCTGAGTGGTCCTGGATGATAAAACACACCCTCATTTTCAATGAGTTATGGAAAGGAGTGTGTGTTGGAGATGGGGACAATGAACCAGAAAAGCCTACCTCAGACAAAGAGATTGTCATTTGGGAAAACAAGAACAGCAAAGCTTATGCATTAATCACAGCATCTGTAAATGAAGAGGTGAGTCGCCATATTTCGCCATTTTCAACTACTTTTTAAGCCTTACAAAAGCTCAAAGAACTCTATGACTCACATTCTACACTTGAAGTTGTTCAACTCATGATTAAACTCTTCACTCTTGAACTACAAAATAATGATCCTCTTGCTCTTGAATCTGAATTAAAGTCTATAATGCATGATATCAAATCCACTAAGGTTGAATTGGATATTCCTCTTATTTCTTTTCTCAAGGCACTTTATCCTACTTACTCCAATTATATAGAGTCATTGCAAGCAAATGGAAATCTCAAAGATATCACCTTTGACTCTCTTGTGAAAAAGTTTGCTGAAAGAGAGAAAACTTTTGGAAAGAAGACATCCCTTGAATCTTCTGAAGAGGCTGTGTTCCTTGCTCATAAAGAAAAGCATCCTACTCAAGATTCTTCAAGAGGAAGGGGTGGTCGAAGAGGAAGAGGAAGATATTTCAGAGGCAGGGGGGGTAGACACTCTCAAGGAGAAAAGGCAGATTTGCACTGCATACGCTGCAAAAGAAATGGATCACATGATGCCTCTGCATGCAAGCTACCATGGGACAAAATTGAGTAGCAAAGAAACCAACAGAAAGGTAAAACAGATGATACAGACAAAGGTAAAGCACCTGAATCCGTTCACTATGTTGTGGCACAATGTAACATTGGAGTAAATGTAGATTTATTTAATGCTTCACTTGCTTCTTGGAAAGATGATGGGTTGCTTGATTCAAGAGCAACCTGCCACATGACTCATAGAAAAGATTTTTTTGAAGAATTTACTAACAATGTTGATGGAGCAGTATACTTTGTAGACCAATCAAAAATCAAGCCATCAGGGCTTGGCACAATCAGGCTTAAACTGCCTGGTCTTCCAAACTTTCTTCTGCACCATGTTCTATATCTCCCACAGCTCAAGAGAAACTTGTTGTCCTTGGTCCACATCTACCAGCAAGGTCACTCCATTAATATGTTTGATGGCAAGCTTGAGGTAAGAAAAGCATCTGACCACTCACTTGTCATGAGGGGAATAGAAGAAGAAAGGCTTCTCAAGCTGCAAGGAACCTCTGCTCATGCACAACATTTCTCATACAACTCTCAACATGAAGAAGGTACACTTCCATCAAGTTTATTATGGCATGATAGATTTGGACATTTGAACTATGACAGCCTCTGCTTGTTGAAGAAATGGTGTTGTTGGTTTGCCTACAATTCCTAGGAAACTTAAGCAATGTGATGCTTGCATTCTAGGAAAGCATAACAAACAGTCTTTTCATGATTCACATTCAAGAGCACATAGAAAACTTGAACTCATTCATTCAGATTTATGTGGTCCAATTCTTGTTCCTTCTGCAAATGGAAATAAATATATGATGACATTTATTGATGACTACACCAGAATGTGTTGGGTTTATTTATTGAAGAACAAATCTGATGCTTTTAAAACATTCAAGAATTTTCATAAACAGATTGACAATGATGCACAATCTCATATTGGGTCTATTCGGACTAATAATGGAAAAGAATACACATCAAATGAATTTGAAAACTATCTTCGCCAACATGGGATCAAACATCAAACAACTGTGCCTTATAATCCCCAACAGAATGGTGTAACTAAAAGAATGAATAGGACAATCTTAAATATGGTACGATCCATGCTCTTCTTCAAAAATGTAAAGATAATGTTTTGGGTTGATACTGTTCTATGTGCTGCATATATAAAGAATAGATGTCCATCTAATGCTATTAGAAACAAGACTCCATATGAAATGTGGCATGGACATGTTCCTTCGGTAAAGCATCTCAGGGTCTTTGGTTCCACCTGTTATGCCTTGATACCAAAGGTACATAGAAACAAACTTGGTGCTAGAAGTCGTAAGTGTATCTTCTTGGGGTATTCAAACACCTCCAAAGCATATCGTCTCTATGATGAAGTAAATAAAAAGTTTGTTGTATCTAGAGATGTAATTTTTCTTGAATCATCCAAAACTGACAATGTTGTTGAGCGGCAACTTGATCGCTTGGATAGATTCGTAAAAGCAAAATCATTTCAAGAATTTGATAATCAAATTCGACATCTTGAAGGGGGGATTCCTATACTAGATCAACATGTGGAATCTTCTTCTGAAGAACACTCTCCCCTGCATGAAACTCCAACAACGGATGATGCTTTAAGCGATGTGATTGACAGAATTGGGAGACTCAATCTTGATTTAGTCCCAACTCAATCAATGGAGCAACCTGGACCATATGAAAAAGGTCCCCCAAATTGGCTGACAAAGACACTTGAAAGTGTTCATCCTGATGAGGTTGGAAAGACAGGAACTAGAAATTCAAACCGACAGAATGGACGTGATGTGGATGACTCTAATTCACCTGCTGATATGGATGTTTCTTATGATTGTGAATTGAACTTGTCTATAGATTTTGAACCAACTTCCTTCAAAGAAGCTACTTCTTTTGATGAATGGAAAGAAGTGATGCAAAAGGAGTATGATGCCCTCATAAAGAATGTCATTTGGAAGCTGGTTGATCCTCCATTAGGAACCAAACCAATTGGCTGCAAGTGGGTCTACAACAACAAGTATAAAGCTGATGGCTCACTTGACAAGCACAAAGCTAGGCTTGTGGCAAAAGGTTTTGCACAGAAGGAAGGGGTCGATTATGAGGAGAATTTTTCCCCCACAACAAAATGGGTTACCATCAAGACACTCTTTTCCCTAGAAGCTCAGAACAGTTGGAAAGTCCATCAAATGGATGTAAAAGTTGCTTTCTTGAATGGAGATCTAAAAGAGAATGTTTTTATGTCCCAGCCTAAAGGATTTGCTGTGAAAGGACATGAACATAAAGTATGCAAACCGGTGAAGTCCTTGTATGGCCTCAAACAAGCACCATGAGCCTGGTATGAAAAACTAATTGAGCATCTTCTAAAACTCAATTTCAAACATTATGATCTTGATGATGCAACTTTATTTGTCAAGAAAGTTGGAAAAATAGTTGTATATCTTGTGGTATATGTAGATGATCTTTTAATGATAGGGAACAATGAAAGCTACATTGCATCCATAAAGAAGGAATTGGGGAAAAGTTTTGAAATGAATGATTTGGGCTATGTTCATTATTATCTTGGCATTGAAGTAACCCAACATTTGAAGTCCATATTTCTTTCTCAAAAGAAATACATTGGAGATCTGTTGAACAGGATTGGCATGACAGAATGAAATCCTCTTACTACTCTAATGGAACAAAACTTGAAGCTCACATCTAATGAAGGAAACGAATTTGAGGATGCAACAAAGTATAGATAGCTTGTAGGAAGTCTCAACTACCTAACTATTACCAGACTAGACATTTCGTTTGCTATTGGAATCCTTTCCAAGCTTATGCAAAAGCCTTGTGAGGTACATTGGTCTGCTGCAAAAATAGTTCTAAGGTACTTGAAGGGAACTCAAGACTTTGGAATCAAGTATACACAGGTGGACGACTTCAGCTTGATTGGATACTCTGATTCAGACTTCGATGGAGACAAAGAAATTGGGGTATCTACTTCAGGATATGCTATGAGTCTTGGATCAGGAGCTATCTCCTGGAGATCATGCAAACAATCAGTTCCAGTAGATTCCACAACAGAAGTAGAATACGTAGCAGCAGCTGAAGCAACAAAAGAAATTGTGTGGCTCAGGAAAATTCTTGAAGATTTGTAGGTAAAACAACTACAATCAACTCCTCTCATGATTGTCAATAGCTCTGCAATAAAGTTGGACAAGAACCCAAAGTTTCATGATCGAACGAAGCACATCAATACTAAATATCATATAATTCGACATCATGTTGAGGCCAAAGCAATCCATCTCCGTCATTGTTCCACTAATGAGCAAATTGCAGACATCTTCACCAAAGCGCTTGGAAGAGAAAAGCTTGAACGATTCAGAATGATGCTTGGACTCACCAACATCCCTTCATATTAAGGGGGGGAATGTTGACACCTAATCATCAGGATTGGATGAAAATAATGTAAATAGATAAATAAGTAATATGAATAGTCATCGGGAGATGAAGTGAACAGTCTCTCCCTCATGTATATAATGAAGACCTACCTGAAGGAATAAAACACACGAATCAATTTGTGTTGAGGAGTTACTGCCTCGTCTGACAATATCCTTGTAATAAAAAAATTCAAAAATTAATGAAATATGTGTTCAAAGCTCGGTTGGTAGCAAAAGGTTATTTCCAAGTGTCGGGAATTGATTTTGGTGGTTTTTTTTATCCTGTTGCCAAGGTAGCTTCTATTAGATTACTTTTATCTGTTGCAACTTCTTTTGATTTTGAGGTAGAACAGATGGATGTGAAGACAACATTTCTTCACGGGGATTTAGAAGAAGAGGTCTACATGAAGCAAACTAAAGGCTTTGCGGTGAAGGGTAAGAAAGAACTGGTATGCAAGTTAAAAAAGTCATCTGTATGGGTTAAAACAATAAGCAAGGATGTGGTATCAGAAATTTGATACATTTATATGGGGACTTGGCTTCACCAGAAGAAAAGCAGATCACTGTGTGTATTTTAAATTAATTGGTGACCATGTTATTTATTTGATCTTGTATGTGGATGATATGTTGCTAGTTGGAAATGACAAAGAAATTATCCAAGATTTGAAGACCCAATTGTCCTCCAAATTCGACATGAAAGATCTTGGTGCTACAAACTATATCTTGGGCATGGAAAATAAAAGAGATCAGGAAAAGAGGAAGCTTTGGTTAAACCAGAGGAAGTATATCGAGACAATACTGTAGAGGTTTAATATGCAAGATAGTAAACCGATGAAGGTTCCTATTCCTGTAGGTGTGAATTTATCTGTTGAACAGTGTCCCAAGACACACAAAGAGGAAGAGGACATGTCTCGTGTTCCATATGAAAGTGTAGTCGGTAGCCTGATGTATGCGATGGTCTATACTAGACTAGACATTGCACATGCAGTGGGAGTATTGAGCAGGTTTATGTCAAAACTAGGGAAGGAGCACTGGACAAGAGTGAAGCAGGTTTTTAGGTATTTATGTGGCACTAGTGATTATGATTTGTGCTACAAAGGAAGACCAGGATTGGACAAAGTATTGGATATTCTTGGTTTTGTTGATGCAGACTTGGCTGGAGATCTGGATCAGAGAAGATCTACAAGTGGGTATGTGTTTAACCTATTTGGAGGTGTAGTCAGTTGGATGAGTAAGAAACAATCTGTAGTGGCACTATCAACTACAGAGGCAGAATACACGACAGCCACTTATGCAAGCAAGGAAATAGTTTGGTTGCAGAGATTGTGTTCAAGTATGGGGTTAGTATAGGGAGATGTAAGGATAGACCGTGATAGCCAAAGTGCAATTTTCTTGGCAAAGAACCCTGCTTATAATTCAAAGACAAAGCACATTGATGTTCAGTATCACTTTGTGGGGGATATGATAGAAGACAAAAAGGTGTTGCTGGTAAGGGTGGGCACTTTGAAGAATACTACAGATGCATTGACAAAATCTATGAGCTCTAAGAGGTTTTCTTGGTGTAGAGAAAAAATGGGCATTGTAGGTCTAGATAAATGACTAAGCTCTCTTGTCCCCCCCTCTGGAAAGAAAACAACAAGTGGGAGAATGTTGGGTTGTGTTATATTCTTTCCATGACTAGCTACCCTAGTTAACCAGTGGGTTAGAGGGGGGGCAGAGCCCCCCTTTCGTTGCATCAATTGCGTAGTGGGGGGGTTTGAGGGGGGCGGTTAGCCCCCCTCTACAAGGTTTGGGGTAGCACCCTAAGGAAAAAAAAATTGGACCCTATATTAAGTGGGTGAACCTACCTATGGTTTTGTGCATGGTTTTCGCACATGGTTTTGTGCGTGATGGTTGTTGGTCCATGGTATTGGATGCTTCGGCATGTATATATATGTATTGTAACATTGAAAGGAACATAATGAAAAATCAATCTGGTAGTCCCAATCTAGGGATCCAGGGGAAAATCTTTGTGTATATTTGTTTTATGAGTTATTCTCTCGCATTGTTTATTTTCTATGTTTTATAATTCGTATGCAGGTAATTTCTATACGAGGTTAAAACCTACAGAAGATGTCGATGATCTCTTTAGAAGTTAGCCAATACTATAAGTCAATGACCCCATCATGTGCCAATTCTCTAATGTAGTGCATTTGGATCTCGATGTGTTTTTTTTGTTATCACTGCACTGGATCTTTGCAAAACTTTAGTGTGATTTGATTATCACACCAAATGAAAATCAGATGATGAAATATGATACCAAGATCAATGAAGAAGTTCTGCAACTGATCTAGAGATAAAAATTTAGCTCAAAAATGAAAGTGACCAAAAAATATCAAACTAGCATTAAGTCGTAGCATTCATTGTTCTGATAACAATGACACTTGTTTTGCCTCAATTTGAATTCGTATGAAAAATTTATGATGTTATGATCATTTGGCTCAACAATTGAAAAACTGCAGGGCTGGCTGACTGGGTTGCTAACTCGGAAGTTGTACTTCTGATGTCATCATGTCTACTGGGCACGTATGGACCAATCCTGGCTTGCCAAGTGGCAGCGTCATACAAGGAAGGATGGAGTGTTCTCGTCGATTTTGGATTTTCGTGGTTAAATTGGAGGATGCCACGTGGCCCAACCAAAGGCTGCCACGTGGCACCATTTGTTGGATAAAATTTTTGGATTGGATCCACAAGCCAAGTGGGATTGAACTCATGACCTGCCCCATCCAACTTCCGAGCCTTACCACTGCACCATATGCTTGTTACTTAACCCTTATACTTGACGAGTTATGGTTAAAGTTTCATTGGAGGCATGTTTTGGGAGAGGGGTCAGGTGGTGAGCCCTGACCTCTGGTCACCTTCCATTCTACACCACTGATGGCACAATACAAAGGGCTAAGAAAAAGCCCCAACCCATGGTCACATAGGCTTTCACTGGACCAAGATATACGGAATGAGGAGCTGGCGGAGGGGGTGAGGCTCCAGGCCCTAGCCCCAAATCACATGGCATCCCACAAGACTTACCGTCGAGTATTTGGGAGTTGGATGGAGTTAAGGCATAGCCCTAGGCCAAATTGTCGATGTGTAACCACCAGCTAGTGATTCGTAGGTTTAGTGTAGCAGGGGCGACCAACTAGCCCCGGTTCCCAGCAACATCACCCTTATATGACCTCAGCCAACAGGAAAAGGAGCTTAGGGTTGCACGGGTGGGCCGTTGGCCCAACCCTCGACCTTATGGCCCATGTTGCACTGGTTTTGTGCTCACGGAGGTTAATGGGCATTTAAAAGAAACTACAATTTTCACCTTTGGTGGGTGAAATTGTCATCTCCCAAGCAAATTTCAGGGTGGAATTATCGCTCTATTTGCAGGTTTATCCAGTTTGTAGGACAGATAATAGGAGAAGGTGGAGAGAGCCATAAGTTGATGAGTTTTTGGTCTTTTGAGTCCAAGAAGAGTCTGGATAGGGGATTTTAGGCATTCTAAATCTTATGGAAGGCTCTATTTATTGATTGGAGCACTTCCGGAAGGAATTTTTACAGGTTTGAGTCTATGGGTTCCAGGGACAATCAGTGGTTTGAAGCAGTTTTTGAAGGATTTTGAGCATGGAGAGGACCTTGTAGGGGTTTTCTAGCCTTCATATTGTGAAAATTCCTAAACCAGAATCCCTACTGTAACAATTCATTATATTTGTCCTACTTGTTAGATTTACATGAAAAAGTTATTTGCGATTTCCTATGACAAATATTGAAATACATACACTACAACCTTCACTTAATTAATTTATATGTGGAAATAAGAGACTGCGAAAGAAAGAAAATAAAACATAATAACACCGTTATTTTTGGACAAATGTCCCTAGAAAAACCCAATGTGGGAAAACCGGTGCAATAGATCTAAGGGTTTATTATTATTAAGCAGTAACAAATTCTGAATACATCTCATAATATCTCAAGGGTTATTCAGTTACAGAGAGAGAAATAATGGCATAAATATTTGTCAGATTACCTCACATAATCACTGAGAAAAATCTCAGTTGATCCGGTCACTTGATGAGGTGCCTCTGGCAGGCCCAGCGCTACCTTTGCGCAGTCCTCATGCAGTCCATGCATCAGCTCTTCTAGGCACTGTGTCACCCAACCAGTTAATCGATTTGCTACCCAGAGTCACTGCTCTCGCCCTCCTGGTCTCACAGCCCGACTCCCGGCTTCTGAAACTAACTCTGCTACAAAATTTCAGACTCTCTCTCACCCTTTGCGCTACCTCTAAATGGCCCTCGTGGCCCTACGTTAGCCTCTATGTGAGAACTGTTGGATCATTCTCTGCCTCTCTTTGTTGATGATTATCTGGTTAAGAAAATCTCTCTCTCTCTCTCTGGATGCTATCTTTGCCCTTCAACTGAAAGAAATCTACTCGATTAGAATTTCCTCCTGAGAACTTCTCATTTCAGAAATTCAATCTCTTGATCTCTCGGTGTGTTTTCCCAAGTGACCATCAAGCCTCCTTAAATAATCTCGTCATTGACATTCAACGACCCATATTAGAAGCTAATAAATGGCTAATATCATTTCTTATTGATCCTCGTATTCTTCTGGAAGTTACACCCACAATTTATATTAATGCCATTTAATTATTTTATTTTCCTAAGTTTAGATGTAGGGTCCCTTTCAAAATAATTAATTATTTTAATAAATCTATTTCTGGGTGGAATTTCCCAAACCAATTTCTAGGTTCTTTGGAATGCATGTGCCTAAGCCTCCCTGCAAAATTTGAGACTTAGAGCACATCTGATGCTACCAGAAATCAACACATATGTTATCTGCAGTAGGTGTGACTTATTTGGTACAACTCATGTTTGTCTTTTCTCACTATGTCTTGTTGAGGAATGTTTTCCTTTAGTACTTCAATGTGGAATTGTTGTACAAGTATGCTCATTTTCAGATGGAGTACAAGGTCTTGATGTGAGATCCCTTTTCTTGTTGATTGATTCATGACTGAGTGTAGGTTGTCATGCTTTTTAGAGTGAGAGTTCTCTGTAGGAGAAAATTTCCTTGAAGGGAAAACTAGCCACTTCTATCATTAGCAAACTTTATGTACTATTCATCATTGAAATATATGGAGCAACCTAGCTATGTTAGTAAGCCCGGAGATGTAGCCTAGGAGGGGTGAACTATGTCACCAAATTTTGTGTTGTCTCTCTTCTTGAATGCCTTTATGAGTTAAATGATGATATGTTATTTTTTTTAATTTCACATATAAAACTAACTCATTAACCTTGAAGAGACCTTAAAAACTCGAGTTTGTGTAAGACCCATTTTTTCTTGTAAAGCATAAGAGGACAATAAGTTTTTAGGAAGGATAATTTCTCCTCCAATTTTAGATCAATTGGTATCAATGCTAGTTCTGACCAAGTTGCAGTAATGGGCAATAAGATGGAGACTCTCCAAGAGCTAGAGGATATGAATTTGTCTCTTCGAATTGAGAATGTTTAATTGAGAAGAATGCTTGAAATGTTGAAGAGGAGAAGAGGCATATGCGCCTTTAGTTGCAGTAAGTGCCTGAGGAACAAGTTGGCGAGAGTTCCACTCCAGTGACAACAAAGGATAACTTTGAAGTGAAGCCAATATGTGAACATGGTCCAAATAGAGGTTATTAACACTATGTGGAGAATGATGCATGTGCATTTTGTCATCATATCAAAGATTCTCATTATATGCTTGTTGGTAAAAATGGGTGGCTTAAAAGTCATCTTCAAATTTGTCATCAACATTTGAAGTAGAAAAGATGGGTGGCAGTTCCAAGGAGGTAATCAACATCTCAAGTTCAAATCCTTTAGTTTATGTTAATACCACATATTTTGCAGCATTTGAACAACATACTAAAGGCATTGGTATGAAGTTTCTAGCTCTGATGGGTTATGAAGGAGGAGGCCTTGGAATCAATAGTCAAGGGATCACTAATCATATCATGGTGAAAGAGAGACCAAGATATCAAGGATTGGGATATGGTCATAGAGAATTTGGAGAGTGTTCTAAACTATTTGAGGCAAAGAAATCATCATGGGATGATATGTCACACCAAAATGGTAGTGATAATGTCAATTTGTCTCCCAAGAGAGATGAATGCTTCAAATAACTTTGCATGTCATCGTCCAGTCCACATTGTCAAAGTTACAACCCAAGGGACAGGTATAAATGTCATGGGAATTTTACAAATGTTGGTAATCTTAATTATTTGTGGGACATGTATCCTTGCACATTTTGTGACGAAGTTGACCATTGTGTGGCCGATTGTGAGCAACGCAAGGCGATGGTAAAAAGAATGGAACAAATTCTTAGCATCAATCATGAAGAACCTCCTTCACATTTGAAGACTTCCTTGTCGGTGGGAAAGCGACAATACTTTTGTACCCATTGCAACATGCATGGGCATGGGAATGAAAGGTGTTGGAAAATTCATCTAGAACTTCATCCCAAGAATTATAAAGAGGTTATGCAAACCGACACAAGGAAAGAAATAGGTGGAAAAGAGGATATTGGCATAGTTCCAAAGGAAACCTTCAAAGCAAAATAGATGCAGAATGAGAACTCATAAGCCTAGCAGAGGCAAAGTTTGGGTAGACTCTTTGTATAGTTTATTGCTTTGTAAATTGTAAATGCTTATTGTTGTCGTTACCTGTTTTGGGTACTTTGTAAAGTGAGCAAGATTAATCACTATTTGAAACAAGTATGTTTTTCTCTAACATATTATGTTGTTGTCTTGTTTATAAGTCCAAATGTTTGAGGACTTTTGGGATGAACAATGTTTGTCGTCCAGTTTGTGTACAGTTGAATCATGTACTCACTGATACAAGTGTTCAAGATGGAGCTTGTTGTGAATGAAATCTTTGATAAAGATTGTACAAGAAATGACTATGTTTTGTGGAAAATGCCAAATGTGTCATTGAATTATTATAGCCAATGTACTTTTGTGTACAAGCACAGTTTGAGGACACTAAAGCAAAGTTTGAATCAATGCATGGCAGGCATTGAATTTCTTCTGATTTCCAAGATGGAAAGTCAAGTTTGATTTCCATGTGGCCCTGCTTTTGCAATTACGGGGGTTAATGGGCATTTAAAATATCCAACAATTTGCACCTTTGGTAGGAGAAATTTTCGTTTCTGGAGCAGATTTTAGGGAAGAATTGTTGTTATGTTCGTAGGTTTATCCAGTTTGTAGGACAAATAACAGGAGAAGGTGGAGAGAGCTATAACTTGATGAGTATTTGGTCTTTTGGAGCCCAAGAAGAGCCCAGATAGGGGTTTTTAGGCATTGAACAAACGATACATGCAACAAACGATAATTTTTTTTTACATATCAAAGGATTTCTTTGACATATAAAGTCGAGAAGTGGTTTTAATGCTTGGGATGAAATTTAACAATATTTGTACACATTTCTTCGAATAGAGATCTCCAATTTCAGTGTTTCATCTTAGTGTATAAGTTTTCATTAGTTTTTGTCTTGATAATTGGGGGAGAATAAAAATGTAAATAATACATCTATACAAAAACAAAATTCTATCTTTGTATTAATTTGAGAAGAATAATACAAATTTGAGAAAAATTGTAAATACAATAAACTTTACTCAAACAATACTCAACACTAAATTCAATCACTATAGTAACTTACATTGCAGAAAGTTCTTCAAAATCTTTACAACACATAAAGTTGTCTGAGGCCTTTACTTCTCTCTCATGGAATTGAAAAGAAAATGAATTGCAAGTAACTCGACTATCTAGGACTCAGTTTGGCCAATTTCTTGAATCTACTTTTCCCTCTTGCATGTGTTCTTCCATCTCCAACCCCAATTTAACAAGTTACATGACTTCTTTCTTGCCCCAATAAATAATACTTTGAGTGTCATTTCCAAGATATTTTGTTCAAGGTGTGCCTTTTGGACATCATTGAAGCCATATTCCTCAAACCTCCTGAACACTATCAACGTATCTGTGCACCTCTGGATAATAATACCAGTAATAAGAGATATTTATCCATATGAACCCATGGGTCAACTCCTTCGCTAAATATAAACAACGTTGATTCACTCAAATATAAGGCAAGCTTAAACATCGGCGTTTGGGCTCCGTAAATTTCACCTGATCGAAACGATTAGGGAAATTCCCAAACAGAGACAAAATCATTACGAGCTAGCGAAAGAGCAATCAGAGAACAATGAATGGAAAGGACATGATTTTATGCGATACAGCTGTCAACCCGACTCAGTCAATTTGCGCGTCGCGGCCAGTGATCAAATTTGAAGGGCAGGTCTTAATTTCATTTAGAAGGGCACATATTCAGGTCGCACTGCTATAATGAAAAGAATAAAAAAAAGAGCAATTCAATTGACAACAGTAAATTATTTTCAAATTTCTTTTTATTTTTTCACAGGAGAAAGATGGAACAACAACCCCATGGATGTTGTGTATAAGGGAGGTCTAATATGAGCCCCAACTAATATATCGGATGCATTTACCATTAATGGATAAACAGGAGACCTATATTCCTGCTCCAGTTCACATAAGGATTAATTTTGTAGGAATTTTTTGTGACCAGAACGTTCAAGCCAATATACAAGTAGCTCAATCAAATTTAAGTTTATTGCATGAATGAAAAAATTCAGTAAAATTCTAAACAGGTTTAGGATTCAACAAAAGAGTGTACAAAGGTGTATATGTTTTTGGTATCTCTTTTTTTAATATGAAAACATACCAGGAATTGGGAATCCGCAAACAAATCAAATCCAGTATGTTAGGAAGCCTGTTGAATGCGCTCCTCTCCAAGCATAAATCGTGCTTAAACCTTGCTTGACAGGTGTTTGCTGAATGATGAATCTATGCTCCTATCCAACTTAAATCGTCGTCAAACCTTGCTTTGGGCAGCCTTCAGGCACAACCCAGTGAAATTACAGGCCTAATACATGGCCCGTATTGACATCTAGTGGATCTCAATTGAAACTACCAAATGTAATGGTATCAAAGGGTAATTGTGACATAATAATTAATAAGAACTTCCATCATATGCACAATTAGAAAAAACAACTCAAAAAGAGACTATTGTTTTTGAAATAGGAGCAACTCAGAAACTGCCCAATGTAATGGTATCAAAAGGTAATCATGACATAATAATTAATAAGAACTTGCATCATACGCAGAATTAGAAAAAACAACTCAAAATGAAACTGTTGTTTTTGAAATGGGAGTTTCTGAAATGGGATTTAAGTTTTAAGATGAAAAGAAATTTACAAATTCAACATTCCTAAAATTTAAAAAAAGTTGACAATTTGACAGCACTTCTTAAAAAATTTTAAGATATTATTCCATTTTTTTTTTAAATGACAAAAATCAATTTTTAAATTTTTTTTGACTGGTAAAATTTTCTCCCTACTTCTCTGACGTGCCAGAGACCCTTTGAAAGGCTCTGACGTGTTCAATTTTGATCCCTGGTCGCGGCGTCTGCAGGTGACAGGAATAAGGCAGATCGACCTCACGCTTTTCATAGTATGATGCAACGGAAAGACTGAGAGTCGAAGAGTCAAACTGAATTTTAATGGAGAATTCATTATACAATGCATATGTTTGATGATGGAATTTCGTCACATATTCACATTTTCTTTTAATTTATTGTAAAATAAAAGAGGCCTGCGATGAAATCGAAGTTAGATTAAACTTTATATAAATTTATTCGTTTATATTTATATTTCATGGAAGGCTTCAAGCTACACGTACGGAAATAAATTATTACACTGGAAGTTTAAGTTCGAATGATTATTGCACAAGCCTGATTGTACTGATAATACCACTCTCTAGAGTTTTAAAAAATGTTTGAGTGTTTGAATTGTTTTTTAGAGTGGAAACAAATTAGCATTATGAAAAAAAACTCATGAAATATGACGACTAAATCAGATTTTTAAAAATTTCTAACTAATTTTATTATAATCTTACTAAAATTTCTATTATTTTTAAAACTAATTTATAGGTATTTTTAAAGTAAGCGATAAATATTAACATAAACATGAGCAATTCGTTCCTTATTTATGATTTAGAGCACATTAAAAACCGTGGATTGTTCGTCAACTTTGAAAAATTAGAAGACCCGTGGATTGTTCGACCCTCGTGTTAACAGCTCAAAATTGAAATTCCGAGATCGTGATTACATGCTGTCTTTCACTATAGTAGATGACAGATTTTTGTCGGTACATCTTGGTGGACCGCACAGGCTTGACATTTTGTGCATATTGGACTCGTTCTCCGCGTCTTCCCTCTCTGTTTATCGCACGCGAAAATTGACCGAGTCAGCACATTACCGCCCGAGGAAGACTCTTCAACTTCAACTTGGATTGCATCCTCTATAAGAAGCTCAGTACCCTCCAGCGATCAGCAAACATCCTCGTTTCTACCACTCCATTTCGCTCTTATCTTCTGTGTTTCATCGTTTTCTTCCAAATATGATGATGAGGACTCCAGTGTGCATTGGGTTAATGGCTGTGTTTGTAGCCTTCATACATATAAACGCTGTGAATGGGTTAATGGCTGTGTTTGTAGCCTTCAATATATTGGTTTGAGATATTCTCTTCAAGTTGTTGGCTTCCAATATTTGTGTGAGGATGACATATTCCCTCAACCAATATATTGAGTATCAAAGATAGTTTTTCTAGTTTTAAATATTTATATGTCTTATTACAATTGATACATTTTGTATGTGCAATAATATCTACTCTCCTATATTAACATGGTATGAGAAGAATTTTGAGCTTAAATTCCTCACAAAAGAGCCACGAACATGAAGAGAGTAGAGTAAGTGTGCTATTAGGTAGTGCCATTGGTTTTTCCATCTTTTGATGTAATTACTATGTGGAAATAAAAATAAACAAATAGAGACAACAGAAGAACTCTCTTATCAAATTAGTTAGTGCCATTGGTTTGTCCATCTTTAGATTTCAATACTACATGGAAATACAAGTAAACAAATAAAGACAACAAAAAAATAGCAAAACTCTCTTATTAAATCATACTCACACCCTCACAGACATCCCACAAATACATTATAGAGTCCCATTATATAGAAATGAGATCGATAGAATGGATAAGCACAATAACTTGAATGATAAAGGATCCTACTCAACTACAACACACTTACATTAGAAAACAAAAAATTCTAGAACACTACCTCAGAACTCTAAGAATCTAGAACCTTCATTTTTCTATTAGCTCTAAATAATAGTTGTTGTTTTCATGGATTTGAGTAAGATTTGTGTGTGGATGTGGACATTGTCTATGGAAATGTTTAAGGAATATGAGCATTGCATATTTGTTGTGCAAAAGAGGGAGATGGTAGAGGTTGTCATAGAGTGAAAAAGAAGCTAGCAATTGGGAGGAAGCATGTCCTATTTGACAATCAAGATCTCAAATTCTTTGGCTAATAATGTGTATCCTATAAAGTAATAAGATCTACTCTCCAACTTAAATGAGATGGATAAATATTTTAGAAGATTTTTACACTATGAAGAGGCAGTAACCCATAATTGTTTCTTGTTTCTTCTTAGATTGGCTAGGTGTTGAAGATTACTTTGTAGGAAAAATTGTTGGGCGTCTTGTTAGAGAAGAAGAAGCCATGGTGCAACTTGGTTGACTCAAAAGGTAGCTGGGTCAAGGAAAAAGGTAGTTGAGTCAAGTCAGTGCAGCCATCGATCTTAATGATGAAGAATTTGAAATGATCGAAAGGGAATATAGAGAATAATTTAAAACATTTATGGACAAAATCGATCAAAACATGACCAAAACATTTATTTTGTTGAAGTAGGTGAGTACGAAATTGTAGTTGAACTTGCACATGTTAAATTTAGCTAGAAACCAATGAACAAAACTTATAAGGAAAGAAGAAAGAAAATATATAGATAAATTGAATTAATGAATTCTATTCATGCAAAAAAAAAAAAGAATACATTTTAATGCAATATATTCTACATGGTTGAGCTAATATAGTAGTGAATCTAGACAGGTGAACATGCATTGAATAAAATTGACACCTAGTCCTAGTTAATTGGCCATGAAATCGTTAGTTAATTATCTCATGTGTGTGGAGACCGGTAAAACTCACACATGTACTTGTGGAGTTCCCTCTTGATCCAAATAACAAGGTGTCCATGCATCACTCCACTCACTAGTCTAATTAAAGTAGAATTAAGTATATGTTATCTCCAATACCCCCTGAAGCACTACTAGAGAGAACGAAATCTATGGGTTCTGGAAAGAAACAATGTAGGGTACCCATTTTGTAATGAATTTAAGTAACATAGAATGACTGTAAGGAGAGGAAAGAGGGAAAACCACATGGAAAAAGACCCACTCTCAAAATACAATACTAAAAAAGAAATATAACTGCTAGGGAATTATGCCCTTCACCACAAGGTGGTTTCACAAAAAATGAAACTTCTTCTCAGTGCAAATCTTCATGAGGAAGTTGGGTTGTGTTATATTCCTTCCACGACTTGCTACCTTAGTTAATTGGGGGGTTAGAGGGGGCGCGGAGCCCCCCCTTCGTTGCGCTGATTGAACAGCAGGGGGGTCACAGGGGGGTTTGAGGGGGGCGGTTAGCCCCCCTCTACGAGGTTTGGGGCAATGCCCCGGGGAATTTTATTTGGACCCTATATTAGGTGGGGAACCTACCTATGGCTTTGTGCATGGTTTTCACACATGGTTTTGGGCGCAATGGTTTTCAGTTAATGGTATTGGATGCTTTGGAATGTATATATATGTATTGTAACATTGAAATGAACAAAATGAAAAATCAATCTGGTAGTCCTAATTTTGGGATCCAGGGGAAAATCTCTATATATTTGTTTTATGAGTTATGCTCTCGCATTGTTTATTTTCTATGTTTTAGAATTCATATGCAGGTAATTTATGTACGGGGTTAAAATCTACATTTGGTATCAGAGGTGTTTTGGCTTCAAGGGGACACTTTTGTTGCTGAGGGGTTTTGCTCGGGGTTGTGGTAGACCCTGTTCAATGGGAGATCTATCGGGATCGATTCGGGTGGTGAAAGAAGATGGCGGGCATTGGAAAGATAGAGATCGATAAATTTAATGGTGAGAGTTTTGAGTTATGGAAACTCAAGATGGAGGCTCTGTTGGTAGATAAAGATCAGTGGATCGCGATAGATCTGGGTACTAAACCAACAGAAGTGTCCGATGAAGAATGGAAGAAGTTGGATCAGAAGG
This sequence comes from Pinus tabuliformis, assembly GCA_031772625.1. Lineage (NCBI taxonomy): Eukaryota > Viridiplantae > Streptophyta > Pinopsida > Pinales > Pinaceae > Pinus > Pinus tabuliformis. The sequence goes on along the minus strand of CM062820.1, from coordinate 73,579,422 downwards.
CAAAGAGAACAATATGATTGTGTGTCTCAGATTCAGTATTGTTGAATGTATCAGGGGAAGCTACGGCCAAGGCTTTGTGGGACAAGTTAGGGACGTTGTACCAATCTAAGTCTCTAGTGAATAAACTGTTCATACAGAAAAAGCTGTATAACCTGGGGATGAAAGATGGAGACTTGGTGACAGAGCATCTGAATGCATTTAATGCTGTGGTAAGTCAGTTATTATCTGTTGATATTAAAATTTCAGACGCAGATAAGTGCATCAGTTTGTTGTGTTCTCTACCAGATTCGTGGGATAGTCTGGTTATTGCAATAGGTAGCAATGCAACTTCCTTGCAGTTTGATGAGATAGTCTCATCCTTGCTTACGGAGGAGATGAGACAGAAAAATATGGAGAGCCAGAATGGTGATGCATTTTCTATTCAAGGAAAGTCCCAGAACAAAAACAAAAATAAGTCATCGAGTGGGAGATCTAAATCTCCAAGAAAATATGTAAAGGTGTGCTAGAAATACAGAAAGGAAGGGCACTACAAAAGGGATTGTAAATCTAAAGCTCCGGACAAAGGAAAGGGATCTGATGATGCTCCTTCTGCAGAGGCGAAAACCACCTCAGATGAAGGTGGGGATGTGTACTTGGCTTCTTCAAGTACACATGTAGATCATGAAGCATGGTTGATTGACTCAGGTGCATTCTTTCACTTCATTCCCCATAGAGAGTAGTTCTGCAAGTATGAGAAATATGATGGTGGTGATATCTTCTTGGAGGATGACAGGAAGGCTAGAATTGTTAGTCGTTGAAAAGTAAATTTTAAGTTGCAAGATGGAAGGATTAGGACACTTCCAGTTGTTCTCCATATTCTTGCATTGGCAAGAAATCTGATTTCTGTAAGCAAGCTGGATGATGCAGGTGTAAAAACAGTGTTCGAGAAGTATACCTGCAAGATGGTTTAGGGAGCATTGGTATTGATGCGAGGAGTTCACATTGGAACTCTGTACAAGATGCAAGGTAGCACTATTGTTTATGGGTACAACAATTCTGTGGTTCCTAAAAGTGGAGAAAAAAATCTAGTGGTCTCTGGAGAAAAGACCATGCTATGGCATCAAAGTCTTGGACATATTGGAGAGAAGGGCCTTATAATACTTCATTGTAAAGGTATGGTAGAAGGTATGATTAATAGCTCTCTAGATTTTGATTTCTGTGAAAATTGTGTATATGGGAAGCAGAATCGGGTGAGTTTCCCCTCTGGTGGTAAGAGGGCGAAACAAATATTAGAGCTTGTGCACATTGATGTGTTTGGACCTGTGAAAGTTCCATCACTGGGTAAGTCTATGTATTATGTATCATTTATAGATGAATTCTCAAGGCTTGGAAATATTTGAGAGAAGGGCCTTACAATACTTCATGGTAAAGGTATGGTACAAGGTATGACTAATAGCTCTTTGGATTTTGATTTCTATGAAAATTATGTATATGGGAAGAAGAATCGGGTGAGTTTCCCCTCTGGTGGTAAGAGGGAGAAACAAATATTATAGCTTGTGCACAGTGATGTGTTTGGACCTGTGAAGGTTCCATCACTGGGTAAGTCTTTGTACTATGTAACATTTATAGATGAAATCTCAAGGAATGCATGGATATATTTCCTTAAGAAGAAATATGAAGTCTTTGACAGGTTTAAATAATTTAAAGCTGTGTTGGAAAACCAGACAGAGAGGAAGATAAAGGTGCCGAGGAAAAATAACGGTGGAGAGTTTTGCAAGAAGGAATTTGAAGAATTCTATAAGAAGTGTGGTATAACACGACATAATACTACTCCATACACACCTGAGCAAAATGAAGTTGTAGAAAGAATGAACAAGACGTTGAAGGAAAGGGAAAGAAGCATGCTTAATGGTGTCGGGTTAGGACACGAATTCTGGGCAGAGACGGTGGAGACAACATGTTACCTGGTCAACAGATCATGTTAGGTCCCTATACTACTAGTGTAACCTCTTATTGTTATTAGTACAAACCTCTTATTATATTGTTGTGCCCATGTAGTCCCCATATTGTTATTATTGTGCCCCAAAGAAGCCCACTATTGTTATTATTGTGCCCTTACATTATTATTGTTATGTCGACTGTGATTATATTATGACCCCTTAGACTCCTACATATAAAAAGGAGGTCTTGTCATTTGGAACATCCAAGAATTGTTCATTTGTGTAATTTAAAAGAGGTTTCCCCCTCAAAGAGGCTTATTTTGAAGGCGTTTATCTATCTTTTCTATCTTTTTGTGAGCTTGTTTCATAACATTTGGTATCAGAGCTTTGGATTCTAGGGTTTTGCTGCTCCAAACAAGACATCATGGCATTTTCACTATAACATTTTCGTTACAACGTTTGCAGAAGCTAAAACAAAAACCCATTTGAGAAGAAATCAGTTTGAACCTCGAGTCTGAATTTCAGATCTCGTCGCGCTATATTTTTGGAGATATGATCTAAGGAATTTAAGGTTTTTGCAAGCTCCAGAATTTCATCTCAAGCAGGTCATCGTGGAATTTTTGCTATAATTTTTTTTCTACAAAGGTTCAGACTCTAAAATTAAAACCCATTTGAGATGAAATCGTGGGGAAGCTTGGACCAAAATTTCAGATATTGTTTCGCTATATTGTTAGAGATATAATCCAAGATATTTAGAGTTTCTGCAGGCTCCCGAATTACATCCCAAGCAAGTGACCTGGGGAAAATCGTCATCACTGTCTGTTTGAGCATGAGATTGAAATTTCATAAGAAGTTATAGAAATAGGACGGACTGTAGTTTTATGTGTATCTTTTTCAGATTCAAAGGTCCAAACAGTGACACATGACACTTCATACAAGTTCACTCTTCTGAAAAGGTATATAATTGGGTCATCTTGGGAGATTGTACATAACTCTTTCTTGGAGAATCCAGTATTGATCAGATTGGTGCAATTGGAAAGAGAACACAGAAGGCTACTGCAGTTCAAGATTTCAGAACCAGAAGGTCGGAAATTACAGAGTTACAGTCGTTTCAAGATCGAGCTCCTAAAATCACGCAGAAGTGATATGAGGAAGTTTGATGGCAAGGATCTAGTAAATTGGATACTATAGATGGAGCAATATTTTGATCTACATGAGGTGCAAATATTACAAAAGGTACGTATTGCATCTTCATATTTAGAACCAGATCAATTTTTATGGTATAAAAGGCTTTATTCTCATAAACCACTTATTACGTGGTCAATTTTCATAGAGGAAATGATAGCACATTATGAGGATACAAAGAGAAACACCTTCTTTAGCTAATTGATAAATCTCAAACAAAAGGGTTCAACGGTAGAGCACATTAATGACTTTAAAAAATTGAATATAAAGGTAAATAATATTCCAGAGAAGCAAAGGATTGAGGTCTTCATATAAAATTTAAAGGATAACATTCAACATGAGGTTCATCTTTGGGAACCTGATTCATTGGAGAAGGCATTCAAGTTGGCAAGAAAAATTGAAAGTGAAATTATGGAAACAAGGAATCCCAACACTCACGACTATAATTATGGAAGTGTTTTTTCTCCTATCCTTCGACAACCTACAAGGTTTACACCACAACAATTGGAATAAAAAAGAGAAAAAGGGCTTTGTTACAATTGTGATAGCAAATACACTAAAGGTCATAAGTTTGCTGAGAAGAATTTTTTTTACATTGATTATGAAGAGGAATAAGAAAAGGATCAAGAAACATCAAAAGAAGAGGATATACACCAAGAACCAACCCCAGAGAAGGAAGAAATGAATCCGACCATATCTTGTAAAGCATTGGCAAGAATTACCACTCAAACTCTCAAGATAGAAGGACATATCAAGAAGAAAAAGGTTCAAGAAGTGAAAGATCACATTGGGAAAGAAGAAATGAATCCGAAGATATCTTGTAATGCATTGGATGGAATTACCACTCCTCAAACTCTCAATATAGAAGGACATATCAAGAATAAAAATGTTAAAGAAGTGAAAGATCACATCAAGCATCAAAAAAGAATCCGACCATATCTTGTAATGCATTGGAAGAAATTACCACTCCTCAAACTCTCAAGATAGAAGGACATATCAAGGAGAAAAATATTCAAGCAGTGAAATATCACATCGATCATCAACAACAAGTTCTCCAAATTTTAAAGGATAATGCCACTTTGGTGCAAAATTGAATGAAACAACAGGTAGATCAACATCGTAGTGAAAGAAGTTTTGATGTAGGTGATTGTGTATTTTTATGGCTACATCTCAAGCAATCTATTTATGAGAAGGAAATGTTGGAAATACTACATGCACTTAAGAAATGGTGACCTTACCTAATGCGAAGAAACTTCAAGGTAAAAGTAGATCATGATAGCCTTAAATACTTTTTAGAACAAAGATTATATTTATAAGAACAAAAAAAATGGGTCACAAATATGTTGGGTTATGACTTTGAAATCATCTACAAAAAAGGGAAGAAAAATGTTGTCGCAAATGCACTCTCAAGAAAGGATGAGGATGTGGAAGCATTGTTTTGTGCTATTTCTATTATCCAACTAGATTGGATAAACAAAGCAAGCGATGAATGGAAGAAGGATGAAGAAGTGTGGCCACTCATTCAAAAGTTACAGAAGATCCCAGTTCAAACAATATTACAAGAACTTAATGAGGAAGGAAAAATCATAGTGGAACCTTGAGCAATCACAGAAACAAGAACCCGACAGCTACGAAATCGATCAATTTCATAGTATCTCATCAGTTGGAAGAACGTACCCGCTGAAGATTCCACATGGGATGATAATAATTTTATACAGAATCATCCAAAACTACTCAAGCGTTGAGTATACCACTTTTTGAAGGAGCGGGGAATGTTAGGTCCCTATACTAATGATCCAGGTGGCTCTAGACATAGGCAGAAGTCCCAAAGGACTCAGGAAGGGTCAAAAATCAAAGTGTTTGGATTATGATCGAACCAGTTTCATGTTAAAGATCTCATCTTCATGATCACGGTGGTGTGAACGGTTCGTCAATATGAGTCTGGATGAAGGAGATAGAGGCAGTCAAAGTTCGGTTGACTTTTGCTGACTCGACAAGATTAACAAAGACACAATTTGAACTTTTCCGATAGATGGAATCTAGCCAACTCTGGCCAGATTCTAGGCAAAATTATTTCCTAGTTAAAATGACTCCTTCGGTCAAAATCTGAATTTTCAAAAATGCACAGTTTGTTTGTTTAACAAATAAATATAAAAAAAAGGGTGGCGAGTCACCAACCCCGCCACCCCAATCTTATCCACATGTTATTAGTGGAGGGGTGGGCCACTACCCCCAGCCCCTCCCATGGAACCATTGTTACAACACATAACAGGTGGTGGGCCGGCCCTTGGGGCATGGACCCAACCATGCCCACACAAAAAGAAACCAACCCCACCATTAATACTAATGACAACTGTGGGAGCCGGCGGTAGGTGGGGTGGGTGCGCCGCCCAAGGCAGGCCAACCTGACCCTTTTAAAAATAAAGGATTTTCTATATATAAAAAAGGAGGACGCAGGGTTTGACCGCCCGACCTCCTCCATAATAACCGGATCATAAACCAACTTGCCAACGGAATTCTTGTGAAATTCGTCAACATGTTTTTTTTATTTAAAACACAGTTTATCAGTGCGCCGAGGAAGATGGAGGAACCAGGAGCGGGCATGGAAAACGAGGTAGATTTAATTTTTAATTAATTTTGATGCAGGTGGAACCATGACTGAGCAAAATTTCTAGGAGGGTGAAATTTTCGCAGTGTCCAACTTAGACAAACTTTATGTCGATCTTACACCTATCCACGACACGAACCTGATGGTGCAATCAGTTTCCTGATCTAAGTAGCATATTTATAGAGGACCCAGAGGAGGGAATCTTTGAGGAATCTAGGGGGAATCTAAGAGATTCCTTGAGCCCCAGATTTCCACTTTCTTAGAATTCAGAAATTTGACAGTCAATTTTTCACTATTCGACGCCACAAATCTAATGGTGTGTTCAGATTTTCCATTTGCTCATTTCATTATCAGCCACTTTTCTAAGTGGAGTGCTGGTCTCAGCATTTAACATGTGAGCAGTCATTCCATGAGATTCGACACCGTGAGATTGATGATAGGAATGGCTTCAACAGCTTGACATCCTCTTCTTCAGATGGCCCGTGGATGTGAGGTATATGCAGTATGTTCATGTACTTCTTTTTCTATGCATTGTGTTGCATAGATCCCTATTTGATCTTTGATGTGGGATCTTGTTTCTTACTCATTTTCATGATTCTTGCTTGATGTGATCCGGAATCATCTGTGTGATGTACTTGTTGTCATGATTCGTCATGTTTTGTTCGAGATCCCTTTGTCGTCATGTTGATGGGATACTCATGTTGTCGTCATGCATGTTTGCATTGAGATCCCTTTTATGCCATGTTGGCGGGATGCTCATCATGCATGAGTTTTGTGTCATACTAATAGGAGTCTTTTGACTGAGAGTTCCTGTAGTGGAACCTCTCTTGGAGCCACTCCTACGTGAGGGCATTTTCCTTGTATGATAGCAACATCATCTCTTATGTACATCATCACTATTGACAGCACTTAATGCAGTGGCCTACACCATCTTGACATCGGGGCCCGAAGACGTAGTCCCTCCTGGACGAACTCCGTTATCAACAGCTTATGTTTTCATGTGTTGATGATTATCATGTTCCTCTTCTTTACAACATGTAGATGTATTCATTTATGTTCTTTTAAAAATGAAATTTAACACATCACGAAAGTAAAAGGCCTTGGAAGGGTCCTTTGTCACACCCAAACCCGGATCAAGTGGTATTAGAGCGGTCTTTACGTGGATGTAAATTGCAAGCATGAACAATGTGCAACAATAGAGGATGAAAAAGCGATGTAATAGACCATGCTCAAAATTTACCAAAGGGTGGAAATAATGTATGAAACTCTATAGAAAGAGACAGAAGAAGGAGCCATTGTAGCTTTAGTTGTGAGCCACGAGAGATGCCCTGGAAGAACTAAAGCACAACAAACAAAATCTTCAAATAGAGAACGTTGAATTGGAGATGCATCTACAAGAAGAGAGAGGAGAAACATAGTTTTCTACGACAGCTGCAAGCAAAGGACGAGGCCTTGGAAAAGATGCAGCGTGACCCATGCGAGGCAAAAAGTAGTTCTCCATCTTCATGTATGTGTCCTGATGATGATTTCACTGTTTTTGAAAATCATACCACAGGAATTGGCTCCAAATTGTTGAGGAAAATGGGGTATGAAGGAAAAGGCTTCGACATTAATGGCCACGGCATTGTCAACCCCATCAATGTGGAGGAATTACCCCATCAGATAGGACTTGGGTATGTCAGAAAGGAAGTTGGGGAATGCGTTGAGACAACTAGCAAACCACCAACAACATATGATGAGATGCCCTCATCAGCTCTTTCCACATCGATAGAGGAGGTAAAAGATGTTGAATTCCTTTCGATTTCTTCTTCACATAGTATGATTTCTGTTGGATATTTGGAGATCCCAATTACAGAGACAAACATGAGGCTCCTTACTAGGACGAGGTACGAGGAGGAAAAAGAACTTGGTGTTAATAACCAAGGCATAACTCAACCAATGGAGATTATGCAGAGATCTCAATTTGCAAGTTTGAGATACACCAAGGGAGAGTGCTCAAAGGTGTCAGATTCTTTCGAGACATTGTCAAAATTGTCGAGGAAAGAGAATGATGGGAACACATCCCCATCATCCCATGGAAGTTTCCATGGCAAGGAAAGAGCTGAGGCAAGCTCTCATCGCCATAATGACATCAGAGACAGCAAGGGAAGGTATAACCACTCTCGACATTCAAATGTTCATTTCGATTATAATCATGTTTTTAATGATGGCCATAAATCAAGACATCGAAAAACATGTACCTTTTGTGGATTACATAACCATACATTTTCTAAGTGTTGGAAAAGAATGGCAGCACACAAAAGGATGAGGCGTGAAAGACCCTCTCAACAACAGGTTAAACAGATATGGAGAAAGAAGATGTATTGCAGTCATTGCGACAAAAGTGGCCATCAAAGAGCCACTTGTTGGAGGCTCCATCCAAAATAGCGCCTTAAAGACAGAGTGTCAGTGCATGAACCAGGTGAAACGATTGTTCGACAAGCAAAACCACCATAAGGAGGTGACCCATTCACATTGATAAGTGAAAAATGGTTTCTATATATGTTGTCATTTCATGGTCGTGCTTTTGTGAATCATTTGTTGCATTTTAAAATGTAAAAGTGATGATGTGTTTTCCATCACTTGTTAAGCAACAAATGATGTTTGGTCTTATTTTGAGTTGCATGATAAACTGTGAAGGTGATGTCGTGTTTCCATTACTCATCAAAGAAAAAATAGTGTTTGGCCTTATTTTGTAATTCATGTGTTGCAGTGATGATGTGTTTTCCATCATTTGTTGAAGCAACAATGATATGTTGGCCTTGTTTTCATAGCTAGGGTATTGTGTCCATCTTGATGTAAACTTGACCACCGAGTATGTGTTATAAAATCGTGGCAAGTATGGGATGCTTGGGTCATTAGTTGGTCATGAAATTCAAGCATGTAATTTGCAAAAAAATGTACTACAGGTTACAGAGGTTGCAGGTGTCCACTCACCACTTAAGGCTTTAAAAAACAAAGGTGAAGCAGATGGAAGCGAGGCATTTCAGGACGCTTATGATGCAGATGAGGTACAGAGGATTTGTAGATTATTTTTCATGCTTTTGGAGGACGAAAATCTCCTCAATGGGGAGGATTGATCCAGGTGGCTCTAGAAACAGGCATAAGTCCCAGAGGACTCAGGAAGGGTAAAAAATAAAAGTGTTTGGATTATACTCAAACCAGTTTCACGTTAAAGATCTCGTTGTCATGATCGCGGTGGTGTGAACGATTCGTCAACCCGAGTCCGGATGAAGGAGATAGAGGCAGTCAAAGTTCGGTTGGCTTTTGCTAACTCGGCAGGATTAACAAAGACACAATTTGAACTTTTCCGGTGGATGGAATCCGGCCAGTTCCAACCAGATTCCGTGTGAAATTGTTTCCTGGTTATAATGACTCCTTTGGTCAAAATCCGAATTTTAAAAAATGCACAGTTTGTTAGTTAAAAATATATATATATATATATATATATATATATATATATATAAGGGTGGCGGGCCACCAACCCCACCACCCCAATCTTATCCACATGTTATTAGTGGAGGGGCGGGCCACTACCCCTAGCCCCTCCCACAGAACCATTGTTACAACACATAACGAGTGGTGGGCCAGCCCTTGGGGCACGGACCCAACCACGCCCACACAAAAAGAAACCAACCCCGCCATTAATACGAATGACAATCGTAGGAGCCGGCGGTAGGTGGGATGGGCGGGATGCCCAAGGTGGGCCAGCCCGACCCTTTTAAAAATAAAGGATTTGTTATATATAAAAAAGGAGGAGGTGGGGTTTGACCGCCTGACCTCCTCCATAATAAATGGATCATAAACCAACTTGCCAATGGAATTCTTGAGAAATCCATCAACATGTTTTTTTATTTAAAAAAAAGTTTATAAGTGCGCCGAGGCAGATGGAGGAACCAGGAGTGGGCATGGACAATGAGCTAGAGTTAATTTTTAATTAATTTTTATGCAGGTGGAACCATGACTGAGAAAAATTTCAAGGGTGAAATTTTCGCAGTGTCCAAATTGGACAAATTTTATGTCGATCTTACACCTCTCCACAACACGAAGCCAATGGTGTAGTCAGTTTCTTGATCTGAGCACAAATTTGCAGAGGACTCGAAGGAGGGAATATTTGAGGAATCTAGGGGGAATCTAAAAGTTTCCTTGAGCCCCAGATTTCCACTTTTTCAGAATTCAGAAATTTGACAGTTGATTTTGCACTATTCGATGCCACAAATCTGATGGTGTGTTTAGATTTTCCATTTGCTCATTTCATTTTTTAGCCACTTTTCTAAGTGGAGTGCAGGTGTCATCATTCAACGTGCGAGCAATCATTCCATGAGATTCGACGCTGTGAGATCGATGATACGAATGGCTTCAGCAGCTTGACATCCTCTTCTTCAGATGGCCCCTAAATGTGAGGTATATGCAGTATGTTCATGTACTTCTTTTGCTATGCATTATGTTGCATAGATCCCTATTTGATGTTTGATGTGGGATATTTTTTCTTACTCGTTTTCATGATTTCTTCTTGATGTGATGCGGAATCATCTGTGTGATGTACTTGTTGTCATGTTTTGTTCGAGATCCATTTGTCGTCATGTTGATGGGATACTCATGTTGTCATTGTGCATGTTTGCATTGAGATCTCTTTTATGCCATGTTGGCAGGATGCTCATCATGCATGAGTTTTTTTTCATACTGATAGGAGTCTTTTGACTGAGAGTTCCTGTAGTGGATCCTCTCTTGGAGCCACTCCTGCGTGAGGGCATTTTCCTTGTATGATAGTGACATCATCTCTTATGTATGTTGTGTTGGAAATAATACTAAGAGGGGGGGGTGAATCAGTATTATCATATCAATAAAACTTTTTCATTTCCAAACTTAGATACATATACGCTACTTCATTCAAGGGAACCCGCGTGTATACGCAGCTGTGTCTAAAGCAACTAGCGTATATCCAAGATACTTATGATTCAGTTAATCCATTAAATGTTGATCTTTAGTTAGTGCATAAGAACTTCATTAACCATGTGAACAGTAAGCCGGTGCAGTAAAAATAGAACAGATCATCACACACAAGAAGCACACATGAACACCATGATATAAGGTGGAAACCCAATGTGGGTGAAAACCACCTGCTGCAATTCGTTTCTATCTTCCTTTATTAAGAAACTTCTTTTACAATGTACTGGTGCAGTCCTTTACCAGCACGCAAGCTACAACCTGCAGAAGGCTACAACCTTCTCTCGTTCTCCAGACTCTCCTGGAAGGGAGCTCCAACCCCCTTTGCTCTTGTACTAGCTAAGATACTAGTACGTAGGCGCCAGCCTACAATCTTCTCTCCTCCAGGTACCACGTTTCATAAATTTTCAGACTGGATACTCCTGAAGCACAACACATAATCTGAAAGGCCACGTTTCATCCAATTTTCATACTGGACCCATAACTATCATTGAAGCTCAAAACAATCACTACTAGCATCATCAAACTCTGAATCACTGAAACCCTGTTAACAACACCGTCACCAGAACACAGAGCAGACACAGAACTCTGTAATAACAATCAGACCCAACTGCAACTTCAAATATCATACTTTACAATGTATACGCTACTACGATGAATCAAACCCGCGTATATACGCACTTATTCAAAGGCCAACCCGCGTACAGATCTAAAAATATATTCTTATAACTTTGCAGCTATACCAGACATCAGTCATACACATAATATTTATAGGACAATACTTGCGTCAGTATGCAGATCTAGAATAAGCATAATCAACCATATAAAGATAGTTCATTTCAAACCATTTGATCTTGATCTATCCTTAGATCTTGTTCTCCATCAACTGGTGAGATCCCTCCTTAGCTCAGATCAAGCAATGCATCATCAACCCATAACCTGCATACTAGATCTCATACTTCCTCAGATATTCAAGACTTTTCGGATGCAACTTGTTTAATGATCTTCTTCTCCTTTTATAGTCTTAGGCCTTGCTCAATACCACGGTCATAAACCATAATAAATCAATACCAAGAGCCCAATACTTCGGATCAACACACTTGTCGAGATACCATGGTCCAAAAACATAGGTTCAAATACCGAGGACTAACTACCACGGACCAAAAGTAAGCTTTCCGACATGTACGTGCTTTTCCGTGCATAAAACTGCGTGTATACCCTACTTGGTATATAGCGAACCTGCGTATACGCGACTTGGTATATAGTGAACCTGCTTGTATACCCTACTTGGTATATAGCGAACCTGCGTATACGCGACTTGGTATATAGTGAACCTGCGTGTATACCCTACTTGGTATATAGTGAACCTGCGTATATACTCTTCTTTCTTCATTCTTTGTAGTCTGATCATCAATTCTTTGCTACTGACCTGCTGCACTATAATCTGTCATTTTGTCATCAAGGACAATACTTGTCTCATAATGCCAACAATCTCCCCCTTTGGATTTGATGGCAAGGCTAACTTGTCATACTTAGAACTTGATCTTCTTATTCCTTTGAGCTGACCTGCATCCCATACAGTTAGCCACATCTGTAGATTGATCCAGTTATATGTAAGTGAGATGTTCTTCTATGAGAGGGTTACAATCAAGTACAACACATGCATCATAATGCCAACAATCTCCCCCTTTGGACTTGATGGCAACAACACCAAATCACTCTCCCCCTTTGGCATCAAGGGAAAAGGGTGGACCAAGATATTCTCTTTCCTTGATAAACATTCTGCTGTCCATACTCCCCGTGAGTACCTGCTGAAATCTCCAAATGTGCTCCCCCTTTGTATATGCCAAAGTGTACCAATCTGTCTATGCTCCCCCTTAGTACATGCCAAGTCTCTGTACTGCTGAAGTGTGCTGTTCATGTTCTTCCTGACTAAAGGCAAGATCTGCAAAAAGATGTTCTTCAAGAAGAACCATGACTTATACATCATAAGAGACCTTCCTATCACCAAAAGACTCAATACATACATCCATTTCCCAACCGCGTGGGGATATACTAGAATTGACTCATCCACCCAACCAAGTGAGGATACATCAAAAGTTTACACATCATAAAGCAAGAGCATTAAATTTTCATCCCAGGCGTAGTGGGGAAACCAATATAGGTCGTTACATGACCTTGACATCATGAAAGAGATATATGACCGAAATATCTAGAGCAAGACTTTATGAAAGTCACCAATAACTGATATCGCCAGCATCTGTCGATTCAGATCAGCAACCAAGAGATCCTTCTGCCTTTGTTTCACCTGAAACCAACAACAACCATGAACTAGAACCAAAAGCTTCTAAGATAATGCCAACAATGCATCATTGGAAGATTATCTGCTCCCCTGAACCTGTGCCAGATGGTCTCTGTCAGACCCATATCAGACTTTCTGCAACCAACATCTATCCCTGCTGATTTCCTTCAAAACTCCATATACACGTCTGCATCCACATAAACAAGCATATATACGCGGATAGGCCTTATGAAATTCGCGTACAACCATTTGCAGATCACCAACCTGTAAATGTCCTGTAAGTCATCAACCTATAACAAGGTATGTCTGCATCAATTCATCCCTTTGAACAAAATTCAGAGTCATTCACATTATATGTGAAACCACCATAGCCATTACATTAACGTCAAGATCTACATGATCCAAGTATCATTACTTGGGGACATCTGCATCAATCAACATATGTAAGTATCAACCTATCATCATATAGATAAGAACTCATCATCATGTCTCCAACCAAGCAACTTTGAGTAGTCATCCATGTATCAGCACTATGTATCTTGAGCTCAAACTCATTTGTCAAAACTTCTTTATATCATCAACTATGAGCACCAAGAACTATAGGAATCCTGTATTATATATGCACCATCTAAGAATCAATCCATAAATATGATCTGATCATCAACCATGTATCCACAAGAATCATATGGGATTTTATCATGGAAAACTCATAACCACATCATAGAAAGATATATCATTTAGCCATATAAGCATCATCACCAAGGACTATTAACCATAATGCCAACAATGAATTATTAAAGGCATATGCTCCCCCTCAACCTGTGTCATCTGTTAGATCTGATCATGCATATATCAACAATAAGCATCAAGACATCATCATCATCTAGTTAGGATCAAAACACTTCTAGACATCTTACAAGTATCAAAACATTTCCACACATCCTCAGCAGAGTATAACTATTAACCAATAGAGCAAATAATGGACTGAATCATATCAGATCCTTTTTCTGAGCATGTCCCCACTGCTTTTCCTCAGACTGACATATACGCGACTTTGCAGTGTCTAACTCGCGTATATACGCGACTTCCCTTTATGGAACTTGTGTATGAGATTCAGGATACTGAAGTTTTATACTTTCAGCTCCTTCTGAGTCTGTTATGTCTGTGCTGTGCTGTGTCTGAGTACATTGTGCTGTGCCACATCTTTCTGACTGTACTTCCTTCTTCTTCCATATCTTCAAGTGTGATGTTGTTTTCTCCTTTTGGTGTGATGTCCGTGCTTTGTTCCTGCATTCCTTTGCTATATGTCCAAGCTTGTTACATGCATAACATCTTACATGTTTCATATTTCTCCTGTAGCAATCAGCAGCTTTGTGACCAAACATATTGCAAGCAAAGCAATATCCATTAAAGTACCTTGAGTGTGATGATCTTTCTGCATGATGGTCTTGAACCCTTCTTCTTCTACATCTAGCTGCAACATGTCCAAGATTATGACATACATAACATTCAACATTATTCATAGGAGGAGTAAAAGATTTTCTTTGAGGAGTCTCTTTCCTTGATTGTTGATGGGGTTGACCTTTCATCTCCTTGTTGATCATTTTAGATTTCTCTTTAGAGTTCCTTGCCTCACCTTGTGAACTAGATTCACCTTCAACAGATTCATGAAAACCAAGACCAGTCTTGATAGCAGGAGACCTTTGACTACTAAGAATATCATCCAAGGCTTTAGTACTATCTTGAAATCGTAATAGTTTATCCTTTTCTTCTAATTTACCTTTCAAGATATTTACCTCAACTTGAAGTTGTTCTTCCTTTTCTAGACATTGCTTCTTCATGTCTTCTTCCGCTTTCCTTCCTTCTTCCAATTGATGCCTTAGTTTGAGAATCTCCTTTTCTTGTTCTTCATTCAGATCCTGTTGCATTTGACGAATTCTGGAGCCACATTCCAGCTGAGATTTTAAGCTGATAACTTCGTTTACCTATTTTTCAATAGCTTGGAGTAGATCTTTATTCTGCTTCTTTGATTCTTCAAGATCTTCCTTTAGCGAGCGATTCATGGCTTCAAGACTTTCATAGTAATTGGATCTATCTCTGAGTTTCTTGATGGTTGTGCTTCTTTCATTGACTTCATCTCTTAGTGATGTTACTTCATCCTGCAACTTTTGACATTTGTCCTTCAATAACTTCCTTACCTTGTTTCCTTCCTCCAGTTGGGCCTTATGTTTGGTAGCTTCTTCTTTGAAGTCACATTCCCTTTTGTTCAGTAGATCTTGTTGATCTATGATTTTATCTGAGAGCCTTTTAAATTCTGCCTCTATTTGATATCTTTCTTGTTCACCCATCAGAGCAAATTTAGTTGTTTCGCTATCACTTTCATCTTTTCCAAATGGATAGATAGCAGGAACATCAGAGGATAGCAAATTCATACCTGATAGTTCATCTTCATTCTGAAATGATTCTGAATCTGATTCTGAATCTGAAGAGCTTCTTATACCTAATCCCCAATCGATTCTCCCACTATCATAGTTCTTCTGAGATGTCTTCTTCTTCTTAGGTGCTTTCTTCTTAAGCTTCTTTCCCATAGTTCCACGGATCTCCTTCAAGCGATCACGCTTCTACCAAAGGACCTGCTCTGATACCAATTGTTGGAAATAATACTGAGAGGGGGGTGAATCAGTATTATCATATCAATAAAACTTTTTCATTTCCAAACTTAGATAGATATACGCTACTTCATTCAAGGGAACCCGCGTGTATACGCAGCTGTGTCTAAAGCAACTAGCGTATATCCAAAATACTTATGATTCAGTTAATCCATTAAATGTTGATCTTTAGTTAGTGCATAAGAACTTCATTAACCATGTGAACAGTAAGCCGGTGCAGTAAAAACAGAAAAAATCATCACACACAAGAAGCACACATGAACACCATGATATAAGGTGGAAACCCAATGTGGGTGAAAACCACCTGCTGCAATTCGTTTCTAGCTTCCTTTATTAAGAAACTTCTTTTACAATGTATTGGTGCAGTCCTTTACCAGCACGCAGGCTACAACCTGCAGAAGGCTACAACCTTCTCTCGTTCTCCAGACTCTCCTGGAAGGGAGCTCCAACCCCCTTTGCTCTTGTACTAGCTAAGATACTAGTACGTAGGCGCCAGCCTACAATCTTCTCTCCTCCAGGTACCACGTTTCATAAATTTTCAGACTGGATACTCCTGAAGCACAACACATAATCTGAAAGGCCACGTTTCATCCAATTTTCATACTGGACCCATAACTATCATTGAAGCTCAAAACAATCACTACTAGCATCATCAAACTTTGAATCACTGAAACCCTGTTAACAACACCGTCACCAGAACACAGAGCAGACACAGAACTCTGTAATACCAATCAGAACCAACTGCAACTTCAAATATCATACTTTACAATGTATACGCTACTGCGATGAATCAAACCCTCGTATATACGCGCTTATTCAAAGGCCAACCCGCGTACAGATCTAAAAATATTTTCTTATAACTTTGCAGTTGTACCAGACATCAGTCATACTCATAATATTTATAGGACAATACTTGCGTCAGTATGCAGATCTAGAATAAGCATAATCAACCATATAAAGATAGTTCATTTCAAACCATTTGATCTCGATCTATCCTTAGATCTTGTTCTCCATCATCTGGTGAGATCCCTCCTTAGCTCAGATCAAGCAATGCATCATCAACCCATAACCTGCATACTAGATCTCATACTTCCTCAGATATTCAAGACTTTTCGGATGCAACTTGTCTAATGATCTTCTTCTCCTTTTATAGTCTTAGGCCTTGCTCAATACCACGGTCCAAAACCATAATAAATCAATACCAAGAGCCCAATACTTGGGATCAACACACTTGTCGAGATACCATGGTCCAAAACCATAGGTTCAAATACCGAGGACTAACTACCACGGACCAAAAGTAAGCTTTCCGACATGTACGTGCTTTTCCGTGCATAAAACTGCGTGTATACCCTACTTGCTATATAGCGAACTTGCGTATACGCGACTTGGTATATAGTGAACCTGCTTGTATACCCTACTTGGTATATAGCGAACCTGCGTATACGCGACTTGGTATATAGTGAACCTGCACGTATACCCTACTTGGTATATAGTGAACCTGCGTATATACTCTTCTTTCTTCATTCTTTGTATTCTGATCATTAATTCTTTGCTACTGACCTGCTGCACTATAATCTGTCATTTCGTCATCAAGGACAATACTTGTCTCATAATGCCAACAATCTCCCCCTTTGGATTTGATGGCAAGGCTAACTTGTCATACTTAGAACTTGATCTTCTTATTCCTTTGAGCTGACCTGCATCCCATACATTTAGCCACATCTGTAGATTGATCCAGTTATATGTAAGTGAGATGTTCTTCTATGAGAGGGTTGCTACCAAGTACAACACATGCATCATAATGCCAACAATCTCCCCCTTTGGACTTGATGGCAACAACACCAAATCACTCTCCCCCTTTGGCATCAAGGGCAAAGGGTGGACCAAGATATTCTCTTTCCTTGATAAACATTCTGTTGTCCATACTCCCCCTGAGTACCTGCTGAAATCTCCAAATGTGCTCCCCCTTTGTATATGCCAAAGTGTACCAATCTGTCTATGCTCCCCCTTAGTGCATGCCAAGTCTCTGTACTGCTGAAGTGTGCTGTTCATGTTCTTCCTGACTGAAGGCAAGATCTGCAAAAAGATGTTCTTCAAGAAGAACCATGACTTATACATCATAAGAGACCTTCCTATCACCAAAAGACTCAATACATACATCCATTTCCCAACCACGTGGGGATATACTAGAATTGACTCATCCACCCAACCACGTGAGGATACATCAAAAGTTTACACATGATAAAGCAAGAGCATTACATTTTCATCCCAGGCATAGTGGGGAAACCAATATAGGCCGTTACATGACCTTGACATCATGAAAGAGATATATGACCGAAATATCTAGAGCAAGACTTTATGAAAGTCACCAATAACTGATATCGCCAGCATCTGTCGATTCAGATCAGCAACCAAGAGATCCTTCTGCCTTTGTTTCACCTGAAACCAACAACAACCGTGAACTAGAACCAAAAGCTTCTAAGATAATGCCAACAATGCATCATTGGAAGATTATCTGCTCCCCCTGAACCTGTGCCAGATGGTCTTTGTCAGACCCATATCAGACTTTCTGCAACCAACATCTATCCCTGCTGATTTCCTTCAAAACTCCATATACACGTCTGCATCCACATAAACAAGCGTATATACGCGGATAGGCCTTATGAAACTCGCGTACAACCATTTCCAGATCACCAACCTGTAAATGTCCTGTAAGTCATCAACCTATAACAAGGTATGTCTGCATCAATTCATCCCTTTGAACAGAATTCAGAGTCATTCACATTATATGTGAAACCACCATAGCCATTACATTAACGTCAAGATCTACATGATCCAAGTATCATTACTTGGGGACATCTGCATCAATCAACATATGTAAGTATCAACCTATCATCATATAGATAAGAACTCATCATCATGTCTCCAACCAAGCAACTTTGAGTAGTCATCCATGTATCAGCACTATGTATCTTGAGCTCAAACTCATTTGTCAAAACTTCTTTATATCATCAACTATGAGCACCAAGAACTATAGGAATCCTGTATTATATATGCACCATCTAAGAATCAATCCATAAATATGATCTGATCATCAACCATGTATCCACAAGAATCATATGGGATTTTATCATGGAAAACTCATAACCACGTCATAGAAAGATATATCATTTAGCCTTATAAGCATCATCACCAAGGACTATTAACCATAATGCCAACAATGAATTATTAAAGGCATATGCTCCCCCTCAACCTGTGTCATCTGTTAGATCTGATCATGCATATATCAGCAATAAGCATCAAGACATCATCATCATCTAGTTAGGATCAAAACACTTCTAGACATCTTACAAGTATCAAAACATTTCCACACATCCTCAGAAGACTATAACTATTAACCAATAGAGCAAATAATGAACTGAATCATATCAGATCCTTTTTCTGAGCATGTCCCCACTGCTTTTCCTCAGACTGACATATACGCGACTTTGCAGTGTCTAACTCGCGTATATACGCGACTTCCCTTTATGGAACTTGCGTATGAGATTTAGGATACTGAAGTTTTATACTTTCAGCTCCTTCTGAGTCTGTTATCTCTGTGCTGTGCTGTGTCTGAGTACATTGTGCTGTGCCATATCTTTCTGACTGTACTTCCTTCTTCTTCCATATCTTCAAGTGTGATGTTGTTTTCTCCTTTTGGTGTGATGTCCGTGCTTTGTTCCTGCATTCCTTTGCTATATGTCAAAGTTTGTTACATGCATAACATCTTACATGTTTCATATTTCTCCTGTAGCAATCAGCAGCTTTGTGACCAAACATATTGCAAGCAAAGCAATATCCATTAAAGTACCTTGAGTGTGATGATCTTTCTGCATGATGGTCTTGAACCCTTCTTCTTCTACATCTAGCTGCAACATGTCCAAGATTATGACATACATAACATTCAACATTATTCATAGGAGGAGTAAAAGATTTTCTTTGAGGAGTCTCTTTCCTTGATTGTTGATGGGGTTGACCTTTCATCTCCTTGTTGATCATTTTAGATTTCTCTTTAGAGTTCCTTGCCTCACCTTGTGAACTAGATTCACCTTCAACAGATTCATGAAAACCAAGACCAATCTTGATAGCAGGAGATCTTTGACTACTAAGAATATCATCCAAGGTTTTAGTACTATCTTGAAATCGTAATAGTTTACCCTTTTCTTCTAATTTACCTTTCAAGATATTTACCTCAACTTGAAGTTGTTCTTCCTTTTCTAGACATTGCTTCTTCATGTCTTCTTCCGCTTTCCTTCCTTCTTCCAATTGATGCCTTAGTTTGAGAATCTCCTTTTCTTGTTCTTCATTCAGATGCTGCTGCATTTGACGAATTCTGGAGGCACATTCCAGCTGAGATTTTAAGCTGATAACTTCGTTTACCTGTTTTTCAATAGCTTGGAGTAGATCTTTATTCTGCTTCTTTGATTCTTCAAGATCTTCCTTTAGCGAGCGATTCGTGGCTTCAAGACTTTCATAGTAACTAGATCTATCTCTGAGTTTCTTAATGGTTGTGCTTCTTTCATTGACTTCATCTCTTAGTGATGTTACTTCATCCTGCAACTTTTGACATTTGTCCTTGAATAACTTCCTTACCTTGTTTCCTTCCTCCAGTTGGGCCTTATGTTTGGTAGCTTCTTCTTTGAAGTCACATTCCCTTTTGTTCAGTAGATCTTGTTGATCTCTGATTTTATCTGAGAGCCTTTTAAATTCTGCCTCTATTTGATATCTTTCTTGTTCACCCATAAGAGCAAATTCAGTTGTTTCGCTATCACTTTCATCTTTTCCAAATGGATAGATAGCAGGAACATCAGAGGATAGCAAATTCATACCTGATAGTTCATCTTCATTCTGAAATGATTCTGAATCTGATTCTGAATCTGAAGAGCTTCTTATACCTAATCCCCAATCGATTCTCCCACTATCATAGTTCTTCTGAGATGTCTTCTTCTTCTTAGGTGCTTTCTTCTTAAGCTTCTTTCCCATAGTTCCACGGATCTCCTTCAAGCGATCAAGCTTCTACCAAAGGACCTGCTCTGATACCAATTGTTGGAAATAATACTGAGAGGGGGGGGTGAATCAGTATTATCATATCAATAAAACTTTTTCATTTCCATACTTAGATACATATACGCTACTTCATTCAAGGGAACCCGCATGTATACGCAGCTGTGTCTAAAGCAACTAGCGTATATCCAAAATACTTATGATTCAGTTAATCCATTAAATGTTGATCTTTAGTTAGTGCATAAGAACTTCATTAACCATGAGAACAGTAAGCCGGTGCAGTAAAAAGAGAACAGATCATCACACACAAGAAGCACACATGAACACCATGATATAAGGTGGAAACCCAATGTGGGTGAAAACCACCTGCTACAATTCGTTTCTAGCTTCCTTTATTAAGAAACTTCTTTTACAATGTACTGTTGCAGTCCTTTACCAGCACGCAGGCTACAACCCGCAGAAGGCTACAACCTTCTCTCCTTCTCCAGACTCTCCTGGAAGGGAGCTCCAACCCCCTTTGCTCTTGTACTAGCTAAGATACTAGTACGTAGGCGCCAGCCTACAATCTTCTCTCCTCCAGGTACCACGTTTCATAAATTTTCAGACTGGATACTCCTGAAGCACAACACATAATCTGAAAGGCCACGTTTTATCCAATTTTCATACTGGACCCATAACTATCATTGAAGCTCAAAACAATCACTACTAGCATCATCAAACTCTGAATCACTGAAACCCTGTTAACAACACCGTCACCAGAACACAGAGCAGACACAGAACTCTGTAATACCAATCAGAACCAACTGCAACTTCAAATATCATACTTTACAATGTATACGCTACTACGATGAATCAAACCCATGTATATACGCGCTTATTCAAAGGCCAACCCACGTACAGATCTAAAAATATCTTCTTATAACTTTGTAGCTGTACCAGACATCAGTCATACTCATAATATTTATAGGACAATACTTGCGTCAGTATGCAGATCTAGAATAAGCATAATCAACCATATAAAGATAGTTCATTTCAAACCATTTGATCTCGATCTATCCTTAGATCTTGTTCTCCATCAACTGGTGAGATCCCTCCTTAGCTCAGATCAAGCAATGCATCATCAACCCATAACCTGCATACTAGATCTCATACTTCCTCAGATATTCAAGACTTTTCGGATGCACTTGCCTAATGATCTTCTTCTCCTTTTATAGTCTTAGGCCTTGCTCAATACCACGGTCCAAAACCATAATAAATCAATACCAAGAGCCCAATACTTGGGATCAACACACTTGTCGAGATACCATGGTCCAAAACCATAGGTTCAAATACCGAGGACTAACTACCACGGACCAAAAGTAAGCTTTCCGACATGTACGTGCTTTTCCGTGCATAAAACTACGTGTATACCCTACTTGGTATATAGCGAACCTGCGTATACGCAACTTGGTATATAGTGAACCTGCTTGTATACCCTACTTGGTATATAGCGAACCTGCGTATACGCGACTTGGTATATAGTGAACCTGCGTGTATACCCTACTTGGTATATAGTGAACCTGCATATATACTCTTCTTTCTTCATTCTTCGTAGTCTGATCATCAATTCTTTGCTACTGACCTGCTGCACTATAATCTGTCATTTTTTCATCAAGGACAATACTTGTCTCATAATGCCAACAATCTCCCCCTTTGGATTTGATGGCAAGGCTAACTTGTCATGCTTAGAACTTGATCTTCTTATTCCTTTGAGCTGACCTGCATCCCATACATTTAGCCACATCTGTAGATTGATCCAGTTATATGTAAGTGAGATGTTCTTCTATGAGAGGGTTGCCATCAAGTACAACACATGCATCATAATGCCAACAATCTCCCCCTTTGGACTTGATGGCAACAACACCAAATCACTCTCCCCCTTTGGCATCAAGGGCAAAGGGTGGACCAAGATATTCTCTTTCCTTGATAAACATTCTGCTGTCCATACTCCCCCTGAGTACCTGCTGAAATCTCCAAATGTGCTCCCCCTTTGTATATGCCAAAGTGTACCAATCTGTCTATGCTCCCCCTTATTACATGCCAAGTCTCTGTACTGCTGAAGTGTGCTGTTCATGTTCTTCCTGACTGAAGGTAAGATCTGCAAAAAGATGTTCTTCAAGAAGAACCATGACTTATACATCATAAGAGACCTTCCTATCACCAAAAGACTCAATACATACATCCATTTCCCAACCACGTGGGGATATACTAGAATTGACTAATCCACCCAACCAAGTGAGGATACATCAAAAGTTTACACATGATAAAGCAAGAGCATTACATTTTCATCCCAGGCGTAGTGGGGAAACCAATATAGGCCGTTACATGACCTTGACATCGTGAAAGAGATATATGACCGAAATATCTAGAGCAAGACTTTATGAAAGTCACCAATAACTAATATCGCCAGCATCCATTGATTCAGATCAGCAACCAAGAGATCCTTCTGCCTTTGTTTCACCTGAAACCAACAACAACCGTGAACTAGAACCAAAAGCTTCTAAGATAATGCCAGCAATGCATCATTGGAAGATTATCTGCTCCCCCTGAACCTGTGCCAGATGGTCTCTGTCAGACCCATATCAGACTTTCTGCAACCAACATCTATCCCTGCTGATTTCCTTCAAAACTCCATATACACGTCTTTATCCACATAAACAAGCGTATATACGCGGATAGGCCTTATGAAACTCGCGTACAACCATTTCCAGATCACCAACCTGTAAATGTCCTGTAAGTCATCAACCTATAACAAGGTATGTCTGCATCAATTCATCCCTTTGAACAGAATTCAGAGTCATTCACATTATATGTGAAACCACCATAGCCATTACATTAACGTCAGATCTACATGATCCAAGTATCATTAATTGGGGACATCTGCATCAATCAACATATGTAAGTATCAACCTATCATCATATAGATAAGAACTCATCATCATGTCTCCAACCAAGCAACTTTGAGTAGTCATCCATGTATCAGCACTATGTATCTTGAGCTCAAACTCATTTGTCAAAACTTCTTTATATCATCAACTATGAGCACCAAGAATTATAGGAATCCTGTATTATATATGCACCATCTAAGAATCAATCCATAAATATGATCTGATCATCAACCTTGTATCCACAAGAATCATATGGGATTTTATCATGGAAAACTCATAACCACGTCATAGAAAGATATATCATTTAGCCATATAAGCATCATCACCAAGGACTATTAACCATAATGCCAACAATGAATTATTAAAGGCATATGCTCCCCCTCAACCTGTGTCATCTGTTAGATCTGATCATGCATATATCAGCAATAAGCATCAAGACATCATCATCATCTAGTTAGGATCAAAACACTTCTAGACATCTTACAAGTATCAAAACATTTCCACACATCCTCAGCAGACTATAACTATTAACCAATAGAGCAAATAATGGACTGAATCATATCAGATCCTTTTTCTGAGCATGTCCCCACTGCTTTTCCTCAGACTGACATATACGCGACTTTGCAGTGTCTAACTCGCGTATATACGCGACTTCCCTTTATGGAACTTGCGTATGAGATTCAGGATACTGAAGTTTTATACTTTCAGCTCCTTCTGAGTCTGTTATGTCTGTGTTGTGCTGTGTCTGAGTACATTGTGATGTGCCACATCTTTCTGACTGTACTTCCTTCTTCTTCCATATCTTCAAGTGTGATGTTGTTTTCTCCTTTTGGTGTGATGTCCGTGGTTTGTTCCTGCATTCCTTTGCTATATGTCCAAGCTTGTTACATGCATAACATCTTACATGTTTCATATTTCTCCTGTAGCAATCAGCAGCTTTGTGACCAAACATATTGCAAGCAAAGCAATATCCATTAAAGTACCTTGAGTGTGATGATATTTCTGCATGATGGTATTGAACCCTTCTTCTTCTACATCTAGCTGCAACATGTCCAAGATTATGACATACATAACATTCAACATTATTCATAGGAGGAGTAAAAGATTTTCTTTGAGGAGTCTCTTTCCTTGATTGTTGATGGGGTTGACCTTTCATCTCCTTGTTGATCATTTTAGATTTCTCTTTAGAGTTCCTTGCCTCACCTTGTGAACTAGATTCACCTTCAACAGATTCATGAAAACCAAGACCAGTCTTGATAGCAGGAGACCTTTGACTACTAAGAATATCATCCAAGGCTTTAGTACTATCTTGAAATCGTAATAGTTTCTCCTTTTCTTCTAATTTACCTTTCAAGATATTTACCTCAACTTGAAGTTGTTCTTCCTTTTCTAGACATTGCTTCTTCATGTCTTCTTCCGCTTTCCTTCCTTCTTCCAACTGATGCCTTAGTTTGAGAATCTCCTTTTCTTGTTCTTCATTCAGATCCTGCTGCATTTGACGAATTCTGGAGGCACATTCCAGCTGAGATTTGAAGCTGATAACTTCGTTTACCTGTTTTTCAACAGCTTGGAGTAGATCTTTATTCTGCTTCTTTGATTCTTCAAGATCTTCCTTTAGCGAGCGATTCGTGGCTTCAAGACTTTCATAGTAACTGGATCTATCTCTGAGTTTCTTGATGGTTGTGCTTCTTTCATTGACTTCATCTCTTAGTGATGTTACTTCATCCTGCAACTTTTGACATTTGTCCTTGAATAACTTCCTTACCTTGTTTCCTTCCTCCAGTTGGGCCTTATGTTTGGTAGCTTCTTCTTTGAAGTCACATTCCCTTTTGTTCAGTAGATCTTGTTGATCTATGATTTTATCTGAGAGCCTTTTAAATTCTGCCTCTATTTGATATCTTTCTTGTTCACCCATCAGAGCAAATTCAGTTGTTTCGCTATCACTTTCATCTTTTCCAAATGGATAAATAGCAGGAACATCAGAGGATAGCAAATTCATACCTCATAGTTCATCTTCATTCTGAAATGATTCTGAATCTGATTCTGAATCTGAAGAGCTTCTTATACCTAATCCCCAATCGATTCTCCCACTATCATAGTTCTTCTGAGATGTCTTCTTCTTCTTAGGTGCTTTCTTCTTAAGCTTCTTTCCCATAGTTCCACGGATCTCCTTCAAGCGATCAAGCTTCTACCAAAGGACCTGCTCTGAAACCAATTGTTGGAAATAATACTGAGAGGGGGGGGTGAATCAGTATTATCATATCAATAAAACTTTTTCATTTCCAAACTTAGATAGATATACGCTACTTCATTCAAGGGAACCCGCGTGTATACGCAGCTGTGTCTAAAGCAACTAGCGTATATCCAAAATACTTATGATTTAGTTAATCCATTAAATGTTGATCTTTAGTTAGTGCATAAGAACTTCATTAACCATGTGAACAGTAAGCCGGTGCAGTAAAAACAGAACAGATAATCACACACAAGAAGCACACATGAACACCATGATATAAGGTGGAAACCCAATGTGGGTGAAAACCACCTGCTGCAATTCGTTTCTATCTTCCTTTATTAAGAAACTTCTTTTACAATGTACTGGTGCAGTCCTTTACCAGCACGCAGGCTACAACCTGCAGAAGGCTACAACCTTCTCTCGTTCTCCAGACTCTCCTGGAAGGGAGCTCCAACCCCCTTTGCTCTTGTACTAGCTAAGATACTAGTACGTAGGCGCCGGCCTACAATCTTCTCTCCTCTAGGTACCACGTTTCATAAATTTTCAGACTGGATACTCCTGAAGCACAACACATAATCTGAAAGGCCACGTTTCATCAAATTTTCATACTGGACCCATAACTATCATTGAAGCTCAAAACAATCACTACTAGCATCATCAAACTCTGAATCACTGAAACCCTGTTAACAACACCGTCACCAGAACACAGAGCAGACACAGAACTCTGTAATAACAATCAGACCCAACTGCAACTTCAAATATCATACTTTACAATGTATACGCTACTACGATGAATCAAACCCGCGTATATACGCGCTTATTCAAAGGCCAACCCGCGTACAGATCTAAAAATATTTTCTTATAACTTTGCAGCTGTACCAGACATCAGTCATACTCATAACATTTATAGAACATTACTTGCGTCAGTATGCAGATCTAGAATAAGCATAATCAACCATATAAAGATAGTTCATTTCAAACCATTTGATCCCGATCTATCCTTAGATCTTGTTCTCCATCAACTGGTGAGATCCCTCCTTAGCTCAGATCAAGCAATGCATCATCAACCCATAACCTGCATACTAGATCTCATACTTCCTCAGATATTCAAGACTTTTCGGATGCAACTTGTCTAATGATCTTCTTCTCCTTTTATAGCCTTAGGCCTTGCTCAATACCACGGTCCAAGACCATAATAAATCAAAACCAAGAGCCCAATACTTGGGATCAACACACTTGTTGAGATACCATGGTCCAAAACCATATGTTCAAATACCGAGGACTAACTACCACGGACCAAAAGTAAGCTTTCCGACATGTACGTGCTTTTCCGTGCATAAAACTGTGTGTATACCCTACTTGGTATATAGCGAACCTGCGTATACGCGACTTGGTATATAGTGAACCTGCTTGTATACCCTACTTGGTATATAGCGAACCTGCGTATACTCGACTTGGTATATAGTGAACCTGCGTGTATACCCTGCTTGGTATATAGTGAACCTGCGTATATACTCTTCTTTCTTCATTCTTTGTAGTCTGATCATCAATTCTTTGCTACTGACCTGCTGCACTATAATCTGTCATTTTGTCATCAAGGACAATACTTGTCTCATAATGCCAACAATCTCCCCCTTTGGATTTGATGGCAAGGCTAACTTGTCATACTTAGAACTTGATCTTCTTATTCCTTTGAGCTGACCTGCATCCCATACATTTAGCCACATCTGTAGATTGATCCAGTTATATGTAAGTGAGATGTTCTTCTATGAGAGGGTTGCCATCAAGTACAACACATGCATCATAATGCCAACAATCTCCCCTTTGGACTTGATGGCAACAACACCAAATCACTCTCCCCCTTTGGCATCAAGGGCAAAGGGTGGACCAAGATATTCTCTTTCCTTGATAAACATTCTGTTGTCCATACTCCCCCTGAGTACCTGCTGAAATCTCCAAATGTGCTCCCCCTTTGTATATGCCAAAGTGTACCAATCTGTCTATGCTCCCCCTTAGTACATGCCAAGTCTCTGTACTGCTGAAGTGTGCTGTTCATGTTCTTCCTGACTGAAGGCAAGATCTGCAAAAAGATGTTCTTCAAGAAGAACCATGACTTATACATCATAAGAGACCTTCCTATCACCAAAAGACTCAATACATACATCCATTTCCCAACCACGTGGGGATATACTAGAATTGACTCATCCACCCAACCAAGTGAGGATACATCAAAAGTTTACACATGATAAAGCAAGAGAATTACATTTTCATCCCAGGCGTAGTGGGGAAACCAATATAGGCCATTACATGACCTTGACATCATGAAAGAGATATATGACCGAAATATCTAGAGCAAGACTTTATGAAAGTCACCAATAACTGATATCACCAGCATCTGTCGATTCAGATCAGCAACCAAGAGATCCTTCTGCCTTTGTTTCACCTGAAACCAACAACAACCGTGAACTAGAACCAAAAGCTTCTAAGATAATGCCAACAATGCATCATTGGAAGATTATCTGCTCCCCCTGAACCTGTGCCAGATGGTCTCTGTCAGACCCATATCAGACTTTCTGCAACCAACATCTATCCCTGCTGATTTCCTTCAAAACTCCATATACACGTCTGCATCCACATAAACAAGCGTATATACGCGGATAGGCCTTATGAAACTCGCGTACAACCATTTCCAGATCACCAACCTGTAAATGTCTTGTAAGTCATCAACCTATAACAAGGTATGTCTGCATCAATTCATCCCTTTGAACAGAATTCAGAGTCATTCACATTATATGTGAAACCACCATAGCCATTACATTAACGTCAAGATCTACATGATCCAAGTATCATTACTTGGGGACATCTGCATCAATCAACATATGTAAGTATCAACCTATCATCATATATATAAGAACTCATCATCATGTCTCCAACCAAGCAACTTTGAGTAGTCATCCATGTATCAGCACTATGTATCTTGAGCTCAAACTCATTTGTCAAAACTTCTTTATATCATCAACTATGAGCACCAAGAACTATAGGAATCCTGTATTATATATGCACCATCTAAGAATCAATCCATAAATATGATCTGATCATCAACCATGTATCCACAAGAATCATATGGGATTTTATCATGGAAAACTCATAACCACGTCATAGAAAGATATATCATATAGCCATATAAGCATCATCACCAAGGACTATTAACCATAATGCCAACAATGAATTATTAAAGGCATATGCTCCCTCTCAACCTGTGTCATCTGTTAGATCTGATCATGCATATATCAACAATAAGCATCAAGACATCATCATCATCTAGTTAGGATCAAAACACTTCTAGACATCTTACAAGTATCAAAACATTTCCACACATCCTCAGCAGACTATAACTATTAACCAATAGAGCAAATAATGGACTGAATCATATCAGATCCTTTTTCTGAGCATGTCCCCACTGCTTTTCCTCAGGCTGACATACACGCGACTTTGCAGTGTCTAACTCGCGTATATACGCGACTTTCCTTTATGGAACTTGCGTATGAGATTCAGGATACTGAAGTTTTATACTTTCAGCTCCTTCTGAGTCTGTTATGTCTGTGCTGTGCTGTGTCTGAGTACATTGTGCTGTGCCACATCTTTCTGACTGTACTTCCTTCTTCTTCCATATCTTCAAGTGTGATGTTGTTTTCTCCTTTTGGTGTGATGTCCGTGGTTTGTTCCTGCATTCCTTTGCTATATGTCCAAGCTTGTTACATGCATAACATCTTACATGTTTCATATTTCTCCTGTAGCAATCAGCAGCTTTGTGACCAAACATATTGCAAGCAAAGCAATATCCATTAAAGTACCTTGAGTGTGATGATCTTTCTGCATGATGGTCTTGAACCCTTCTTCTTCTACATCTAGCTGCAACATGTCCAAGATTATGACATACATAACATTCAACATTATTCATAGGAGGAGTAAAAGATTTTCTTTGAGGAGTCTCTTTCCTTGATTGTTGATGGGGTTGACCTTTCATCTCCTTGTTGATCATTTTAGATTTCTCTTTAGAGTTCCTTGCCTCACCTTGTGAACTAGATTCACCTTCAACAGATTCATGAAAACCAAGACCAGTCTTGATAGCAGGAGACCTTTGACTACTAAGAATATCATCCAAGGCTTTAGTACTATCTTGAAATCGTAATAGTTTATCCTTTTCTTCTAATTTACCTTTCAAGATATTTACCTCAACTTGAAGTTGTTCTTCCTTTTCTAGACATTGCTTCTTCATGTCTTCTTCCGCTTTCCTTCCTTCTTCCAACTGATGCCTTAGTTTGAGAATCTCCTTTTCTTGTTCTTCATTCAGATCCTGCTGCATTTGACGAATTCTGAAGGCACATTCCAGCTGAGATTTTAAGCTGATAACTTCGTTTACCTGTTTTTCAATAGCTTGGAGTAGATCTTTATTCTGCTTCTTTGATTCTTCAAGATCTTCCTTTAGCGAGCGATTCGTGGCTTCAAGACTTTCATAGTAACTGGATCTATCTCTGAGTTTCTTGATGGTTGTGCTTCTTTCATTGACTTCATCTCTTAATGATGTTACTTCATCCTGCAACTTTTGACATTTGTCCTTCAATAACTTCCTTACCTTGTTTCCTTCCTCCAGTTGGGCCTTATGTTTGGTAGCTTCTTCTTTGAAGTCGCATTCCCTTTTGTTCAGTAGATCTTGTTGATCTATGATTTTATCTGAGAGCCTTTTAAATTCTGCCTCTATTTGATATCTTTCTTGTTCACCCATCAGAGCAAATTCAGTTGTTTCGCTATCACTTTCATCTTTTCCAAATGGATAGATAGCAGGAACATCAGAGGATAGCAAATTCATACCTGATAGTTCATCTTCATTCTGAAATGATTCTGAATCTGATTCTGAATCTGAAGAGCTTCTTATACCTAATCCCCAATCGATTCTCCCACTATCATAGTTCTTCTGAGATGTCTTCTTCTTCTTAGGTGCTTTCTTCTTAAGCTTCTTTCCCATAGTTCCACGGATCTCCTTCAAGCGATCAAGCTTCTACCAAAGGACCTGCTCTGATACCAATTGTTGGAAATAATACTGAGAGGGGGGCGGTGAATCAGTATTATCATATCAATAAAACTTTTTCATTTCCAAACTTAGATACATATACGCTAATTCATTCAAGGGAACCCGCGTGTATACGCAGCTGTGTCTAAAGCAACTAGCGTATATCCAAAATACTTATGATTCAATTAATCCATTAAATGTTGATCTTTAGTTAGTGCGTAAGAACTTCATTAACCATGTGAACAGTAAGCCGGTGCAGTAAAAACAGAACAAATCATCACACACAAGAAGCACACATGAACACCATGATATAAGGTGGAAACCCAATGTGGGTGAAAACCACCTGCTGCAATTCGTTTCTAGCTTCCTTTATTAAGAAACTTCTTTTACAATGTACTGGTGCAGTCCTTTACCAGCACGCAGGCTACAACCTGCAGAAGGCTACAACCTTCTCTCGTTCTCCAAACTCTCCTGGAAGGGAGCTCCAACCCCCTTTGCTCTTGTACTAGCTAAGATACTAGTACGTAGGTTCCAGCCTACAATCTTCTCTCCTCCAGGTACCACGTTTCATAAATTTTCAGACTGGATACTCCTGAAGCACAACACATAATCTGAAAGGCCACGTTTCATCCAATTTTCATACTGGACCCATAACACCGTCACCAGAACGCAGAGCAGACACAGAACTCTGTAATACCAATTAGAACCAATTGCAACTTCAAATATCATACTTTACAATGTATACGCTACTACGATGAATCAAACCCGTGTATATACGCGCTTATTCAAAGGCCAACCCGCGTACAGATCTAAAAATATTTTCTTATAACTTTGCAGCTGTACCAAACATCAGTCATACTCATAATATTTATAGGACAATACTTGCGTCAGTATGCAGATCTAGAATAAGCATAATCAACCATATAAAGATAGTTCATTTCAAACCATTTGATCTCGATCTATCCTTAAATCTTGTTCTCCATCAACTGGTGAGATCCCTCCTTAGCTCAGATCAAGCAATGCATCATCAACCCATAACCTGCATACTAGATCTCATACTTCCTCAGATATTCAAGACTTTTCGGATGCAACTTGTCTAATGATCTTCTTCTCCTTTTATAGTCTTAGGCCTTGCTCAATACCACAGTCCAAAACCATAATAAATCAATACCAAGAGCCCAATACTTGGGATCAGCACACTTGTCGAGATACCATGGTCCAAAACCATAGGTTCAAATACCGAGGACTAACTACCACGGACCAAAAGTAAGCTTTCCGACATGTATGTGCTTTTCCGTGCATAAAACTGCGTGTATACCCTACTTGGTATATAGCGAACCTGCGTATACGCGACTTGTTATATAGTGAACCTGCTTGTATACCCTACTTGGTATGTAGCGAACCTGCGTATACTCGACTTGGTATATAGTGAACCTGCGTGTATACCCTACTTGGTATATAGTGAACCTGCGTATATACTCTTCTTTCTTCATTCTTTGTAGTCTGATCATCAATTCTTTGCTACTGACCTGCTGCACTATAATCTGTCATTTTGTCATCAAGGACAATACTTGTCTCATAATGCCAACAATCTCGCCCTTTGGATTTGATGGCAAGGCTAACTTGTCATACTTAGAACTTGATCTTCTTATTCCTTTGAGCTGACCTGCATCCCATACATTTAGCCACATCTGTAGATTGATCCAGTTATATGTAAGTGAGATGTTCTTCTATGAGAGGATTGCCATCAAGTACAACACATGCATCATAATGCCAACATGTTGATATTTTCTGTTTCATAAATTAGGCAAAAATCTCTAATGTGTGACAACAATAGGAATTGGTTGCTAGATTAGCTCCAGGTTGTTGGGACGGAGTTAATGCATCCTAAATTTGATGTGAGAGGATTTATGAGGCAGTTAGATTCTCCTTGCTATATAATAGGTATCCATATGGATGGTTTGGGAGTAGTGTGAGAGTTTGTGAGGATTTAATTATGTAATCTCCTGTTTGATTAATAAAGAAATGTCGATGCCTATGTTGTGTGGACGTAGCCCAGATTGGTTGGGTGAACCACGTTAATTGCTGTGTCTTTATGTGCATGAGTTATTTGCTGAGTATTTGTTTTAGTTTGTTGTGCATCTGATCTCCAACAAGTGGTATTAGAGCAGTTGGAGGCGTGGCGCAGCTCGAGCGCGTGCTGGAGGTGGAGCGCAAAGGCGTGTTGGACTGCGTGCCTGGAGGTGCTGCGCAGAGGGAACTCGGTCCCAAGTGTGCTGCCTGGTGTGCTGCGGAGTGTGTCCAACCTACGTGGAGGGCGCTATTCAAACCTGCGCATGAAGTTTGCATTGCTGTTCAAACTGCGTGGAGTCAAAGTGGTTTACAATGGCATGAACACAAGCGTGGAGTCAAGATTGCCGATGCGGAGAGAAAACGTTTGCAATGCGTATTGCTGGTGAGTAGATTGCTGGCCGATTTTCTGCGTGAAGATGTGGTGTGTATATGATTGCTGGAGCTTTCAGTTGAAGCTGGTGCGTATTGATTGGTTTTCCTGCTAACAATAAAACATATACACAACCATTTAATTGCTGCGTATGAAAGATTAAGGTGCGTGCTGGAAGATTGAGGTGCGTGCTGGAGAGTGTGAGCACTATTTTTTTTCTTTTGTGTTGTTTTTTTTTTTATTAAATGGTGGCGTTGCGCTAGTGATTCTGCGTGCTGGTAATGAGGGTTGACAGTTTACGAAAGTGATAACCGTGGTGACATGCATATCCATAGTTTATATTTTTTCGGTTTGAACTTCGAACATACTATATACTCCAAGTTGGAATAATAATTGGAATATACTATGAATTTAAATGAGGTGGAGTAGATATTTGGTGAAGCGGATCAGTCCTCCATTGGTGATTCAAGCTTTTTTTTTTATGGTGTGCGGTGATATATATATATGTGTTACAAATTGTAGAATTGGTACATTGTAATTCACACAGCAAAAAAAAAAAAAAAAAAAAAAAAAAAAATTAAACACAAAGGCTACGAGGCATAGGCAGTTTTTTTGTTAATTGTTGGTATTTAAACATTGGTTTTTTGGAGATTATTGTGTTTTTTGCTGATACAAGATGGCGAAAACTCAAAGTGCCCATTTTGAAATTGAGAAGTTTAATGGCAAGAATAATTTCGAGATCTGGAAGGTGAAAATGTACGATTTGCTTGTCCAACATGGTGTGGCAAAGGCGTTGTTGGGCAAATCCAAACAGCCTTACAACATCACAAATAATGAGTGGGCCGAGATGGATGAAAGAGCGATAAGTGCTATTCGACTATGTCTAGCTGATGATGTCCTATTTAATATCGTGTCGGAAACAACAACTGCTGGTTTGTGGACGAAACTGGAGAAACTGTACATGACCAAATCCTTAACCAATAGGATTCTCCTAAAGCGACAGTTGTACAGTTTGCGAATGAAGGAAGGTACATTGATTGCTGATCATTTAAATGCTTTTAATACTCTTCTTGTGCAATTACAAAGTATAGAGGTAAATATTCAATCCGAGGATAAAGCTATTACTTTATTGTGCTCGTTGCCCGAATCATGGGATCATTTTGTTACTTCTATAAGTCTTAGTTCATCAGAAACTATTGAGTTTGATGATGTAGTTGCATCCTTATTATTGGAAGAAACAAGGAGAAGGTCGCATTCCGAAACCTCTACATCAAAAGCTATGATGGTTAGAGGTCGTTCGAAAGAAAGACACTCCAGGAGGCCGAGCGACTCACGTTCAAAGTCGAAAGCGACGAAGAGTAAGCTAAAGTGTTGGTTTTGTGGCAAATCAGGGCATTTAAAAAAGGACTGTTGGAAGCGTCAGCAGCAAACTTCTAAAGCAGATTCTTTGACAGAAAAGAAGGAGGCAAATACGACAGATACAGGTTCGACATCTGGTTCAGGTATGAGTGATGAAGTATTATCAGTTAATGTGTCAAATCATGGTAAACATTGGTTGTTAGATTCTGGTGCATCAAACCACATGTGTATTCATAAAGACTGGTTTACGACATATAAATCAATTGATGATGGTGTTGTGTACATGGGTAATGATGTAACATGTAATATTGTGGGAATTGGGAGCATACATATGCAAATGTTTGATGGGACAACAAAAATATTAACTGATGTGAGGCATGTACCAGATTTAAGAAAAAATTTGATTTCATTAGGAGCACTTGATTCAAATGGATATAAAACTGTAATTCAAGGTGGAGTAATGAAAATTTACAAACGTATTTTACTAGTTATGAAAGCTAAGAAGGTAGGAAATCTATTTTAGTTAGAAGGAAGTACAGGGTCAGATTATGTGTCTACGGTGTCTGAACATGACAGTAGTTCCATTCACTTATGGCATCAAAGATTGGGGCATATGAGTGAAAGAGGGTTAAAAATTTTGGCTGATCGCAAGTTACTTCCAAATCTAAAGTCTGGAAAGTTAGATTTCTGTAAGAATTGTCTGTTTGGAAAACAAAGTAAACAAAAATTTAAAACAGGCAAACATACTAGTAAAGGCATACTTGATTATATCCATTCTAATGTTTGGGGACCAGCCCCTACAACTTCATATGGTGGTTCTTCTTATTTTGTATCATTCATTGATGAATTTTCTAGGAAAGTGTGGGTCTACATGTTGAAAAGGAAGTCTGATGTTTTTTTAGTTTTCAAGCAGTTTAGAGCATTGGTAGAAAACAACACTGGTAGAACAATAAAATGTTTAAGAACTGACAATGGTGGTGAGTTTACTTCCAAGGAGTTTGACAGCTATTGCAAGGATGCAGGGATCGAGAGACATAAGACCATGGTTTATACTCCTCAGCAAAATGGAGTTGCTGAACGCATGAACAAGACTCTTCTAGAGAGAGCAAGGAGTATGCTGAGTAACGTCGGGTT
The DNA here is from genome assembly GCA_031772625.1 of Pinus tabuliformis. NCBI lineage: Eukaryota > Viridiplantae > Streptophyta > Pinopsida > Pinales > Pinaceae > Pinus > Pinus tabuliformis. Next base: position 73,543,543 of record CM062820.1, on the reverse strand, counting down.
GCAAAAGGAGTTGTGGATGGAAGCGGTGGCAACAGCTTGTTATGTGATAAACCGATCTCCATCGACGGTAATAGGCTGCAAGATTCCGCAAGAGGTATGGAAAGGACACCCTTGTGACTATTCTAAACTCAGAGTGTTTGGTTGTGATGCATATGCTCTAGTGCCTAAACATCAGCGAACTATATTAGATCCAAAGTCTAAAAGGTATATCTTTGTTGGGTATGGTGTTGGAACAAAGGGATATAGATTGTGGGATCCTACTACCCGCAAAATCATCATCAACATAGATGTAAAGTTTAATGAATCCTCTCTTGTATAGCTAGATGTAGATAGTAGATTGAAACAGGATGATGTATCTGACTTTCAGCACATTCAGTTTGATAGCATTTCTAATGATAGTCATGATGACCATAGTTCAGATACTAGTCATGAACAAGTTTCAGAATCAGAACATGAACAGGGTTCAGGTTTAGATCATGAACAGCAAGGAAAATTTTAAGGATGGAAAATTTTCTTGAAGTTTAAAACATTGGCGAATCTCACTAATCCCTAATATGCAAATTATAAATGTTTATTGATATATTTGTAAAATTAATCAAATTTATAATTATTTTATATATAGTCTCTATATAATGTTGGCGATTTTTAAGGTAAAATAATTTTATATTCTAAAATTTGGGCGAATCGTCTTTTATAAAATTGGAAATTGGCGAATCTTTTTTGTGGAAAAATCATGGAAAATTAGCCCACTGGGCGAACATTAGCCCCTAAAATTTTCCATGATGAACAGGTCTCAGATACTGGTCATCAAGAAGTTCCTACAGATGGTAGTCAGCCAATCGAGGAAGATCCAGAAACATCCTTAAGGAGGTCAACAAGAATCAAACGGCCACCGAGAAGGTATGATGATTATGTTACTTCAGTTGCATTTACTGTTAATGACGATGAACCTCTATGCTATCAGGAAGCAATAGAAGGTTCGAAAAGTGACAAGTGGAAAGCAGCCATGAAGGACGAAATGATGGCCTTAAGTAAGAACGACACATGGGATCTGGTTGAGCTTCTGAAAGACAGGAAAACTGTGGGGTGTAAATGGGTTTTCAAGCTGAAACGGGGTGTGAATGATACGGAAGACAGGTACAAAGCGAGACTGGTTGCAAAAGGGTTTTCTCAGAAAGCCGATATTGACTTTCATGAGATTTTTTCACCAGTGGTTAAAATTGTTTCAATTAGAATTGTGTTAGCATTAGTGGCTTTGCTTGATTTAGAGTTGCAGCAATTAGATGTTAAGACTGCATTTCTACATGGAGACTTAGATGAGGAAATTTATATGGAACAACCGGAAGGGTTTGTTCAGCATCGCAATGAGAAATTTGTCTGCAGGCTCAAGAAGTCAGAAGCAGTCACCTCGGCAGTGGTATAAGAAGTTTGATTCTTTCATGTTGAGTCAGAAATATGTTAGAAGTGAATATGATCATTGTGTTTATTTTAAACAGTTAAATAATGGCATATTCATTATCTTGGTATTATATGTTGACGATATCCTTTTAGCAAGCAAAAGCATAGAAGAAATCAACAGGTTGAAGTCTCAGATGGCAAGGACGTTTGATATGAAAGATCTAGGAGCAGCAAGACAAATTTTGGGCATGGAGATTTTCAGAGACAGGAGCAATGGTAAGCTATGGCTATCACAACAAAAGTATATTGAGAAAATACTTTTGAGGTTTGGTATGAATAACGTGAAGCCTGTGTCAGTCCCTTTCGCTTCCCATTTCAAGCTTTCTTCGAGTTTATGTCCTAATTCAGATGAAGAAAAGGAATTTATGTCTCGAATTCCATATGCTAATGTAGTAGGGTGTTTAATGTATGAGATGGTGTGTACGCGACCAGATATTTCACATGCAGTTGGGGTTGTCAACAGGTACATGGCAAATCCGGGTAAAGAACACTGGTCAGCAGTGAAATGGGTGCTTCAGTATTTGAGAGGCACAAGTAGTTATTGTATTACTTACAATAAGAGTAGTGAATCTGTTTGCGGATATGTTGATTCTGATTTTGCAGGTGATTTGGATAAGAGAAGGTCAACTTCAGGGTATGTCTTTACTCTTGCAGGTGGAGCTATAAGCTAGATGTCAAAGCTACAGAACATTGTCGCTTTATCCACTACTGAAGCAGAATACATTGCTGCTTTGCATGCTTGCAAAGAGGCAGTTTGGTTGAAAGGTTTGCTTGGTGAGTTTGGTAGGTTACAGGACAACATCAGGTTACTTTGTGATAGTCAAAGTGCAATACATTTGGCTAAGAATCCGGCCTATCATAGTAAATCAAAGCATATTCCAATTAAGTACCATTTTGTAAGATAGGTTATCACTAAAAGGGGAGTCTCTCTTGAAAAGGTGCATACAAAGGAAAACTATGCAGACATGTTCAAGAAACCAGTTTTGTTGGAGAAGCTACGCTGGTGTTTGGCTTCTCTTGGCTTGCAGAAAAGATAAAATAATAAACAAACAGGGCATCAGGCTAATTGTTGTCAAGGTGGAGATTGTTGAGATTTTCTGTTTCATAAATTAGGCAAAAATCTCTAATGTGTGACAACAATAGGAATTGGTTGCTAGATTAGCTCCAGGTTGTTGGGAGGGAGTTAATGCATCATAAATTTGATGTGAGAGGATTTATGAGGCAGTTAGATTCTCCTTGCTATATAACAAGTATCCATACGGATGGTTTGGGAGTAGTGTGAGAGTTTGTGAGGATTTAATTATGTAATCTCCTGTTTGATTAATAAAGAAATGCCAATGCCTATGTTGTGTGGACATAGCCCAGATTGGTTGGGTGAACCACGTTAATTGTTGTGTCTTTATGTGCATGAGTTATTTGCTGAGTATTTGTTTTAGTTTGTCGTGCATCTGATCTCCAACAATGTACATCATCACTATTGACAACACTTAATGCAACGGCCTACACCATCTTGACATCGGGGCTCGGAGACGTAGTCCCTCCTGGACGAACTCCGTTATCAATGGTTTATGTTTTCATGTGTTGATGATTATCATGTTCCTCTTCTTTAAAACATGCAGATGCATTCATTTGTGTTCTTTTAAAAATGAAATTTAACACATCACGAAAGTAAAAGGTCTTGGAAGGGTCCTTTGTCACACCCGGACCCAGATCAACTACTAGTGTAACCCCTTATTGTTATTAGTACAAACCCCTTATTATATCGTTGTGCCCATGTAGTCCCCATATTGTTATTATTGTTCCCCATAGAAGCCCACTATTGTTATTATTGTGCCCTTACATTATTATTGTTATGTCGACACTGATTATATTATGACCCCTTAGACTCCTACATATAGAAAGGAGGTCTTGTCATTTGGAAAATCCAAGAATTGTTCATTTGTGTAATGTAAAGGAGGTTTCCCCTCAAAGAGGCTTACTTTGAAGGCGTTTATCTATCTTTTATATCTTTTTGTGAGCTCGTTTCATAACATATCACCTTCATCAGCATTGGAGGATAAGACTCCACAAGAGGTATGGACTGGTAAGAAACCCTCTCTTTCACATCTGAGGGTATTTGAATGTGATAGATATGTACATGTTCCAAAGGAGAAAAGAACCAAGTTGGATAGTAAATCTGAAAAGTGCATCTTTATTGGGTATAAGGATGGTTTAAAGGGTTATAAGCTTTGGAACCCAGTGACAAGGAAGGTTGTGTACAACCGAGATGTGGTGTTTAGAGAGGTGAAAGATGTTATTAAACATGAAGTCCAACCAAAGGAACCTGAGAAGATAGAGTTTGAACTTAAGGAGGAGGAATCAGACTCTACAGTAGAAGAGGAATCAGAGGATGAAGAGCCACAAACTCCGGTTGTGAGAAGATCAGTTCAAGAAAGAAGGCAGCCAGAAAGGTATAGTCCATCTACTTTTCAAATTTTGCTTTATCTATTATTGATGATGATCCCAGAACTGTGAAGGAAGTAGTAGATTTAGAGGATGGGAAACTCTAGAAAGAGGCCATGGTTGATGAAATGGCATCTTTGCACAAAAATGAGGCTTGGGATCTGGTGGAGTTGCTCGCTGGAAGGAAACCCATTGGCAACAAATGGTTGTTCAATAAGAAGACAAATGCAGAAGGAAAGGTGGAGAAACACAAAGCTCAGTTGGTAGCAAAAGGTTATTCCCAGGTGTCGAGAATTGATTTTGGTGGTATTTTTTCTCCTGTTGCCAAGGTAGCTTCTATTAGATTACTTTTATCTGTTGCTGCTACTTATGATTTTGAGGTAGAACAGATGGATGTGAAGACAACATTTCTTCTTGGGGATCTAGAAGAAGAGATCTACATGAAGCAACCTGAAGGCTTTGTGGTGAAGGGTAATAAAGAACTGGTATGCAAGTTAAAAAAGTCTCTGTATGGGTTAAAACAGTCACCAAGGATGTGGTATCAGAACTTTGATACATTTATAGGGGACATGGCTTCACTAGAAGCAAAGCAGATCACTGTGTGTATTTTAAATTAATTGGTGACCGTGTTATTTATCTGGTCTTGTATGTCGATGATATGTTGCTGGTTGGAAATGACAAAGAAATTATCCAAGATTTGAAGACCCAATTGTCCTCCAAATTAGACATGAAAGATCTTGGTGCTGCAAACTATATTTTGGGCATGGAAATTAAAAGATATTGGGCAAAGAGGAATCTTTGGTTAAACCAGAGGAAGTATATCGAGACAATACTGTAGAGGTTTAATATGCAGGATAGTAAACCGATGAAGGTTCCTATTCCTGTAGGTGTGAATTTATTTGTTGAATAGAGTCCCAAGACACACGAAGGGGAAGATGACATGTCTCGTGTTCCATATGAAAGTGCAGTCGATAGCCTCATGTATGCGATGGTCTATATTAGACTAGACATTGCACATGCAGTGGGAGTATTGAGCAGGTTTATGTCAAAACTAGGGAAGGAGCACTGGACAATAGTGAACTGAGTTTTTAAGTATTTGTGTGGCACTAGTGATTATGGTTTGTGCTACCAAGTAAGACCAAGATTGGAAAGAGTGTTGGATATTCGTGGCTTTGTTGATGTAGACTGGGCTGGAGATCTAGATCAGAGAAGATCTACAAGTGGGTATGTGTTTAACCTATTTGGAGGTGTAGTTAGTTGGATGAGTAAGAAACAATCTCTAGTGGCACTATTAACTACAGATGCAGAATACATGGTAGCCACTCATGCAAGCAAGGAAGTAGCTTGGTTGCAAAGATTGTGTTCAAGTATTGGGTTAGTACAGGGAGCTATAAGGATAGACTATGACAACAAAAGTGCAATTTTCTTGGCAAAGAAACCTGCTTATCATTCAAAGACAAAGCACATTGATGTTTAGTATCACTTTGTGGGGGATATGATAGAAGACAAAAACGCGTTGGTGGTAAAGGTGGACACTTTGAAGAATACTACAAATGCATTGACAAAATCTATGAGCTCTGAGAAATTCTCTTGGTGTAGAGAAACAATGGGTGTTGCAGGTCTGGATAAATGACTAAGCTCTCCTGTGGCCCCCTGTGGAAAGAAAACAACATGTGGGAGAATGTTGGGTTGTGTTATATTCTTTCCACGACTATCTACCCTAGTTAACTGGGGGGTTAGAAGGGGGGTGGAGCCCCCCCTTCGTTGCGTCGATTGTGCAGCAGGGGGATCATAGGGGGGTTTGAGGGGGGTGGTTAGCCCCCCTCTACAAGGTCCGGGCAGCGCCCCAGGGAAAAAAATTTTGCACCCTATATTAGGTGGGCGAACCTAGCTATTGTTTTGTGCATGGTTTTCGCACATGGTTTTGGGCGCCATGGTTTTCGGTCCATAGTATTGGATGCTTCGGCATGTATATATATGTATTGTAACATTGAAAGGAACATAATGAAAAATCAATCTGGTAGTCCCAATTTTGCAATCCAGGGGAAAATATATGTGTATATGTGTCTTATGAGTTATGCTCTCGCATTGTTTATTTTCTGTGTATTAGAATTCGTATGCAGGTAACTTTTGTACAGGGTTAAAACCTACAGAAGATGTCGATGATCTCTTTAGAAGTGAGCCAATGCTATAAGTCAATGACCCCATCATGTACCAATTCTCTAATGTAGTGCATCTGGATCTCAATGTGTTTTGTTTGTTATCACCGCATTGGATCTTTGCAAAACTTTAGTGTGATTTGATTATCACACCAAATGACAATCAGATGATGAAATATGACACCAAGATCAGTGAAGAAGTTCTACAACTGATCTAGAGATAAAAATTTATCTCAAAAATGAACGTGACCAAAATATTTCAAACTAGAATTAAGTCGTAGCATTCATTGTTCTGATAACAATGACACTTGATTCACCTCAATCTGAATTTGTATGACAAATTTATGATGTTACGATTGTTTGGCTCAACAACTGAAAAACTGCAGGGTTGGCTGACTGGGCTACTGACTCGGAAGTTGTACTGTTGATGTCAGCATGTCTATTAGGCACGTATGGACCAATCCTAGCTTGCCAAGTGGCAGCCTCATACAGGGAAGGATGGAGTGTTCTCGTCGATTTTGGATTTTCGTGGTTAAATTGGAGGATGCCATGTGGCACCATTTGTTGTATAAAAATTTTTTATTGGATCCACAGGCCCAGTGGGATTGAACTCATCACCTGCCCCATCCAACTTCCGAGCCTTACAACTGCACCATACGTTTGTTACTTAACCTTTATACTTGACGGTTATGGTTAAACTTTCATTGGAGGCATGTTTTAGGAGAGGGGTCAGGTGGTGAGCCCCAACCTCTGGTCACCTTCCATTCTACACCACTGACGGTGCAATACAGAGGACTAAGCACAAGCCCCAGCCCATGGTCACATAGGCTTTCACTGGACTGAGATATACGGAATGAGGAGCTGGTGAAGGGGGTGAGGCTCTAGGCCCTAGCCCTAAATCACATGGCATCCCACGAGACTTAGCGTCGAGTATTTGGGAGCTGGGTGGAGTTAAGGCATAACCCTAGGCCATATTATCGGTGTGTAACCACCAGCTAGTGATTCATAGGTTTAGCACAACAGGGGAGACCAGTTAGCCCCGGTTCCCAGCAACATCACCCCTATATGACCTCAGCCAACAGGAAATGGAGCCTAGGGTTGCACGGGTGGGCTGTTGGCCCAGCCCTCGACCTTATGGCCCATGTTGCACTGGTTTTGTGCTCACGGAGGTTAATGGGCATTTAAAGATACTACAATTTTCACCTTTTGTGGGTGAAATTGTCATCTCCCAAGTAGATTTCAGGGTGGAATTATCGCTCTATTTGCAAGTTTATCCAATTTGTATGACAGATAACAGGAGAAGGTGGAGAGAGCCATAACTTGATGATTTTTTGGTCTTTTTGAGTCCAAGAAGAGTCTAGAGAGGGGCTTTTAGGCATTCTGAATCCAATGGAAGCCTCTATTTATTGATTGGAGCACTTTCGGAAGGAATTTTTACAGGTTTGAGTCTATGGGTTCCAGGGACAATCAAGAATTTGAAGCAGTTTTTGAAGGATTTTGAGCATGGAGAAGACCCTGTAGGGGTTTTCTAGCCTTCATATTGTGAAAATTCCTAAACTAGAATCCCTACTCTAACAATTGATTATATTTCTCCTACTTGTTAGATTTACATGAAAAATTTATTTGCATTTTCCTACGAAAAATATTGAAATACATACACTACAGCCTTCAGTTAATTAATTTATATGTGGAAACAAGAGACTGAGCAAGAAAGAAAATAAAACACAATAACACTATTATTTTTGGACAAATGTCCACGGAAAAACCCAATGTGGGAAAACCGGTGCAACAGATTTGAGGGTTTATTATTATTAAGCAGTAACAAATTCTGAATACATCTCATAATATCTCAAGGGTTATTCAGTTACAAAGAGAGAAATAATGGAAGAAATATTTGTGAGATTACCTCACACAATCATTGAGAAAAATCTAGATTGATCTGGTCACATGATGAGGTGCCTCTGGCAGGCCCTACGCTGCCTTTGCGTAGTCCTCATGCAGTCTATGTGTCAGCCCTTCTAAGCACTGCGTCACCCAACCAACTAATCGATTTGCTTCCTAGAGTCACTGCTCTCAGCCTCTAGGTCTCACTACCCATCTCCTGGCTTCTGAAACTAACTATGCTACAAAATTTCAGACTCTCTCTCACCCTTTGTGCTACCTGTTCATGGCCCTGGTGGCCCTACGTTAGCCTCTACGTGAGAGCTATTGGATCACTCTACGCCTCTCTCTGTTGATGATTCTCCGGTTGAGAAAATCTCTCTCTCTCTCTCTAGATGTTATCTTTGTCCTTCAACATCAAGAAATCTACTCGATCAAAATTTTCTCCTGTGAACTTCTCACTTCAGAAATTCAATCTCTTGATCTCTTGGTTTGTTTTTCCAAATGTCCCTCAAGCCACCTTAAATAATATCCTTGTTGACATTCAATGACCCATATTATAAGTTACTCAATGGCTAAGATCATTTCTTATTGATCCTCGTATTCTTCTAGAAGTTACACACACAATTTATATTAATGCCCTTTAATTATTTTATTTTCCTAAGTTTAGATGTAGGGTCCCTTTCAAAATAATTAATTATTTTAATAAAATTGTTTCTGGGTGTTCCCAAACCGCTTTCTAGGTTCTTTGGAATACATGTGCCTAAGCCTCCCTGCAAAATTTGAGACTTAGAGCACATCTGATGCTACCAGAAATCAACACATATGTTATCTGCAGTAGGTGTGACTTATTTGGTACAACTCATGTTTGTCTTTTCTCACTATGTCTTGTTGAGGAATGTTGTGCATTAGTACTTCAATGTGGAATTGTTGTACAAGTATGCTCATTTTCAAATGGAGTACAGAGTCTTGATGTGAGATCCCTTTTCTTGTTGATTGTTTCATGACTGAGTGTAGGTTGTCATGCTTTTTAGAGTGAGAGTTCTTTGTAGGAGAACGTTTCCTTGAAGGGAAAACTAGCCACTCATATTGTTAGCAAACTTTATGTACTATTCATCATTGAAATATATGGAGCAGCCTAGCTGTGTTAGTAAGCCCGGAAATGTAGCCTAGGAGGGGTGAAATATGTCACCAAATTTTGTGTTGTCTCTCTTCTTGAATGCCTTTATGAGTTAAATGATGATATGTTATTTCTTTTAATTTCACATATAAAACTAACTCATTAACCTTGAAGAGACCTTAAAAACTCGTGTTTGTGTAAGACCCATTTTTTCTTGTAAAGCATAAGAGGACAATAAGTTTTTAGGAAGGATAATTTCTCCTCCAATTTCAGATCAATTGGTATCAATGCTAGTTCTGACCAAGTTGCAGTAATGGGAAATAAGATGGAGACTCTCCAAGAGCTAGAGGATATGAATTTGTCTCTTTGAATTGAGAATGTTTAATTGATAAGAATGCTTGAAATTGTTGAAGAGGTGAAGAGGAATATGCACCTTTAGTTGCAATAAGTGCCTGAGGAACAAGTTGGTGAGAGTTCCACTCCAGTGACAACAAAGGATAACTCTGAAGTGAAGCCAATATGTGAACATGGTCCAAACACGGGTTATTAACACTATGTGGAGAATGATGCATGTGCATTTTGTCATCATATCAAAGATTCTCATTATATGCTTGTTGGTAAAAGTGGGTGGCTTGAGTCATCTTCAAATTCGTCATCAACATTTGAAGTAGAAAAGATGGGTGGCAAGTCCAAGGAGGTAATCAACATCTCAAGTTCAAATCCTTTAGTTTATGTTAATAACACATATTTTGCAGCATTTGAACAACATACTAAAGGCATTGGTATGAAGTTTCTAGCTCAGATGGGTTATGAAGGAGGAGGCCTTGGAATCAATGGCCAAGGGATCACTAATCCTATCATGGTGAAAGAGAGACCAAGATATCAAGGATTGGGATATGGTCATAGAGAATTTGGAGAATGTTCTAAACTATTTGAGGCAAAGAAATCATCATAGGATGATATGTCACACCAAAATGGTAGTGATAATGTCAATTTGTCTCCCAAGAGAGATGAACGCTTCGAATAACTTTTCATGTCATCGTCCAACCCACATTGTCAAAGTTACAGCCCAAGGGACAAGTATAAATGTCATGGGAATTTTACAAATGTTGGTAATTTTGATTATTTGTGGGACATGTATCCTTGCACTTTTTGTGATGAAGTTGACCATTGTGTTATCGATTATGAGCAATGCAAGGTGATGGTAAAGAGAATGGAACAAATTCTTAGCATCAATCATGACGAACCTCCTTCACATTTGAAGACTTCCTTGTCGGTGGGCAAGCGAAAATACTTTTGTACTCATTACAACATGCATGGGCATGGGAATGAAAGGTGTTGAAAAATTCATCTAAAACTTCGTCCCAAGAATGATAAAGAGGTTATGAAAACTGACACAAGGAAAGAAATCGGTGGAAAAGAGGATATTGGCATATTTCCTAAGGAAACCTTCAAAGCAGAATAGATGCAGAATGAGAACCCGTAAGCCTAGGAGAGGCAAAGTTTGGGTAGACTATTTGTATAGTTTGTTGCTTTGTAAATTGTAAATGCTTATTGTTGTCGTTACCCGTTTTGGGTACTTTGTAAAGTGAACAAGAATAATCACTATTTGCAACAAGTATGTTTTTCTTTAACATATTATGTTGTTGTCTTGTTTATAAGTCCAAATGTTTGAGGACTTTTGGGATGAATAATGTTTGTCGTCTAGTTTGTGTACAGTTGCATCATGTACTCACTGATACAAGTGTTCAAGATGAAGCTTGTTGTGAATGAAATCTTTGATAAAGATTGTACAAGAAATGACTATGTTTTTGTGGAAAAAGCCAAATGTGTCATTGAATTATTACAGCCAGAGTACTTTTGTGTACAAGTACAGTTTGAGGACAGTGAAGCAAAGTTTGAATTAATGCATGGCAGGCATTGAATTGCTTCTGATTTCCAAGATGGAAAGTCAAGTTTGATTTCCATGTGGCCCTGCTTTTGCAGTTATGGGGGTTAATGAGCATTTAAAATATCTAACAATTTGCACCTTTGGTAGGAGTAATTTTCATCTCTGGAGCAGATTTTAGGGAAGAATTGTTGTTATGTTCGTAGGTTTATCCAGTTTGTAGGATGAATAACAGGAGAAGGTGGAGAGAGCCATAACTTGATGAGTTTTCAGTCTTTTGGAGCCCAAGAAGAGCCCAGATAGGGGTTTTTAGGCATTGAACAAATGATACATGCAACAAATGATAAGTTTTTTTACATATCATATGATTTCTTTGACATATAAAGTCGAGAGTTGTTTTAATGCTTGGGATGAAATTTAACAATATTTGTACACATTTCTTCGAATAGAGATCTCCAATTTCAGTTTTCATTTTAGTGTAGTTTTCATTAGTTTTTGTCTTGATAATTAAGGGGGAACTGGACTCAGCGTGCTACAAATATCAATAATTGAACTATATATAGCTACACAACAAAATCCTTCTTCAAAAATTATGAGAATAAAAATGTAAATAATACATCTATACAAAAACAAAATTCTATCTTTATATTAATTTGAGAAGAATAATACGAATTTGAGATAAAATGTAAATACAATAAACTTTACTAGAACAATACTCAACACTAGATTCAATCACTATACTAAGTCACATTGCAAGTAGTTCTTTAAAATTTTTACAACGCAGAAAGTTGTCTGAGGCCTTTACTTCTCTCTCATGGAATTGAAAAGAAAATGAATTGCAAATAACTCTACTATCTTACTTCTCTCTCATGGAATTGAAAAGAAAATGAATTGCAAGTAACTCTACTATCTTACTTCTCTCTCATGGAATTGAAAAGAAAATGAATTGCAAGTAACTCTACTATCTAGGCCTCAGTTTGGCCAATTTGTTGAATCTACTTTTCCCTCTTGCATATGTTCTTCCATCTCCAACCCCAATTTAACAAGTTACATGACTTCTTTCTTGCCCCAATAAATAATACTTTGAGTGTCATTTCCAAGATATTTTTTTCAAAGTGTGCCGTTTGGACATCATTGAAGCCGTATTTGTTGGGGATTTTTCTGTTAAAATCCCCAAAACAAACAAACTACAAAACATAGAGCAATGCTCTGTTTTAAACACACAGGATCTTAGCACAGGGAAGCTTTTAAAACAAATTACTGAGAACAGAGTATTGAACACACATATAAAGGATTTGTATTCAAAATAAACTGATACAAAATTCATCCTCTTACACTCAGAGGGATTCACCAAGAGACTGCTTCAATTGCAGTTCCAAAAGCAAAACATTCAAACTGTTACAAATCTGCACAAACAGAAAACATTTCTGCACTACTGTGCATTCCTCTCACATTGCTATACTACGCTGCTGCGTTCTATTTTTTTTACTTCGCACTGCTGTGCATTACTATTCTCTTACATGGGCGCTGCTGCGTCTCCCCTCTTCACTATTACACTTCAACACACAAAAAAATATTACATATATATATGACAACAAAACAAAACAAAAGAACTTACATCAGTTTTCACTTGCCATGCTTCCGTAAAAAAGAATTAAATGTTTTTACCAGCCTTTACTTATGCCCATACTCCCGCTGAAACAAAATTAAAAATTTCATCAAAACTTACCAACCCACAGTAAATTGCATTTACTGTTTTACTGACATTTACTGGTGGTAAGTAAAACTTTTACTTCACGTAAAATTTTATTTAATGCTGGCCTGTACTTCAACCATTGACTTCAAATGGATCGCATCGCAAAATCTCATTTGGTCGGAACACAAAATTGGGGCACACACATATGGTGCGATCTGCGATATGCGATCACATCGCATCGCACCATCGCAATCGGAGAAATCAAGTGAACAAAACGGAGGGTGACAAGGTGAGTTTGCGATTTGCGATATGCGATGGATCGCATCGCAAATAAAATAAAGTTGCAGTTGAAATTATATTTCAACACTCCCCTTTAATTTCAACTGCTGGGTTATCAATCATACCCAGACACTTCCTTAAAAACTCAAAACTTTTCTGGTCCAATGGCTTTGTCAGAATATCTGCAACCTGTTCCTGAGTCCTGCAATGTAGTAAAACAATTTCCCCGTTGTTCACCAATTCTCTGATGTAGTGAAACCTTGTATCAATGTGTTTCGTTCGCTTGTGAAACACAGAATTCTTGGACAACGCAATAGTTGAGCTATTGTCACAAAAAATCACCGTCGCTGTTGCCTGCTCTTGGCATAGACTTCTGAACAGTCTCCTCATCCAAACCGCTTGACACGCTGCTGCTGTAGCTGCCACGTACTCTGCTTCTGCTGTAGACAACACCACAATTGGCTGTTTCTTGGAAGCCCATGAAATTTCTCCTGAACCCATGTGAAAGACATAACCCGAAGTGCTTTTCCGATCATCCACACTTCCAGCCCAATCGCTATTGGTGTAGCCAACTAAGTCTGAGCTTTTTGAAAAAGTATAGAAAATGCCAAATCTTTTTGTACCTTTGACATACCTCAGAATTCTTTTTGCTGCTTGCCAATGTGCCTCTTTTGGCTTCTCCATGAATCTGGAAATCAAACTAACAGCAAATATTATGTCAGGCCTAGTTGCAGTTAAATTCATAAGGCTGCCAACTATGCTCTTGTACAAACTAGGATCAAAATCCTTGCTGCTGTCCTCTTTGCTGAGTTTTAATCCCATTACTGTGGGAGTGATTGCTGCCTTGCACTCTTGCATGTGGAATCTTTCCAACACTTCATTTACATATCTTGCTTGAGAGATAAAAATCCCATTTTCATTTTGATCTACTTTTATTCCTAAGAAGTATCTCAGCAAACCCATGTCAGTCATTTCAAATTCCTCTTTCATGACTGATTTGAAGTTTTCAATGAGGTAGTCATCATTACTTGTAAAAATTACATCATCAACATACAAGACAACAATTAAAATCTTGCCATCCTTTTCTTTGATGTAGACTGTGGGTTCTCCCTCACATTTGTCAAATTTATTTTCCAGTAGATAGGAGTCTATTCTACTGTACCACGCTCTTGGCGCTTGCTTCAGCTCATAAAGAGCTTTCTTCAATCTGCACACTTTGTGCTCTTGGCCTTTTTTCTCATAGCCTAGAGGTTGTTCAATGTAAACCTCCTCCTTTAACATTCCATTTAGGAATGCCGACTTCACATCCATTTGGTAGACTTTCCATTTGTTTTGCGCTGCTATGGACAGCACTGCTCTCACGGTTTCCATTCTTGCAACCGGTGCGAAAGTCTCCTCATAATCTCTCCCATACTACTGCTTGTATCCCTTGACAACAAGCCTTGCCTTGTGTCTTTCAATTTTTCCTTCAGCATTGCACTTGGTATTGTAAACCCATTAACACCAATAACTTCTTTACCTTTTGGTAGCTCAACCAAATCCCATGTCTTGTTTCTTTCTATGGCATTAATCTCCTCATCCATAGCTTCTATCCATTTCTTATCTTTAATAGCATCTTCGAAATGAATAGGGTCATCAACATGACAATACAAGGCAAACAAGGAATTCATTCCTTCATTATAAATGTCACTCAAGTTTCTGCACTTCTTACCTCTTTCACTTGGTGTGCAAGTGCTTGAAGATGCACTTGAATTTCCTCCTTGTGGTGTGCTTGGAGAAGCACTTCCATTTCTTCTCATGGGTGTCTCTTGCTGTCCTTGTGTTGGCTCTGCTATTTGGGGATGTATTTCTACCATCTCCTCGTCATCTTCATCATGAGACAAACAGTTTTTAACATTAACTGTTTTCTCTATGCTTCCATCCCAAGCTTCCTCCTCAATAAACTGAACATCTCTGCTTACAAAGAACTTCTTGGTGGATGGGATATACAACCTGTAAGCCTTGGATTCCTCACTGTATCTGATGAAGATACATTTCTCCCCTTTGCTGTCCAACTTCCTCCTTAGCTGATCAGGAATGTGTGCATAGGCCACACATCCAAAAATTTTCATGTGGGTGACTCCTTGCTTTCTCCCACTCCATGCTTCTTCCGGCACTTTGTTCATTATAGCTTTTGTAGGACACCTATTCAAGATATATACAGCACAGTTTACGGCTTCAGCCCAATAATCATTTGGCAAATTCTTTGCCTTCAACATGCTCCTCGCCATATCCATAATGGTCCTGTTCTTCCTTTCAGCAACTCCATTTTGCTGTGGGGTGTACCTAGCTGTAAACTGTTTATGAATTCCATTTTCTCTGCAAAACCGTAGGAATTCCTTGGAGATATACTCACCTCCTCTGTCTGTTCTCAAGACTTTAATACGCAGCCCACTTTGATTTTCCACAAGTGCTTTGAAATTTCGGAATTTTTCAAACACTTCACTTTTATTCTTCAAGAAATAAACCCAAGTTTTTCTTGTAAAATCATCAATAAATGTTAGAAAATATTGGCTGCCTGCTAAAGATGGGGTTTGCATTGGTCCACATAAATCTGAGTGGACAATTTCTAAGGGTGCCTTTGCCCTTATGCTTTTCCCTGATGGAAAACTTTCTCTGTGTTGTTTTCCCAATATGCAGCCTTCACAAAGGCTGTCCGGTTTCTCTATCAATGGTAATCCTCTTACCATTCCTTTTCTGCTCAACAAGTTAAGACCTCCAAAGTTGAGATGTCCAAATCTCAAGTGCCACAACCAATTTTCATCCTTTGGCACACTTTGGAGAGCCTCTTGGGTAACTGCTGCCATTGCATCTTTGTTTTTCAAATCTGCCCTTATTCTGAGAGGGAACATTCTGTTCCTCGTCATCCTCACTTCAGCAATGCATCGCTTGCTGGGTGGAATATCCATGATGGTGCATACATCATTCTCAAAGAAAACATTGTAACCCTTTTGAACAAGCTGTCCAATACTCAAGAGGTTACATCTCATTCCAGGAACATAATAGACATCTGTTATGGTTTTCCTTTCTCCTTGCTTTGTAAATATTTTAACTTCTCCTTTACCCATAACAGAAATTTTGCTATCAGTCCCAAGTGTGACTTGTGACTTCACACTTTGATCTAAAGCAGAAAACAAAGCTATGTTTCCTGTCATATGGTTGCTGCAACCGGAGTCTAGAAACCATATATCTTCACTATTTGTTTCAGCCATGTTACAAGCTAACAATACATTATCTTGGCTGACATTTTCTCTAGTAATATTTGCACTAGAGCTATTACTCACATCACGCTGCTTCTTTCTACATTCACTGGCATAATGCCCATATTTTTTACAATAATAACATTGGACATTGGGTTTTTCATACCTTTGTCCTTGAGCATGATGTTGTCCTCCTTGTTGGCTGCTGCCTTGACCTTGGTTCTGATTTGGATTGCTGCCTCTTCCTTGAGCATTCGCTGGACTGTTCCTTCCGCCTCTGTTCTGGCTTCTGCCTCTTCCTCTCTTGTTTCCTCTGCCTTGACCTCTTCCTCTTCCAAAGGACATCTGGGTCTTGAAGGCTTGCTCTAGAGATGAGTTTTCATTTCTACTCAACCTTTGCTCATGTGTTATCAGTGATGCATGAAGCTCATCAACTGAAAAGTTTGAGAGATCCTTTGTCTCTTCTATGGTGGTGACAATCACATGGAACCTTGAGGGTAGGCACCTCAATAGTTTCTCCACAATCCTCCTTTCTTCAAGTATCTCTCCATGAGATCTTATTTGTGTGACCAGGCCAATTACTTGAGTGAAGAATGAGTCAATATTGTCTGACTCCTTCATGTACAGGTTCTCAAAATCTTTCCTCAGCAACTGTAGCTTTGCTGTCTTCACTTTCTCCATGCCTTGATAGGCTGTTTTAAGAGTTTGCCATGCATCTTTGGATGTCTTAGCTGCTGCTAACCTTGGAAACACGCTTCCATGCACTGCCTGATACAAGAAGAAGAGGGCTTTTGAGTCCTTCTTCTTGTGGCTCTTTAACAGATCCTTCTCTCCCTGAGTTAATGCATTAAACTCATTTTCATCTGCTGGTTGTTCAAAACCATCCTCAACTATTTCCCATAAGTCTTGGAAAGCAAACAAAGCTTTCATTGTTATTGCCCAATAGTCATAGTTTTTGCCATCAAATAGTGGGAGCTGCATACCCATGCTATTGCTGGTGCTTGTGCCAGCCATTTTTGCACTCTTAACTATGCTTCAAAATACAGTCAAGTATTTAAGAGAAATACCTTGGATTCTTTTGCCTGAGTCTTCACACTGCTGGAGAAGTTGCTGCAGTAAGAATCCTTCCTTCAGCTTCTTTGAACCCTTCAAAGAGCCTAGACCAGCTCTGATACCAGTTGTTGGAAATTTCAGGTGATTTCAAACTCAAAAGACCAGAGAACAACGCTCCGATACCACTGTTGGGGATTTTTCTGTTAAAATCCCAAAAACAAACAAACTACAGAACATAGAACAATGCTCTGTTTTAAACACACAAGATCTTAGCACAGGGAAGCTTTTAAAACAAATTACTGAGAACAGAGTATTGAACACACATATAAAGGATTTGTATTCAAAATAAACTGATACAAAATTCATCCTCCTACACTCAGAGGGATTCACCAAGAGACTGCTTCAATTGCAGTTCCAAAAGCAAAACATTCAAACTGTTACAAATCTGCACAAACAGAAAACATTTCTGCACTATTGTGCATTCCTCTCACATTGCTATACTACGCTGCTGCGTTTTATTTTTTTTACTTCGCACTGCTGTGCATTACTATTCTCTTACATGGACGCTGCTGCGTCTCCCCTTTTCATTATTACACTTCAACACACAAAAAAATATTACATATATATATGACAACAAAACAAAACAAAAGAACTTACCTCAGTTTTCACTTGCCATGCTTCAGTAAAAAAGAATTAAATGTTTTTACCAGCCTTTACTTGTGCCCATACTCCCGCTGAAACAAAATTAAAAATTTCATCAAAACTTACCAACCCACAGTAAATTGCATTTACTGTTTTACTGACATTTACTGGCGGTAAGTAAAACTTTTACTTCACGTAAAATTTCATTTAATGCTGGCCTGTACTTCAACCATTGACTTCAAATGGATCGCATCGCAAAATCTCATTTGGTCGGAACACAAAATTGGGGCACACACATATGGTGCGATCTGCAATATGCGATCGAATCGCATCGCACCATCGCAATCGGAGAAATCAAGTGAACAAAACTGAGGGTGACAAAGTGAGTTTGCGATTTGCCATATCCAATGGATCGCATCGCAAATAAAATAAAATTGCAGTTGAAATTATATTTCAACAGTATTCCTCAAACCCCTAAACACTATCAACGTATTTGTGCACCTCTGGATAATAAAACCAGTAATAAGAGATATTTATCCATAGGAACCCATGGATCAACTCCTTCGCTAAACATGAACAACGTTGATTCACTCAAATATAAGGCAAGCTTAAACATCGGCGTTTGGGCTCCGTAAATTTCACCTCATCGAAACGATTAGGGAAATTGCCAGACACAGACAAAATCATTACGAGCTAGCGAAAGAGCAGTCAGACAACTATGAATGGAAAGGACATGATTTTATGCGATACAGCTGTCAACCCGACTCAGTCAATTTGCGCGTCGTGGCGTCTGCAGGTGACAGGAATAAGACAGATCGACCTCACGCTTTTCACAGTATGATGCAACGGAAAGACTGAGAGTCGAAGAGTCAAACTGAATTTTAATGGAGAATTCATTATACAATACATATGTTTGATGATGGAATTTCGTAACATATTCACATTTTCTTTTAATTTATTGTAAAATAAAAGAGGCCTGCGATGAAATCGAAGTTAGATTAAACTTTATATAAATTTATTCGTTTATATTTATATTTCATGGAAGGCTTCAAGCTACATGTACTGAAATAAATTATTACACTGGAAGTTTAAGTGTTTGGATTAATTTTTGAGAGTGGAAATAGATTTAACATGATAAAAAACTCATGAAATATTTAATATCTTGAAGTTGACAACTAAATCAGATTTTCAAAAATTTCTCTCTAATTTTATTATAATCTTACTAAAATTTTTATTATTTTTAAAACTAATTTATAGGTATTTTTAGAGTAAGCTATAAATATAAAAATAAACATGGGCAATTCGTTTCTTATTTATCATTTAGAGCACATTAAAAACCGTTATAAAAGAACACAGACGAAACTTCGAAAAATTAGAAGACGCGTGGATTGTTCGACCCTCGTGTTAACAGCTCAAAAGTGAAATTCCGAGACCGTGATAAGATGATGTCTTTCACTATAGTGGATGACAGATTTTTGTCGGTACATCTTGGTGGACCGCACAGGCTTGACATTTTGTGCATATTGGACTCGTTCTCCGCGTCTTCCCTCTCTGTTTATCGCACGCGAAAATTGACCGAGCCAGCACATTACCGCCCGAGGAAGCCTCTTCAACTTCAACTTGGACTGCATCCTCTATAAGAAGCTCAGTACCCTCCAACGATCAGCAAACATATTCGTTTCTACCACTCCATTTCGCTCTTATCTTCTGTGTTTCATCGTTTTCTTCCAAATATGATGATGAGGACTCTAGTGTGCATTGGGTTAATCGCTGTGTTTGTAGCCTTCATACATATCAACGCTGTGAATGGGCAGCTGAGCTCAACGTTTTATGCCAAATCGTGTCCGAGGTTGCCGTCGATAGTGAAATCAGTGGTGAAGCAAGCGGTCGCTAAGGAGAAAAGAATGGGAGCGTCCTTGGTCCGCCTTCACTTTCACGATTGCTTCGTCAATGTAAGAAAGTGTCTTATTTAGTCGAAAATAATGACTTATCCCCAACTATTTCTACCTTGTTAGTCTGATCATGGTGAAATTTGGATTCGGTTGCCTTGCAGGGGTGCGATGGTTCAATCTTATTGGATGACAACGCGACATTTACCGGAGAAAAGACTGCAGGCCCAAACGCCAATTCTGCGAGAGGATTCGAAGTAATAGACAGCATCAAAACTCAAGTGGAGGCAGCCTGCAGTGGAGTCGTGTCGTGTGCAGACATTCTCACCATTGCTGCTCGTGACTCTATTGTTGAAGTAATCATCTATATCTCTTTCATTCAATTAGGCGTTAGTGATAAATAAAACCTGATCGAATCAAAGAATTCTTTCTAATTACTTGTGATTACAATTTGTTAGCTTCAAGGCCCAACATGGACGGTAATGCTTGGAAGGCGAGACTCCACGACTGCGAGTTTAAGCGCTGCAAACAACAACATTCCATCTCCCGCGTCCAGTCTGAGCACACTCATCTCATCTTTTCAAGCTCACGGTCTTTCTACCAAAGACCTTGTTGCACTCTCAGGTATAATATTACTTGTGGAGCCATCATGTTAACAAATCATATAACTTTCATGTAATTATATTGAACTCTTATCACGAGCTCTTGTAATTGTTATTACAGGTGCTCATACAATTGGTCAATCACGATGCGCCTTTTTCAGAACTCGGATCTACAACGAAACCAACATTAACGCTGCTTTCGCTACATCTGTAAAGGCAAACTGCCCCAGCGCTGGTGGCGACAGCAACCTCTCTCCCTTAGATGCGGTCACCCCAATCACATTTGACAACAAGTATTACTCTAATCTTAAAATACAGAAAGGACTTCTCCACTCCGACCAGCAGCTCTTTAATGGAGGTTCTACAGATTCTCAGGTTACTGCGTACAGCACCAATCAGAACAGCTTCTTTATAGACTTTACAGCTGCCATGGTGAAGATGGGAAATATTAGCCCTCTCACTGGCACTAGCGGGCAAATCCGCAAAAACTGCAGGAAGTCCAATTAGTCTCTCTGAAGATTGTATTCTCCTTATTCTTTTAGCTTATTTTTTCTTTGTAACAAATTGATTTTCGATCGGCTAGTGAGTCTTCAATCGAAGCTCTAAAAGAAAGCAATAAACTACATTTCTAAGATTATGTTGAGAGTTGTATGCAGTTCAGACCATAATTCCAATTTTGCATCCCAATGCCCTTGGACTTGCAGAAGGATTTACTTGTCATCCTTAAGCCGAAACGTCCTCGCATTCCATTGCGATATCATGGTGTATTGTTAAATAATTTAGTGCAAATATTAATTCATAGTATTGATAAATGTTGTTAAAAATATATACAAGTTTACTGTGAGAATTTTCTTTCTTGGAATTCTAAATTAGGTAACTATCAAATATGATATAAAATCTGTTTGAATTAATAATTATGCCCAGCCAAATTATTTAGCAAACCGAATATGATGGGGCTACCTGCTACGACCCTTAAATCCTAAACACTCAATTTTTTCCAAAGAGATAGCCTCGCAATCTTCCATAACTTTAAGTATAATATATTTCAATTGTCAATCTGAAATCCAGGATGATTTTTGCATTAAATCCTAAACACTCAAATTTTTCCAAAGAGATAGCCTCGCAATCTTCCATAACTTCAAGTATAATATATTTGAATTGTCAATCTGAAATCCAGGATGATTCTTGCAACATAAATATTGAAAGGAAACAAAGAATTTTGTCATTAAATTTTTAATAGCTTAAAATGTGGTTAAATAATTTGGTTAACAGGTTATTTTTTCCTTATTAAAATTTTCCTCATTTGTATGGATTTATTATTTAAAAAATGTTTTATTAAAATTTTCCTCACTTTTATGGATTTATTATTTAAGAAATGTTTTTTACTTATAGTTGAACAATTTATGAGAAAATTAATAAATGTAACCAGAAAGGAATAACTACAAAATTCACAAATATTAATTATTTTATCTCACTTTATAAAAATTAGGATTTAATTTTCTGTAATATTACATATATAACACTCCTGAAACAACATAAAAATCACCATACACCTGAGAAATTTTCTTCATACATTTCATCTGATAGTTTAGGTGAATTCATTAGATGCATTCATTCTAAAGGTAGAGGGAGGGAAATCAATTCTCAACTACACATCTAAATTGCATCTGTTTCTATGTGCCTCCACGTGACTATGAATTCTGAACTACTCGTATGAATTCACATAAGCTTTATAACAACACAGTCCACTCCAATTTAGCCCAATATTGAAGACAAAAATCCATTAAAAAATCCGTTAAGGCAACTCATCTAATTCAGCTCTAATGAGAAGTAAAACACCCAAGAATGTAAAGGAAGACTGGTTTTAAACTAAACACATATCCATCTAATGAGCCAGATCCTATCAAATCAAGTTCTTGAATGTACAACCTTGAATATCCCTTTTCTCCACCCCTAACTCTCATTTTCTTTTGAATTTCTGCAAAGTAAGCCAGTTGCAAATGCTACACAAACATCAATCTGAAACACAAGAATGTCTATTTCATTTCATTTCGTGTGTTTACATGCAAAAATGAGATGTATTTCACAATTTGAACATAGGTGGACGAGGGTGATGATCTTCTCCAATAAACAAGAAAGCATTCAATAATTATTATACAGAGAAGAAAAAAATGTATTTTAGAATTTGAAAAGGGGTGGATGAAAGTGATGATCCATCCATTAATAAAAAAACATTAAAAAATTATTGCAGAGAAGTGAGACGTATTTTACAATTTGAGAATGACAATGAGTGAATGAGAGTGATTCATCAACTTTAATAAATATGTACAAGTCCAATGATGCATATCTTGGATTTACAGAACACAAATTGACACTCCTATCAAATGTTAAAATTCAGAATATGCAAGTTTCAACCTGACAACTTTAAATGCATTTCAGACCTGTCATGTGAAGATTGATCTCTATTAATATATAATTTATAAAATTCCAGATGCCCTATGGACTATATACAAATTATTATTTTAGATCACATTTAGAGCTCAAATTCTACAGTTTTGTAGCTGGTCATAACTTCTATAATTGAATCTTTTGTATGAAGTAACAAGTTATAAACAAAGCCTATTATGTTTGGTAATGGGTCAAAACATTGAAAAACAAAATGTGCAGAAGTATATGTCAAAATAGATTTTTTTTTTTCAGCAAGAAAAAAAGTCTGTGTTATATTATGATAAAAACCGTACATATTTATATGGACATATTGTCCTCATAAACCTTGAGATATTCAAAACCTCACTACCGTGAGGAGAAAAAACTCCACTTACATCCCTCTGAACAGTTGTTTAAAAAATACATCATTAATTACTATTTTCGTTCAGCCATATGTGCAATTTACACAAAGTTTTTGCTTTACTGTAAATCACAATATTAATGTGTTCTTTCCTTATATAAATTCTATACAAAATCAGATAAAAAATTTATACAAAACTGTTCACCCATATGTGCAATTTACACAAAGTTTTTGCTTTACTGTAAATCACAATATTAATGTGTTCTTTCCTTATATAAATTCTATACAAAATCAGATAAAAAATTTATACAAAACTTTTAAACTAAAAAGAAAACAGGAAAATTATCTAGACTTATCTGCAATGAAGTGTTGCCATTTTAAGCTCTCTTCCGTGATTTATCCAAGGGCATTTAGATTTTCTATTTCTGTCCCTTCTATTCCTCCTGTTTTAAGATGGTTAATTTAATGGATCTCATATTCTCAATGCACCTAATAGTAAAGAAATCAAACCATTCTATATTTGTATGTAAATTTTACAAACCACACAAACAATTCTGCAGGTCTATGTAAATTTTAAAACTCATCCAGAAGCAATGGATACAAAGTTTGCCACTAACTGGTGATGAAGTTGACGGAATGTTGAACTCCGTACAAAGTTCCGTCCTTGAAAATTGTAAACTATCATTCAGAACCAAAGACTTCAAAGTACGCCAATCACTGCTGGTGAAGTTGAAAGAATGTTGAACTGTGTGCATAATTCCATTCTTGTTACCCATTAAAAAATGACGTGAGGCCTAGAGGATTCTAAAAATTGGTTCACAAAACCCACATGCCCTCCATATCTCAAACAATGGCTACAATCTTGCAATCATGCCTACCATTAATCTAAATCTGGCCTCCCTCACTGACCACTAATCCAATATGGGGGTTCTTCTCTGCACCAAGCTAAATCATTTACATCAAATATTGAAGGTAAAGACAAGGATAAGAAGTACCCAACATAAATTGGTAACTATCTATCAAGGCCACCGTGTAGTGACGTAATAAATATTGGTACGCTATTGTTGGAATAATGTAGAAATGATATGTCCAGATAGATTTGATGAGTTGTGTTTTATTCTCCTAGTTAGTGTTTGAATCTATCTGTCATGAGTCGTGTCTTAGTAGTTTATGTTGTGAGTTGGTGATCCGAATTATTTGGATCTATATTGTCGAAGTTGTTTATGTGTGTCTATATAATGTATTGGTTGTCCAAGTGGTTTGATCAATGAGATTTGATTTCATTCTTGTACATCTCTCTGTTTTTTTTAATATGGTATAAGAGCCAGAGAAAAATCTAGTAAGGCTTCAAATCTGAGAACAAGAGGGCTAGATTTGTGAGGGTTGTGAAATAAAGGGTTGTGAGATCCTGTTGTTACGGTGTGCTCCCAATTTTTTTATGTGGTTGAGGAATATTGTTGAACGACGTTGAATGCAGTCGTTGTGTCTGTATGTAACTAAAGTATATAGCTGCCGCAACCATCATAATTGTGCGAAGTCTATTCGTCGGAGTTGCCGTGTGTAATTCATTGTGCTGGAGGGTGTGGATTGCAATTAACTGGAAAGTGAACAACCATCATAATTGTACGAAGTCTATTGGTCGGAGTTGCAGTGTGTAATTCATTGTGTCTGTCTGTAACTAAAGTATATAGCTGCGCCAACCATCATAACTGTGCGAAGTCTATTCGTCGGAGTTGCAGTGTGTAATTCATTGTGCTGGAGGGTGTGGATTACAATTAACTGGAAAGTGAATATTTTATTCACCATTACTCGTGCCACGGTGTTGCCTAAGTTGAAAGGGATGATTTTATTTTTTAAATCAAGCCAAGCCATAAGTTTGACGTTAATTTCTCATGGAGAAGTAAACTGGCGTATTAAGGAGCTTTTTCAAAGACGTGAATTCTTATCATGTATTCACGTATTTCAATTTCTTTTATTCTTTGTTTTGAGAGAAAATTGCGGATGAGGTATGGAAGCATAAGGAGTTAACAATTTGGTGGTGAAAATTTTGTTTTTATTTATTGGTGAAGATTATTTTTATAATTATTTTTGGTGAAGAGAGTTAAAAAGGTGTTGGGTGTTCTTTTTGTCCGGGTGAAAGAATTTATTTGAAAGGTTTTTTTGGGAGTGTAAATTGTGTTGGGTGAAAACAAGAAATAAGGAGTATTTTTTGGTTTTTTTTTTTATTTGAAGCAAGATAGAGTCTTGTTTTTTAAGATCCTATGCATTTGATTTTGGATCTAGTGAATTTGGATGTAGTTATGGTGAATTTGGGTGTAGATCTGGTGCTTTTGGGTGCATTTTGTTGATTAGGGACAATTTTTTTTTGTCATTATGTCAAATTTTTTTGGCTGGAACTTATTTGAATGAATCCACAAGGCTTGATGGAGGAAATTATGTAAATTGGAAATTCAAGGTATTAACAATTTTAGAGGGAAATAATTTATGGCCCATAGTGAATGGGGCGGAGCCCAAACTCACTGTTGCTGCGGGAAAAAAGGGAAACAAAAGCAAATGTGTTTCTAGGAATGTCAATTAAGGACAACATCATTCCTCATATTAGGGATTGTAAAACATCCAAAAAAACATGGGATGTTCTCAATAGCTTATATGAAACATCTAATACTAACCAAATTTGTTTCTTGAAGACTAAGTTTCTGTCAATTAAAATGGAGGCCAATGAAAGTATAAGCAATTTAATTCCCCATGTCAAAGAGCTAAGTGATAAGTTAGGAAATATTGGTGAAAATGTGTGCAACACTGACTTGGTCACCATCACATTAAATGGCTTAGTGCAAGATTATCAAACTTTTGTTTCAAGTCTTTCAGCTAGAGAGACGTCTCCTACTTTTTGATGAATTGATAGGTATTCTTCTACTAGAGGAAGAGAGGATGAAGAACTTAAATTTGGTTTCCAACAGTTCAGATTTGGCATTGGTAGCCAAGGGTAAGCAACCATACAAAGGCAAGCCATGGGACAAAAGCAAAGGAGGAAATTTTCGAGCAAAGTAGAAAGTTATGGCACAATCTAAATTTATAGTTCATGATAAGAGAAATGATGATTTTTATTATTGTGGCAAACTTGGACATCATGCTAAAGATTGCTATAAAAGAAAATATAATGAGTCTAAACAAAGAAACATAAGGTATAATGGGAATTTTGTGGAGGAAGACATCTCAATCAATGATGGATTTAAAAATCTCAAGTTGTTTATTTCTGATGCTGAATTGCCCATTGAGACTGATGATATGAATGCTTGGTTCATTGATTATGGTGCATCACTCCATATGTCTTGTAATAACCATTGGTTTGATGAATATCATGAGAACATTGATGGAATATGCATTTATCTAGGAGATAACAGATCCCTTCAAGTTCAAGGTTGTGGAACAATAGGTTTGATGTTACATAATGGAAAAGAGAGACAAATCCATGTTGTGATGTATGTTCTTGGTATAAAAAAGAATTTAATTTTTATTTATACTATTGCTAATCAAGATCTAAAGGTGGAATTTGTCAAATCACAGTGTGTTGTTAAATATATCCAGGATCGCTACAAGGTTATTGCCATAGGTACCAGAGTTAGAGGTTTGTATAAGTTGAATGTGATCAGGACAGGGCATCAAGCATTGGCATCTACAACAATGACAAAAGAAAAGTTATGGCATCAAAGGTACAGACATTTAAATCATAATGATTTAATGTTACTTCAAAGAAAATCAATGGTTGAAGGTATTCCTGTTATGAAGAATAATCATGTTGAATGTGAAGCATGTGCACTTGGAAGACAACATTGAGAGGAATTTCCTATACATGAAGAAAAAAGGCAAAGAGAAATAATTGAATTAATTCATACTGATGTATGTGGACCTATGCAAACGAGATCTCTTGGAGGATCACTGTACTTTTTTATTTTGTTGATGATAGATCTAGATACACTTGGGTCTATTTCATAAGAAAGAAAAGTGATGTTTTTGAGTACTTTAAGGAATTAAAAAAGCATCATGGACAAACAAACTGGGAAATACATCAAAATTCTTAGATCCGATTAGGGGGCAGAATACAAATCAAGATATTTTAATCAATATTGCAAAAGTCATGGGATTCTACAAAAATTTACAGTTCCTCATACACCTCAACAAAATGGAGTTGCTGAGAGGAAAAATAGAACATTAGTGGAATGTGCACAGAGGATGCTTCAAGGTAAAAATATCTCTAATGGTTTTGGCTTGAAGCCCTTAATATTGCTGTTTATTTGAAAAATAGGAGTCCAACCAAAATTTTAGATCTAAAAACACCTTTTGAAGCATTTTATGGATATAAACCAAAAGTGAATCATTTAAGATTTTTTGGATGCAAGGAATTTGCTCATATTCCAAAAGATGAAAGAAGAAAACTTGATGCAAAATCAATTAAGTTCACATTCATTGGTTATTGTGATGATCAAAAGGCATACAAGTTGTTTGATCCTAGTTCACATAGATTGCTTGCAAGTAGTGATGTGGTGTTTCATGAAAATATAGATGAAGGCGATAAAATGAATAACACAAGTGTATGGCATGATATTGATGATTATTTCAAAATGGAAGGAACTTTTGAAGAGGAACAAGAACAGGTACAACAACAGGTACATGGACAGGTATAGGTTCAAGAGCAAGAAGCATCTAACAGTCATGACACTCCAAGAAGAGAACATGAGACTCCACAAAGAAGGAAGAAGGATGAAAGTAGTAAAACGCTAAGGAGGTCATCACGTCAAATCAACCACCTATAAGGTATACAGATTATGCATCGATGTCTCATGTACAAAATGTTTTAGAACCCTTAAGTTATGAAGAAGCTAAAGAATATAAAGAATGGGGAAATGCAATAAATGATGAATACAACCCTATAATGAAGAATGGCACATGGTAATTAACATAATTGCCTAAAGATAAAGTCCCCATAGGATGAAAATGGTTGTTCAAACCAAAGTTTAATGTTGATGGTAGTATTGATAAGAATAAAACTAGATTGGTTACAAAAGACTAGTCATAAAAAGAAGGCATTGATTATGAATATACTTTTTCACCTGTAGCTAAACTGAATACAATTAGAATCACGGTTGCATTAGCCACAAATGAAAATTGGAAAATGCATTAATTAGATTTCAAATCTGCTTTCTTGAATGGTGAATTAAAAGAAGAAGTTCATTTGTTTCAGCCTGGAGGGTTTGTAAAGCAGGGACAATAGCATCTTGTTTGCAGGTTAAAGAAAGCTTTGTATGGTTTGAAACAAGCACCAAGATCTTGGTATGTGAAAATTGATTCATTCTTTTATGAAAAAGGTTTTTTGAGAAGCAAAAGTGATCCTAATTTTTATATCTAGAGAGATGAAGATGGGAACATTGCCTTGATATCTTTGTATGTTGATGATCTTATCATAACAGGCAGTGCACTCAGGTTGATTGAAGAAATTAATATCCAATTGTCACAGATATTTGAAATGAAGGATCTTGGTCACTCTTGAATTATTGTTTGGGCCTTGATATTTGGAGGGAATTTGGTAAGACAATCATCACACAAAGAAAATATGCAAAGAAAATCCATTAAATATTTCATATGTTTGAATGCAAATGAGTGTCTACTCCTTTGGAACAAAATGCCAGATTGTACATTGATGATGGATCTAAAGAACTGAATGGAACTCTGTATCGTCAATTGTTGGGAAGTTTGAACTACCTCACGACTACCAGGCCATATATAGCGTATTCTATCAGCATGCTTAGTCAATTTATGGCTAAGCCTTGTGAAAGCCATTGGAAAGTAGCAAAGGAGAATAGAATGAAACAGCGGGCATATCAACATCGCAGTGAAAGAAGTTTTGATGTAGGTGATTGGGTATGCCTACGGCTACAACCATATAAACAAATGTCCCTCAAGCAAGCTAAGAAGGGTAATAAATTATCACCAAAGTGTTATGGTCCATAAAAGGTGTTGCAAATATTGGTACTATGGCATACAAATTGGAGCTTCCTGCAGCTTCCCGAGTGCACTCAGTTTTCCATGTTTCATTCTTAGAGAAGGTTATATGTGAGAAGCTCCCAGTTCAAAAAATATTGTCAGAACTTGACGAGGAAGGAAAAATATATTAGAACCTGAAGCATTCACGGAAACAAGAACCCAACAACTACAAAATCGATCAATTTCAGAGTGTCTCATCAATTGGAAGAACTTGCCCGCTTGAAGATTCCACATGCGAGGACAAGAATTTTTATACAAAAGCATCCAAAACTAAAGCATTGAGGACAACACTTTTTGAAGGAGAGGGGCATGTTAGATCCCTATACTACTAATGTATCCCCTTATTGTTATTAGTGCAACCCCCTTATTATATTGTTGTTCCCAGGTAGTCCCCATATTGTTATTATTGTGCCCTATAGAAGCCCACTATTGTTATTGTTGTGCCCCTACATTATTATTGTTATGTCGGCTCTGAATATATTATGACCCTTTAGACTCCTATATATAGAAAAGAGCTCTTGTCATTTGTATCATCCAAGAATTGTTCATTCTTGTAATGTAAAGGAGGTTGCCCCCTCGAATAGGCTGATTTTTAAGTCGTTGATCTATCTTTTCTATCTTTTTGTGAGCTAGTTTCATAACAGAAAGCCCTTCAATATTTGAAGGGAAAATATTATTTTGGTATTTTGTATACTGATGAATCTGATGTTAAGTTGGCAGGTTTTTCTGATTCAGATTGGCCTAGAAATCTTGATGATAGAAGATCAACTTCTAGATATGCATTTAAATTAGGATCATGGGTGGTATCATAGAGCAGTAAGAAACAACCAATTGTTTCTTTGTCATCCACAGAAGCTGAATACAAAACCTTGACCAAAGCAACTTGTGAAGCTATTTGGTTAAGGAGGATTCTTGAAGATATTGGAGAAAAAAAAAGGAGGACTAACAAGCATCAAATGTGACAACCAGAGTTCCATGAAGCTGGAAAATAATCCAATTTATCATGCCAGAACAAAACATATTGAAGTCCAACATCATTTTGTAGGAGAAAAGATATAATCAAATGAGATTCATTTAGGTTATTGTAATACAAGTGAGAATGTAGTTGACATCTTTACCAGGCCTCTTGGAAATATGAACTTCAAAATATGTAGGCAACAACTAGGCATTGTTGAAAATCCATTTCTCCATTAAGAGGGGATGTTGGAATAATGTAGAAACGATATGTCCGGATAGAGTTGATGAGTTGTGTTTTCGTAGTTAATGTTCGAGTCTATCTGTCATGAGTTGTGTCTTCGTAGTTTATTTTAGTTGGTGATACAAATTATTTGGATCTAGATTGTCCTAAAAGTTGTCTCTGTGTGCTTGTATAATGTACTAGTTGTCCAGTTTGATCAATGATATTTGATTTCATTCTTGTGCATCTCTCTACTTTTTCTAATAAATATACATATATTTAAGCCCCTTTTTCTTTTTAACTTTCACCACCAGGAGACAATGTACTAAAAACATTCTTGTTGGACTTGGACTTGACTATGTATTGAGATTTATTTTCTTTCCTTGTTTCATTTACCTGGAAAGTTTTTATCATTGGACTTAAGTCCCATTTTTCACTGGCTACACAAATTCCTCTTATTTTATTGCAAGTTGGATTCCTCTATGTTCGTCATACGCACTCTTAGCGTATAACTTTACACAATAGCTTAATTATGTGACACATGATAATATTTGGTGTTTGGATTAGTGTATGAGATAATTAATAAATAAAAAATGGTTGTTCTTCTGCACCAAACCCTCTATAATATCATAATTGGCGCCAAGCGAGGAATAGGATGCGAACCATTGGGATTTGCTCTATGATCGACAATAGCAAGTGTGGGTTTGCAATCCTACAACTAGTAGAGCAAGTAGGTGGTTAGAGTAACCAACACCTCTTTGTCGTGGCTTCTCCTTCGGTCATTTGTAGCTTCCAGGCTAGGGTTCTTTGCTCCGCAACTCGATGCTAACATATTTCCATGGATAGGAAACTGGCCCTAATGCCTGGTTATGGTAATAATTTCCTTCAGCCATGAAGAATGACCTGTGAGTCAACTTGTACAAGGGTTTCTAATCACTGATCATATTATTATTCCTTGCAGAAGGTATAATATGGTAGCCAAGGGTATGGCGTTTTTCCTTTGCCAGCTCGGGTCATGGCTCGAATCAAAATTCTTAAAGGTAATGTACAATTTTGTAGTTTACATGGGTTTTATTTTGTTCTTTTCGTTTCTACTGTTTACATCTTGACTTCTAATCCAACCCTGCTTGGCCAGACTACTGGCACAAAATATGAGGGCTTCTTGAAGGTTGCTAAACGTAATTTTCATAAGTTGCCCTGAACAAATTGTTTGCTTCACTAAGGAATTTCCCATCTATAAAATTTGTGTGTGTGGGATTGAATATTCCAAATGAAATCTCGCCAATTTTGGCTGCAAGCGAAATGAGGCCAATGGGTATATGGATATTGGCTCAAAAACAAAAACAAAAAAATCCTTGTAATCCAAAGTAAAAAAAGAAATAATATTATTGTTGTTCTTCCACTAAAACAGCCCCTGCCTGATCGCACAGGCCCTCTACCTCCATCTCTGAAAGTGGCTTGCATATAAACACCTATTCTATAAAATATGTGTGTACAGGACTCAAGATTCCAAATGAAAGCTTGCAAATTTTGGGAACAAGCAAAATGAGGCAAATGGGTACACAAATATTGCACAAAATAAAGAAAAAACGTGTAATCCAAAGAAAAAGAAAAGAACACTATCTTTGTTCATAACCATTCCATACAACTGTAATCCAAGTATAAGCATTAATTTGCACCTGATCCAAGTATGAATTGTCGAAGTAGTCTACCTCGTAGCAGAGTGGCCCTGACCCTTGTCACAATGCACCTACAACGTAGCGATAAACCAGATTAGTACCCTTGGAAAGAAGACAAAGGCCATGAGTACATATACAACAAAAGAAAACAAAATTATGATATCTCAATCGTGGTATCTGGGAAAGGCTTCAAACCCTCGATTAATTCATCCAACACTAGGAAAAAAATAAAAAACCCTTGAGAGTTGACCACAATTGCCTGAACATTGACTTGTGGGAAAGGCGTCAAACCCTACTAAACTACTAGAAAGAAACCCTTGAATAGTGATCTTTACCAAAGCACCAGAAAGAAGCCCTTGAAGAGTGACTGGAGATAATGCAACGATATCAATAAACCCAAAGGCAACAATTAAACGTCCAGCTACTAGATTCAAACTCGATTAACTACTCATCTAATGCTTATCCTCTTTGCGAAATAATTAAACAACTTTTATATGTAATGACATCAAGGCTCGACATTTGTAGCCATAGCGTAGCTTTGTAGCCATAGTGGTGGCTACGGGCCGACATTACACCTTGAAAACTACAATACCAAAAATTAAACTATGCGAAAAAAAATTAATACAGAAAACGATTAATACCTTTACACAATCATTATATATCAATACCCAAAAAGCAGTTACATAATAAAATGAATAATATAACTTTTAAATCAAAAAATTCTAAACGAAAACATAAAAATTCTTGTTGCTTAAATTGCATTTGTATAATAAATATATTTGGATATCTCAATTGTAAGATGTTTATCTTTGATCTCATAAAATTAAATATAATATTTGTTCAATACTTTTCAAAATAGCAAGATGATAAAAACGCTCTAACTTGTTTTAAATATAAAAATATTTATTGATAACTTTTTAAAATAGAAATTAAAAATATAACATTCACTTAACGTGCTTACAAAAAGCTCATAAATTACTTGTCAATATGAAAAACACTTTTCTTATAATAAAACTTATTAACCACACACATTAATTACTTTCACGTTTTATGTATCTTATGTTTTACATAAAATTATGTAATTGGTATAACACAACATTACATTCATTGCACATGGATGGGTGTTTTCGGTGGAAGATAACATTTTTGGTGAATAAATGGTTTACCAATATATTACGTGAATCTTAAATTTATAACATTTTTAAAATTTAAATTGGTAAACTACCAACTTTGAAATAAAATTAAATGTAACAAGTCCTAAATTCAAGATTAATGCTTTTAAAAGGGAATGAACGATGATTCATGTTATTAATAAGTTTGTTTTTTGTTTAACATGTTTTAATTACTTTAGTTATATAAGTTAAAGGAGTTGTTTTTAGTATAGTGGAAAAATTTGGGGTGACATTTTGATTTGTGTTATTTAAACTGGTTTTTTAATTGTATATGGATTAAGCACCAATCCCTAGGGTACTTTGATCGTGCAGGAGTTATTCATTAAACTTGTGATTTCAATAAATTCCTCTTAAATTTTAGAAAAATTAAACTAGAAAAACCCACCGGAAAAGCTTCCAAACAATCACACTAAAGACAACACCTAAATTAAATACTTAAGTTGATAAGTATCAATTTACAATCAATATCAAAACATTTACTTTATAATACATCTTATATATGTTAATATTAAAAAATCATAAAAATTAACTAAATTATAATTTTATTTAAAATTATTATTGTTATCGTTATTATTAATATTATTATTGATAAAAAGAATTAACATATATACATTTTAAAACAGAATTATCTTTAGTGTGACGTTTTGGACTTTCCGTATGGAATCTGCCGGAAAAATTTGATGTGAAAATTTAATTTGTGTTATTTAACCTGGTTTTTTTAACTATATATATGGATTTAGTACCCTAAAAATACGATTAGCCCACTAGGATTGTGCAGGGGTTACCCAAAGCTTGTGACAACCTATGATTTCAATAAATTCCCATCGGATATTAGATAAATTAGACCGGAAAAAACTTCCAAAAAGTCTCACTAAAGACAACTTGTTTTAAAATGACATATAATAATATTATTAAACATGAATATTAGCCTCCATTTTATCATGAAATTATTAATCTATAAATAGTCTTTGCTTCAATACTATGATTTGTCAATACCAAATACAAAAAAAACTTTAATTAAATTTATATGACACTTACTCATGTGACCTTTTTTTTTAATTAATGAATTTAACTAGTGTAGCCATATAAATTAAATGATTGGTAAATGACAATATGCATCAATCTGTAATAAGTATCAAAGCACTTTAAAAATTATAAAAACTAATATATATATATATATATATATATATATATATATATATATAATTGAAAAAACATGAAACAACATAACCATGAATATTTACCCTTACTTTATCATGGAGGTTCTTAATTTGTAAATAGACTTTGATACAATACCATGGGTAAATACTAAGGCCTATCAGTAACATACCATATACCCAAAAAACCATAACTCTGTTCATATGACACTTGTTCATATGATATTTTTTTTAATTAACCAATTTAATTAAGATGGAAAAAATTGCATAACTGCTTTGGAAATAAATCTCAATCTTTGATTTGTGTATACTTTTAAGAATGTTCTAGAATATTCCATGGAGGTTAAATCTTTGTCATCCAACTAATAATGATTGATAATTAAATTAAAATTGTGGAAACCCTATTCTAAAATGCCTAAGGATGTTCTTGAATATTCTATGGAGGTCAAATCTCTGTCATCCAACTAATAAGTATTGATAATTAAATTAAAATTGTGGAAGTCTCTGTTCTAAAAGGCATAGTCTAACTTATAGACAAAATAGTTTTTTTCCAAGAAAATACAATTTCAAGCAAGATTGTGATTTTTTGTTCTTTAAAATATATGTTTGAATGTATAAACGGATTCAACACCTATAAATTAAACAACTTAAACTCAAGTTTTTAAAAATCTCAACCAGATTTTGGTTAAAATTAATGACAATCAACGACAAAAAAACCCTGAGAAAAGCCATTTCCAGATTTTGGTTAAAATTAACGACAATCAACGACAAAAAAACCCTGAGAAAAGCCATTTCGTCTATAAGTTAGACTACTCCATTCTAAAATTCGACACCTCTAAATAGACATAACTACTTTCGAAATATGTCTCAACCTTTGATTTGTGTATATTATTACAAATATTTTATGAAGGTTAAATCCCTACCATCTATGTAATAATTATTGATAGTTAATTAAAATTGTGAAATCCTTATTCCAAAATAGATAAGTCTAATTTGACAAATATTGTTAAAACTCAACTAAATCACTGAAATACATATAAATAACACAAATAATCATATAACCCATTTATCAAATACAAATAAGTTAATAAATTTACTCATAATGATGATGATGATGATGATGATGGTTAACGTCGGCTGAAACCAAATAATGATCTATCGGACCTAAAAAGACAAATTATTTATTTTGATTTAAGATTTTATTCCTATGCTCAAAAAGCTTGGATTTATTAAACAAAATGTATAAAAAATAATATTGTAGATGTCGAACAGAAATAATATATATAATAATTTTACTTTTTTAATAGAATCGAATTATTATTCTTATCCAAAGCGTAAATCTACTTAAACCTAAATTCAGCACCCATATATATATATCGAGTGAATTTAGTTACATCATATTTTTATGGGACAAAAGGACAGGGTATGGGATAAAGCACTTAGCTAAAAGATCAGTCTAAAAATAGTGTAAATTTGTTCGAAAAAACAATAGAAATTTCAACAAGATTAGGTAAAAACGAAATTTTAACGTGTCCATATTCAGACAGGTTTTGGCTTTCCAAAAACTCTTACTCCCTCAATAAACGACTTCCTTCCACATGTGAACAACGTCGAGCGTTATGAGGTTACGATAACTTCTACACGGTGACTGGCCACAATCTGTGGCCAGGTAAGGCTATACATCCAGTGATGTTATTATAATCGTGGAGAACACTGGTGTTTGGACTCGGGAAATTCTAGGCCATTGAAACGATTAAAAAAATTGCCTGGCAAAGAGAAAGTCAATACGAGCAGGTGTCAGATTGAACGTCACTGATCTGATCCGTTTGATTTTATTCGCTGCAGACGAGTTGGATAATGATGGATGAAATAGACAAGGGAATAAAATTTCAAACGAGGCTGAGAATAAAATAATAAAATAGCGTAGCCTAATTAGGTATAAATTTGGACAGGAACGAAAATTTAGTTAACATTTTCATAAAATTTGTTTAAAAATTTTGGAAATCAAGATTATAACTTTTAAATTTTTGGATAATTTAGAAATTTTTGATATTACTAAATCTATTTTTACTCTCAAAATAGACTTCAAGCACTCTTACCCTCAGACCAACTATTTTTTGGCTTGCTGGGCGAATTTGACGCTGGTAGACAATGCCAAATAAACCAAGAAAGTCATGATTAGTTGCAATAGAGCTGTCAACTCTACTGTCGTCTGTCAACAGGCCCTGGGCTGGCTTTCACGTTTTGTTTTATGCTCTACGTCAGCGAATTAAAGAAAATCAGTGAACGAGTATTTGTGTCAAACTACAAGTCTCCTTTCGCCATTATTTAATAAAGTAGATAGCGACCCAAAGACTGTCTGTGGAAGAGTAGCCAATTTAAATTAACAATTTTTTGTTTGTAGTAGAATTGTTATTAATGATATTCTATTTTGATAATAGATCTGGAAATATTTTACACTTAGAATAGCAAGATCAAAGGTAAGATTTTATATGCACTCAAACTTACTGGGAAGACGCTGAATGAAATGTGAAATATTATATGCACCCAAACTTCTTGGAAAAATGTTGAATGAAAGGTGAAAGGGGTCCATAAATACAGAATTATCATTTACATTTTCATATAAAGTAAACTAATTTCTATGTGGACATGTGATGAGAAGCACCAGAGTCTAACAGCCAGCTTTCAAAACCTTGAGAGACATTACATACAGGTGAAGTTTCATCTATCATACATAATTCTTCCGCAGATAAAACTTCATCTATAACACCTGAATCAACTTGATTTGCTTCCTTCTTCGAGTTATCAAACTCTTTTCGTTTCCAACAGTCTTTCTTCGGGTGTCCAATTTTATTGTAGTGCCAACATTTTGCCTTACACTTCTTTCCCTTTGATTTACATCTGGAAGACCCCCTTGTTTTTTTTCCTCTTTCCTTTGACCGCCCTCTGGCTATCATGGCTTCTAATGTTTCTGTTTCAGTACTGGATTTCCTTCAAACTTCTTCAGACAAGAGAGCTCCCACAACTGATTCAAATTTCAAAGAATCAGCGGTGCTCAAACTAATTGAAGTTACGAAGTGGTCCCATGACTCGGGTATAGAACACAACAAGGTTATAGCTTTGTCTTTTTCCTAAATTTTAACTTCCATATCTGCTAATTGGCATATAAGTGTATTAAAAACATTCAAATGTTCTGCAACTTTTGAACCCTCCTTCTTTTGAAGACTGTAGAGTTGCCTTTTCAAATAAATTCTATTGGTTAACGACTTTGTCATATATAGTTTTTCCAGTTTTTCCCATAAACCTGAAGCTATACTCTCTTCAACAATGTTGAAGAGAACTTCATTAGTCAGGCATAACCTGATGGCACTGAGAGCTCAGACATCCAAGTCCTCCCAGTTCGAATCTTTCATGCTTGTAGGTTTCTTATTTGCCCCGTCCAAAGCTTTGTGCAACCCTTGTTGCACCAGCAAATCCCTAACTTTTAGTTTCCATAGAGAAAAGTTGCCCTTGCCAATGAATTTCTCTACCTCGAACTTTGCATTCAACATCTTGGCCATTTCTTTCCTCCTAGGATTTCATTTTTTTCAACTAGGGTTTATTTTTTGTTTCCCTTTCTTAAAAAAACACTGAGCCCTTTTTGGTTTCCCTTTCTTCAAAAAAAAAAACCTGAGCCCCCTTTTTAAATAAACAAATTCCTTTCTACAATTCTCAGCCTTTGTTTTTTTCTTAGTCTGTTTATTTAAAAAAAACAAATTTAAAAACTTATTTCAGTTTTTTTTTTTTTTTCTTGATTCTATTAGAGAAACCCTTCAATAGATTTTACTGAAAAATAAAACTTGTTCTCCTTTCCTTAATGAAATCCTGTTCTTGGATGGAGTTGAGAACTGGAGCCTGACTGCTAGGGTTTTGTACTATTCTCAGACGGCGCAGGCTGACCTGCGCAGATAGCCATCGAGGACCTGACCCTGCTCCCAGAGATCACCCAACTGCATTGTAAGGGAACGAAGGGCAAATGGATAACCCCCACGGGGGGGTTACAGCGACCTCCCCCATGACAAACAAATCGCAGCACCAAACAGAAAGAACGATACGCTTTGGATCGATCAACGAGAATGTGATCAACCAGGAGATCCCGCGCCGGCATGAGCGCAATGGCAAGGACAAACTGGAAAATAAGGCGGATGAAGAAACAGGGCGGAATAACCGACCAGACGATACCCCGAAGGTCTCCTCGACCACCTGCAAACCAATAGCAACAGATCGACCCAGAATCGAACTGCCGGGAGAGAAAATAGAAGAAAGAATCCAGTTTATGACAGATCATGCGCTCATCGGAAAATTTATAGGGTTTTGGCCGACGGAAAAAGCCCTACACAGTTGGATCGCAGCGAAATGGAAGCCTAAGGGCGATGTGACTCTGCAGCTAGGCCCAAAAGGATTCTTCACAGCGATCTTCTTTTGCCTGGAAGACAAATACAGAATCCTAGTTGAAGGACCCTACTTCTTCAACTCAGCCGGCCTATACTTAAGGGACTGGGCACCCAGATTCAACCCGGATAAGGAGGACCTCACATGGGCTCCGGTCTGGATAAGACTATACTCACTCCCAGATGAGTATTGGGGCGAGGATATCCTGAGAAACATTGGAAATGGTTTGGGGGAATACATAAAGGCTGCTGAAGAAACGAAAATGCGTAGATACACATCATACGCCCGCATCTGCGTCTTCATGCGCTTGGACAAAGCTCTGCTAGAATCGGTAAGTCTATCTCACCGTGACTATGAATGGATCCAACCCTTAGACTATGAACATGTCTCGTTTCGATGCCGTAAATGCCATGCCATAGGGCATCTTTTTAGAGATTTCCCCCTAAATGTCAAAGCTACTGCCCCTAACCCCTCTGACTCTCTGACCCATGATGGCTTCACCAAAGCCCCTACCCGCAAACGAGCTCATAAAAAATCAACATCAGGGAAGAAACCCCAGCAAAATAATACCTCTGACCCTACGGTCAGAAATAGCTTTGGAATCCTGGCTCAATCCGCGGAAGAGCAAAACACATCCTCTCCCCCCAACTCTGATATCCCTTCCTCCTCCACCCAGCCACCTCCTCCAGCCCCCTCCTCGGATCCACCTCCAACCAAAGCAGCCCCAGATAACCCCTCGGAAAGCAAGGAAAAGCAAGGGGAAAAAGAAAATGAAATGGAGGTTGACGGATCCTCAGACCCTCTCCAAAGCCCAAACATGCCCACGGAAGAAGACAACCAGATGCAACGCATGGAGGAAGAACCAGAGAGTATAGATCTAAATGGATTAGACATATTGGAACTAGAAGCAGCATGCAAAAAGAAAGCTTATGAAAGCATCCCAGAGTTTCAGCTTAACAAACTGGAAATGGTTATTTCCAGAGCATACCATCAGCACCAGCTTGGTATCCAAGCAGGAAGCCAATGGGATTTAGGCCAAACTCCAAAAGACTCCAAAAAAAGAGGAAGAAGAACTGATCTCCAAAGAACAATAGCGGTAGGGAAGATCGTGGTAGACTCAGGCAGGTATGCTAAGCTTACGAAGTACTACAAGCCCTCTACCAATAGTGAATCATGAAGCTCATTTCATGGAACCTAAGGGGGCTCAATAGCCCGGGAAAACTCAGAATGCTAAAAAATATGTTAAGAATGGAAAAGCCGCAAATATGCTTTCTCCAAGAGACAAAATGTAACAGCTCAACTCTAGAAATGATCCTCTCTAAAGCCTGGCCAGGATGTCAATCGGTGGCTGTGGATGCCTCTGGGGCATCTGGGGGGCTAGCTATCGCATGGAACTCCCAAGCACTTACCCTCACGGACTTTCATGCTTCTCATAGTCTAATTCAGGTTGCTTTCCACATAATAGGCACGAATATACATGGGAATCTCTCGAATGTATAATTCCCTCAGGAAGCCAAGGAAAAAATCACTCTCCTCCAAACCATAGAAGCTCTTAACTCCAATAGAAGGCACCCGCTCTGGATTGTTGGGGGGGATTTTAACATGATAACAAAATTGGAGGAAAAGATTGGAGGCAGAAACAGGCTGGAACAGGAAAATACCCACTTTAAAGACTTTATCCAGAACGCATCCCTGATAGACTTACATTTTTGCAATGGCACTTTTACGTGGAGAAATTGAAGAGCAGGCAAGCATCAAATAGCCTCCAAGCTAGATCAGTTTCTAATCTCAGACAACTCGATTCACCTAGGGGGAGACTTCTCGGCAACCATTCTTCCACACTCAGGATCCGATCACTGGCCGGTTGCCCTTCAATGGCAGCGTCCTAGCAACACCACAAGAAGACCTTTTTGCTTCGAGGAATTTTGGTTCACCCATCCCTCACTGAAAGACTTGGTTCACTCTACATGGACATCCTTCAGGCCTCTAGACGGCTCCAAGATGTACCAGTTCCAACAAAAACTCAAACATCTAAAGCTCTGCCTCAAGCGATGGAACAGAGAGACCTTTGGAAACATCTTCAAGGCGCAACATGATCTCCAAAAAGCTCTGAAAGAACTGCAGCAAGAAATAAGTACAGAAGGCCACACAGAGAGAACCCTTAAGCAGGAGCAACTCATCCACAATCAGCTTGAGGAGAGAAGAAAGCAGGAGGAGATATACTGGAAGCAAAAGTCCAGAATCAGATGGTTAAAAGAGGGAGAACGAAACACCAAATTCTTTCACAGAACCACTGTGCAGCGTAGAATGTGCAATAATATCCCTTACATTCAAAAGTCAGGAGGAGAAAGGGTGGAACAACACGAAGAAATTGAGAAGGAATTCCTCAACCACTTCAAGCAAGTCCATCAAGAGCCTGATATCAACAGACGTCCTGCAATTGAAAGAATCACACGCAATGTGCCAAAATTAATCACAGCGGAGCACAATGAACTCCTCCTCAGTCCAATTCAAACACAGGAAGTGGACGTAGCTATGGCTCAGCTTAAAGAAGGTAAAGCTCCCGGCCCGGACGGTTTCACCACCACTTTCTTTCACAAGTTCTGGGAACTAATAAAATTGGAAGTATGGGAAGTGGTTGAGGAATCGCGAGTGAATCACTGGCTGCTTCCCTCACTTAACTCCACCTTCATAGCCTTAATCCCAAAAGAGGAGGACTCGATCAAACCGGACAAATTCAGACCGATCGCACTCTGCAACATAATATACAAAGTCATCTCCAAAGTCATTGCAAACAGGCTAAAGCCCCTCTTGCCAATGCCCATTTCTCCGGAACAGTCAGGATATGTCGAGGGGAGACAGATCATGGACGGCATCATCCTCTTGCATGAGATCATACACACTCTCAAGTACTCAAAACAGGCAGGTATGCTCCTAAAACTTGATCTTTCCAAAGCTTTTGATAAACTCAGCTGGGATTATGTACAGCAAATGCTAACTGCTTTCGATTTTAGTCCCGCATGGATTCGCTGGGTTATAAGCCTTATCTCCATACTCGTGAATGGGATCCCCTCTCGACCCTTCGCCCCCTCCCGAGGCATAAGGCAAGGGGACCCTCTATCCCCCTTCCTCTTTGTATTAATGGCTGAAGGACTGGGACGTCACATTAATAATGCCCTTCACACTCATCAGCTTAGAGGTCTCTCTATTCATCAACTGCCTGCCATTTCCCATCAGCAATTTGTTGATGACACCATGCTCTTTGGATACACCTCCGTTCAAGAA
This sequence comes from Pinus tabuliformis, assembly GCA_031772625.1. Lineage (NCBI taxonomy): Eukaryota > Viridiplantae > Streptophyta > Pinopsida > Pinales > Pinaceae > Pinus > Pinus tabuliformis. Next base: position 73,501,464 of record CM062820.1, on the reverse strand, counting down.
GCTTCCAGATTTAAAGCCGTGCTCAATGACTTCGCCGAAGCCTCTGGAACCAGCATCAATTGTTCCAAATCGCAGATCTTCTTCTTTAATACCCCTCCGGTTGTTAAGTCTACTATAGTCTGCATTTTGGGGTTCCCTATTGCCACCCTTCCCTCGAAATACCTTGGGGCCCCCCTTACTGTCTCCGCCATCAAGCACTCCTCATGGCGCAACCTTATTGAAAAGCTTGAATCCCGTCTCAACCAGTGGACGCACAGAGCTTTGAACTTAGTCATCCGTGCAGTACTCATAAAGGTCGTTCTTCAAGCAATGCCGCTGTACTTATTTTCCATCCTGGCTGCACCAAAGTGGGTCCTAAAAAGACTAAGGAATATTCAGAGAGGCTTCCTTTGGGGCAGCAATGCAACTAATCGCAAATGGGCACTGGTCAAGTGGAGCACTGTATGCAAACCAAAAGCAAAAGGAGGCATTGGTCTACGAGATCCCGAGCACAGCAATGCCATCATGGGAGCCAAAATATGGTGGCAATGGCTCACCAGTCCAGGCAAACCCTGGGTCACACTATGGACGGCAAAGTATGCCAACCATCGACCCCAGGAAGAACTCATCAGATTAAAGCCCAATGATAAAGGATCGCTAATCTAGAATGCAGCCAAAGAACACTATCAAATGATTCAGCAACACAGTTTCTGGGAAGTAAGAAACGGTCACACCACTAGATTTTGGACAGACGCCTGGAACCAAATGCCTATTCTTAGCAATGTTCTGAACCTGCCACCGGACACCATTGCGGAGGAGACACAGCAAGCTAAGATTAGGCAATACTGGACTCAGGACTCTGAGAAGGGCTTCAGGATTTGGAAACCGGGTAACCATGTACTCACAAATGAAGATCTCCAAATTTCCATGGAGCTGGAAAGGGAACTCAGCAAAAGGAAAATTAGGTGCGACGAGAGTAGAGACATTCTAAGGTGGGGATACCAACCGAAAGGAGCTTTCACCACGTCCGAGGCCTACAAAATCAAATGCAATGACTCCGCCCCCCAGGACCCAATCTGGAGTAAAATATGGAGTTCAGGCTCCTAGCCCAAAATCTGTTATTTTCTCTGGTTGGTAGGACATCAGAGAATTCTAACCTGGGACAAGCTTAGAAGAAGAAACTTTCATGGACCCTCCATCTGTTTCAACTGCAACGCCCATGAGGAAACTCTCCAACATCTGTTGTACTCTTGTCCACTGGCAAATCAACTCTGGGAAAAGGCAAGCTTTCGGTGTCAAAGAAGATGTAGACTTGAGAATGACATCACGAATTCTATACGTCAGTGGCAACAGGACCCTTACAAGAGTGAAATCCTCAATCATCTTTGGAGACTAGTGCCCGGGCTAGTTTTGTGGAGCATATGGAAGGAGCGAAACAAGCGTATTTTTAAAAATCAGTGCTCCTCGATAGACAGCATTTGGAACCTGCTCTGTAGAAATCTTCAAGAGACTCTTATGCTAAAACCCTGGAAGGAGGAGGACTGGCCTACGCTAGCCAACGAAAAAACCATTATGGACAACTGGCAAATTCATCATACTCAAGGCTCTCACAAGCTGGACCACTCTAAAACCAGCAACAAAAATCAGAACACATGGAAGCCCCCACCAAAGTATACATTCAAACTCAACTTTGATGGAGCCTCAAAAGGGAACCCCGGTCTCGCAGGCTTTGGAGGAATAATAAGGAATCATGAAGGTGTCCCCCTGATGCTGTATTTCGGAAACATTGGATGGGACACCAACAACTCAGCTGAGCTAGAGGGTCTATGGCGGGGATTACTACTTGCTGGGGGACACAACTTTCACCCCCTGGAGGTGGAAGGAGATTCTTAGATCCTCATAAACATGGCCAAAAAAATCCTTAATGGATCTCAGGCCAGGAAAATAGCCACCAGCTGGAGGCTTGAAGCAAGATTGGAAGCCATAGAACGTGAGCTCCATAACAACAGAGCAATCACCTTCACACACACAAGACGGGAGGGCAACAGAGTTGCAGACTTCATGGCCAATGTAGGAGTGGAGACTGACCACTCTCTAATCACAGGGCAGCTGAACACTATCTTAACACATGACAAGGCTCAAGAGTGCTCTCGACTGGTCCAGAAAGGCGCAGCTCCCCCAGATGCGGGTGATAACTGAGATGGGACAGGCGATGGGGGATGGCCACATGCCGGCCCGTGGCCATCACGTGGCAGCCGTAGATAACACAGCCATTGATCACAGATGGTATAAGGTGGAATGGTAGGATTTAGTTAATGCTCCGCGAGGTAATTCGACTCAGGCGACGGCAACAGTTATGGCGGGGGAGCTCCAACACAGGGCCGGTGAAGTCATAAGGGATATTGCTGTATGGGATCAGAGAATGTTGGTGGTAATGCAGTTGCCTGGGCTCTCCGTCTCTGTCGGGATTTCTTCTCCGTCTGTCTGGTTCATTCCTCAGTCGGCGTTGGTTGCAGGGGGTCTGTACTACACCGTGGTCTGTTGGAATTTCTTTCCCCTGCCTCCCACAAGAATGGTGAGACCTCAATAGCGCATGCTTAGCCGCCGAGGCACTTCCAGAGGGGGAATCTCGCGCAGTCATGAAGCAGACAATGTTGTCCATTGCTGCCACTGCAACATTGCTCGCTCCAATGGCGCCAACCCCCTCCATTCCAGCCAATTCATGGATGCAGGGGCTTCGAGCTCGAATGCCTTGCCTGCCTTTGGTTCGGCTATTTTCAATTTCAGCAGTGCCATGAACAATCCGCAGATCAGCGCGCATGTCTCAGTCTTGTTCATAGAAAATGCCCGGGAAGATGAGGACGCCCTGGATGAACAGGGGCAGAGGACGACTGACAATCAGAAGCATGAAGCAGCGACCTCTGAAGCTGATAAGGAGCAGGTGGTTAAAGGTGCGGCCTCAGATCCGGAAAACGTAATGCAGCGCAAGCAAGAACAGAGGCCAGGAACTGGCGAGGAGGAAGACACCTTTCCCACTGCGACTGAAAGAGAAGCCTATGGCTGGTGCCGGGTAGAGGAAGTGCAAATGGACAAATGATGACGCCCGCACACAAGGTTCCTATGGCTTTCTGTTTGGTCTTCTGCTGTTTATTTTTTGACTCAGTTAAAGTTACAATGCTTCTGGTCTCTTTCGTGCCTAGTTTAATGTCCATGTTCCTAAATTTTGTGTCAATGATTTGGGTAAGGTCGGTCTCCCCTGCGTGGGATGATATGGTTGGTGCCCCTGCGTGGGCGTGCTCTTATGGAAGTCTGGCTTTTGTGTCTGGCGCCCCTGCGTGGGCTAGTTTTTGGATACCTCATTTGCTCTCGGGTGACATACCCAGAGCCTGACTCTCTCTTGTTTCACCATGATGTATTTTTGAACCCTGTACATAATGTAATAGTTTAGTCTTTTACCGAGAAAAAAAAAATGAAATCATGTTCTTCTCTCATCAATTTTAACATTTTTCTAAAAGAAATTTCCACTGGTTTTTGAGCCCAAATATTCTGGGAAAACAAAATTGTTTTCAAAAAAAATTATTTTAAAATTACCCGGATCTTCCACACATGTTCCTTCAAGTGCAGGGGCAGCACTGCGGTTTTGCTCGACACAACGGGCCAGAGGGCTTCCTTGGCCAGCACGTAGGTCCCTTCATACGCACAACGATGCCCTCCTCGACGACTCTGGTAGCACACAGAGGTTTTCGAACGGTGGTCCCTTCATACACACAACGGTGCCCTCCTTGATGGCTACAACAGGCCACCTCGCTCCTCAATGGTTCTGGACAGGGCCAACAATGGCTCGGCCTCCTCACTGCCTCGCTTCTCGACGGTTCTGCGGCTCTCGGTCCACGCAAAGAGTAGAGTGGGTTCTGGACAGGGCCAACGACGGCTCCCGGTCCACGTAGAGAGCAGACAATAACACGAAGCAGTGGCAGTGGTCAACTAAAACAAATAATCCAGCCTACTGATGCGACTTTCCTCCTTCACTAGTGTCTTATGCAGTGTTGTCCATGCAGTTCTCAAAGGGGTAGCATTCTGATGTGTCTAGCGGCATGGACTTCTGCAAAGCAGCCCAGATTTCTTAACAAAAAATTGTGTTTCCTTTCATAATCTTCTGCGACTCCCTTGATTTAAAACTGGGGTCTCCTTTTTCCCTTCACAACTACGAGCAGGGTAATATGAGAGGATTTGATACCATTTGTAGTTAATGGAGGTTATAAAACAAGAAAGAAATGAAGCTGACAATGACCATACAAGTAATAACTCAGGATTTACGTGGTAAAACCCTCACACAGTGTCAAGGAAACATCCACGAGGCAAGGGAATGGAATATCTATTCAATCAATAAATGATTCTCCGTTACAATAGTTCGGGCATTCATCAGTGTTATATAAGTCTCCTTAGTTACATCACTGCTGATTCGGTATGAAACTGTCTTGTCAATTACTAAAACAATTTATCCAAATTTACATTTACATTAACATTATTTTGTTGTCAAATTACCAACATCAATGCTAACACATTTCCATGGATAGGAAACTGGCTATAATGCGTGGTTACGTTAATAGTTTCCTTCACCCATGAAGAATGACCCGTGAGTCGACTTTACAAGGGTTTCTAATCATTGATCATATTATTATTCCTTGCAGAAGGTATAATATGGTAGCCAAGGGTATGACATTTTTCCTTTGCTAGGTCAGGTTATGGCTCAAATCAAAATTCTTAAAGGTAATGTACAATTTTGTGGTTTACATGGGTTTTCTTTTGTTCTTTTCATTTCTATTGTTTATATCTTAACTTACAATCCAACCCTGCTTGGCTAGACTACTGGCACAAAATATGAGGGCTTCTTGAAGGTTGCTAAATGTAATTTTCATAATTTGTCCTAAACGAATTGTATGCTTCACTAAGGAATTCCCATCTATAAAATTTGTGTGCATGGGATTGAATATTCCAAATGAAATCTCGCCAATTTTGGCTTCAAGCAAAATGAGGCCAATGGGTACATGGATATTGGTTAAAAAAAAACCTGTAACCCAAAGAAAAAAAAGAATAACATTATTGTTGTTCTTCCACTAAAACAACCCTTGCCTGATCGCACAGGCCCTTTACCCTTTACCTCCATCTCTGAAAGTAGCTTGCATATAAACACCTATTCTATAGAATATGTGTGTACAGGATTCAAAATTCCAAATGAAAGCTTGCCAATTTTGACAAGAAGAAAAATGAGACCAATGGGTACACGAATATTGCCCAAAATAAAGAAAAAAACCTGTAATCCAAAGAAAAAGAAAAGAACGCTATCTTTGTTCATAACCATCCCATACAACTGTAATCCAAGTAGAAGCATTAATTTGCACCTGATCCAAGTATGAACTGTCGAAGCAGTCTACCTCGTAGCAAAGTGGCCCTAACCCTTGTCACAATGCACCTACAACGTAGCGATAAACCAGATTAGTACCCTTAGGCAGAAGACAAGAGCCATGAGTACATATACAACAAAGGAAACCAAAATTATGATACCTGAATCGTGGTCTTTGGGAAAGGCTTCAAACCCTCGATTAATTGATCTAACACTAGGAAAAAAACAAAAAACCCTTGAGAGCTGACCACAATTGCCTGAATGTTGGCCTGTGGGAAAGGCATCAAATCCTCGATCAATATAAGACCAAAGTACTAGAAAGAAACCCTTGCTAGAAAGAAACCATTGAATAGCAATCCTTACCAAAGCACTAGAAAGAAACCCTTGAAGAGTGATTCGAGATAATGCAATGATATCAATAAACCCAAAGGCAACAATTAAACCTCCAGCTACTAGATCCAAACTGGATTAACTGCTCATCTAATGCTTGTCCCCTCGGCGAAATAATAAAACAACTTTTACATGTGGTGATGTCTAGCCTTGGCATTTGCAGCCATGGTGGTGGCGATGGGTCGACATTACCACCTTGAGAACTGCAATACCGAAAATTAAACTATGTAAAAGGAAAAAATATTTAATACAAAAAATGATTAATACCTTTACACGGTTATTATATATCAGTGCCCAAAAATTACTGGCATAATAAAATGAATAATATAACCTTTAAATCTAAAATTTAGAAAAAAAAACATGAAAATTCTGGTGGATTAAATTGTTTTTGTGTAATAAATATATTTGCATATCTAAATTGTAAGATATTTATCTTTAATCTCATAAAATTAAATCTAATTTTTGTTCAATACTTTTCAACATAGCAACATGATAAAAACACTCTAACTTGTTTTAAATATAAAAATATTTATTGATAACTTTTTAAAATAGAAATTAAAAATATAACATGCACTTAACGTGCTTACAAAAAGCTCATAAATTACTTGTCAATATGAAAAACACTTTTCTTATAATAAAACTTATTACCCACACACATTAATTACTTTCACATTTTATGTCCTGTCACGAGCTTGCTACTTGTTGCGTCTCTTCGAATGACTTTGACAACCGACTCCTGGTGAACCAGTGGTGAACCTACTCAGAACTTTCACGCTCTTATGGCCTCAACAACGGCTTCCTCGCCTAACAACGGCCTTGGCGTCCCTTCGTTCCTTTGGCGAACTTCCTGCAAACTTCGGATGAAGGCACAAAGACAACTACTACCACAACAGACAATATTAATGCACAGATGATGTATTCAGATACATAATGGTGTACTCATTTTATTTCAGAATGGATATGACTTTGTTTACAGAAGAATTCTTACAAAGAGATTTCCTTACAGAGATTGACTATCTTCGCATTTACCGGGCTTTATGTTGTTCGCATGGAACAAGCAATACCGGAGGCTACCTGGCGAAGGATAGACTCTGCCTCAGAATCAGACTTCGACACATATACAGACTGGTCGACTCTCTATATGATTCGGCCACTTTAGGTTCTCACCAGTGCCGAGCACACTGATGCGCAGGCTCCCAAATCACCTAAGGACTTAAGTTCTTCTCGTGATGCAAGCAGATCAGACAGAATGTCCGCAGATGTAGAGCAGGAGAGGCACTTGACTCAAACACACAAAACTCTAGACTCAATCTAAACTCGAATGCCTCATCAATGAGCCTTACCCTCATTATATAGGAATGAGAGGGGACAAACATTATTATAGGCCATCCGTAAACGGTGGATAGAATCATTACTTTTCGGATAGTGCTAAGGCGACGTCCGCACAAAGATTCCCATCTAAGGAAAGGAATAGTTGCTTTCGGGTAACGCCAGGGAAAATCTGATAGTAGATTCTGTCTGAAAAAGCAAATCCTACGGAAGATAACAAAGTGGATGCTTTCTTTCAAAGCCCACGAGAAAATTATTCATGCCGACAAAACAAAGTGGATGCTTTTTCGTAAAAGCCCACGAGAAAATTATATTTTATTTACATTGTGGATACTTTGGTACAGCAAAGCCCATGGGAAATCTGGTCACAATTAAGCCCTTGTGACTGGTCCGTATTATTTACATCAAAAAATAGTAAGATCAGGGAATCTATCCCTTTTATACTGCATTGTGTCCCAGGCTTTTGTGTAAATCCTGCAGACAATCATGGGCTTCCCAAGCACAATCTGGTACTGGACTTTGGTTAATACAAGCCATTCCATGTGTTCTCTCATATATTCTTCAAGGGAATTATTATATGGGGAGGACTTGTAAGTTGACCATTCACCTTTAGTCATTTGTTTAACAATGTTATAAACAGGGTGATTACAGTTTATACTACATTGCTCAATACATGGTTTGCAAAGATTTTTGCAATATTTTTCATGTTCTATAGGGTCCATGGCAGTTCTGTTTATTCCATAATCAGTCCACCAGTCTCTAAACCACTTACATTGCTGATATCCTTGAAAATGACCGATGGCACTGAACCTGAGTCTGGTGTAGTAGGTTTCGATCTTGTCGTCGAGGTTGAGAAATTCCCACTAGAGCTGTTTTTAGTCTACAAAGTTATACACTGTATCTGGAAATATGATCTTGGGATCATTTCTTGGCCATCTGGCAGCTGGCTGGGTTCTAACATGGCCTGGTTCATTCCAGAGATCTCTTGTCCTATATATGCAGACATACCTTTCATACATTCTTGTGCTGCGTCCACCATGGCACCAAATAGTGGCAATGTCGTGAAAATTTTGTTCCAAAGCCTGTCTTGCAAGGTCACCATCCCGTCTTGCTTTATCATATATCATATCATGAATCCACTTTCCTCCTTTAGGGTATACTTTTCTTTCTGGAACAAAGTGTTGGAGGTCAGTGTGTGGCTGCAAATTGGCATCTAGCACCTTCGTATTTCGGAGCTGCCACGTGGGTTTCCAGTTTCTTTTGTAGGTTTCCCAGTCTTGGTCATCAGGCACGGTTCTCAAGACTTCTTGTTTCTGGTGCTGGTCCCATTCTGTGATGATCATCATGACATGATCTTTTGTTTCAATGTATTCTCTGCTAAGAAAATCAGGCAAATTATTGTCTTTTCCTTTGATGTGCTCTACCTGAAAGTCAAAGTTTGCAAATAAAGCCTGCCATCTGGAAAACTTGGCTTCTCCGGCCTTCTTGATGTCTTTTGTTAACACCTTCTGCAGAGCAGATGCATCAGTTCTTAGAAGAAAAGGTTTATTAATAAGATAAACTTCAAACTTACTGATGCAGTTCCATGCTGCCTTGACTTCTTTCTCTATCGTGGAGTAGTTCAGTTCGGCTGGATTCCATACTCCTGAGGCAAATTGAACAACTTGCTCTTCTTTTCCAACCTTTTGCTTTAGAATACCACCCCATCCAATATTACTTGCATCGGATTCAACTATTTTGTATGCAAGATCATCAGCAACATATAGAATGGGCAAGGATTTTACCTTGGCCTTGATGTCTTTGACTGCTTTTGTATGGACTTCTGTCCATTCAGGAGGATTCTTCTTCAGCCTCTTATTTAATATTTTTCTGTCACTGGCGCAATCTTGATAAAAATTGCTAACGTAATTAAGGCAACCTAAGAACCTTTGCAGTTGGTTCTTATCTGTGATAACATCTGGAAACTTATCTGCAAACTCCAATGCATGCTTTTGCAGAGAAATCTTCCCATTGCAGATCATATGGCCCAAAAATTTGATAGTGGTTTGAAATACCTCTATCTTCTTCTTGCTAAGCACTAAACCATTATGCTTAACCAAATTCTTAAAAATATTTACATGTTTAAAATGTTCCTAAATAGTCTTAGAAAATATTAATACATCATCAATATATACAATCATCCAATCAAAATATGGCTTGAAAATGTCATCCATTACCTTTTGAAACTTTGATGGAGAATTCCTGAGTCCAAAAGGCATGACATTCCATTCATAATGTCCTACTGGTAAGTTGAAGGCAGTTTTAAACTTATCTTTCTCAGCGATGGCCACTTGCCAAAATCCTTCTTTCAGGTCGAACTTAGAAAATATCTTGGCACCTACTATCCTTCTGATCAAGTCTCCTTTGTGTGGGATTGGATAGGTGTCATCAACCAGTACTAAATTTAGAGGCTTATAGTTTACGACTAATCTGGGAATGCCTCTAATCTCTTCAGCTCTTTTGTTGACATAGAACCCGTAACAGTTCCAAGGACTGTTGGATTCTCTTATCAGTCTTCTACTGAGGAGCTGCTGAATCTCTTTCTGGCAAAGATCTCGGTACTCTATGTTCATCGGGATGGCTTTGCTTTTACAAGGCTTGCCAGTGTATCCTTCCTTGTAAGGGAGCTCCACTGTGTGCTGCTTCTTGTGCCAAAAGGCATTAGGTTCTTCAGAGCAGCATTCTTCTTCTATTATTTTCTTTAAATCTCCAATTTTGTTCTGGATCTGAGGCAGCTTAAGCTGTTCTTCTATTCTCAGCGTACATTTCAGATCCTTTAATTCTGATAGTCTAGCTTCGGCTCTATCCAGATCTTGTACAGTGTGTACCATTGTAGAAATTCTAGGATTGGAGATATATGGGAGTTCAATTTTCTTTCTTGTCCCTTTTGAGGTGGGGACAGAAATAAAATATCCAGCTTTACCTCCTTTGAGTCTAAGTGACCCATGAGGTTCTACTGCTGCAAGAAAGATATTACCAAGAATGCAGTCTACTGGAATATCAGCTACTGCAAACTTCATATAAATACAGTGGCTTTCAAAACAAACAGATGCTTTGGGTACTTCGTATCTAAGCTTTTTGTTACCCAATCCTACCACTTCTCTTTCTGCAGTCACCCAATATTTTGCTGGAATATTTTTCATATTCAAAATGTTAATATCTACTCCAGAATCAATAAGAGAAATCATTTCAAACATTTGCCCTTTTATGCAGATATTTATCAGAACATGGTGTTGTTGGTACGAGATGGTTAACAATCTCATGTCTCTGAATCCAAAATTTGGATCCTTCATACCTTCAGCAATTTGTACTTCTTGATTACTGCTATGAGAAGCAGTATGCCATGGCTGATTATCATCGTCTTCTTTTGCCATCTGTTTTCCTTTCTGGATTTCTGCAACTTGAGCTTTTAGTGCAGAAATTTCGGTTTTGAGATTATGAATCTCTCTGCTAACTTCTCCTAGAGTAAGAGATCTTACTCTTTCAGGCTTCTGCTGATGCCTTTGGAATGATTTTGTATTCTTTTCATATGATGCATCAACAAAGAGAGATTTCTTACCTGGACTGTTTGAAGCTTTTGCTTTTAGCTGATCCATAAAAGCTTCCGTCAGGCAGTTTTTCATTTCTCCATCCTCCATGGCATGGATTTGTGACAGGATTTTTAGCTCTTCTTCTTCCGTTGCGGCCATAAGGACTTTTTCCTTATGGGGCTTAGGCTGTTCCCTGTGTTCTTCACTTGAGTCACTGAAATATTCAGAGTCAAAATTATATTGGACATGACATGCACATTCTTCAGAATCAGAACACAAACAATCTGAAGAAATAGAATCTAAATATTGCCCCATCTGAGCATGGAGTTCTTCTTCAGTCGAAGAACTAAATGAATCGTAAGAAGATTCATTTATTTGGTGCTGCTGAGTGATTTCTCTGATTGTGACATTTGGGCAATGTTCTGTGCTGTGAGCATGAGAACCGCATTTCATACACACAATTGGTCTTCTTCCTTCTTGCTTTACTTGTTTGTTTCTTTGGGCAAAGACTTGGGACTTCTTTCCCCTGTTTAGTTTTGATTCTTCACCCTCTGGACATCAGGAGGAAGTATGTCCAATTTTCCCACATAGCCAACAAGTAATTTTATTCCATCTGTCTTGTTTATGAGTATGCAGATGGATATCAGAAGGATTGTAATAATGAGTTTTGGGAACATATTTATAATACCCTCTTTTTGTTCCAGAGGCTTGACCACGCCTCGACTTTGAATATCTGCCTTTGGGCTTTGGATAATTTCTCTGGTTTTTGTAGAAAGTTTCTTTAAACTCTCTTTTGGCTTTTTTCTTAGCCTTCCTTTTCTTTACCAAAGGATCATCCAATGTTAATCCATATTTGCTGCATATGGATTTTCTGTCAGGCAGTCTGGAAAGCTTTTCCAGAGACTTATTTACCTTTGAGCTAGTGCATAGACTAACCAATGTCCTTGTAATGAGAGAATAAATCTCTCCCCATGTGTATGACTCAAAAGGTAATTGAAAGACTTCCTGCATTTTAATATAATCAACAAATTTAGATGGCAGAGCTGCAAGATATACCTGTTTCCATAACAGGTTCTTTGAGTCCTTGACTTCATATATTCTCTGCATCCAATCTCTGTGGAAGTCATCATATTGAGACATTTTGTGGCACTTTAAATTCATCAGAATGACTTCATTTTTATCAGCGATTTCTGTTTCACTGCCGCACCAATGTTCCAAGATCATTGATGTAAGTGCTCCTATCATGTTGCTGATAACTGTGCCATCAGGATTATGAATCACATCTCCTTTCTCATCTTTTAGCACTTCTGCTTCCATTGTTTCTATGAGTTTTGGAGATGATTCTATCTCCCACCACCTGAGGAGTGTCCCTGTAAAACACTGAATAATTGTCCTGCAAGCATCAATTTCAGATTTCCCTCGCAGACACATGAGTTTATATTCTGTGTACATGATATCAATCATTTGCCTTATTTGGCCTACACTCATGTTATCTATATTCCACTCTCTGTGGGAATCTGGAAAAAATGTGTGCGCTTCAGGAAGTTTTCCTTTGCCTTCTATGTCAGGTGCTGGATATCTGTTGAACCTGTGTTCAAGCGGTTCATATATAGGGAGGATTTGTGTATCCTAGTCTTTATGTTCCTTCCCTATGTTTGCTTCTTCATCCTTAAACAAGGATGCTATTGTGATCTTATTTGTAGCCTCAGTATCTGATGAAGACATGGCTACTTCTTTAGGAAATAATGTAGGAAACCTGTCTATAGATTTCACAGGGTCCTGAATTCTTATGCTTCTTTTTACAAGAAAGGAGTTTGGAACTGGTTTCTCAATTTTAGACAGACTTATCTTTTCAACTTTTCCAGTTAAACCAGATATAATTTGTTTGGTTGTGTCTAAATGACCAACTAACTTTTCTTCTACTCCTATTTTGTTCAATGACTCTCTGGCATAAGAACGAATCATGCTAGTTTCAAACTGTACATTGTTCAAACATTTATTTACATCATTTAATGATACTTGGACAATATCAATTTGTTCCCTGACTTCTATTGATTTTGCAACATTCATTTCCAAGCCTTTTACTGCAGTGTTTGTCCAGTTAAGCTGTTCACTAGCTTTCTGAATTCTTCCATCAATGCCCAAGGCATTGTCATCTTTCTGGACTAAAGGGATGGCTTTGGCTGCATTTGTGTTTTCTCCTATGACAAATCCTTTGTAAGGAGGAAAGGTCGTAGTGGTCTCAATTTTTGATCCATCAAGTGCAGTCCAAGCATGCTTGCTTGCTGAGGTGCTGGTTGAACCGGTAAAGACATTCAAGGGAGCAATATTATCTTTGCATGAATAAAAAGATATCCAAGTGTTATTCATCTCCATATAATGCTTCCAATCGTTAGCAAACTATTTCTTCTCTGCAGGGGTATAGTTCTGATCAAACTCATCTGCTTGAGGATTAGTGTACAGATCCGAATTTAGTATGGCTTTCATCCATTGGGCACTAATCTCAGATTTCAAGCATTCATCCATTCGGCACTAATCTCAGATTTCAAGCATCCATCCATAAGTGAGAAGAACTTATGCATTTCCATTACTGCGGGCTTTTTACAGTCAAAAGGAACAAGGCGAAATCTGCAATCTGGAATCAGGCCATTTGCCTGCTCAAGGTATCCCAAACCATATCTGGGTTTGGCTGGTCTCATTAAACACATCATCTCTGTCAGCCTTATATCTTCTCCTTCGAGAGTGGTAAGTTCATGCATCATGAGCACATGATCCGGATCTGATTCATGTGGGAAAGGAATATCTGTGCATTTGGGATTTGGGCATGAATTTACAGATGTAGTAGGAGGAGCGATTCCAGTTTTGGGGTTATGATTTGAATGGAGGTTAGACTCAACCAGAGTAAGCAGATTAACAAGTTCTTGACAATCTAGGCATTTGACTTCTAAAGAAGAATAATTTACAAGCTGGGCTAATTCATACAAAGAATTATGTTTACAAAAAGATGAAGAGGAACAAGCTGTATCTATAGTGGAAGGATCTCTGTAATACTTGGATTGCTTACAGGCTAACTCTATTCTTCTCCGGTCAATAGTAGATCTTCTGGGGAATGAAATAACTGCAGAAGACAGATTTTCTGTAATATCAGCGGAGGTAATAGCCTTAGGAATGAGAGGCTTAGGATTATTTACAACCCAGTGTTCTGGAAATGTCAAGTCTTCCCATCGAATGGTCTGATGCTCAATTTTCTGATTCTTTGCATCAGTGAGGACAACTATACTTGACTTTGAGTCTCTGCTGGGTGTATGGCAGATGGCTGGCCAAAGGGTATTGGTGTGACGGAAACAACCCTTGGTCTGGATGGCTATATTATTTCTCTTTTTCTTCATATCAAAACCAGTTGTTTGGATCTGTAATTGCAAAATCTGATCTATGGTTTCGTCAAAGGTATACACAGAGAAATTGGGGTAACAGTCAAAGTAGACTGGGCCATCGGATAATGGAGCAACAATCCCACCTATTAGGGAATCTTTATATTTATTGTGTGTCATATCTCTTATAGTAGCAAGCAAAAAAGTATTTAGGCCTTTATGGGTTAAGGCATTGATCTTTACTCGGATACATCCTAAATGCAAATAATTTGTCTTTAGCCTTTTTGCCTCTGCCTATAGTTCTTTGGGTTTTAACAGAGATATAGTCTGTATATTATCTGAATTCTCCTAGACCTGGCTTACAGAATCTTTAATGCTTATTCTAGTGGCTGCAATCAAATGAAAAGCAGAAAGGTCACTATACACTTCTGAGGGAGCTATCTAGGGCAGTTCCCATCGGGCTGATGGCTGGGATTCTTCATAAGAAAGTTCAACAGAATTTAAAACTCTACTGGAGCTACTAGCAAACATTTCCCTTAATGGGTTTTCCTCAGCCTGTGAATCTCTCTCTTCAAGTTCTCGAAAGGAAACAGACTTTCTGAAAGATTCCATTCTTAAATGAGTATTTTAGTTTTGAATACCAACCTCAAGAACCAGACGTTACTGGCTCTGATACCAATTTTAAGCAGGGGCTCTTGTCACGAGCTTGCTACATAAAATTATGTAATTTGTATAAGTGTTTTCTGTGGAAGATAACATTTTTGGAGAATAAATGGTTTACCAATATATTCCGTGAATCTGAAATTTATAACATTTGTAAAATTTAAATTTGTAAACTACCAACTTTGAAATAAAATTAAATGTAACAAGTCCAAAATTAAAGATTAATGCTTTTAAAAGGAAATGAACGATGATTCATGTTATTAATAAGTTTGTTTTTTGTTTGACATGTTTTAATTAGTTTAGTTATATAAGTTAAAAGAGTTGTTTTCAGTATGATTTTTTGGATTTTGGGTGGTTGTAATTTGGTGGAAAAATTTGGGGTGAAATTTTGATTTGTGTTACTTAAATTGGTTTTTTCACTATATATATACATTAAGCGCCAACCCCTAGGGAACTTTGATCGTGCAGGAGTTATCCATCAAACTTGTGATTTCAATAAATTCCTTTCGAATTTTAGAGAAATTAAACTAGAAAAACCCACAGGAAAAGCTTCCAAACAATCACACTAAAGACAACACCTAAATTAAATACTTAAGTTGATGAGTATCAATTTACAATCAATATCAAAACATTTACTTTATAATACATCTTATATATGTTAATATTAAAAAATCATAAAGATTAAATAAATTATAAATTTATTTAAAATTATTATTGTTATCGTTATTATTATTATTGATAAAAAGAATTAACATATATACATTTCAAAATAGAATTATCTTTAGTGTGATGTTTTGGACTTTCCCTACAGAATTTGGTGGAAAATTTTGATGTGAAAATTTAATTTGTGTTATTTAAACTAGTTTTTTTACTACATATATGGAAAATTTGATGTGAAAAATTAATTTGTGTTATTTAACCTGGTTTTTTTAACTATATATATGGATTTAATACTCTAAAAAACACTTAGCGCACTGGGATTGTGCAGGGGTTACCCAAAACTTGTGACAACCTGTGATTTCAATAAATTCCTATTGGATATTACATTGAGATCTCTTTTATGCCATGTTGGCGGGATGCTCATCATGCATGAGTTTTTTGTCACGCTGATAGGAGCCTTTTGACTGAGAGTTCCTGTAGTGGATCCTCTCTTGGAGCCACTCCTACGTGAGGCCATTTTCCTTGTATGATAGCGACATCATTTCTTATGTACATCATCACTATTGACAACACTTAATGCAACGGCGTACACCATCTTGACATCGGGGCCCGGGGACATAGTCCCTCCTGGACGGACTCTGTTGTCAATGGTTTATGTTTTCATGTGTTGATTATTATCATGTTCCTCTTCTTTACAACATGCAGATGTATTCATTTATGTTCTTTTAAAAATGCAATTTAACACATTGTGAAAGTAAAAGGTCTTGGAAGGGTCCTTTGTCACACCTAGACCCAGATCAACTACTAGTGTAACCCCTTATTGTAATTAGTACAAACCCATTATTATATTGTTGTGCCCATGTAGTCCACATATTGTTATTATTGTGCCCCATAGAATCCCACTATTGTTATTATTGTGCCCTTACATTATTATTGTTATGTCGACTCTGATTATATTATGAACCCTTAGACTCTTACATATACAAAGGAGGTCTTGTCATTTGGAAAATCCAAGAATTGTTCATTTGTGTAATGTAAAGGAGGTTGCCCCCTTGAAGAGACTTATTTTGAAGGAATTTATCTATCTTTTCTATCTTTTTGTGAGCTCGTTTCATAACATATCACCTTCATTAGCGTTGGAGGATAAGGCTCCACAAGAGGTATGGACTGGTAAGAAACCCTCTCTTTCACATCTGAGGGTATTTGTATGTGATACATATGTACATGTTCCAAAGGAGAAAAGAACCAAGTTGGATAGTAAATCTGAAAAGTGCATCTTTATTGGGTATAAGGATGGTTTAAAGGGTTATAAGCTTTGGAACCCAGTGACAAGGAAGGTTGTGTACAACCGAGATATGGTGTTTAGAGAGGTGAAAGATGTTATTAAACATGAAGTCCAACCAAGGGAACCTGAGAAGATAGAGTTTGAACTTAAGGAGGAGGAGTCAGACTTACAGCAGAAGAGGAATCAGAAGATGAAGAGCCACAAAATCCAGTTGTGAGAAGATCAGTTCGAGAAAGTAGGTAGCCAGAAAGGTATAGTCCATCTACTTTCTATTCAAATTTTGCTTTATCTATTATTGATGATGATCCCAGAACTGTGAAGGAAGTAGTAGATTCAGAGGATGGAAAACTCTGGAAAGAGGCCATGGTTGATGAAATGGCATCTTTGCACAAAAATGAGGCTTGGGATCTGATGGAGTTGCTCGTTGGAAGGAAACCCATTGGCAGCAAATGGGTGTTCAAGAAGAAGACAGATGCAGAAGGAAAGGTGGAGAAACACAAAGCTCGATTAGTAGCAAAAGGCTATTCCCAAGTGTCGGGAATTGATTTTGGTGGTATTTTTTCTCCTGTTGCCAAGGTAGCTTCTATTAGATTACTTTTATCTGTTGCTGCTGCTTTTGATTTTGAGGTAGAACAGATACATGTGAAGACAACATTTCTTCACGAGGATCTCGAAGAAGAGATCTACATGAAGCAACCTGAAGGCTTTGCGGTGAAGGGTAAGAAAGAACTGGCATGCAAGTTAAAAAAGTCTCTGTATGGGTTAAAACAGTCACCAAGGATGTGGTATCAGAAATTTGATACATTTATATGGGGACTTGGCTTCACCAAAAGCAAAGAATATCACTGTGTGTATTTTTAATTAATTGGTGACCATGTTATTTATCTGATCTTGTATATGGATGATATGTTGTTGGTTGGAAATGACAAAGAAATTATCTAGGATTTGAAGACCCAATTGTCCTCCAAATTCGACATGAAAGATCTTGGTGCTGCAAACTATATTTTGGGCATGGAAATTAAAAGAGATCGGGCAAAGAGGAAGCTTGGTTAAACCAGAAGAAGTATATCAAGATAATACTGCAGAGGTTTAATATGCAGTACAGTAAATCGGTGAAGGTTCCTATTCCTATAGGTGTGAATTTATCTGTTGAACAGTGTCCCAAGACACATGAAGAGGAAGGGGACATGTCCCGTGTTGCATAGGAAAGTGCAGTCAGTAGCTTGATGTATGCGATGGTCCATACTAGACCAGACATTGCACATGCAGTGGGAATATTGAGTAGGTTTATGTCAAAACCAAGGAAGGAGCACTGGACAACAGTGAAGTGGGTTTTCAGGTATTTGTGTGGCACTAGTGATTATGGTTTGTGCTACCAAGGAAGACCAGGATTGGACATAGTGTTGGATATTCGTGGCTTTGTTGATGCAGATTGGGCTGGAGATCTGGATCAGAGAATATCTACAAGTGGGTATGTGTTTAACCTATTTGGAAGTTTAGTCAGTTGGATGAGTAAGAAACAATCTCTAGTGGCACTATTAACTACAGACGCA
Source organism: Pinus tabuliformis (assembly GCA_031772625.1). Taxonomy (NCBI): domain Eukaryota; kingdom Viridiplantae; phylum Streptophyta; class Pinopsida; order Pinales; family Pinaceae; genus Pinus; species Pinus tabuliformis. The sequence goes on along the minus strand of CM062820.1, from coordinate 73,483,261 downwards.
GAATACATGGTAGCCACTCATGCAAGCAAGGAAGTAGTTTGGTTGCAGAGATTGTGTTCAAGTATGGGGTTAGTAAAGGGAGCTATAAGGATAGACTGTGACAACAAAAGTGTAATTTTCTTGGCAAAGAAACCTGCTTATCATTCAAATACAAAGCACATTGATGTTCAGTATCACTTTGTGGTGGATATGATAGAAGACAAAAAGGTGTTGCTGGTAAAGGTGGACACTATGAAGAATACTACAGATGCATTGACCAAATCTATGAGCTCTGAGAAGTTCTCTTGGTGTAGAGAAACAATGGATGTTGCAGGTCTGGATAAATGACTAAGATCTCCTGTGGCCCCCTGTGGAAAGAAAACAACAAGTGGGAGAATGTTGGGTTGTGTTATATTCTTTCCACGACTAGCTACCCTAGTTAACTAGGGGGTTTAGAGGGGGGGTGGAGCCCCCTCTTCGTTGCGTCGATTGCGCAGCAGGGGGGTCATAGGGGGGTTTGAGGGGGGCGGTTAGCCCCCCTCTACGAGGTCCGGGGCAACGCCCCAGGGAAATTTTTTTTGGACCCTATATTAGGTGGGCGAACCTACCTATGGTTTTGTGCATGGTTTTTGCACATCGTTTTGGGCGCGATGGTTTTCGGTCCATGGTATTGGATGCTTTAGCATGTATATATATATATATATATGTATTGTAACATTGAAAGGAACATAATGAAAAATCAATCTGGTAGTCCCGGTTTTAGGATCCAGGGGAAAATCTCTGTGTATATTTGTTTTATGAGTTATGCTCTCGCATTGTTTATTTTCTGTGCTTTAGAATTCATATGTAGGTAATTTATGTACGGGGTTAAAACCTACAGAAGATGTCGATGATCACTTTAGAAGTGAGCCAATGCTATAAGTCAATGACCCCATCATGTACCAATTCTCTAATGTAGTGCATCTGGATCTCGATGTGTTTTGTTTGTTATCACCACACTGGATCTTTGCAAAACTTTAGTGTGATTTGATTATCACACCAAATGACAATTAGATGATGAAATATGATACCAAGATCAATGAAGAAGTTCTACAACTGATCTGGAGATAAAAATTTAGCTCAAAAATGAAAGTGACCAAAATATTTCAAACTAGCATGAAGTCGTAGCGTTCATTGTTCTTATAACATTGACACTTGTTTCGCCTCAATCTAAATTCGTATGACAAATTTATGATGTTATGATTATTTGGCTCAACAACTGAAAAACTGCAGGGTTGGCTGACTGGGCTAATGACTTGGAAGTTGTATTGCTGATGTCAACATGTCTACTGGGCACGTATGGACCAATCCTAGCTTGCCAAGTGGCAGCCTCATATAGGGAAGGATGGAGTGTTCTCGTTGATTTTGGATTTTCGTGGTTAAATTGGAGGATGCCACGTGGCCCAACCAGAGGCTGCCACGTGGCACAATTTGTTGGATAAAATTTCTGTATTGGATCCACAGGCCCAGTGGGATTGAACTTGTCACCTACCCCATCCAACTTCCAAGCCTTACCACTGCACCATACGCTTGTTACTTAACCTTTATACTTAACAGGTTATGGTTAAAGTTTCATTAGAGGCATGTTTTGGGAGAGGGGTCAGGTGGTGAGCCTCGACCTCTGGTCACCTTCCACTCTACACTAGTGACAACGCAATACAGAGGACTAAACACAAGCCCCAAACCATGGTCACACAGGCTTTCACTGGACCAAGATATACGGAATGAGGAGCTGGTGGAGGGGGTGAGGCTCTAGGCCCTAGCCCTAAATCACATGGCATCCCATGAGACTTAGCGTTGAGTATTTGGGAGCTCCATATTGTCGGTGTGTAACCACCGGCTAGTGATTCGTAGGTTTAGCGCAGCAGGGGCGACCAGTTAGCCCTGGTTCCCAGCAACATCACCCTTATATGACCTCAGCCAATAGGAAATGGAGCCTAGGGTTGCACGGGTGGGCCGTTGGCCCAGCCCTCGACCTTATGGCCAAGTTGCACTAGTTTTGCGCTCATGTAGGTTAATTTTCATTTAAAAGATACTACAATTTTCACCTTTGGTGGGTGAAATTGTCTCCCAAGTAGATTTCAGGGTGGAATTATTGCTCTATTTGCAGGTTTATCTAGTTTGTATGACAGATAACAGGAGAAGGTGGAGAGAGCCATAACTTGATGATCTTTTGGTCCTTTTAAGTCCAAGAAGAGTCTAGATAGGGGCTTTTAGGCATTATGAATCCAATGGAAGCCTCTATTTATTGATTGGAGCACTTCCAGAAGGAATTTTTACAGGTTTGAGTCTATGGGTTCCAGGGACGATCAGGGGTTTGAAGCAGTTTTTGAAGGATTTTGAGCATGGAGAGGACCTTGTAGGGGCTTTCTAGCCTTCATATCGTGAAAATTCCTAAACTAGATTCCCTACTGTAACAATTGATTATATTTCTCCTACTTGTTAGATTTACATGAAAAAGTTATTTGCAGTTTCCTACGACAAATATTGAAATACATACACTACACCCTTCACTTAATTAATTTATATGTGGAAACAAGAGACTGAGCAAGAAAGAAAATAAAACACAATAACACCGTTATTTTTGGACAAATGTCCACGGAAAAACCCAATGTGGGAAAACCGGTGCAACAGATCTGAGGGTTTATTATTATTAAGCAATAAGAAATTCTAAATACATCTCATAATATCTCAAGGGTTATTTAGTTACAGAGAGAGAAATAATGGCAAAAATATTTGTGAGATTACCTCACACAATCATTGAGAAAAATCTCGGTTGATCCGGTCACACGATGAGGTGCCTCTGGCAGGCCCTGCGCTGCCTTTGTCTAGTCCTCATGCAGTCCATGTGTCAGCCCTTCTAGGCACTGCGTCACCCAACTAACTAATCGATTTGCTGCCCAGAGTCACTGCTTTCAGCCTCTAGGTCTCACAACCCGACTCCTGACTTCTGAAACTAACTCTGCTACAAAATTTCAGACTCTCTCTCACCCTTTGTGCTACCTCTACCTACATTATCCTCTACATGAGAACTGTTGGATCACTCTCTACCTCTCTCTGCTGATGATTCTCTGGTTGAGAAAATCTCTCTCTCTCTAGATGTTATCTCTGCCCTTCAACTGCAAGAAATCTACTCGATCAGAATTTCCTCCTGTGAACTTCTCACTTCAGAAATTCAATCTCTTGATCTTTCGGTGTGTTTTTCCAAGTGACCCTCAAGCCTCAAATAATCACCTTGTTGGAAAATTCATCTAGAACTTCATCCCAAGAATGATAAAGAGGTTATGCAAACCGACACAAGGAAAGAAATAGGTGGAAAAGAGGATATTGGCATAGTTCCTAAGGAAACCTTCAAAGCAGAATAGATGCAGAAAGAGAACCCATAAGCCTAGGAGAGGCAAAGATTGGGTAGACTGTTTGTATAGTTTGTTGCTTTGTAAATTGTAAATGCTTGTTGTTGTCGTTACTTGTTTTGGGTACTTTGTAAAGTGAATAAGAATAATCACTATTTGCAACAAGTATGTTTTTCTTTGACATGTTATGTTGTTGGCTTGTTTATAAGTCCAAATGTTTGAGGACTTTTGGGATGAACAATGTTTGTCGTCTAGTTTGTCTACAGTTGCATCATGTACTCACTGATACAAGTGTTCAAGATGAAGCTTGTTGTGAATGAAATCTTTGATAAAGATTGTACAAGAAATGACTATGTTTTTGTGGAAAAAGCCAAATGTGTCATTGAATTATTACAGCCAGAGTACTTTTGTGTACAAGCACAGTTTGAGGACAGTGAAGCAAAGTTTGAATCAATGCATGGCAAGCATTGAATTGCTTCTGATTTCCAAGATGGAAAGTCAAGTTTGATTTCCATTTGGCCCTGCTTTTGCAATTATGGGGGTTAATGGGCATTTAAAATATCTGACAATTTGCACCTTTGGTAAGAGAAATTTTCGTCTCTGGAGCAGATTTTAGGGAAGAATTGTTGTTATGTTCGCAGGTTTATCCGGTTTGTAGGACAAATAACAGGAGAAGGTGGAGAGAGCCATAACTTGATTAGTTTTTAGTCTTTTGGAGCCCAAGAAGAGCCCAGATAGGGGTTTTTAGGCATTGAACAAATGGTACATGCAACAAACAATAAGTTTTTTTTACATATCAGATGATTTCTTTGACATATAAAGTCGAGAGTGGTTTTAATGCTTGGGATGAAATTTAACAATATTTGTACACATTTCTTCAAATAGAGATCTCCAATTTCAATTTTTCATTTTAGTGTAGTTTTCATTAGTTTTTGTCTTGATAATTGGACCGGGGAACTGGACTCAGCGTGCTATAAATATCAATAATTGAAATATATATAGCTACACAACAAAATCCTTCTTCAAAAATTATAAAAATAAAAATGTAAATAATACATCTATAAAAAACAAAATTCTATCTTTATGTTAATTTAAGAAGAACAATACAAATTTGAAGAAAAATTGTAAATACAATAAACTTTACTACAACAATACTCAACACTAAATTCAATCACTATACTAACTCACATTGCAAAAAGTTTTTCAAAATCTTTACAACACAAAAAGTTGTCTGAGGCCTTTACTTCTCTGGAATTGAAAAGAAAATGAATTACAAGTAACTCTACTATCTAGGCCTCAGTTTGGCCAATTTCTTGAATCTGCTTTTTCCTCTTGCATATGTTCTTTCATCTCCAACCCCAATATAACAAGTTACATGACTTCTTTCTTGCCCCCAATAAATAATACTTTGAGTGCCATTTCCCAGATATTAGGTTCAAAGTGTGCCTTTTGGACATCATTGAAGCCGTATTCCTCAAACTCCCTAAACACTATCAACGTATCTGTGCACCTCTGCATAATAATACCAGTAATAAGAGAGATTTATCCATAGGAACCCATGGATCAACTCCTTCCCTAAGTATAAACAACATTGATTCACTCAAATATAAGGCAAGCTTAAACATCGGCGTTTCGGCTCCGTAAATTTCACCTCATCGAAACGATTAGGGAAATTGCCAAACAGAGACAAAATCAATACGAGCTAGCGAAAGAGCAATCAGACAACTATGAATGGAAAGGACATGATTTTATGCGATACAGCTGTCAACCCGACTCAGTCAATTTGTGCGTCGTGGCGTCTGCAGGTGACAGGAATAAGACAGATCGACCTCACGCTTTTCACAGTATGATGCAACGGAAAGACTGAGGGTCGAAGAGTCAAACTCAATTTTAATGGAGAATTCATTATACAATGCATATGTTTGATGATGGAATTTCGTAACATATTCACATTTTCTTTTAATTTATTGTAAAATAAAAGAGGCCTGCGATGAAATCGAAGTTAGATTAAACTTTATATAAATTTATTCGTTTATATTTATATTTCATGGAAGGCTTCAAGCTACATGTAATGAAATAAATTATTACACGGGAAGTTTAAGTGTTTGGATTAATTTTTGAGAGTGGAAATAGATTAACATGATAAAAAACTCATGAAATATTTAATATCTTGAAGCTGACAACTAAATCAGATTTTCAAAAATTTCTCTCTAATTTTATTATAATCTTACTAAAATTTCTATTATTTTTAAAACTAATTTATAGGTATTTTTAGAATAAGCTATAAATATAAATATAAACATAAACATGGGCAATTCGTTTCTTATTTATGATTTTATGATTTATGATTTAGAGCACATTAAAAACCGTTATAAAAGAACACAGACGAAACTTTGAAAAATTAGAAGACGCGTGGATTGTTCGACCCTCGTGTTAACAGCTCAAAAGTGAAATTCCGAGATCGTGATAACATGCTGTCTTTCACTATAGTGGATGACAGATTTTTGTCGGTACATCTTGGTGGACCGCACAGGCTTGACATTTTGTGCAGATTGGACTCGTTCTCCGCGTCTTCCCTCTCTGTTTATCGGACGCGAAAATTGACCGAGTCAGCATGGACTGCATCCTCTTCAACTTCAACTTGGACTGCATCCTCTATAAGAAGCTCAGTACCCTCCAACTATCAGCAAACATATTCGTTTCTACCACCCCATTTCGCTCTTATCTTCTGTGTTTCATCGTTTTCTTCCAAATATGATGATGAGGACTCTAGTGTGCATTGGGTTAATGGCTGTGTTTGTAGCCTTCATACATATCAACGCTGTGAATGGGCAGCTGAGCTCAACGTTTTATGCCAAATCGTGTCCGAGGTTGCCGTCGATAGTGAAATCAGTGGTGAAGCAAGCGGTCGCTAAGGAGAAAAGAATGGGAGCGTCCCTGGTCCGCCTTCACTTTCACGATTGCTTCGTCAATGTAAGAAAGAGTTTTATTTAGTCGAAAATAATGACTTATCCCCAACCATTTCTACCTTGTTTGTCTGATCATGGTGAAATTTGGATTCGGTTGCCTTGCAGGGGTGCGATGGTTCAATCTTATTGGATGACAACGCGACGTTTACCGGAGAAAAGACTGCAGGCCCAAACGCCAATTCTGCGAGAGGATTCGAAGTAATAGACAGCATCAAAACTCAAGTGGAGGCAGCCTGCAGTGGAGTCGTGTCGTGTGCAGACATTCTCACCATTGCTGCTCGTGACTCTATTGTTGAAGTAATCATCTATATCTCTTTCATTCAATTAGGCGTTAGTGATAAATAAAACCTGAATCAAAGAATTCTTTCTAATTACTTGTGATTACAATTTGTTAGCTTCAAGGCCCAACATGGACGGTAATGCTTGGAAGGCGAGACTCCACGACTGCGAGTTTAAGCGCTGCAAACAACAACATTCCATCTCCCGCGTCCAGTCTGAGCACACTCATCTCATCTTTTCAAGCTCACGGTCTTTCTACCAAAGACCTTGTTGCACTCTCAGGTATAATATTACTTGTGGAGCCATCATGTTAACAAATCATATAACTTTCATGTAATTATATTGAACTCTTATCACGAGCTCTTGTAATTGTTATTACAGGTGCTCATACAATTGGTCAATCACGATGCGCCTTTTTCAGAACTCGGATCTACAACGAAACCAACATTAACGCTGCTTTCGCTACATCTGTAAAGGCAAACTGCCCCAGCGCTGGTGGCGACAGCAACCTCTCTCCCTTAGATGCGGTCACCCCAATCACATTTGACAACAAGTATTACTCTAATCTTAAAATACAGAAAGGACTTCTCCACTCCGACCAGCAGCTCTTTAATGGAGGTTCTACAGATTCTCAGGTTACTGCGTACAGCACCAATCAGAACAGCTTCTTTATAGACTTTACAGCTGCCATGGTGAAGATGGGAAATATTAGCCCTCTCACTGGCACTAACGGGCAAATCCGCAAAAACTGCAGGAAGTCCAATTAGTCTCTCTGAAGATTGTATTCTCCGTATTCGTTCAGCTTATTTTTTCTTTGTAACATTGATTTTCGATCGGCTAGTGAGTCTTCAAATCGAAGCTCTAAAAGAAAGCAATAAACTACATTTCTGAGATTATGTTAAGAGTTGTATGCAGTTCAGACCATAATTCCAATTTTGCATCCCAATGCCCTTGGACTTGTAGAAGGATTTACTTGTCGTCTTTAAGCCGAAACGTTCTTGCATTCCACTTCGATATCATGATGTATTGTTAAATAATTTATTGCAAATATTAATTTATAGTTTTGATAAATGTTGTTAAAAATATATACAAGTTTACTGTCAGAATTTTCATTGTTGGAATTCTAAGTTATGTAACTACGAAATATGATATAAAATCTGTTTGAATTAATAATTATACCCATCCAAATTATTTAGCAAACCTAATATGATGGGGCTACCTGCTATGACCCTTAAATCCTAAACGCTCAATTTTTTCCAAAGAGATAGCCTCGCAATCTTCCATAACTTCAATTATAATATATTTCAATTGTCAATATGATATCCAGGATGATTCTTGCAACATATTAAATATTGAAAGGAAACAAAGAATTTTTTCATTAAATTTTTGATAGCTTAAAATAGTGGTTAATAAAAAATGTCTTTTACTTATTGTTGAACAATTTATCAGAAAATTAGTAAATGTAATAGAGAGGGAATGTTGAAATCTAATTTCAACTGCGCTCCCCAAAACCACCGCAGCAAAACCACAAACCCGTTTGAGGCATATCGGACCGCTCTTTGGTATGGAGTGGTTTCCGTACACAAGGGCCCGATAAAATTTCGAGTTGACGCGTGGCTCTCCCCATACGTCAGCCAACGTAATATTTCGGGAGGTAAAGTTCAACCCAAAATTGGCTTCCGAAATTGATCTCCGCCGTCCGATCTGCTCCCGCGCTCTCCGCCGTCGATCGCCTGAAGCTGCATACGGGCCTGCATCAAATCAAGGATTGCGTGGAGTAAAATACAAGCTTGGTTGACTGCAGACTTTCTCCATGAAGACATTTAATGAATTTCTCCTTATTCATAGAAAGTAGGTGAATATTTAAGTTTTATATACGGCACGTAAAGTTTGTTTTAATTATGTTCGTTGTATGTTTTGAAATATATGTTGTGTTTTTTTTTAAGTTTCTCATATATTACGAGCCAAGTAAAAAAAATGTGCTCTGTAATTTTTGTTGCAACAAAGAAACAAAAGGTGTGTGGCTGAAGCGAAAAGTGTGTGTTGACTTTTCTGAAGAAATATAGTTTTGCACAGCAGTGCATGAAGACAGAGGGTGGAGCGCATGTATTTTCCATGAGGTGAACTTTGTTGATTTTTGAAAAAGGAAATGCACAGCAGTGCGGGGAGTGAAGCAAACATATAATGTTTTGAGCTTCATATGTAATTTTTTTTTTTGCAGTATGAGTAAATTAGTTTTACAGCAGTAAATGTAAATGGGTTTTTACACACCAGCAGTGTAAATACTCAGGAGGAGACAGAGTTCGTTGTTTGATGGTTGAATGTTTTTTTTTGTGGTGAATCCCTCCCAGCAAAGAGGATGAATATGTATCAGGCATATATTTTAATAAATAGAAATGTTTTTATGGTGGTGAAATACTCTGTTCCTCAGTAATTTTTTTTAAGCTTCCCTGTGCACAAAAAGATCCTGTGGAGGTGAAACAGAGCATTGCCTCTGTGGAGTTTATTTTCTTTGTTTTTGGGATTTTCTCAGAAAAATCCCCAACAGTGGTATCAGAGCAGGTTTAGGCTCTTTGAAGGTGACAAAGAAGCTGAAGGGAGGAGTTTGTTGCAGCAGTAAAACTTGTCAAGTAGAGTGAAGGCTCAGTCAAGAAAATACTCAGGTATTTCACAAAGTTTTTTTATGTGTTGCTGAAGAATCAGTCAGTGTTTTAAAATACACAGTCAAGAAATTGAAGCATAGTTGAGGCTGCAAGAATGGCTGGCACAAGCACCAGTAATAGCATGGGTATGCAGCTCCCATTATTTGATGGTAAAAACTATGACTATTGGGCAATAACAATGAAAGCCTTGTTTGCTTCCCAAGACTTATGGGAAATAATTGAGGAAGGTTTTGAACAACCAGCAGATGAAAATGAGTTTAATGCATTAACTCAAGGAGAGAAGGATCTATTAAAGAGCTGCAAGAAGAATGATTCAAAAGCCCTTTTCTTTTTGTATCAAGCAGTGCATGGAAGCGTGTTTCCAAGGTTAGCAGCAGCTAAGACATCCAATGAAGCATGGCAAACCCTCAAGACAGCCTATCAAGGCATGGAGAGAGTGAAGACAGCAAAACTACAATTGCCGAGGAAAGATTTTGAGAATCTGTGCATGAAGGAGTCAGACAACATTGACTCATTTTTCACACATGTAATTGGTTTGGTCACACAGATAAGGACTCATGGAGAAACCCTTGAAGATAGGAGGATTGTGGAGAAAATATTGAGGGTCTTACCCTCAAAGTTTGATGCGATTGTCACCACCATTGAAGAGACAAAGGATCTCTCAAAATTTTCAGTTGATGAGCTACATGCATCACTGATAACACATGAGCAGAGGTTGAGTAGGAATGAAAACTCATCTCTAGAGCAAGCCTTCAAGACCCAGATGTCCTTTGGAAGAGGAAGAGGTCAAGGCAGAGGAAACAAAAGAGGAAGAGGCAGAAGCCAGAACAGAGGTGGAAGGAACAACCCAGCAAATGCACAAGGAAGAGGCAGCAATCCAAATCAGAACCAAGGCCAAGGCAGCAGCCAACAAAGAGGACAACATCATGCTCAAGGACAAAGGTATGAAAAATCCAATGTCCAATGCTATTATTGTAAAAAATATGGGCATTATGCCAGTGAATGTAGAAAGAAGCAGCATGATATGAGTGATAGACAAAATGCAAATGTTACTAGAGAAAACATCAGCCAAAATAATGTGTTGTTAGCATGTAACATGGCTGAAACAAACAGTGAAGACATATGGTTTTTAGACTCAGGTTGCAGCAACCATATGACAGGAAACATAGCCTTCTTTTCTGCCCTAGATAAAAATGTGAAATCAGAAGTCACACTAGGAACTGATAACAAAATCTCTGTTATGGGAAAAGGAGAGGTAAAAATATTTACAAAGCAAGGAGAAAGGAAAACCATAGCAGATGTCTACTATGTCCCTGGAATGAGATGTAACCTCTTGAGTATTGGACAGCTTGTCCATAAGGGGTACAATGTTTTCTTTAAAAATGATGTATGTACCATCATGGATATAACACCCAGCAAAAGATGCATTGTTGAAGTGAAGATGACGAGGAACAGGATGTTCCCTCTTAGAATCAGGGCAGATTTGAAAAACAAGAATGAAATTGCAGCAGTTACCCAAGAGGCTTTCCAAAGCGTGCCAAAGGATGAAAATTGGTTGTGGCACTTAAGATTTGGACATCTCAATTTTGGAGGTCTAAATTTGTTGAGTAGGAAAGGAATGGTAAGAGGATTACCATTGATAGAGAAACCAGACAGCCTATGTGAAGGCTGCATATTGGGGAAACAACATAGAGAAAGTTTTCCATCAGGGAAGAGCATAAGGGCAAAGGCACCCTTAGAAATCATCCACTCAAATTTATGTGGACCAATGCAAAATCCATCATTAGCAGGCAGCCAATATTTCCTAACATTCATTGATGATTTTACAAGAAAAACTTGGGTATATTTCCTTAAAAACAAAAGTGAAGTGTTTGAAAAATTCAAAAATTTCAAAGCATTTGTGGAAAACCAAAGCGGGCTGCATATTAAAGTTTTGAGAACTGATAGAGGAGGTGAGTATATCTCCAAGGAATTCCTAAGATTTTGTAGAGAAAATGGAATTCACAAACAGTTTACAGCAAGGTACACCCCACAGCAAAATGGAGTTGCTGAAAGGAAGAACAGGACCATCATGGATATGGCGAGGAGCATGTTGAAGGCAAAGCATTTGCCAAATGATTATTGGGCTGAAGCTGTAAATTGTGCAGTGTATATTTTGAATAGGTGTCCTACAAAAGCAGTGTTGAACAAAGTGCCGGAAGAGGCATGGAGTGGGAGAAAGCAAGGTGTCACCCACATGAGAGTTTTTGGATGTGTGGCCTATGCACACATACCATATCAGCTAAGGAGGAAGTTGGACAGCAAAGGGGAGAAATGCATCTTCATTGGATACAGTGAAGAATCCAAGGCATACAGGTTGTATATCCCATCCACCAAGAAATTTTTTGTCAGCAGAGATGTTCAATTCATTGAGGAGGAAGCTTGGAATGGAAGCATAGAGAAAACAGTGAATGTTAAAAATTGTTTGTCTCATGATGAAGATGAAGAGGAGGTGGTTGAAATGCATCCCCAAACAGCAGCGCCAACACAAGGACAGCAAGGGACACCCTTGAGGATAAATGAGAGTGCTTCTCCAAGCACACCACAAGGAGGAAACTCAAGTGCATCATCAAGCACTTGCACACCAAATGAAAGAGGTAAGAAGTTTAGAAATCTAAGTGATATTTATGATGAAGGAATGAATTCCTTATTTGCCCTGTATTGTCATGTTGATGATCCTATTCATTTCGAAGATGCAATCAAATATAAGAAATGGATAGAAGCTATGGATGAGGAAATGAATGCCATAGAGAGAAACAAAACATGGGATTTGGTTGAGCTACCAAAAGATAAAGAAGTCATTGGAGTAAAATGGGTTTACAAAACCAAGAGCAATGCTGAAGGCAAGATAGAAAGGCACAAGGCAAGGCTGGTTGTCAAAGGATACAAGCAGCAGTATGGAAGAGATTATGAGGAGACTTTCGCACCGGTTGCAAGAATGGAAACCGTGAGAGCAGTGTTGTCCATAGCAGCACAAAACAAATGGAAAGTCTACCAAATGGATGTGAAGTCGGCATTCCTAAATGGAGTGTTAAAAGAAGAGGTGTACATTGAACAACCTCTCGGCTATGAGAAGAAAGGTGAAGAGCACAAAGTGTGCAAATTGAAGAAAGCTCTTTATGGGCTGAAGCAAGCGCCAAGAGCATGGTACAGCAGAATAGATTCATATCTATTGGATAATGAATTCGACAAGTGTGAAGGAGAACCCACCGTCTACATCAAAGAAAAAGATGGTAAAATTTTGATTGTTGTCTTGTATGTTGATGATGTGATTTTCACAGGTAATGATGATCAGCTCATTAAGAATTTTAAATCAGTCATGAAAGAGGAATTTGAAATGACTGACATGGGTTTCTTGAGATACTTCTTAGGCATAGAAGTAGATCAAAATGAAAAAGGAATTTTTATCTCACAAGCAAGATATGTAAATCAAGTATTGAGCAGATTTAACATGCAAGAATGCAAGGCTGCAATCACTCCCACAATAATGGGATTAAAACTCAGCAGAGAGGACAGCAGCAAGGATTTTGATCCTAGTTTGTACAAGAGTATTGTTGGCAGCCTTATGTATTTAACAGCTACTAGGCCTGACATTATGTATGCTGTTAGCTTAATTTCCAGATTCATGGAGAGACCAAAGGAGGCACATTGGCAGGCAGCAAAAAGAATTTTAAGGTATGTCAAAGGTACCAAAATATTTGAAATTTTATATAATGTCTCAGAACATTCAGATTTGGTTGGCTACACTGATAGTGATTGGGCTGGAAGTGTAGATGATCGGAAAAGCACTTCCGGTTATGTTTTTCACATGGGTTCAGGAGCCATTTCATGGGCTTCTAAGAAGCAGTCCATTGTAGCATTGTCTACAGTAGAGGCTGAATATGTGGCAGCTACAGCAGCAGCATGTCAAGCAGTGTGGATGAGAAGAATGTTGAGAAGCTTAGGCCAAGAGCAGGCAAAAGCGACAGTGATTTTTTGTGACAATAGCTCAGCTATTGCATTGTCAAAGAATTCAGTGTTTCATAAGAGAACGAAACACATTGATACAAGGTTTCACTACATCAGAGAATTGGTGAACAATGGAGAAATTGTCCTAGAACATTGCAGGACTCAAGAACAGGTTGCAGATATCTTGACAAAGCCACTGGATCAGAAAAGCTTTGAATTTTTGAGGAAGTGTCTGGGTATGACCGAATGCCCAGCAGTTGAAATTAAAGGGGAGTGTTGAAATCTAATTTCAACTACGCTCCCCAAAACCACCGCAGCAAAACCACAAACCCGTTTGAGGCATATCGGACTACTCTTTGGTATGGAGTGGTTTCCGTACACAAGGGCCCGATAAAATTTCGAGTTGACGCGTGGCTCTCCCCATACGTCAGCCAACGTAATATTTCGGGAGGTAAAGTTCAACCCAAAATTGGCTTCCGAAATTGATCTCCGCCGTCCGATCTGCTCCCGCGCTCTCTGCCGTCGATCGCCTGAAGCTGCATACGGGCCTGCATCAAATCAAGGATTGCGTGGAGTAAAATACAAGCTTGGTTGACTGCAGACTTTCTCCATGAAGACATTTAATGAATTTCTCCTTATTCGTAGAAAGTAGGTGAATATTTAAGTTTTATATACGGCACGTAAAGTTTGTTTTAATTATGTTCGTTGTATGTTTTGAAATATATGTTGTGTTTTTTTTTAAGTTTCTCATATGTTACGAGCCAAGTAAAAAAAATGTGCTCTGTAATTTTTGTTGCAACAAAGAAACAAAAGGTGTGTGGCTGAAGCGAAAAGTTTGTGTTGACTTTTCTGAAGAAATATAGTTTTGCACAGCAGTGCATGAAGACAGAGGGTGGAGCGCATGTATTTTCCATGAGGTGAACTTTGTTGATTTTTGAAAAAGGAAATGCACAGCAGTGCGGGGAGTGAAGCAAACATATAATGTTTTGAGCTTCATATGTAATTTTTTTTTTTTTTGCAGTATGAGTAAATTCGTTTTACAGCGGTAAATGTAAATGGGTTTTTACACACCAGCAGTGTAAATACTCAGGAGGAGACAGAGTTCGTTGTTTGATGGTTGAATGTTTTTTTTGTGGTGAATCCCTCTCAGCAAAGAGGATGAATATGTATCAGGCATATATTTTAATGAATAGAAATGTTTTTATGGTGGTGAAATACTCTGTTCCTCAGTAATTTTTTTTAAGCTTCCCTGTGCACAAAAAGATCCTGTGGAGGTGAAACAGAGCATTGCCTCTGTGGAGTTTATTTTCTTTGTTTTTGGGATTTTCTCAGAAAAATCCCCAACAGGGAACAACTATACAATTCATAAAAATTAATTATTTTATCTCATTTTATGATAATTAGGATTTAATTTTCTCTAATATTACATATATGACACTCGCTAAAACAACATAAATATCATCACACAAGTGAGCAATTTTCTTTATACATTTCATCTAATAGTTTAGATGCATTCATTCTAAGGGTAGAGGGAGGGAAATCAATTCTCAACTACACATCTAAATTGCATCTGCTTCTATGTGCCTCCACGTGACTATAAATTCTGAACTACTCGTATGAATTCACATGAGCTTTATAACCAAACAGTCAACTCCAATTTAGCCGACTCCAATTTAGCCGAATATTGAAGACAAAAATCCAGTAAGGCAAACTCATCTAATTCAGCTCTAATGAGATTTAGAACACCCAAGAATGTAAAGGAAGACTGCTTTTAAACTCAACACATATCGCTCTAATGAGCCAGATCCTATCAAACCAAGTTCTTGAATGTACATCCTTGAATATCCCCTTCTCCACCCCTACCTCTCATTTTCTTTTAAATTTTTGCAAAGTAAGCAAGGTGCAAATGCTCACCAAACTTCAATCTGAACATAAGAATGTTTATTTGATTTTATTTTGTATTTTTACATGGAAAAATAAGATGTATTTCACAATTTGAGCATAGGTGGATGAGGGTGATATCCTCTCCAATAAGCAAGAAAGAATTCAATAATTATTATACAGAGAAGCAAAAAATGTATTTTACAATTTGAGGACGGGTGGATGAGAGTGATCCACTACACTAATTAAAAAAACATTCAAAAATTATTGCAGAGAAATGAGATGTATTTTACAATTTGAGAATGACAATGAGTGAATAAGAGTGATTCATTAACTTTAATAAATATGTCGAAGTCCAAAGATACATATCTTGGATTTACAGAACACAAATTGGCACTCCTATCAAATGTTAAAATACAGAATATGCAAGTTTCAACCTGACAACTTTGAATGCATTTCAGACCTGTCATGTTAAGATGGATCTCTATTAATATATAATTTATAAAATTCCAGTTGCGCTATGGACTATATACGAATTATCATTTTAGATTGCATTTAGAGCTCAAATTCTACAGGTTTGCAGCTGGTCATAACTTCTATAATTGAATCATTTGTATGGAGTAACGAGTTATAAACAAAGCCTATTATAATGGGTCAGAACTTCGAATAACAAAATGTGCAGTTGAAGCATATGTCAAAATAGATTTTAAGATGGTTGATTTAATGGATCTCATATTCTCAATGCACCTAATAATAAAGAAATCAAACCATGTTACATTTGTATGTAAATTTTACAAACCACACAAACAATTCTTCATGTCTATGTAAATTTTAAAACTCATCCAAAAGCAATGGATACAAAGTTTGTCACTCACTGGTGGTGAAGTTGATAGAATGTTGAACTGTGTACAAAGTTTCGTCCATGTAAATTGTAAAGTATCATTCAGAGCCAATGACTTCAAAGTACTGGTGAAGTTGAAAGAATGTTGAACTATGTGTAGAATTCCATTCTTGCTACCCATTAAAAAATGACATGAGGCCTAGAGGATTCTAAAAATTGTTTCACAAAAGCCACCTGCAATCCATATCTCAAAAAATGGCAACAATCCTGCCATCATGCCAACAATTAATCTAAATTTGGTCTCCCAGTGACCACTAATCCAACATGGGCTTCTTCTCTACACCAAGCTAAATCATTTATATCAAATATTGAAGGCAAACACAAAGGATAAGAAGTACCCAACATAAGAAGGACCCAACATAAATTGGTAACTGTTGTTTTCGAGGCCATCGTGCAGTGACATAATAAGCATTGGTACATAATATTGTTGGAATAATGTAGAAATGATATGTCTAGATAGAGTTGATGAAATGTGTTGTTTTCTCGTAGTTAGTGTTTAACTCTATCTGTCATGAGTTGTGTCTTCGTAGTTTGTGTTGTGAGTTGGTGATCTGAATTATCTGGAACTAGATTGTCCTAGAAGCTTTCTATGTGGGCCTATATAATGTAATGGTTGTCCAAGCAATAAGATTTGATTTCATTCTTGTGCATATCTTTGTTTTTTCTAATATGGTGAGCTAGAGAGGGAGATCTAGTGAGGCTTCAGATTTGAGAACAAGAGGACCCAGATCTGTGAGGGTTGTGAAATAGAGGGTTGTGAGATCATGTTGTTATGGTGTTGCTCCCATTTTTTTTATGTTATTTGGTTGAGGAATATTGTTGAATCGTTGTGTCTGTATGTAACTACATTCTTCATAAGTGAGATGCCCATGGAAGTATATAGCCGTCGCAACCATCATAACTGTGCAAAGTCTATTGGTCAGAGTCATAGTGTGTAATTCATTGTGCTGGAGGGTGTGGATTACAATTAATTGGAAAGTGAATATTTTATTCACCATCATTCGTGCCCTAAGTTGAAAGGTATGATTTGATTTTTTAAATCAAGCCAAGCCATAAGTTTGAGGTTAATTTCTCATGGAAGAGTAAATTGGAGTAATAAGGAGCCCTTTCAAAGATGTGAATTCTTATCATGTATTCACGTATTTAAATTTCTTTTATTTTTGTTTTGAGAGAAAATTGTGAATGAGGTATGGAGGCATAAGGAGTTAAAAATTTGGTGAAAAAATATTTATGGTGAAAATTTTGTTTTTATTTATTGGTGAAAATTATTTTTATAGTTATTTTTGGTGAAAAGAGTTAAAAAGGTGTTGGGTGTTTTTTTGTTTGGGTGAAAGAATTTATTCGAAAGCTTTTTTGGGAGCATAAATTGTGTTGGGTGAAAAGGAGAAATAAGGAGTATTTTTTGTCTTTGTTTTTTATTTGAAGCAAGATAGAGTCTTGTTTTTTTTAGATCTTGTGCATTTGGTTTTGGATCTGGTGAATTTGAATGTTGATCTCATGAATTTGGGTGTAGATTTGGTGGATTTGGGTGCGTTTTGTTGATTGGGGACAAAGTTTTTGTCATTTTTTTGGCTGAAACTTATTTGAATAAGTCCACATGTCTTATGGAGGAAATTATGCAAATTGGAAATTCAAGGTATTAACAGTTTTAGAGGGAAATAATTTGTGGCCCATAGTGAGTGGGGCAGAACCCAAACCCACTGCTGCTGCAACTATTCCAGAATGGGAAAAAAGGGAAACAAAAGCAAAGGTGTTGCTACGAATGTCATTTAAGGACACCATCATTCCTCATATTAGGGATCATAAAACATCCAAAGAAACATGGGATGTTCTCAAAATCTTGTGTGAAACAACTAATACTAACCATATTTTTTCCTTGAAGATCAAGCTTTTGTCAATTAAAATGGAGGCCAATGAAAGTATAAGCAATTTCATTTCCCGTGTCAAAGAGCTAAGTGATAAGTTAGGAGACATTGGTGAAAAGGTGTCTAATACTAACTTGGTCACCATCAGAGTAAATGGCTTAGTACAAGATTATCAATTTTTTGTTTCAAGTCTTTCGGCTAGAGAGAAGTCTCATGCTTTTGATGAATTGATAGGTATTCTTCCACAAGAGGAAGAGAGGATGAATAAATTAAATTTGGGCTCAAACAGTTCAGGTTTGGCATTGGTAGCCAAGGGTAAGAAACCATAGAAAGGCAAGCCATGGGACAAAAGCAAAGGAGGAAATTTTCAAGAAAAACAGAAAGGTATGACACAATCTAAATTTACAATTCATGATAAGAGAAATGATGATTGTTAGTATTGTGGCAAACCTGGACACCATGATAAAGATTGCTATAAAAAAATATATAATGAGTCTAAACAAAGAAACATAAGGCATATTGGGAATTTTGTGGACAAAGACACCTCAATCAATGATGTATTTAAAAATCTCAAATTGTTTATTTCTGATGTTGCATTGTCTGTTGAGACTGAAGATGTGAATGCTTGGCTCATTGATTCTGGTGCATCACTCCATAAGGATTGGTTTGATGAATATCATGAGAAAATAAATGGAACATGTGCTTATCTAGGAGATAACAAATCCCTTCAATTTCAAGGTTATGGAATAATAGGTTTGATGTTACCTAATGGAAAAGAGAGACAAATCCATGATGTGATGTATGTTCCTGCTATCAAAACGAATTTAATTTCTATTTCTGCTATTGTTGATCAAGATCTAAAGGTGGAATTTGTCAAATCATAGTGTGTTGTTAAAGATATCGAGGATCGCTACAAGGTTATTGCCACAAGTACCAGAGTTAGAGGTTTGTATAAGATGAATGTGACCAGGACAGGGCATCAAGCATTGACATCTACGACAATGTCAGCAAAAAAGTTATAGCATCAAAGGTATGGACATTTAAATCACAATGATTATGTTAGTTCAAAGAAAAACAATGGTTGAAGGTGTTTCTGTTATGAAGAATAATCATGTTGAATGTGAAGCATGTGCACTTGGCATGTAACATAGAGAGGAATTTCCTATGCATGAAGAAAAAAGGCAAAGAGAAATACTTGAATTAATTCATACTGATGTATGTGGACCTATGCAAACGAGATCTCTTGAAGGAGCATTGTACTTTCTTATTTTTGTTGATGATAGATCTAGATACATTTGGGTCTATTTCATAAGAAATAAAAGTGATGTTTTTGAGTACTTTAAGGAATTCAAAAACATGATGGAAAAACAAACTAGGAAATATATCTAAATTCTTAGATCTTATCAGGGGGGGGAATACAAATCAAGAGCTTTTAATCAATATTGCAAGAGTCATGGGATTCTACAACAAGTTACAGTGCCTGATACACCTCAGCAAAATGGAGTTGTTGAGAGGAAGCAATGTGCATGGAGCATGCTTCAAGGTAAAAATATCTCTAATGGTTTTTGGGCTGAAGCCATTAATACTGCTGCTTATTTGAAAAATAGGAGTCCAACCAAAATTTTAGATCTAAAAACACCTTTTGAAGCATTTTATGGATATAAACCAAAATTGAATATTTAAGAGTTTTTGGATGCAAGGAATTTTCTCATATTCCAAAAGATGAAAGAAGAAAACTTGATGAAAAATCAATTAATTGCACATGCGTTGGTTATAATTTTGATGATCAAAAGGCACACAAGTTTTTTGATCCTAGTTCACATAGATTTCTTGCAATTACGGATGTGGTGTTTCATGAAAATATAGATGAAGGTGATAAAATGAATAACACAGGTGTATGGCATGATATTGATGATTGTGTCAAAATAGAAGCAAGTTTTGAAGAGGAGCAGGAAAAGGTACAACAACAGGTACAAGAACAGGTGTAGGTTCAAGAGCATCAAGCATCCAATAGTCATGACACTCCAAGAAGATAATGTGAGACTCCACAAAGAAGGAAGAAGGATGAAAGTAGTAAAACTCTAAGGAGTTCATCATGTCAAATTCAACCACCTATAAGGTATAAACATTATGAATTCATGTCTCATGTAATGAATGTTGTAGAACCCTCAAGTTATGAAGAAGCTAAAGAATATAAAGAATGGAGAGATGTAATGAATGAGGAATATAACTCTATAATGAAGAATGACACATGGGAATTAACAGAATTGCCTAAAGATAATGTCCCCATAGGATGCAAATGGTTTTTCAAACCAAAGTTTAATGTTGGTGGTAGTATTGATAAGTATAAAGCTAGATTTGTTGCAAAAGGCTATTCATAAAAAAAGGTATTGATTATGAATATACTTTTGCACCTATAGCTAAACTGAATACAATTAGAATCATGATTACATTAGCTACGAAACAAAATTGGAAAATGCATCAGTTAGATGTCAAATCTTCTTTCTTGAATGGTGAATTAAAAGAATAATTTTATTTGGTTCATCTCGAAGGGCTTGTAAAGCAGGGACAAGAGCATCTTGTTTGCAGGTTAAATAAATATTTGTATGGTTTGAAGCAAGCACCAAGATCTCGGTATGTCAAAATTGATTCATTCTTTTATGAAAAAGGTTTTGTGAGAAGCAAAAGTGATCCTAACTTGTACATAAAGATAGATGAAGATGGGAACATTGCATTGATATCCTTGTATGTTGATGATCTTATCATAACAGGCAGTGCACTCAGGTTGATTGAAGAAATTAAAATCCAGTTGTCATAGGTATTTGAAATGAAGGATCTTGGGGACTCTTTCATTATTGTTTGGGTCTTGAAATTTGGAGGGAATCTGGTAAGGCAATCATCACACAAAGAAAATATGCAAAGACAATCCTTGAAAGATTTCATATGTTTGAATGAAAACGAGTGTCTACTCCTTTGGAACATGATGCCAAATTGTACAGTGATGATGGAGCTAAGGAACTGAATGGAACTTTGTATCATCAATTCGTGGGAAGTTTGAACTACCTCACCACTACCAGGGCAGATATAACATATTATGTCAGCGTCCTTAGTTAATTTATGGCTAAGCCTTGTGAAAGCCATTGGAAAGAAACAAAGAAAGTCATTCAATATCTGAAGGGAACACTTTATTTTGGTATTTTGTATACTTATGAATCTGATGTTGGGTTGGCAGGTTTTTTTTGATTCAGATTGGGCTAGAAATCCCGATGATAGAAGATCAACCTCTAGATATGAATTCAATTTAGGATCGGGGATCGTATCATGGAGCAACAAGAAACAACCAACTGTTTCTTTGTCATCCACAAAAGCTGAATACAAAGCCTTGACCAATGCAACTTGTGAAGATATTTGGTTAAGGATGATTCATGAAGATGTTGGAGAAAAACAAAGAGGACCAACAAGCATCAAATGTGACAACTAGAGTTCCATGAAGCTGGAAAATAATCCAATTTATCATGCCAGAACAAAATATATTGAAGTCCAACATCATTTTGTAAGAGAAAAGATACAATCAAATGAGCTTCATTTAGTCTATTGTAATACAAGTGAGAATGTAGCTGACATATTCACCAAGACTCTTGGAAAGATGAACTTCAAAATTTGTAGACAACAACTAGGCATTGTTGAAAATCCATTTCTCCATTAAGAGGGGATGTTGGAATAATGTAGAAATGATATGTCTAGATAGAGTTATTGAGTTGTGTCTCGTAGTTAGTGTTTGAGTCTATCTGTCACGAGTTCTGTCTTCATAGTTTGTGTTGTGAGTTGGTGAGCCGAATTATTTGGATCTAGATTGTCCTAGAAGATGTCTATGTGTACCTATATAATGTACTGGTTATCCAAGTAGTTTGATCAATGAGATTTGATTTCATTCTTGTGAATCTCTCTATTTTTCTGATAAATATACATATATTTAAGCCCCTTTTTCATTTTTACTTTCACCACCAGGGGACAATGTACTGAAAACATTCTTATTGGACTTGACTATGTATTTAGATTAATTTTGTTGCCATGTGTCATTTACCTGGAAGGTTTTTATCATTGGACTTAAGTCCCCTTTTTCACTGGTTACACACATTCCTCTTATTTTATTGCAAGTTGGATTCCTCTATGTTGGGCATACGCACTCTTAGCTTATAACTTTATACAATAGCTTAATTATGTGACACATGATAATATTTGGTCTTTGGATTAGTGTATGAGATAATTGATAAATAAAAAAGGTGGTTCTTCTGCATCGAACCCTCTATAATATCATAGTTGGTGCCAACTATGGAATAGGATGTGAACCATTGGGATCTGCTTTGTTATCGACGGTAGCAAGTGTGGGTTTGAGATCCTACAACTAGTAGAGCAAGCATGTGGTTAGAGAAACCAACGCCTCTCTGTCGCGACGTCTCCTTCGGTCATTTGCAACTTCCAGGCTAGGGTTCTTTGCTCTACAACTCAGTGCTAACACATTTCCATAAATAGGAAACTGGCCCTAATGCCTAGTTATGGTAATAATTTCCTTCACCCATGAAGAATGATCTGTGGGTCGACTTGTACAAGGGCTTCTAATCACTGATCATATTATTATTCCTTGCAGGAGGTACAATATCGTAGCCAAGGGTATGGAGTTTTTCTTTTTCTAAGTCGGGTCATAGATTGAATCAAAATTCTTAAAGGTAATGTACATTTTTTTGGTTTACATGGCTATTTGTTTGTTCTTTTCATTTCTATTGTTTAAATCTTGACTTCTAATCCAACCCCGCTTGACCAGACTACTGGCACAGAATAGGACAACTTCTTGGAGGTTGCTAAAGGTAATTTTCAGAAGTTGTCCTGAACAAATTGTCTGCTTCACTAAGGAATGTCCCATCTATAAAATTTGTGTGTGTGGGATTGAAGATTCCAAATAAAATCTTGCCAATTTTGGCTGCAAGAAAAATGAGGCCAATGGGTACACGTATATTGCCCCCCCAAGAAAACAATGTAATTCGAAGAAAAAAAGAACAATATTATATCTATTCTTCCACAAAAAAACCCTTGCCTGATCGCACATGCCCTTTACCTCCAGCTCTAAAAATGGCTTGCATATAAACACCTATTCTATAAAATATGTGTGTATAGGATTCAAGATTCCAAATGACATCTTGCCAACTTTGGCAACAAGCAAAATGAGGCCAATGGGTACATGAATATTGCCCCAAAAAAAGAAAAACACCTGTAGTCCAAAGAAAAAAAAAGAACACTATCTTTGTTCATATCCATCCCATACAGCCGTAATCCAAGTAGAAGCATTAATTTTCACCTGATCCAAGTATGAACTATCGAAGCAGTCTACCTTGTAGCAGAGTGGCCCTAACCCTTGTCACAATGCACCTACAACATAGCGATAAACCAGATTAGTACCCTTAGGCAGAAGACAAAGGCCATGAGTACATATACAACAAAAGAAAACAAAATTATGATACCTCAATCGTGGTCTCTAGGAAAGACTTCAAATCCTCGATTAATTGATCCAACACTAGGAAAAAAATAAGAAACCCTTAAGGGTTGACCACAATTGCCTGAACGCTGACCTGTGGGAAAGGCGTCAAACCCTACCAAACTACTAGAAAGAAACCCTTGAATAGTGATCTTTACCAAAGCACCTGAAGGAAACCCTTTGAAGAGTGACGGGAGATAATGCAACGATATCAATAAACCCAAAGGCAACAATTAAACATCCAGCGACTAGATCCAAACTGGATTAACTACTCATCTAATGCTTGTCCTCTTGCGAAATAATTAAACAAATTTTATATGTAATGACGTCAAGGCTCGACATTTGTAGCCATGGTGGTGGCTACGGGTCGACGTTATACCTTGAAAACTACAATACCAAAAATTAAGCTATGCAAAAAAAATTAATACAGAAAAAGATTAATACCTTTACACCATCATTATATATCAATAACCAAAAGTAGTGACATAATAAATTCTAAAAGAAAACATGAAAATTCTTGTTGATTAAATTGCTTTTGTATAATAAATATATTTGGATATCTCAATTGTAAGATATTTATCTTTGATCTTATAAAATTAAATATAATATTTGTTGAATACCTTCCAAAATAGCAAGATGATAAAAACGCTCTAACTTGTTTTTAATATAAAAATATTTATTAATATCTTTTTAAAATAGAAATTAAAAATAACATGCACTTAACGTGGTTACAAAAATCTCATAAATTACTTGTCAATATGAAAAACACTTTTCTTATAATAAAACTTATTAGCCACACATATTAATTACTTTCACGTTTTATGCATCTTATGTTTGGCATAAAATTATGTAATTGGTATAACACAACATTACATTCATTACACATGGATGGGTGTTTTCGGTGGAAGATAACATCTTTGGTGAATAAATGGTTTACCAATATATTGTGCGAATCTTAAATTTATAACATTTTTAAAATTCAAATCTGTAAACCACCAACTTTGAAATAAAATTAAATGTAACAAGTCCAAAATTCAAGATTAATGCTTTTAAAAGAAATGAACGATGATTCATGTTATTAATAAGTTTGTGTTTTGTTATGACATGTTTTAGTTATATAAGTTAAAGAGTTGTTTTTAGTATGATTTTTTGGATTTTGGGTGATTGTAATTTGGTGAAAAAATTTGGGGTGATATTTTGATTTGTGTTACTTAAACTGGTTTTTTAACTGTATATATGGATTAAGCGCCGACCCCTAAGGCACTTTCATCGTGCAGGAGTTATCCATCAAACTTGTGATTTCAATAAATTTCTCTCGAATTTTAGAGAAATTAAACTAGAAAAACCCACAAGAAAAGCTTCCAAACAATCACACTAAAGACAACACCTAAATTAAATACTTAAGTTGATAAGTATCAATTTACAATCAATATCAAAACATTTACTTTATAATACATCTTATATATGTTAATATTAAAAAATCATAAAAATTAATTAAATTATAATTTTATTTAAAATTATTATTGTTATTGTTATTATTATTATTGATAAAAACAATTAACATATATACATTTTAAAATAAAATTATCTTTAGTGTGACGTTTTGAACTTTCCGTACGGAATCTGGCGGAAAAATTTGATACTTAAATTAAATTAAATACTTAAATTGATAAGTATAATCAATATTAAAGATTTATTTTATAATACATCTTATATAGTTTAATATTAAAAAAAATTAACTAAATTATAATTTTATTTAAATTTATTATTGTTATTATTATTAATATTAATGATAAAAAAAGTTAACATATATATATTTTAAAATGGAATTGTTTTTGGTGTGATTTTTTTTACTTTTCCATGGTGGAAATATTTGATGTGAAAACTTAATTTGTGTTATTTAAATTGGCTGATTTTTTTACTATATATATGGAAAATTTGATGTGAAAACTTAATTTGTGTTATTTAAACTGATTTTTTTGACTATATATATGGATTCAACACCCTGAAAAACCCTTCGGGCACTTCCATTGTGCAAGGGTTACCCATCAAGCTTGTGATTTCAATAAATTCCTACGGGGTTTTAAAGAAATTAGACCCAAAAAACTTCCAAAAAATCTCACTAAACACAACTCGTTTTAAAATGACATATAATAATATTATTAAACATAAATATTAGCCTCCATTTTATCATGTAATTCTTAATCGATAAATAGTCTTTGCTTCAAAACTATGGTTTGTCAATACCACATATAGAAAAAACTATAATTAAATTTATATCACACTTACTCGTGTGACCATTTTTTTAATTAATGAATTTAACTAGTGTAGCTATATAAATTAAATGATTGGTAAATGCCAATATACATCAGTCTATAATAAGTATCAAAACACTTTAAAAATCATAAATATATATATATATATATATATATATATATATATATATATATATATATATATACAATTGAAAAATATGGAAAAACATAACCATTAATATTTACCCTTATTTTACCATGGAGCTTCTTAATTTGTAATTGGTGTTGATACAATATCATGGATAAATACTAAGGCTTATCAATAACATACCATAGAACCAAAAAATTGTAACTCTCTTCATATGACACTTGTTCAAATGATATTTTTTTTAATTAACCAATTTAATTAAGAAAGAAAGAAAGAAATTAATTTTAACCTCCACGAGGCTAAAGATAGGATATAGGACAGATTGCTTCTTCATCTACTTGATGTATTCGGCCCTTTTCCTCTGAAGCTTCAAAATAAATGTTCCCAGCTTCTCGACAGACCCCTGGCTAACTAGATTATACGAAGAGCTAGCTGCCAGCATATCTGCATAACTTTCCCTTATCGTTGAAGTCCTCACATTCTAAAATGAAATGTTTTTCTGTTTCCACTTTTATGGAAGAACAAAAAAATGACATAACTACTTTGGAAATAAATCTCAACCTTTGATTTGTGTATACTTCTAAGAATGTTCTAAAATATTCCATGGAGGTTAAATCTTTGTCATCTGACTAATAATTTGATTAAAATTGTGGAATCCCTATTCTAAAATGCCTAAGAATGTTCTTGAATATTCTATGGAAGTCAAATCTTTGTCATCCAACTAGTAATTATTGATAATTAAATTAAAATTGTGGAAGCCCTAATCTAAAAGACTTAGTCTACGAAATAACGTTTTCCACTAGAATCCGACAATACAATTTCAAGCAAGATTGTGATCTTTTGTTCTTTAAAATATATTTTTGAATGTATAAATGGATTCAACACCTATAAATTAAACAACTTAAACTCAAGTTTTTAAAAATCTCAACAAGATTTTGGTTAAAATTAATGAGAAAAAAACCCTGAGAAAAGAATTTCATCTTTAAGTTAGACTACTCCATTCTAAAGTATAAATGAACATAGCTACTTTCGAAATAAGTCTCAATCTTTGATTTGTGTATATTATGACAAATATTTTAAAATATTTTATGAAGGTTAAATCCTTACCATCCATGTAATAATTATTGATAATTACTTAAAATTATGAAAAAAAAAAAAAAAATTCCGCTGGCTTTGGCCGTAAAAAAATTTTGCTGGCTTCGGCCATATTGATTGTAAAAATCTGCGGGCTTCGGCCATATGATGATTTCTCTCTGAAAAATGTCTAATTTGACAAACATTAAAATTTTAAAGTTAAAACTTAACTAAATAACTGAAAAACATTTTAATAACACAAATAATTATAAAACCTATTTATAAAATACAAATAAGTAATAAATTTAATCATAATATTTTATTAAACAAAATATATCAAAAATAATATTGTAGATGTTGAAACGAAATAATATATATAATAATTTCAAATTTTAAAACACTCTAAAATATTACCATTTTTAATAGAATCGAATTATTATTCTTATCCAAAGCATAAATCTACTTAAACCTAAATTCAGCACCCATATATATAATATATATCAAGTGAATTTAGTTACATCATATTTTTATGGGACAAAAGGACAGGGTATGGGATAAAGCACTTAGCTAAAAGATCAGTCTAAAAATGTTGTAAATTTGTTCCAAAAAACAATAGAAATTTCAACAAGATAAGGTAAAAACGAAATTTTAATGTGTCCAGATTCAGACAGGTTTTGGCTTTCCAAAAAATCTTACTCCCTCACTAAACAACTTCCTTCCAAATGTGAACAACGTCGAGTGTTATGAGGTTACGATAACTTCTACACGGTGACTGGCCACAATCTGTGGCCAGGTAAGGCTATACATCCAGTGATGTTATTATAATCGTGGAGAACACTGGTGTTTGGACTCCGGAAATTCTAGGCCATTGAAACGATTAAAAAAATTGCCTTGGCAAAGAGAAAATCAATACGAGCAGGTGTCAGATTGAACGTCACTGATCTGATCCGTTTGATTTTATTCGCTGCAGACGATTTGGATAATGATGGATGAAATAGACAAGGGAATAAAATTTCAAACGAGGCTGAAAGAATAAAATAATAAAATAGCGTAGCCTAATTAGGTATAAATTTGGACAGGAACGAAAATTTAGTTAACATTTTCATAAAATTTGTTTAAAATATCTGGAAATCAAGATTATAACTTTTAAATTTTTTTGATAATTTAGAAATTTTTGATATTACTCTATTTTTACTCTCAAAATAGAATTCAAGCACTCTTACCCAGACCAACTATTTTTTGGGTTGCTGGGCGAATTTGACGCTGGTAGACACTGCCGAATAAAACAAGAAAGTCATGATTAGTTGCAATACCGCTGTCAACTCTACTGGGGCAAGTTGCGCGTCTGTGAACAGGGCACGTGAAAGGAATCGTACAGATTGGCCCTGGGCTGGCTTTCACGTTTTGTTTTATGCTCTACGTCAGCGAATTAAAGAAAATCAGTGAACGAGTATTTGTGTCAAACTAGAAGTCTCTTTTCGCCATTATTTAATAATGTGATAGCGAGCCAAAGACTGTCGGTGGAAGAGTAGCGGATTTAAATTAACAACTTTTTGTTTGTAGTAGAATTGTTATTAATGATATTCTATTTTGATAATAGATTTGGAAATATTTTAAATTTAGAATAACAAGATAAAAGATAAGATTTTATATGCACCCAAACTTACTGGAAAACGCTGAATGAAAGGTGAAATATAATAATATTATATGCACCCAAAGGAAAAAAGTTGAATGAAAGGTGTCCATAAACACAGAATTATCATTTACATTTTCATATGAAGTAAACCAATATTTATGTGGACACATGTGATGAGAAGCACCAGAGTCTAACAGCCAGCTTTCAAAACCTTGAGAGACATTACATACAGGTGAAGTTTCATCTATCATACATAATTCTTCAGCAGATAAAACTTCGTCTATAACATCTGAATCAACTTGATTTGCTTCCTTCTTCGGGTTATCAAACTCTTTTCGTTTCCAACAATCTTTCTTCAGGTGTCCAATTTTATTGTAGTGCCAACATTTTGCCTTACACTTCTTTCCCTTTGATTTAGATCTGGAAGACCCCTTTGTTTTTTTTCTTCTTTCCTTTGACCGCCCTCTAGCTATCATGGCTTCTAATGTTTCTGTTTCAGTACTGGATTTCCTTTGTACTTCTTCAGACAAGAGAGCTCCCACAACTGATTCAGATTTCAAAGAATCAACGGTGCTCAAACTGATTGAAGTTACGGAGTGGTCCCATGACTCAGGTATAGAACACAACAAGGTTATAGCTTTGTCTTCTTCCTGAATTTTAACTTCCATATTTACTAATTGGTATATAAGTGTATTAAAAACATTCAAATGTTCTGCAACTTTTGAACCCTCCTTCTTTCGAAGACTGTAGAGTTGCATTTCCAAATAAATTCTATTGGTTAACGACTTTGTCATATATAATTTTTCCAGTTTTTCCCATAAACCTGAAGCTATACTCTCTTCAACAATGTTGAAGAGAACTTCATCAACCAGGCATAACCTGATAGTATTGAAAGCCCAGACATCCAAGTCCTTCCAGTTCGAACGTTTCATGCTTGTAGGTTTCTTATTTGCCCCGTCCAAAGCTTTGTGCAACCCTTGTTACACCAGAAAATCCCTAACTTTTAGTTTCCATAGAGCAAAGTTGCTCGTGTCGGTGAATTTATCCACCTCGAACTTTGCATTCGACATTTTAACCATTTCTTTCCTCCTAGGGTTTCGGTTTTTTCAACTAGGGTTTATTTTTTATTTCCCTTTCTTAAAAAAAAACTGAGCCCTTTTTGGTTTTCCTTTCTTAAAAAAAAACCCGAGCCCCCTTTTTAAATAAACAAATTCCTTTCTACAATTCTGAGCCTTTGTTTTTTTCTTAGTCTGTTTATTTAAAAGAAAACAAATTTAAAAACTTATTTCAGTTTTTTTTCTTGATTCTATTAGAGAAACCCTTCAATAGATTTTACTGAAAAATAAAACTTGTTCTCCTTCCTTAATGAAACCCTGCTCTTCTCTCATCAATTTTAACAATTTTCTAAAAGAAATTTCCACTGGTTTTTGAGCCCAAATATTCTGGGAAAACAAAATTGTTTTCAAAAAAAATATTTTAAAATTACCCGGATCTTCCACACAGGTTCCTTCAAGCGCAGGGGCAGCACTGCGGTTTTGCTCGACATAGCGGGCCAGAGGGCTTCCTTAGCCAGCACGCAGGTCCCTTTATACCCACAACGATGCCCTCCTCGATGGCTCTGGAAGCACACAGAGGTTTTCGAAGGGTAGTCCCTTCATACACACAACAGTGCCCTCCTTGACAGCTGCAATAGGCCACCTCGCTCCTCGACGGTTCTAGACAGGGCCAGCAATGGCTCGGCCTCCTTGCTGCCTTGCTTCTTGACGGTTCTACGGCTCTCGGTCCACGCAAAGAGAAAAGTGGGTTCTGGACAGGGCCAACGACGGCTCCCGGTCCACACAGAGAGCAGACAGTAACACACAGCAGTGACAGTGGTCCACTGAAACAAATAATCCAGCCTATTGATGCAACTTTCCTCCTTCACCAGTGCCTTATGCAGCGTCGTCCCTTTAGTTCTCAGAGGGGAAACTTTCTGATGCGTCTAGCAGCATGGACTTCTGCTGAGCAGCCCGAATTTCTTAAAAAAAATTGTGTTTCCTTCTGTAATCTTCTACGGCTCCCATGATTTAAAACTGGGGTCTCCTTTTTCCCTTCACAACTACGGGCAGGGTAATATGATATGATTTGATACCATTTGTAGTTAATGGAGGTCATAAAACAAGAAAGAAATGAAAGCAACAATGACCATACAATTAATAACTCAGGATTTACGTTGTAAAACCCTGACAAAGTGTCAAGGAAACATACATGATGCAAGGTGTTGGGACCTGCGGTCCGTGTGACAGGCAGGGCAACTCCACCATGCGAAGTGCGTGCAAAATATGAAACGAAACGAGCCAAGAAACGAGTTTATAAGGTGTTAGGCGAGTTGAGGGGGCGCTCCCATGAGTTGGGCGAGCCAACCATCCTCTTGGGCGAAACAACACATGTTGAACGAGTCGACTTGGGCGTTTGGTGTGGGTCGGATGGGTGACACAACCCGCCACGCGCACGTATATATTGAAGGTCGTTTGGAGGCAAACAACCATCATTCGATCAACACGAGTTCGAATAAGGAGTTTTGTAGTGCATGGATGAGCCTGCATGATGGGCGGAACTCGGGTGTAAACTCATTCAGAAAAGTTGTTTGGACAGTTGTTCGGGAAAATCATTCGGATAGTTGTTCGGGAAAGTTGTTCGGACAGTCGTTCGGGAAAGTCGTTCAAACAGTCGTTCGAGAAGTCGTTCGGGAAAGTCATTCGGACAGTCGTTCGGGAAAGTCATTCAGACAGTCGTTCGAGAAGTCGTTCGGGAAGGTCGTTCAGGAAAGTCATTCAGGCAGGTCGTTTAGGCATAACTCGGGTGAGGTCGTTCGGGCGACCCGGGCAAGGTCGTGTGGCGACCCGGGTGAGGTCGTTCGGGCGACCTAGGCGAAGTCGTGTGGCGACCCGGGTGAGGTCGTTCGGGCGAACCGGGTGAAGTTGTGTGGCGACTCGGGTGAAGGCGTGTGGCGACTCGGGTGAACGAAGTTGGGTGAATGGGAAGATGTGCGGACGGGCGACCGGGCGAGGACTCGCCGTGCACGCCGGAATGAAGAATCGTGCGGACGAACGACCGAGGTAGGGCGCGCCGTGCACGACGAAACGGAGGAAAGAGTGAAGTATTGAGATTGTGAACGAAGGTGTGACTCGTGCGGAGGCGCCTGTGTGTAGTGACTTGGTTACGACGAGACGCACCCAAGTTCGGAAAACAACACGATCGTGCGACGAGGTGAACAAAGGGTTGATGAGTCATGCGGCGACCGTGCGGAGGCGCCGACGAGCTGGGCAACCGAGTTTGCCGAAGTTTGAAAATTGGCTAAGTGTAAATTTTGGGTTTCCCAAGATTTAACTTGTACTTGTAAAAGAAGATTAAATATATTGATTCGGGCAGACTCATATTGCAGGGAGTTGCCCCTCCCTTTATACTGTTGTGCATTTCTCTTGTATAATGTTGTTATGTGAATGTTATGGGCTTTCACTTGTATAAAGGAACACATTAATAATGCTTGGTAACGAAAAATAAACTATGGAATGTTAGGCGTAGTCTACAATCATAAGTATTGGTGAAAAGAAAACGGTTGGTAGTGCCGCACCTCGCTATAAGCGGTTGAAAAACTACCGCAGGTGTAGAGGCATGGCACAAGGGATTGGAATATCTATTTAATCAATAAATTATTCTTCGTTACAATAGTTCGGGCATTCATCAGTTTTATATGAGTCTTCTTAGTTACATCACTGCTGATTCGGTATGAAACTGTCTTGTCAATAACTAAAACAATTTATCCAAATTTACATTTACATTAATTTGTTGTCAAATTACCAACATCGATGCTAACACATTTCCATGGATAGGAAACTGGCCCTAATGCGTGGTTACGGTAATAGTTTCCTTCACCCATGAAGAATGACCTGTGAGTCAACTTTACAAGGGTTTCTGATCACTGATCATATTATTATTCCTTGCAGAAGGTATAATATGCTAGCCAAGGGTATGGCATTTTTCCTTTGCCAGGTCAGGTCATGGCTCAAATAAAAATTCTTAAAGGCAATGTACAATTTTGTGGTTTACAAGGGTTTTCTTTTGTTCTTTTCATTTCTATTGTTTATATCTTAACTTATAATCCTACCCTGCTTGGCCAGACTACTCACACAAAATATGAGGGCTTCTTGAAGATTGCTAAACATAATTTTCATAAGTTGTCCTAAACGAATTGTATGCTTCAGTAAGGAATTCCCATCTATAAAATTTGTGTGCATGGGATTGAATATTCCAAATGAAATCTCGCCAATTTTGGCTTCAAGCAAAATGAGGCCAATGGGTACATGGATATTGGTAAAAAAAAACCTGTAATCCGAAGAAAAAAAAGAATAACATTATTGTTGTTATTCCACTAAAAAAACCCTTGCGTGATCGCACAGGCCCTTTACCCTTTACCTCCATCTCTGAAAGTGTCTTGCATATAAACACCTATTCTATAAAACATGTTTGTACAGGATTGAAGATTCCAAATGAAAGCTTGCCAATTTTGACAAGAAGAAAAATGAGACCAATGGGTACACGAATATTGCCCAAAATAAAGAAAAAAACTTGTAATCCAAAGAAAAAGAAAAGAACGCTATCTTTGTTCATAACCATCCCATACAACTGTAATTCAAGTAGAAGCATTAATTTGCACCTGATCCAAGTATGGACTGTCGAAGCAGTCTACCTCGTAGCAGAGTGGCCCTGACCCTTGTCACAATGCACCTACAACGTAGCAATAAACCAGATTAGTACCCTTAGGCAGAAGACAAGGGCCATGAGTACATATACAACAAAAGAAACCAAAATTATGATACCTGAATCGTGGTCTTTGGGAAAGGCTTCAAACCCTCGATTAATTGATCTAACACTAGGAAATGTTAGAGCAATCAGTGCGCAACAAACTAAAAGAGAACAACAGCAAATGAACCATACACAGAAGACACAGAATTTAACGTGGCTCACCCAACCATTCTGGGCTACGTCCATCAAACATAGGCATCGACAATCTTTATTATCAAAACAGGAGAATAAATTTCCTCTCAAACGCTCACCCTCACATCCCAATCTGAATGGACACCTGTTTTATAGCTAAGAGAATCTAACTGCCTCATAAATCCTCTTACAACAAATATAGGATGCATTAACTCTCTCTCAACAAAATAGAGCTAATATAGCAACACAATCTGATTGTTGTCACCTACTGACATTTTTGCCTATTTTATTAAAACCAAAAATCTCAACAATCTCCACCTTGACAACAGTTAGCTTGATGCCCTGTTTCTTTATTATTTATTTTTTCTGCAAGCCAAGAGAAGCCAAACACCAACGCAGCTTCTCTAACAAAACTAGTTTCGTGAACATGTCTACACAGTTTTCCTTTGTATGCACCCTTTCAAGAGAGTCTCCCCTTTCAGTGATAACTTGTCTTACAAAATGGTACTTTATTGGAATATGCTTTGATTTACTATGATAGGCCGGATTCTTTGCCAAATGTATTGCACTTTGACTATCACAAAGTAACTTGATGTTGTCCTGTAACCTACCAAACTCACCAAGCAAACCTTTCAACCAAACCACTTCTTTGCAAGTATGCGAAGCAGCAATGTATTCTGCTTCAGTAGTGGATAAAGCAACAATGTTTTGTAACTTTGACATCCAGCTAATAGCTCCACCTGCAAGAGTAAAGACATACCCTGAAGTTGACCTTCTCTTATCCAAATCACTTGCAAAATCAGAATCAACATACCCGCAAACAAATTCACTACTCTTATTGTAAGTGATACAATAAATACTTGTGCCTCTCAAATACCGAAGCACCCATTTCACTGCTGACCAGTGTTCTTTACTTGGATTTGCCATATACCTGCCGACAACCCCACCTGCATGTGAAATATCTGGTCGAGTACAAACCATCGCATACATCAAACATCCTACTACATTGGCATATGGAATTCGAGACATATATTCCTTTTCTTCATCTGTATTAGGACATAAACTGGAAGAAAGCTTAAAATGGGAAGCTAAAGGGACTGACACACGCTTCACATTGTTCATACCAAACCTCACAAGTATTTTCTCAATATACTTCTGTTGTGATAGCCACAGCTTACCATTGCTCCTGTCTCTGAAAATCTCCATGCCCAAAATCTGTCTTGCGGCTCCTAGATCTTTCATATCAAATGTCCTTGCCATCTGAGTCTTTAACCTGTTGATTTCTTCAATGCTTTTGCTTGCTAAAAGCATATCATCAACATACAACACTAAGATAATGAACCTGCCATTACTTAACTGCTTAAAGTAAACACAATGATCATATTCACTTCTTATATATTTTTGACTCAACATGAAAGAATCAAATTTCTTGTACCATTGTCGAGGCGACTACTTCAGACCATACAATGACTTCTTGAGCCTGTAGACAAATTTCTTATTGCGATGCTGAACAAACCCTTTCGGTTGTTCCATATAAATTTCCTCATCTAAATCTCCATGTAAAAATGCAGTTTTAACATCTAGTTGCTGTAATTCTAAATCAAGCAAAGCAACTAATGCTAACACAATTCTAATTGAAACTATTTTAACAACTGGTGAAAAAATCTCATGAAAGTCAATGCCTGCTTTCTGAGAAAATCCTTTTGCAACCAGCCTTGCTTTGTATCTGTCCTCTGTATCATTCACACCCCGTTTCACCTTGAAAACCCATTTACATCCCACAGTTTTCCTGCCTTTGGGAAGTTCAACCAGATCCCATGTGCCATTCTTACCTAAGGCCATCATTTCGTCCTTCATGGCTGCTTTCCATTTGTCACTCTTTGAACCTTCTACAACTTCCTGATAACACAAAGGTTCATCATCGTTAGTGGTCAGAGCAACTGAAGTAACATAATCATCATACCTTTTCGGAGGGCGTTTGATTCTTGTAGACCTCCTTAAGGATGTTTCTGAAGCTTCCACAATTGGCTGACTACCATCTGTGGGAACTTCTTCATGATCACCATTTGAGACCTGTTCATGACCTACATCTGAACCCTGTTCATAATCTGATTCTGAAACCTGTTCATGACTAGAATTTGAACTATGGTCATCATGACTATCATTAGAAGTGCTGTCAAACTGAATGTGCTGAAAATCAGATACATCATCCTGTTTCAATTTATTATCTACATCTAACTGTACAAGAGAGGATTCATCAAACTTTACATCTATATTGATGATGATTTTGCGGGTAGTAGGATCCCACAATCTAAATCCCTTTGTTCCATCACCATACCCAACAAAGATATACCTTTTTGATTTCGGATCTAATTTAGTTCGCTGATGTTTAGGAACTAGAGCATATGCATCACAACCAAACACTTTGAGTTTAGAATAATCACAAGGGTGTCCTTTCCATACCTCCTGAGGAATCTTGCAACCTATCGCTGTTGATGGCGATTGATTTATCACATAACAAGTTGTAGCCACCGCTTCCGTCCACAACTCCTTCTGCAAACCAACGTTACTCAACATACTCCTTGCTCTCTCCAAAAGAGTCCTATTCATGCGTTCATCAACTCCATTTTGCTAAGGAGTATAAACAGTAGTCTTATGTCTCCCGATCCCTGCATCCTTGCAATAGTTTTCAAACTCCTTGGAGGTAAACTCACCACCATTGTCAGTTCTTAAACATTTTATAGTTCTACCAGTGATGTTTTCTACCAATGCTCTAAACTGTTTGAAAACTGTAAAAACATCAAACTTCCTCTTCAACATGTAGACCCACACTTTCCTAGAAAATTCATCAAGAAATGATACAAAATATGACAAGCCACCATACGAGGTTGTAGGTGCTGGACCCAAAACAGATGAATGGATATAATCAAGTATTCCTTTACTAGTATGTTTGCCTATTTTAAACTTTTGCTTACTTTGTTTGCCAAACAGACAATGTTTATAGAAATCTAACTTTCCAGACCTTAGATTAGGAAGTAATTTGCGATCAGCCAAAATCTTTAACCCTCTTTCGCTCATATGGCCCAACCTTTGATGCCATAGGCGAATGGAACTAGTGTCATGTTCAGACACCGTAGACACATGAACTGACCCTGTTCTTCCTTCTAAATGAAACAAATTTCCTACTTTCTTAGCTTTCATTACTAGTAAAATACCTTTGTAAATTTTCATTACTCCACCTTGAATTACAGCTTTATATCCATTTGTGTCAAGTGCTCCCAGTGAAATTTGATTTTTCCTTAAATCTGGTACATGTCTTACATCTGTTAACGTTTTGGTTGTCCCATCAAACATTTGCATCTGTATACTCCCTATTCCCACAATATTAGATGTGACATCATTACCCATGTACACGACTCCATCATTAATTGATCTATACGTCTTAAACCATTCTCTATGAATACACATGTGGTTTGATGCACCGGAATCTAGCAACCAATGTTGATCATGATTTGACAAATTAACTGATAAGACTTCGTCGCTCATACCTGAACCAGATGCCGAACCTGTATCGATCGTGTTCGCCTCCTTCTTCTCTGTCGATGAATCTTCTTTAGAAGTTTGTTGTCGCTTCCAGCAATCCTTCTTCAAATGCCCTGATTTGCCGCAGAACCAACACTTTACTTTACTCTTCTTTCCTTTTGACTTTGAACGCGAATTGCTGTGCTTACCAGAGCGTCTTTCTCTAGAACGACCTCTAGCCATCATTGCCTCTGATGTAGAGGTGTCAGCATTCGACCGCTTCCTGGTCTCCTCGGACAACAAAGCTCCGACGACATCATCAAATTCAATGGTTTCGGATGAACTAAGACTTATAGAAGTAACAAAATGATCCCACGACTCGGGCAACGAGCACAATAAAGTTATGGCTTTATCCTCGTATTCAAATTTTACTTCTATGCTTTCTAATGGCACCATTAGAGTATTAAAAACATTCAAATGATTAGTAATGGAAGTACCTTCCTTCACTCGCAAACTGTATAGCTGCCGCTTCAGGAGAATCCGATTTGTCAAGGATTTTGTCATATACAGCTTCTCCAACTTCGTCCACAAACCAGCAGCAGTCTTCTCTGACACGATGTTAAACAAAACATCATCAGCCAAACACAGTCGAATACCGCTCAAGGCTCTTCCATCCAATTCATTCCATTCATCGTCTGTCACGGGGTAAGGCAGTTTGGATCTCCCCGACAGTGCCTTTGCCACGCCTTGCTGTACCAGGAGATTATGCATCTTTACCTTCCAGATCTCAAAATTGGTTTTGCTGTTAAACTTCTCGATTTCAAACCGGGCACTTTGAGTTTTCGCTATCTCGTTTAAAACAAACAATATCCAATTCCAACTTTAAAATAAAAAAAACGTTAATGTATGATAAACGCCTATGCCTTATATTACACTGCCTTGGCTTTTCATAAAAAATCTTCTTCGGTGAAAATTACAATAAAAAACCCAAAAAACAATTGCAATTTTTTTTTTTTACCAACGCAATTTTTTACCAGTGTCTGGCGCATTGGCGCTCATCAACCAGCAGACAATCCGCGCTGGAGAGAAAAACGATTAGAGTTCCGAAATTGGTGCGTAATTCCCCTATAAATCCGCGCTGATTATAATCTTGGCGCAATGGCGCTGTTAATAACATCGGGTCCACGCCATTCTGGTTATTGGCGCGCCTGTCTTGACATTACCCGCGCCGGTCGCAGAAAACTCAAAAAAAAATACTCCACCGTGAATGCACTTACTAATCAGCGTTAAACATCATCGGCTCCACCGTTGAACAGCGTGAACATCGTTGGCTGGCTCCACGGCATACGCAGTCAATCTCAGTCATACGCACATACGCACAATGTCTATGTCTATGCGCTGGCCTTCATAGCAATCAACACGCACCCGCAACCATTCCGATATGGTTTAATCCCACTCCCATCCAGTTTCAACAAAAAAAAACTTTCTGCGCTTTGACATGCGCAGGTCCACCGCTTTGGCATGCGCAAATCAGTTTCAACGTTGGTTCCAATATGCAGCCCAAGAAAACCTGACCGAAGATTTTCAATAACAGTGATGACGAAAAACAACTGCGCGATTGCGCTCAGACGCTTTGCCTGTAATTTTTTGGCAACAACAACACGCGGAAACAGACACCCAAGTAAATTTATTGTCCACTCACCTTTCTGTGGTGTGTCCACGTAGATTGAACATGAGAATTTGATGTCCAGTCGGTTGATCTCAACATTAAAGAGAACTTGATCTTAACCAGCGTTAAACCACCGCCACTCTTCCAGCCTCCAGCAAACATGAGCCCTCCTCTGCTGCACCACTCCTCCAACATGCTCTGATACCACTTGTTAGAGCAATCAAACTAAAAGACAACAACAACAAATGAACCATACACAGAAGACATAGAGTTTAACGTGGTTCACCCAACCATTCTGGGCTACGTCCACCAAACATAGGCATCAACAATCTTTATTATCAAAACAGGAGAATCAATTTCCTCTCAAACGCTCACCCTCACATCCAAATCCGAATGGACACCTGTTTTATAGCTAAGAGAATCTAACTGCCTCATAAATCCTCTTACAGCAAATATAGGGTGCATTAACTCTCTCCCAACGAAATAGAGCTAATATAGCAACACAATCTGATTGTTGTCACCTACTGAGATTTTTGCCTATTTTATTAAAATCAAAAATCTCAACAGGAAAAAAACAATAAACCCTTGAGAGCTGACCAAAATCGCTTGAACGTTGACCCATGGGAAAGGCGTCAAATCCTCAATAAATATAAGACCAAAGTACTAGAAAGAAACCCTTGCTAGAAAAAAACCCTTGAATGGCGATCTTTACGAAAGCACCAGAAAAAAACCCTTGAAGAGTGATTCGAGATAATGCAACGATATCAATAAACCCAAAGGCAACAATTAAACCTCCAGCTACTAGATCCAAACTGGATTAACTGCTCATCTAATGCTTGTTCTCTGGGCGAAATAATAAAACAACTTCTACATGTGGTGATGTCTAGCCTTGGCATTTGCAGCCATGGTGGTGGCGACGGGTCGACGTTACCACCTTGAGAACTGCAATACCGAAAATTAAACTATGTAAAAGGAAAAAATACTTAATACAGAAAACGATTAAGAACTTTACACGGTTATTATATATCAGTGCCCAAAAATTATTGGCATAATAAAATGAATAATATAAATCTAAAATCTAAAATTTAGAAAAAAAAAAAACATGAAAATTCTGGTGGATTAAATTGTTTTTGTGTAATAAATATATTTGCATATCTAAATTGTAAGATATTTATCTTTAATCTCATAAAATTAAATATAATATTTGTTCAATACTTTTCAAAATAGCAAGATGATAAAAACGCTGTAACTTGTTTTAAATATAAAAATATTTATTGATAACTTTTAAAAATAGAAATAAAAAATATAAAATGCACTTAACGTGCTTACAAAAAGCTCCTAAATTACTTGTCAATATGAAAAACTTATTTCACACACACGTTAATTACTTTCACGTTTTATGTATCTTATGTTTTACATAAAATTATGTAATTGGTATAACACAACATTACATTCATTGCACATCGATGGGTGTTTTCGGTGGAAGATAACATTTTTGGTGAATAAATGGTTTACCAATATATACCGTGAATCTTAAATTTATAACATTTTTAAAATTTAAATTTGTAAACTACCAACTTTGAAATAAAATTAAATGTAACAAGTCCAAAATTCAAGATTAATGCTTTTAAAAGGAAATGAACGATGATTCATGTTATTAATAAGTTTGTTGTTTGTTTGAGATGTTTTAATTAGTTTAGTTATATAAGTTAAAGGAGTTGTTTTAAGTATGATTTTTTGGATTTTGGGCAGTTGTAATTTGGTGGAAAAATTTGGGGGTGATATTTTGATTTGTGTTATTTAAATTGGTTTTTTGACTGTATCTATGGATTAAGCGCCAACCTCTAGGGCACTTTGATCGTGCAGGATTTATCCATCAAACTTGTGATTTCAATAAATTCCTCTCGAATTTTAGAGAAATTAAACTAGAAAAACCCACAGGAAAAGCTTCCAAACAATCACACTAAAGACAACACCTAAATTAAATACTTAAGTTGATAAGTATCAATTTACAAGCAATATCGATGGTAGTAATTTGAACGAGAGCGCTGAGAGAGGCGAATGGAACATCACGGGTCCTCCTAGGGTTTTGACAGTACCCTGCAGGCGGCAGGTCTGTCGAGCCAGAGATCTGCGGTAATCACTGGTGTAGCAGAACGCTGGTGGACGGCATCATAAGAACCGGAACAATGTTTCCCCCTCAGGGGGAGGACCAAGAGCCTCCCCCCTCTCCGACTGCGAGAGAACGGCATACGGCAGGTGAAGACAAACCAAATGAGGTCAGCGAAGGGACCAGGCAAAACGGTCAGCCGCGGGATAGAGATTCTGAGACAGAGACCAGGAATAAAGCAAGTTCTTCAACCTGCAAACCTGTTGCTACTAATCGACCAAAGGTGTACTTCCCAAGTGAAAGAATCAACGCCCGAATACAGTATATGCGGGATCACGCATTGATCGGCAAGTTTATAGGGATTTGGCCCACAGAACGAGCTCTAAGGGCTTGGATCAGCACTGTCTGGCATCCAAAAGGGGACATAACTTTGCATCTAGGAGCAAAGGGCTTCTTCACCGCTGTTTTCAACTGTTTAGAAGATCGAACCAGAATCCTGGAAGGAGGGCCATACTTCTTTAACTCGGCGGGTCTGTTTCTCAAAGGCTGGGTGGAAAGATTCAACCCAGACAAGGAGGATTTGAGCTCTGCGCCAGTCTGGATAAGGCTTTACTCTTTGCCGATGGAATACTGGGAGGAAACTTCACTGAAGGAGATTGGCAACGCTATTGGCGAATTTGTCAGAATAGCAGAGGAAACAAGACTTCGCAAGCAGATCTCATATGCCCGAATATGCGTCTACATGGATCTCAAACAACCTTTGCCAGATACGGTAAGCTTCTTTCACGAAGACTCTGAATGGGTTCAAGTCATAGACTATGAACAGGTTCCCTTTCGTTGCAGAAAATGTCATGAAATAGGACACCTGTATAGAGATTGCCCACTAAATAAGCCAACCTCTATGCCGGACAAATCGAGCAATCATTCTCCTGATGGATTTACAAAAGTTGTCAATCGAAGAAGAGGCAACAGAAAGCCCACCAATAATCCCAAGGCAAACCCTGGCCACAAGGCAGCATCCAGCAATAGATTCGATCCCCTAAACAAAATAGCTGAGAAGGATTCGGACGAGGTTCAGGAGAAAGATGAAGTAGTCCAGCAACACCAAACGGGGGAAACATCAACGCAAGGAGGGAAAAATATCACCCATCGAGAGCACCGGAAAGAGTATCAGAATAATATGTCACAGCCAACGGAAAAAATGGATATGGAATACTCTCAACTAAGTGGAAAAGTTTTGACAGAAACTGAAGACATTCTTCAATCGCCCCAAGTTATGGACGAGGACCTGGAGACCCTAGACATCGGGGAGCTGGATATCCCAGGTCTAGAACAAGCATGTAGTACAGAGAACTTTGAAAAAATCCCGGAACAGCAAGTGGACAATCTGATAGCAGTATTAAAAAGGGCACAGAAGAAATACTCTCTAGGGGTACAGATTGGCAGTCCATGGGACGGCAAGTTTATATCAAAGGACAGCAAAAAAAGGGGACGGAAGACCACCCTAGAAAGAACAATCAAGATAGGAGAGATTCTGGTGGAATCAGGGCGATATGCCAAACTGACAAAGTACTTCAATGTACACCCCAACCTTTCTCAATGAAATTAATCTCTTGGAATATTAGAGGGCTTAACGGCCCCAAAAAAGGAAGAATCCTAAAAAACATGTTGAAGCAAGAAAAACCCAGCATTCTTTTTTTGCAGGAGACGAAATGTAACTCAGCAGTTCTGGAAAGAATAGCTGCGAAGGCCTGGCCGGGAGGGCTAGTTACAGCAGTAGATGCACATGGCGCTTCCGGAGGCTTAGCCATTCTCTGGGATGCCCGGACAATCCACCTCAGCAACATTCAAGCTAATAGGAATTTCATTCAAGCCACATTCCACCTCTCAGGTACGAATGCTCATGGCATGCTAACCAATGTGTATTTCCCACAGGAAACAGCTCAAAAAAACCAACTTCTGAATACATTATCGGAACTCAA
Source organism: Pinus tabuliformis (assembly GCA_031772625.1). Lineage (NCBI taxonomy): Eukaryota > Viridiplantae > Streptophyta > Pinopsida > Pinales > Pinaceae > Pinus > Pinus tabuliformis. The sequence goes on along the minus strand of CM062820.1, from coordinate 73,440,442 downwards.
TAGAGATCGGCCTCTACCTCTATGGATATCTGGAGGAGATTATAACTTGATAGCCAGTATGGACGAAAAAAGAGGAGGCAGAAGCAACTCAAATAATGACGAAGGTCTTCTAAAGAACTTCATAAACAGCAACTGGCTTATGGATGTCCCAACCAGCAACGGAATCTTCACCTGGACAAATAAGAGAACAGGAGCGCATCAAATAGCATCGCGCCTTGATCGGTTCCTCATTTCCGATAATGCTACTCATGTAGGAGGAGAATTTACAGCTTCCATAATCCCATGCTCTGGATCGGACCATTGGCCCATAGAACTCCAATGGAACAGGCCTGGTCAAAACCTCAGACGCCCTTTTCGTTTTGAGGAATTTTGGCTCTCTCATCCAGATTTTGAGAAGGTGGTCAGAACATGCTGGACAAACTTCAATTCAACCGAGGGCTCAAAAATGGCCAGATTCCAACAAAAACTTAAAAATCTCAAAAAGGAAATCAAAAACTGGAACCATAAGATATTTGGCAACATTTTTGCAGATCAGGCCCAACTCCAGACAGAAATGAAGAAAATCCAACAATCAATTATTACAGGTGGGCGAACAGAGGAACTCTCCAAACAAGAACAAGATATAGAATCAAAAATCTTAGAAAGAGCAAAGCAAGAGGAAATCCTGTGGCGGCAGAAATCCCGAATAAGATGGCTCAAAGGAGGGGAAAGAAATACAAAATTCTTTCACAAAACTACAGTCCAAAGAAGAATGATAAATCAAATTACTCATGTTAATAATGAGCAGGGAGAGAAGATTGAAACGCATGAGGGAATAGAAAAGGAATTCACCAACTACTTCACAAAAGCCTACAAAGAGCCCGAAATCAATCGAATGCCAGCAATCAACCGTCTCACTCAGAACATACCTAAGGTCATCACGGAGGAGCACAACAATCTCCTGATGCAGCCCATCACTATGCAGGAAGTCGAAGAGGCGGTTAAACAGATGAAAGAAGGAAAAGCGCCCGGACCGGACGGCTTCACGGCAAACTTCTTCCACCGTTTCTGGGACCTGATAAACAACGAAGTTTGGCAGGTGGTAGAGGAGTCCAGAGAGCTCAGGTGGATGTATCCAGGACTAAATGCAACTTTCATTGCTTTAGTTCCCAAAGGAGAAGAATCCAACAAACCGGACAAATACAGACCCATCGCACTCTGCAACATGATATACAAAATTATCTCAAAGGTCATTGCCAACAGGCTCAAACCGCTTCTTTCCCTCATCATCTCGCCTGAGCAATCTGGCTATGTTGAAGGACGCCAAATCACAGATGGAATCATTCTCACCCATGAGCTAATACACTCTCTAAAGGTGACAAAAAAACCAGGTATGCTGCTTAAACTAGATCTCTCCAAGGCTTTTGACAGCCTAAGCTGGGTTTATATTCACAAAATGCTAACGGCTTTTGGCTTTGCTCCCGCTTGGATTAGATGGATCTACAGCTTAATATCATCTGCTTTCTTCTCAGTTTTAATTAATGGCATCCCCTCAGCCACTTTTCGACCCTCTAGAGGCATAAGGCAGGGAGATCCCTTATCTCCTTTCCTTTTTGTTATCATGGCTGAGGGCTTGGGAAGAAGCATTACAGCAGCCAAGACCAATAGAAAGCTAAGAGGTCTCTCTTTTCACAACTCCCCGGTCCACACCCATCAGCAATTTGTAGATGACAATATGCTTTTTTCCCATCCCTCGGTCCAAGAAGCCCGCCTCATAAAATCCCTTCTTTCCACTTTCTCTGAAGCTTCCGGTGCCCTCATTAATCATGTCAAATCCCAAATATATTTCTTCAACACCCCTGTCACCACTCAAAGAGCTATTGAACGCATCCTGGGTTTCACCTCCGCCTCTTTGCCCTCTAAATATCTAGGTGCCCCACTCACGAGCTCTGCTCTCAAGCATTCATCATGGAGGCAGCTCCTAGAAAAACTAGAAGATCGTCTGCTTCTTTGGACAAATCGATCTCTGAACATTGCTGGCAGAATTGTCCTAATAAAAGCAGTTCTACAATCAATGCCTTTGTATCTCTTTTCCATTTTAGCGGCCCCCAAATGGGTCCTAAAAGAAATCAAGAATCTACAGCGAAGGTTTCTATGGGGAGGCTCAGGACAGAATCGAAAATGGGCTCTTCTAAAGTGGGAGAAAGTATGCTTACCCAAACATGCAGGAGGCATAGGTCTAAGAGATCCCGAGCATAATAACAAAGCAATGGGAGCCAAAATCTGGTGGCGATGGCTGGCAAATCCTAGCACACCATGGGCTTCCCTCTGGACAGCTAAGTACGCCAGCAACCATCCATTGGAGGAAAGACTTCGCATGACTGAGACAAACTCGGGATCTGCAATCTGGAACGCAGCCATACAAAATCGATCTCTCATACAAGAACACTGCTTCTGGGAAATTAAAAATGGAAATATAGCACGTTTTTGGGATGATTCGTGGCAGCAGATGCCAAAAATAAACGACATTCTTCAAGGCCTTCCAGATAATGCAAGAGGAATTCACCATCAAGCTAAAGTTAATCAATGCTGGACATCCGATGCTCCTCAAAACTACAGGAAGTGGAAAGACATACATCAACTCCTTCCGAATGGCTCAGAACAGATACATCAACTCCTTGAAACAGAACTTCAAAAAAGGCAGATAAGAGTCTCGGATGAACCGGACATCTTAAGATGGGGACATGGAGAAAGAGGAGTTTTCACGACCAAGGAAGCCTATAACATAATCATACAGGGGCAAATGCATAAAGATAAGGTGTGGGGAAAAGTTTGGCATAAAACCAACTGGCCGAAAGTGTCCACATTTCTCTGGCTTCTTTGTCATAACAGGGTCTTAACTTGGGACAAGCTCAGAAAGAGGAATTTCTCAGGCCCATCCATTTGTTACATGTGCCGAAAGGAGGAAGAAACAGCAATACATCTCATGCAGAACTGTGAAATGGGAAAGAAACTATGGGAGAAGATAGCATTCCGATGTCAAAAGGAAAGAAGAGTGCCAAACGACCTCAGAGGAACAATCGACAATGGAAGCCAAGCCCCCTTTCAAAGTCCCATTCTCAATGAGTTATGGATACTCATCCCAGGCCTCCTGATGTGGAATTTGTGGAAAGAGCGCAATCGTAGAATATTCAAGGATCAAATGCTGCAGCTGGAACAATTGTGGAATCTTGTCCATAATAACATCAAGGAGACTCTCTCACTCCAGGAATGGCATCCCGACGACCTTCCCACTCTCCCTCAAGAAAAAGCCATATGGGATAACTGGCAAATGAGTATAAACCATTACTCAACTAAAGCTAGAAATCCAAATAAGCACAGACAGGAAGCAAGCTCCTGGAAACCTCCTCCGGCAGGCATGATTCAACTCAACTTCGACGGAGCCTCCAAAGGAAACCCCGGACAAGCAGGTTATGGAGGCGTGTTCAGGGATCACAATGGCCATCTTCTAAGCATCTTCACGGGTTCGATAGGCTGGGATACAAATAATTCTGCGGAACTGGAAGGTCTATGGAGAGGACTCAAAATAGCACACAGGAAAAATTTCTTCCCCCTCATTGTAGAAGGGGACTCGCAGATAATAATCAGAATGGCCACAAAGCTTCAGCATGGCTCCCCGGTACACAAAATAAGTAGCAGTTGGAGAATGTCCCAGAGGCTTGAGTTGATCAACCACTGGATATCCATGCACCAAGCTATCACTTTCAAGCATATCAGACGGGAAGGAAACAAGCTAGCTGACATACTAGCCAACATTGGAGTGGAAGCAAAAGAAAACCATTTCGAAGGCGCTGTAGACAATCTTCCTTCCAGCGATCAATTAGATACTCTGAGGGCAATCATCTCTCAGGAAATCGCTCAGACTCACACCTCGCACCCGGATGCGGGTGTATTTACTAGCCCCTCACCATGGCACGCGCCATGACACCTGTAGGCGGAAGAGAACGCCGACGCCTGTACAAGGCAACCTGTACAGAACTCTTAGAGTTAATGCAATGGTTTATGATTCTTGGTCTGCGGCAAAAGAGAGAGGACGCTCCATTAATGCCGAGCATGGCAATTCAGGCTCTGATGCGAAAGGGGAGAAAGGCCCAAAGCCTTTCCCCCGCGTTGAACCTGCAGGTTAAGTATTCTATGGCTCTTGAAACGCTAGTCACAGCGCAGAACCATTCTATTGTTACTTTCAGTGCATTGAGTGAAGGCATCCTGTCTGCAAATTCTCAAGGGCTCGCTGAGTGTTTGGTAGTGCTTATCCTTCAAGCCATGCCGCGCAGTAGAGGGGTTCCTAGGCGTGGAGGAAGGTCTGGCACCCGCGTGATTCTGGACGATTTACACCCAATTGCGCCAATTGCTGTAGAGCCACCCTCATCCTCTAGCTCGGAGCAGGAGTGTCTCCTCCCACAGGGCACTTACCAGACCTTCAGATTTCGTTTTCCTAGCCGCCTTGTTCGCCCTGAAGTGGTGGTCACCTTTACAGTCTTCATCTCTGAAGATGAGCCTGGCCGGTCTAATTCCAGCTCCCCCACAGTGGAAATTGTCCAAGACAGCGATATCCTCCTGGCTGATATGGAAGGTTTGGTGTATCGCACTCATCGACACGCAGCCCAGCAAGCAATTCAGGAAACTTCTGGCTATGAAGCCTCTGTGCAAGAGGTCCAGCCGCTGCCCAATTCCAATGTGGAGATGAACGTTTACAGCCCCTGTGCTCCTAGACAGGGCATTACCGGTCACGCCGCCTCTGTACGCGAGGTCATGCCACCGCCCAATTCAAATATGGAGGTGGAAGTCTTCAATGTTCGTGCTTCGCCAGTTCAGGGACACCCGCTTCAGAACGAAGACGAGTCAGTGATTTGGCTCGGCCCGCCAAGCCCAGATACTGGAAGGCAGGAGGCCACATCCAACCAGCCAGTATAAGTCACGGGTGCTCTGTTTTAGTTTTTCTTACTGTCATGCTACTGCATTTCATGTTGTGTTTTTGGAGTCCTTTTTATGTTTTTGGGTCAGATCTTTGCTGCAAGCCTCAGGCTTCAGCAATTTGCTATTTCTGTTTAATGGTTCATGATGTAAACTGGCTCAGTCCGGCCAGTGAATATGAAGTCTTTGTCATTTTGGGTCTAGATTGTATGAAGTCCAAGAACTATAATGGACTCTGTCTCATGATACGGTTAAAGTTGCTCAAGCTTGAGGACTGGCTTCGGCCTCCTCGCAGAAAGTAAAGCTCTGTAAATATTTTCTTTTCCTTAATATAGCAGTAGTCTTAATTTAGAAAAAAAAATTTACAAGCAATATCAAAACATTTACTTTATAATACATCTTATATATATAGCCCCAAGGGTTAGCTCAATCGTTCAGGTCGGGGCCTCGCCAATGGGAGGTCACAGGGTCGAAACCCAAAAGCTCTTGGGGTTAGGTCTATGGTGACCGAGGGGTGGACCCCCTTCGGGTGGGGTCCACCCAGATTTATCGAACCTGGAGTAGCGGATCAACTGACCAGGGTCCATGAACGAGCTGGAAAAAAAAATAAAAAAATACATCTTATATATGTTAATATTAAAAAATCATAAAAATTAACCAAATTATAATTTTATTTAAAATTATTATTGTTATCGTTATCATTATTATTGATAAAAAGAATTAACATATATACATTTTAAAATAGAGTTATCTTCAGTGTGACGTTTTGGATTTTCCATATGGAATATGGCGGAAAAATTTGATGTGAAAATTTAATTTGTGTTATTTAAACTGGTTATTTTACTACATATATGGAAAATTTGATGTGAAAAATTAATTTGTGTTATTTAACCTAGTTTTTTTTACTATATATATGGATTTAGTACCCTAAAAAACGATTAGCGCAGGGGTTACCCAAAGCTTGTGACAACCTATGATTTCAATAAATTCTTATCGGATATTAGATAAATTAGACCGGAAAAAACTTCCAAAAAGTCTCACTAAAGACAACTTGTTTTAAAATGACATATAATAATATTATTAAACATGAATATTAGCCTCCATTTTATCATGAAATTATTAATCTATAAATAGTCTTTGCTTCAATACTATGGTTTGTCAATACCACATACAAAAAAACTTTAATTAAATTTATATGACACTTACTCATGTGACCTTTTTTTTTTAATTAATGAATTTAACTAGTGTAGCCATATAAATTAAATGATTGGTAAATGACAATATGCATCCATCTATAATAAGTATCAAAACACTTTAAAAATTATACAAACTAATATATATATATATATATATATATATATATATATATATATATATATATATATATATCTATATATAATTGAAAAAGCATGCAACAACATAACCATGAATATTTACCCTTACTTTACCATGGAGGTTCTTAATTTGTAAATAGATTTTGATACAATACCATGGGTAAATACTAAGGCCTATTAGTAACATACCATATACCCAAAAAACCATAACTCTGTTCATATGATATTTTTTTTTAATTAACCAATTTAATTAAGATGGAAAAAATTGCATAACTGCTTTGGAAATAAATCTCAATCTTTGATTTGTGTATACTTCTAAGAATGTTCTAGAATATTCCATGGAGGTTAAATCTTTGTCATCGAACTAATAATGATTGATAATTAAATTAAAATTGTGGAAACCCTATTCTAAAATGCCTAAGGATGTTCTTAAATATTCTATGGAGGTCAAACCTATGTCATCCAACTAATAAGTATTGATAATTAAATTAAAATTGTGGAAGTCCATGTTCTAAAAGGCATAGTCTAACTTATAGACAAAATAGTTTTGTTTTGTTTTGTTTTTTTTTTTTTTTTGTTTATTTAGGAAAATACAATTTCAAGCAAGATTGTGATTTTCTGTTCTTTAAAATATATTTTTGAATGTATAAATGGATTCAACACCTATAAATTAAACAACTTAAACTCAAGTTTTTAAAAATCTCAACCAAATTTTGGTTAAAATTAAGGAGAAAAAACCCCCAGAAAAGCCATTTCATCTATAAGTTAGACTATTCCATTCTAAAATTTGACACCTCTAAATGGACATAACTACTTTGGAAATAAGTCTCAACCTTTGATTTGTGTATATTATTACAATATTTTATGAAGGTTAAATCCCTACCATCCATGTAATAATTATTGATAGTTAATTAAAATTGTGAAATCCTTATTCCAAATTAGATAAGTCTAATTGACAAATATTGTTAAAACTCACTAAATAACTGAAATACATATAAATAACACAAATAATCATAAAACCCATCTATCAAAGACAAATAAGTTAATAAATTTAATCATAATATTTTATTAAACAAAATATATAAAAAATAATATTGTAGATGTCGAACAGAGATAATATATATAATAATTTTACATTTTTAATAGAATCGAATTATTATTCTTATCCAAAGCATAAATCTACTTAAACCTAAATTCAGCACCCATATATATATAGAGTGAATTTAGTTACATCATATTTTTATGGGACAAAAGGACAGGGTATGGGATAAAGCACTTAGCTAAAAGATCAGTCTAAAAATGTTGTAAATTTGTTCGAAAAAACAATAGAAATTTCAACAAGATTAGGTAAAAACGAAATTTTAATGTGTCCAGATTCAGACAGGTTTTGGCTTTTCAAAACCACTTACTCCCTCAATAAACGACTTCCTTCCAAATGTGAACAACGTCGAGTGTTATGAGGTTACGATAACTTCTACACGGTGACCGGCCACAATCTGTGGCCAGGTAAGGCTACAGATCCCGTTCTCTTATTATATTATCTTTGTGGAGAGTCAAAGGACAAGGCAGAGCGTAATCATCAGGTAAGACTATTCCGTTATTATATTATCTTCGAGGAGAGTCAAAGGACAAGGCAGAGCATAATCATTGCCAAGGCAGGTAAGGCTATACATCCAGTGATGTTATTATAATGGTGGAGAACACTGGTGTTTTGGACTCCGGAAATTCTAGGCCATTGAAACGATTAAAAAAATTGCCTGGCAAAGAGAAAATCAATGCGAGCAGGTGTCAGACTGAACGTCACTAATCTGATCCGTTTGATTTTATTCGCTGCAGACGAGTTGGATAATGATGGATGAAATAGACAAGGGAATAAAATTTCAACCGAGGCTGAAAGAATAAAATAATAAAATAGCGTAGCCTAATTAGGTATAAATTTGGACGGGAATGAAAATTTAGTTATAAGATTTGTTTAAAATTTTTGAAAATCAAGATTATACCTGTTAAATTTTTGGATAATTTAGAGGTTTTTGATAGTACTAAATCTATTTCTACTTTCAAAATAGAATTCAAGCATGTTTATCCTCAGATTAAAAAAAGACCAATTGTTTTTTGGCTTTTTCGGCAAATTTGACGCTGGTAGACAACGCCGAATAAAACAAGAAAGTCATGATTAGTTGCAATAGCGCTGTCAACTCTACTGAGTCAAGTTGCGCGTCTGTCAACAGGGCACGTGAAAGGAATCGTACAGATTGGCCCTGGGATTTGGCAACATCTATTTCCAACTCTATAGATCCATTAATGCACCCTTACAGTACTTGCCGCAACTTTGGATTCACCAACATGCATGCATGGTATGAATGGCAACCATAGGAAGATTTGACAACATCTGGTAGCCTCCGTTTGATAGTCAAACATTTTTCCGGCTTCCAACACTTTCCCGGCTCAACTCTATTTCCGGGCATCTCCGTAGCTCTGACTCCCATTAATGCACATCGCTTGGATATTTGTTGCGTCAACAGTCCCTCTATTTCAAATTTTAGATTTGAGTTTTGAGTGGGATCCACCTTTGTATACGATACATATACGACGAGTTAAGAGATATGTTGTGCACATTAATAAGACGCTTACTTGAATTTTGAAAACCCTCCAAACTTTGAAATTTGAATTTCAAGGTGCGCTCAAATTTTTGAAATGAATTGATGACAGAACCACTGTTGGCTTTCCACCATGGTTTTTGTGCTACATTCGCCTAGCGCTAACGTTTCATGAAGTTTGTGGTGAAAGTATCAAAATGTTTCTGAACGAATGCCTCCGCCTCCGCCTCCTCCTCCTAGTTTGAGGTCCCAATCCCCGCTGTGGATGAACAGGGTCAAAGACTACGTGGGAATTTTGGTCAAAACATGCTGGCAGTTGGAGTCTTCGTTCATTGAATACACATAAAAGGAGATAGAGAAGCCCATCTGGGCAGCAGGACCTTTTTCACCCTTCTCTTCTTTCTGGAATCAGTTAGAACCATGTACTGCTATAACGCATGATAGCGCCATCCGCAACAGAAAGAATAGTATCAATGAAGATCGATGTTTGGAATGGTTGAATTCCAAGGCGCTTGCATCAGTTCTCTACGTTTCTTTCAGCAGCATAGTCGGTCCCTCCGATGAAGAGATGACAGAGCTCGCTCTTGGATTGGAAGCTGCCCAGAAGCCATTCATTTGGGTTTTTGCAAAACCATCGTCGTCCTCCTCCTCCTCATCCTGATCATCGTCCTCATGATCATCAGAGTCACACCCCCACGCCGGCGGTAGTCTTTCAACCACTCTAGGCGAGGTGCAGTATCACCGAACACTTTCTTTTCACCAATACATATGTTCGTGGACTACACCTAACCACTTATCCTACTTAGTTTGTGTTTCGCAACCAAGTATTATTAATGTTTCCTTTATACCAATGAACACCCATACACATTCATTATCATCAGCAATTATACATGAAGAACACAATTGCACAGTGTAAAGGGAGGGGAAACTCCCTGAACAATGAGTCTGCTCGAATAATATATTATACAGTCTTTCAATATACAAAGCTTTACAAGTATACTTGGAAACACCAAGTTTCATACTTAGCCAAATTTACAATTTTCGACAAACTCGTTTGCCTAGCTCGTCGACGCCTCCGCACGACTCACCAACCCTTCGTTCACCTCGTCGCACGATCGTGTTGTTTGCCCAACTTGGGCATGCCTCCAAGTTGCCACACACGAGCGCCTCTGCATGAGTCGCACCTCCATTCACAATCTCAACACTTCACCAAAAGTCACACCGTGCACACTTGCACGACAGGCGGGCGCTCACCCGAGCCACCCAAGAACCCGTGCCAAGTCGTAGCACAAACTGGGCGCCACACCCGTGCATGCCTTGCTCCAACCGGCAGGCGACCTCTACCTGCTCCCTTCACCCAAAACCAAGAAGCGATCTACCTCTGTGCGGCCTTGCCCAAGAACGGGCGCATCTCCAAAACTACGCCCTTCCTCTTGTGCATCCACCCCTTAGATCTGCGCACATCTTCACATGAGCGAAGTCCTTGTGTTGAGTGATGAGCGATGGTTCAAATGACCTCCAATGCATGCTAGTTTATATGAGTGGCAGGGTGAAGTCTTGGTTGCCCAGCCGATTTGCCCACGCCCTCATCTCCATCGAAATTTTTGCTAAAGCATGAGTCGGCCTTGCTACTTCGTAGGTCGGCCCCGTGGGTGATCGTTCAAGTTCCCACATGTATAAACAACTCACCCAACCTCCTGCACTTCATTATAACATAATGCCTTCGCGTGCTAAATCAAACTCGCTCCTTTTTCGTCGCACCTCAAGTCCTCGGAGAGATCTTTCCAACGGGCTATCATGCGCGTCGAACGGAGATAATACGACCAATTCGTGACCCCAGGAAGTTGATGTACCAACTTACCCAAAAACGGGGCCCACAATTTGGCGTTTCATCTTCTAGGGTTAGGTTTTGGAATGTGAAGGGTTTTCCATTGTTTCTCAACAATAAATAGGCCTTCGAGCCTCATTGTAGAACAGTTCAAAGGCATGTAGCCACACATCCCTTCTCAGAGATAAGCTACCATCGCCCTAGCTGGTTTATTTCCATTTCTCGTTGTAAGCATATTTCAGTGTTTTCCATTAATGAAATGAAGTATTATTTCTGTTGTATCTTTGTGTATATGGTTATCTCTGTAATTTGTTGCGTTCCTGTTTAAGTCCGGATCACTTCTTGTCCATCTAAGAATATGTGGAGGGAGTAGAGCTTGAAGGCTCACCCTCACTAATCAACTCAATCCATCTGTCAGGATTCTCTATCTCCATCCTCTGTAGATAAGTGACCCGATCCTCCTCCTGAACATTCGGCCTCACATATACCTCCTCCTCCTCATCATCATCCTCGACCACTTCTAGCCTTCTTGACAAATCCAAGATACTATTTGAAAGTGTCCTGTTGACCAATGACTGCTTGCTAAGCTTTGTCTCAATTGTAGACAACTGCTTACTCATGTATTCCATTCACTTCTCATCCTCCATTTGCATCACTGCCAACTTATAATCAAGCTTTGTCACTCCAATGGTTGGAACACCAATGGGTACATCTTCCCTTCCATCGTAAATGTACAGCCTCTTCAAATGTGGAACAATCATAACATCGAATTGTTTCAAGAATTCCATTCCCAGCACAGCTTCATAGTCATCAATTTGCACTATAGTGAAGTCGACCTTGCCTGTCCATTCACCTAGTGTTGTGTCCACCTTTTCAGCTACACCAAGAATACTATCCGGAGGAGAATTGACTGTCTTCATCTGTGCCTTCACTGGTACAAATTTCATCCCAATTCTTCTCGCAGTATCTTCACCCATGAAGTTGTGAGTAGCCCCACTATCCACCATAGTGAGTATATCAGCACCCCCAACCTTCATCCAAACATACTCCAAACTATTCCTCTCAGGATCCCTCCGAGAGATCACCTCCGTAGCAGCAACACCACCAAGTATCTGCATCATCCCCACAGAAGCTTCTTCATTCTTCGTATTAGATTATGCAATCGCAGCCACTTTCGATCTAGAAGGGAAATTCTTCATCTTATGTGGTTCAGCACATATCCAACACTTCAAGGCTTTCTTCATCTTCGACTTATCATCCGATTTCGAAGCATCATCCCTCTTCTTATCTTTCGGCTTATCATACTCCTTCTTCCTATCATCAGAAGTCTCATCATAATGCTCCACCAACCTGTCCACAGTAGCAAAAGCTTCCTCAAGTGTTCTAATCCTCTGCCTCTTCACTTCATTGCGTGCCCAAGGCTTCAACCCAATAATGAAATTGAACACCTTGTCCCTCTCCACCATGTCAGAAAGTTCCAGAACCGCACTTGAAAACTCCCGCTGATATGTCTGAAGGTTACCTGTCTACTTTATGAATTTTATCTTCATCCTTGCTTCCCACATTTCATCTTGAGGACTGAAATGGGTCTGCAAAGCTTTCTTCATCTCATCCCATGAAGTAACGTCACCAGCATCGCCATTAGCAATCTGATCCATCCTCCTTCGCCACCACATCTTAGCATCCTTTGTCAAGACTTAAGTAGCTACCTTGACCTTCGTCTCATCATCAGATATACCCAATCGTTCCAAGTATTGCTCCATGTCCCATAGAAAGTTGTCAAGAGACTTTGCACTCCTTGTACCATCGTAAGATTCTGGTTCCTTGACTTTCACATGAGGCACTCCTCCACCTGAGTTATGCCTCATGGCCTTCTTCAACACCGCGATCTCATCTTTGGCTTCATCAAGAGATTTTCGCAAGCCCACGATCTTTGCAAGACCTTGGTCTCTTGCCTCTTCAACCTCCTTGGCCCTTACTTCAAGTTGTGTACACATAAGATCAGTGTACTCATGTTGAGTCCGAAGTTCATCGAGCTCTTGCTTCATCTTTGAATTGGCCTCTTGATCTCTCTCGACCAAGTCCATCTTCTTAGTCCAGAAAGCTTCCAAGTCCTCCATTTTCTCCAACACTTTTTCAATGAATGCCATAGTAGCATCCTTCGCACCGTGACTAGACCCAGCCTGAGATTCAGCTGCCATTGCTAACAACTTCCTTCTTCTTTGCGATCTAGTTTCGACCATCCAACAACTTCACCAAGATGCCTGCAACCTGAACCAACTTTGTTCGACTTGTCTGTGAAATAGCTTCCTTCACCTGCAAGTATCTGCTTCACTGTCTTCAATTTCCAAGTGTATCCACAACTGCACTTCGTCACGAGCAACCCTGCTCTAATACCACCTGTCACACCCCCAAGCTAGCAGTAGTCTTTCAACCGCTCTAGGCAAGGTGCGACACCACCGAACACTTTCTTTTCACCAATACTTATGTTCGTGGACTACGCCTAACCACTTATCCTACTTAGTTTGTGTTTCGCAACCAAGTATTATTAATGTTTCCTTTATAACAATGAACACCCATACACATTCATTATCATCAGCAATTATACATGAAGAACACAATTGCAAAGTATAAAGGGAGGGGCAACTCCCTGAACAATGAGTCTGCCCAAATAATATATTATACAGTGTTTCAATATTACAAAGCTTTACAAGTATATTTGGAAACACCAAGTTTCATACTTAGCCAAATTTACAATCTTCGGCAAACTCGGTTACCTAGCTCATCAGCGCCTCCGCACGGTCGCCACATGACTCACCAACCCTTCATTCACCTTGACGCACGATCGTGTTGTTTTCCCAACTTGGGCGTGCCTCCAAGTCGCCACACACAAGCGCCTCTGCACGAGTCGCACCTCCGTTCACAATCTCAACACTTCACCCAAAGTCACACCGTGCACACTTGCACAACGGAGGGGCGCTCACCTAAGCCACCCAAGAACCCGTGCCAAGTCGTCGCACAAACAGGGCACCACGCTCGTGCACGCCTTGCTCCAACCGGCGGGCGACCTCTACCCGCGCCCTTCACCCAAAACCAAGAAGCGATCTACCTCCGTGCAGCCTTGCTCAAGAACAAGCGCATCTCCAAGACTACGCCTTTACTCTTCTGCGTCCACCCCTTATATCTACACACCTCTTCACATGAACGAAGTCCTTGTGTTGAGCGATGAGCGATGGTTCAAATGACCTCCACAGCGTGCTAGTTTATATGAGTGGCAGGGCGAAGTCTTGGCTGCCCAGTCGACTTGCCCACGCCCTCATCTCCATCGTGCTAAAACATGAGTTGGCCTTTCTACTTCGTAGGCCGGCCCCGTGGGTGATCGTTCAAGTTCCCACGCATATAAACAACTCGCCCAACCTCCTACACTTCATTATAACATAATGCCTTTGCGTGCTAAGTCAATCTCGCTCCTTTGTCGTGGCACTTCAAGCCGGAGCGCGCGCATAAGGACTGCACGTCCTTACAATCAGGGTAGTAATGGCAGAGGAGGAGAGTACGTGCTTCCAGAGGGCTTCGAAGGTCGAATCGAGGGATTGGGTTTGATAATCCGTGGTTGGGCGCCTCAGCTGCTCATACTCTCTCATCCCTCCACAGGAGGATTTCTCTCGCATTATGGATGGAATTCCATTGTCGAAAGTATCATCTAGGGCACTCCTCTCTTGGCATGGCCCATCAGAGGAGATTAGCATTACAATGCCAAAATGTGGTTAATCACCGCGAGGTTGCTGCCATTTTCGACCGGCCAACCAAGGATGGATGAATGAGCAGGAAGGAAATTGGCAATGGAGTGACGTTCTTGATGGATAGCGAGCATGGAGTCCAAATGAGAGAAAGAGCAGCATCTCTTAAGCTCAATTTGGGCTCTAGCTGCCCCTCATCGTCTGAAGCAGTATTAGACACATTTGTTAATCACCTTTTACCGAATCAGTCTATATTTCTTGAAAGGAACATAATTGTGTAGTTTTGAAGTTATCACTATGGCCAAAACAATGAAATGAGCGGAGGCCCTAGAATAAAATGCCCAACGTCCAGGTGCAGAAATTGGGAAAACAATGAAATGGGAGGAGGCCATATATTGTTCACCCATTTTACTGATGTAAAGGTTGTGATGTGGGACCTGCATCGTAATGCCCAGATTATTTTTTAATGATGTTTTGGTTGCGAATTCAACTTAAAGAGGTTTTACAAGTTCATTATATGACTGAAGAATGTGATATTATCTTTCTCAATTTCATTATTCTACAGAACGGTGTGATTTTATTGTGCATCATTATTGACATTTAACCTCTACATAATTCTATTTTTTGAAGGCATATCTCTTCCTTGACGTACCCAGCAATATGGTTTCACTCAATCCTGTAAATTTTGATTAAATATGCGGCGAAAATGAATTGTATTAGTTTCACTAGCACAAGGATTGATTTGAATTATTCAAATCGATTTATTTCTCTAAACCTCTCAAAAACACTTAAATTGAATTTAGTTATTTATTATTTCTCTAAACCTCTCAAGAGTTCACGTCTTCTGAAGAGGAAGGCGCTTTCCCTAATACCTTTCAAGTTGAATTTCTATATAAATAAATGTTTTCTTTAGTTGTTTTTGTCCTCTAAAGTACAACAGACTCCAATTGTAAATAAAAATAGCAATAGGTTTGATAGCAATCAGTTAAACCATAAAAAGAGGTTTCTTATTTTTCAAATTTTTATTTAAGTTTAAATTGTTTATAGGGAAGAAAGTATTATTATTATGTTATTGGTCTGATTATTAGTTAAACAATAAAAGAATGTTTCTTATTTTTTAAGTTTTTATTTCAAGTTTAAATTGTTTATAGGGAATAAAGTATTATTATTATTATGTTATTGGTCTGATTTCTCATGAAGTAGGTCGGTAAGCATAGCTAATCTTGTAAATATTTTTTTCAGTAAAGTAATGTTAATGCTATTGCCTAAATTATTAAAAAAAAAGAAGAAAAAACATTTATGTTGAAGGAACAGTTTATAGGTGTGATGTTTGACAAATTAATATGATGAATTTGTAATGTGCTATACTATCTGCTAATTTTACAAGCTTACACAAAATGAGGGAAGTTGTGGAAAAAGTTATGGACTTAGTTGAATTAAATAAGTTTTTATGGTCACTTATAGTTATATAAGGTACTATTTGTACACTAAATTATTAAGTTTTTATGGTCACTTATAGTTATAAAAGGAACTATTTGTATACTAAATTAATATTGGGGAATGACATAATTTAATAGATTTTCTACTAAATGAGGGAAGTTATGGAGATATTTATAGATTTGGTTGAAATAATCACCTATAATTATATAAGGGACTATTTGTACACTAAATTAATATTAGGGAAATGATATAATTTAATAGATTTTCCCCTTAGAGGGTTTTCTTGATCCCTTTGTTCCTTCATATTTTTTTGTGTAATTTTTTTCGTGTGTTTGTTGTGGGCTATTAAAGCTAACAATGGTATTAGAGCATTGGTAAGGAGTAATAGATGAAGCTCGTGAAAGACTCAAGATATTGCTATGAACCAAGGGTGTTGTGGATTGAGGGTTTGTGGAAAGAGAACAACATATTTTGCACAAAACCTTCAAAAAAATAAATAAGAAGTCAGCAGTACCCGCAAGGAAGGTCATGAATGCAAGAACATGGAAAACCGTTGTCTAGCATTTGAGCAGTGTGCAAGATTTTTTTGGAAGTAGTTGTAAAATTTCTTTGGCATTCAACTGTGAATGCGAGTGGATTAAGGAGATGTAGTCACCATAGTTAATACTGAAGATCCTAATATTATGAGCTTAATAGCCCTAACTAGGAACTATAATATTGGACGAGTAGCCACTATGTGGAACTATGATCAATTATCCCAAATCATAAACTTGTTTCCAAGAAATATGCAAGACTCACCATCGACATTCAAAACGTAGACAACATTCAACACAACTGGTGCCTCTACAATTCGAAAAGAGGAGTGAGAAAAAGTTTTGAAAACAAACTGATATTCTCCAACACCTTTAAGTATCAATTCAACAATGATTTTGATAAAGATTTAAATGATAAATGCAAAACCATTCAATGGACTTGGCGTTAGTTTTTCAATTCATATTTATTGTTTTGTATTTCCTTGTAGTTGTAGCAATAGTCATATTTGAGTGTTATTCCTTTCTCTTTGATTAAAAAATTGTTAGTTTGTTAAAAGAAAATTTGTAAAGTAAATGGGAAGGAACTCATAAAAAAGAGGAGGCACTCACAAATAAAGGAGCCATTATTCTTAAACTAAATGGAAAGGAACTCATAAAAAAGAGGTGGAAATCACAGATAAGGGAGCCATTACTCTCTCCTTCACGCTAAAGAAAATAGCAATGGAGAAGTTAGATGAGAGAAAAATTGGAAAGAATGAACAAAAAAGAGACAAAAGAAGAATGAAATAAGCAATTTTCACAAGTCATCTTTAGAATTTGGTAATGTTTTAAATGTTGTTGAAAAAAATTATGGGACTCTATATCAAAGAGAGTAATGTATTATACATTTCAAGAATTGTAGTGAAATGCAAAGTTTTTTCATGGTTTATGTGGATTCCTGTTATGGATATTTTATAATATACAATTTGTTTTAAATTATTTTCTAAGAGTGGTTTAAATAAGGAGTCATCATAAAGTAGATTTAAAGTTGACAAGTCCAATCAAATTTAG
Organism: Pinus tabuliformis; assembly: GCA_031772625.1. Classification (NCBI taxonomy): domain Eukaryota; kingdom Viridiplantae; phylum Streptophyta; class Pinopsida; order Pinales; family Pinaceae; genus Pinus; species Pinus tabuliformis. Next base: position 73,422,967 of record CM062820.1, on the reverse strand, counting down.
ACTGAATTAAAGTCAAGTGAAAATTAAAGTTATTGATTTATTTTATTAAAAAGAGAAAAGAAGAGGGTTGCATGATTGATTATACCCAACATTCCAAAGAGTTGGTCCAAGCTGTAAAAGTCTAGCCATACGAAAGTGGATTTCCATAGGTATTTCATAAGCATCGTTGATTCAAGCCTACATGCATTATTGTGGTAGGACATGTAATTATGTAGCATGTATGCTCTTATGCATAGAGAGGATGCAACATCAAGTTGTGGAATGAACCACTAAGTATTTATGAAGGTGGAAAGTGTACTTGTATGCTATATTTATGTGCAATAAAAGAACTTGAGTCTTGATTAAGGAATGAATGTCAGATGGAGTAATATTATAATGTGAGAAGGTTGGGATCAAATTATGATTAAGAAATTTTAACATGTTGACGAACCATGTGGGTGAAAAGGATTATTAGAGAATTGGTGAGTACATTATATGTCGCTCATGTATCTTAGTAGATTGAATTCTTTTTATATTGACATCAATGATCAATTGTTTGCGGGAAGAAGTAGAAAGATCATGTAATAATCAATTTAATGTAATGATTGCAATGAAACATATAGATGAAGGATTAAGAAGAAGATGCAATTCCAAATGAATGAAAAATTTGTTGCAAGTGTAAATGAAAGAAGAAGACTTCATCAATGAAGTATCCAACGAAGAATGATGAAAAAATGGATGAATCCATGAAAATAGAAGATGATAGCCAAAGAAGACTAATAAAGAGACATGAAGAAGTAGATGACATGACAAAATAAGACGATAGTTAAATAAAGAAAATAAATGATGAAGTGTAGTAGCAAAAGTAATGATAGGATGAAAGAAGATGATGACAAATATAATGATGTAGTAAAAAAAGGAATGTCATGGGAAAATGAATGATCAAGACATAAAGAAGAAAGAAAGATGGTGAACATGTGTGAATGAATAAGAAACTAGAGAAGCAAGGTAAGAATAATAGTATTGTATGTTCATGAAAAGGAGTATATCCATGAACATTTAACCTGTAAAACGCTTAATGGTTCCTAATGTTTTTGGATGATGGAAAGAAAATTATCTTGATCCAATGTTTGTATAAGTGATAGATGACCTAAATAAAAATTTCAATTGAATGTACATGAGTCAATGTTAATCTAAATCTAATGAGGCAAGTCCATCCCTATTGAAAAATTTGTGGTGCTCTAAAAACCATTTTTTAGTGAAAGGTTTGTAGTAATCTAAAACCACTTGTCATGACAATGTAATGTTTTGTGGTAATATGAAACCATTTGATGGTTTGTGGTCATCCAAAACCACTAATGTTTGTCGTAAAAAGAAATCCATTTGATGTGATGTATTATTTGTGGTAAGAAAAAGCCACTTGAGGGTTGTAATAGTTAAGGGTAAGACGATGTAAAAACTTGAGATGTGATGGTTGAGGGTCATCCACAAAATCCCATAGGTGTAATAGTTATAGGTTAGCCATATAAAACTCAAGATGCAGTTACTAGTAATCCAAAGAAAACCCAAGATGATAATTGGTCATGATGTAGGTAAACTGAAATTGTTTATGTTTTTGCAGGTACAAGATGAAAATTGAAGAATATCAAGGCTGAATAATGAAAAAGAGAAAATATCATTGAATACTTAAGATGAAGAAAAAGAGCATAAAATATGAATATGAATAAAGGATTACTTCAAAAATACTTGAAGAATGCTTATTTATATCACAAGCACTCATTAAATGGGAATATAAAGGGATCACTCCTACATGTGCTTTTTAATAAATTAATATTATGGATTTGTAATGTGTTTTAATAATGTAGACCAATTCTAAAATTATATGGGAAATGACGGAAGTTATGGAGATATGGATTTGGTTGAACTAAATAAGTTATTATGGTCACCTATAATTGTATAATGGATCATTTGTACTATGAATGCAATATAGGTGGAATAATATAATTTCATAAATGTTTCTTTCTTGATCTTATGTCCCTTGCTTCATACCTCTTTTATGTGTTTGCATATGTTTTTTATAGGCTATTAAAGCCAACACACTCTACTTCTAGTCATATAGCTTTCCTATTAAGATATGTAGCAGCAACTCTACAAAATTTGAGCCAACATATTTGCATGGAGTCCTCCATACAACACATCGGAACATTCAAAATTTAGAAAGTTTGGAGTGTATATGATTGAACACATTGAGAAGATTTTAGTCCAATATTAGTGAAGTCTAGTTTAGAGAATTCAAATTTTGAGACATCTCATAGAAATAAACTATAATTGCAGGTCTTAAAATTAATTTGAACATTGGTTAGAATGGCTTTTTGGACTTTAAAGAAAGCTTCGTCTAAGTAAATGATGGCCTTGGAAAAAAAAACATAATCCATTTTAAAGATGCCAACTTTATAAATTGAAAAATAATCTATGCATCTTCAAAGTTGTCCCATCATATCACTCACCAACCTATAGGTCTATAGTTAATGCAATGATTTAAACCTCTAAGGTGGCTCACTAGAAAGCAGAGGCAATTTTAAAAAAATATGGAATGTTAGGTTGTATGTACATGAAAACTATGGATTTCCTCTTTTATTATTAGGATATATGTATGTATATATTAAATGTTTCTATTAAATTTTTGAAGAAAGGTTCAATTTGTGGCAATCTCGAGGAGGGACACGTATCAATGACTGTTTAACTTTTTACATTTTCCAAATAAACAAAACAGGGTTTCTGATGTGAGGTTTTAATGCACTTTAATTATTTCAGCCTGCCCTTTGTACTGGCTTTGGTTTTGCAAATGCAGTCATTTCACACCTGCCGAGGGAAGCTAGGAGTTGGTCTCCATTCTTACATCCGTTTTTGGTCTGGTTCGGCTCTATGTGTGCGTTGTGCCTTCTCCTGTCTCTTGTGGTGTTTTGTTTGCTGGTTCTCAGAGGTTTCAGGTTGACCTTCAATCTGCAAGCTGTTTCATTTATTCTTTGTTACCGAGGCTCATGCTTCTTCTCTATTCTGCTCGTGGTGATTTTCAATGTTGGTTCTAGTGTTGATCTGGCTCTATGTAACCACAGGTTCTTTCCTTGCTATTGCGGTGGGAAACTCAACAAACACTACTTCAGGTAATTCCTTGTTCGAGTTCCATTCCCGCATCTCATTTTTTTTAGTCTAACCCTCTGGCTCCTTGGTGAGCAAGTAAACTTTCCTATGGCGGTCCTGCTAAGAGAAACCCTCTGGCGAGAGACTCGGTTCTCATCCTCTGGCTCGGAGTCAGGCCTTTTCTAGGTAAACCCCCACTCCTCCCTTCTTTTATCTGCTCTCTGTCACTTTGTTTTGTCTGCCCTTCCGGTTTCTTGACTACTCATATTGTTTTTGTGGTGGTGTGTAGGTCGTGCCTAGAGAACGCTGCTCCATGGCCTCGTCCTTGCGAGTCTTCGCAAGCTTGTGAAAAAAACAGGGTAGGATCCCTCTGTGATTGTATTGTGGTTTTTTTCTTGCGCTACCCTTAGTTGGGCATATCCCTTGGGGTTTCGCTTTCTCCGTATGTTTGTATGGTTTCGTGGGTTTCAAACCCTCACTGTTTGACTAGTCTTGGCCTAAAAATCGTTGTTTTTCGGTGTTCGTGGGTTTCAGAACCCTCTACTGTTTTGGTTGTATATATGTATATTGAACTGTTAAATTTGGAAATATAACAAATGCACAGGTGTGCTTGAATACTGAATGTAAATGTACTTGGGTTTTTGTTGAGAAATGATGTGATATCTTTGTTGGTTTTGCCTTTGTCTAGTTCCTGGTATGAGATGCCTTCAGTCACGAGATTTTTTTCAATGTCATTCGGCCTCTTAATGAAATATTTCACTCTTTTGCTTTAAAACAATATTTGAGACATTAATGCATAGGAAAAGAAGAAATTGTCTTTCTTTCTTAATGATAGAGGTTTTAGATTCATTTGCTTTCACTTATATTCAAGGAAATTGTAATTTCAATTTCTGTGTCCTCTCTTCTCTCTGGATGGCAACCTCTCCTTAATGAGGATCTGGTTTTTCTTTTAATGCCTTACTAGCAGTCTCTCACAATTGAGAAACTGTTCCTAAGTTACCTTTCAGTTATCTAACAATTTCTTTAAACATACTCTTAACTAATCCTACTTTATGGTCTGAAATGGATCCTAAAACACTCTCTAAGTTTTCATGAACTCTGTAAAATTCATGCCAAAGTTTGCAAGTCTTCTAAAGATCAAGCTTATCAAAGATATCATCGTAACAGTTGCAATTTGTGATCAGCGCAGAGCAACGAGGACCCTCGGTCAAGTGCGTAGACCGTCAGCCCATGGTAACGCATGCTGTCACGAATTAGTAGAACGAGAGGTCATTTCAAGAAACGGGCCAGTTTCTGATATGCGATTAGCAACATATCGTAGGGGAAACCCCTCGGAGAAGGAAAAGCCCTGAGTGCCAGGACTCGAAAAACCATAAAATGCAACGGATATCATGCCGATTTCGTTAGAAGCAAGGCCCACAAAAACTGGTAGAATATCGCAAGGGCTTCGAGTGGTAAGCGATTTTAACCGAGTCCTGCCTGATGCCACACAATGGGTGCCACACATCCGACAGAAGAGAGAGAAAACCGTCACATCAGACGGGTAAACATCATGTTACTTACCTGGCCGATATGAATGATGACCATAGGATCTGGGGCCCCTAGATCAATGGCGGAGATGCGTTCCGATAGAAATGTGCATATACAGAAATGTGCACGTATACGGAAATGTGCACGTATAAGAAAGTTATGTATTTATGGAAGATATGCACACATCTTCCGTATATGCACAATTTCCATATACAGAAATTGCGCATATACGGAAATTGTTCATATACGGAAGATATACGCATATCTTCGGTATATCCCTAACTTTCTTATATGTGCATATCTTCCGTGTATGCACGTCATTTATGTATTGTGCATATACAAAAGATATGTGCATATATTCCGTATATACATAAATTTCGTATATGCGCAAATTTCATATACATAAATTGCGCATTTACGGAATTGTGCATATACGGAAGATATGTGTATATCTTTCGTATATACATAACTTTCTTATATGTGCATATCTTCCATATATGCACGTATTTTATGTATGTGCATCTACCGTATATATGCAAATTCCATATACAGAAAATGCACATATATGGAAATTGTGCATATACGGAATATATGCGCATATTTTTCGTATATGTGCATTTTTTGTATATGTGCATATATCGTATATGCGCAACATCCATTTATGCGAATATATTTTGTATATGCGTAAATTTCTTATGTGTCCATATCTTCTGTATATGCACGTCTTTTATATATGTGCATCCACCATATATGCGCAACTTCCATATACAAAAATTGTGCATATACGAAAGATATTCGCATATCTTCCGTATATGTGTAACTTTCTTATATGTGAATATCTTCCATATATGTACGTCTTTATGTATATGCATCTACCATACATGTGCAACTTCCATATATGGAAATTTTGCATATACGGAAGATATGCACCTATCTTTCGTATATGCAAAATTTTTCTATATGTACATATCTTCCAGATATATGTGCAATTTCTGTATATACACATAACTTCCATGGATGTGAAACTTTAGTATATATAACTTCCATATATGTGCATCTTTTGTATATGTGCATCAAGCATATATGCACAACTTCCGTATATGCACATATCTTCCGTATATGTGTAACTTTCTTATATGTGTATGTCTTCCGTATATGCATGTCTTTTATATATGTAAATCTACAGTATATGTGCAACTTCCATATACAGAAATTGCGTGTATACGAAAATGTGCACATATAAGAAAGTTAGGAATATACGGAAGATATGCGCATATCTTTCGTATATGCACAATTTCCGTATATGCGCAATTTCCATATACAGAAATTGAGCATATACGGAAATTATGCATATACGGAAGATATGCGCATATCTTCGCTACCATGGGTGAGATGAAATATTTAGTAGCATGAGAGGAATTGTGTATCCACAAGTAGGGCTCGTAACTAGCATCACAGAAGAAGTTGCTCTCCTCCTTGGTAGAATAGCTGTTGTATATCTTGCTGCGCCTCAGCGTCTTCGTGCAATTGTTGTAGTGAGCGCAATGCCTAAGAAGTCCCCAGCATCTCAAAAGCAGTGCTACCACCGTGCCGAGGATTTGAGACCTTGGCATCGCCTTCACCATGATCGCCACCGACACCACCACACCGCATTTCGTTGCATCCTCCAAAAAGCAGGACGGGCAGCCTTTTGCTGCACACTCCAAGCGGTCACAGTTATAGAAATTAAAATTTTGAGAGTGGGCTTTGAAATTCAAATTCAAACTAATATGCCAATTAAATGCGTACGTTCGCATAAGAATTAATCAGCCCATTTCCTCATTAATCAGCTGTCAATCATCATGGTTGGCCAATTTACCAGAAAATTTATCAGTTCGTTGGGAGATATGCACATGCCATCCATCCATGCATGCATGTTGGTGAATCACTAAGGCAATCATTGGCGTAGTGACTTGTTTTTAAGAGTTTCCAGAGCTAACCAGCTTGCCATAGCGCATTTAATGCCCCTATGGAGGCTGGTTCTCCATACATGGCACATGCTGGGGACTTCTCAGGCATTGCGCTCACTGCAACAGTTGCACAAAGATGTTGAGGCACAACAAGATATACAACAACTATTATACCAAGGGAGAGAGCAACTTCTTCTGTGATGGTAGTTACGAGCCCTACTTGTGGATACACAATTCCTCTCATGCTGCTAAATATTTCATCTCACCCATGATAGCCAAGATATGCACATATCTTCCGTATATGCACAATTTTTGTATATGCACAATTTTTGTATATGGAAATTCCACATATACAGAAATTGTGCATATACGGAAGATATGCACATATCTTCGGTATATCCCTAACCTTCTTGTATGTGCACATTTCTGTATACATGCAATTTCTGTATATGGAAGTTGCGCATATACTGTAGATTCACATATATAAAAGACATGCATATACGAAAGATATACACATACAAGAAAGTTACACATATACGGAAGATATGTGCATATACGGAAGTTGCGCATATACATTTAATGCACATATACAAAAGATGCACATATATGGAAGTTATATATACTAAAGTTTCACATACATCGAGGCTATGTGTATATATGGAAGTTGCACATATACCTGGAAGATATGTGTATATAGAAAATTTCGCATATACAGAAGATATGTGCATATTTTCCGTATATGCACAATTTCCGTATATGAAAAATTTCCATATATGGAATTTGCACATGTATGGTAGATGCACATACATAAAAGACGTACATATATGGAAGATATTCACATATAAGAAAGTTACGCATATACGGAAGATATGCAAATATCTTCCGTATATGCATAATTTTTGTATATGGAAGTTGTGCATATATGATGGATGCACATATATAAAAGATGTGCATATACGGAAGATATGGACATATAAGAAATTTACGCATATATGGAATATATGCGCATAAACAGAAGTTGCGCATATACGGTAGATGCACATATACAAAAGATGGACATATACGAAAAATATGCGCATATATTGCGTATATGCACAATTTCCATATATGTGCAATTTTTGTATATGGAATTTGCGTATATATGGTAGATGCACATACATAAAAGACGTGCATATATGGAAGATATGCACATATAAGAAAGTTATGTATATACGGAAGATATGCACATATCTTCCGTATATGCACAATTTCCGTATATGCGCAATTTCTGTATATGGAATTTGCGCATATACGAAATTTATGTATATACGTAAGATATGCACATATCTTCTGTATATGCACATACATAAACGACGTGTATATATAGGAGATATGCACATATAAGAAAGTTAGGGATATACCGAAGATATGCACATATCTTCCGTATATGCACAATTTCTGTATATGCGAAATTTTTGTATATGGAAATTGTGCATATACGGAAATTGTGCATACAGAAATTGCACATATACGGAAATTGTGCATACAAAAATTACGCATATATGGAAATTGTGCATATACAGAAGATTTGTGTATATCTTCTAGATATACATAACTTTCTTATATGTGCACATTTCCGAATACGTGCAATTTCTATATAGGGAAGTGGCGGGTCCATTAAGAAGGAGGAATTTGATCCTACAAGAAAGTACGATACAAGTATTATGATTCGAACATCTTAAGGACTTGTATGAAACAGATGCAGATTTTAAGGAAGCCTATGAAGCTTGCCAAAATCCACTGTTGAGGGATAACAGTTCATGGCTGGACTATAATATGCAGGAAGGGTTGTTGTTCAAAGGAGGGCAGGTGTGTATCCCAGAATGTTCTATGAGATATAACTTAATCCAGAAAAAGCATAATGGAGGTTTATCCGGGCATTTTGGCATAGACAAGACCTTGGATCAGTGGAGCCACTTTTGCTATTGGCTGAAGATGCATAGAGATGTACAGAGGTTTGTGACTAGATGTAAAGTGTGTCAGCTTGCAAAGGGACACAGCCAGAACACAAAGTTGTATATGCCCTTACCTATTTTGAACAGACCATGGGACTCAGTCAGTTTAGACTTTGTCTTAGGTCTACCAAAGACACAACGGGGATTCGATTCCATAATTGTGGTGGTGGATTGTTTCACCAAAATGGAACATTTCATTCTGTGCAGGAAAACCAGTGATGCCACACATGTAGCACACTTGTTCTTCACAAAGATAGTCAGATTACATGGCTTGCTGAAGTCTATTATTTCGGACCGAGACGTAAAGTTTACAGGTCATTTTTGGCGGACCTTATGGAAAAAGTTAGACACCAAACTGAACTTTAGTATTCAAGCACACCTGTGCATTTGTTATATTTCCAAATTTAACAGTTCAATATACATATATACAACCAAAACAGTAGAGGGTTTTGAAACCCACGAACACCGAAAAACAATGATTTGTAGGCCAAGACTAGTCAAACAGTGAGGGTGTGAAACCCACGAAACCATACAAACATACGGAGAAAGTGAAACACCAAGGGCTATGCCCAACTAAGGATAGCACAAGAAAAAAACCACAATACAATCACAAAGGGATCCTACCCTATTTTTTTCCCAAGCTTGCGAAGACTCCCAAGGACGAGGCCATGGAGCAGCATTCTCTAGGCACAACCTGCACACCACCACAAAAACAATACGAGTAGTCAAGAAACCGAAAGAGCATACAAAACAAAGTGACAGAGAGCAGATAAAAGAAGGGAGTAGTAGGGGTTTACCTGGAAAAGGTCTGACTCTGAGCCAGAGGATGAGAACCGAGTCTCTCACCGAAGGGTTTCTCTCAGCAGGACTGCCATAGGAAACTTTACTTGCTCACCAAGGAGCTAGAGGGTTAGAATCACAAAAAAAAGATGCGGGAATGAAACTGGAACAAGAAATTACGTGAAGTAGTGTTTGCTGAGCTGCCCACTGCAGTAGCAAGTAAAGAACCTGTGGTTACACAGAGCCAGATCAACACTAGAACCAGCATTGAAAATCACCACGAGCAGAGTAGAGATGAAGCATAAGCCTTGGTAACAAAGAATAAATGAAACAACTTGCAGATTGAAAGTCGACCTGAAACCTCCGAGAACCAGCAAAAAAACCACCACAAGAGACAGGCAAAGGCACAACGCACACATAGAGCCAAACCAGACCAACAACGGATGCAAGAATGGAGACCAACTCCTAGTTTCCCTCGGCAGGTGTGAAATTACTGCATTTTCAAAACCAAGGCCAGTACAAAGGGCAGGCTGAAATAATTAAAGTGCATTAAAACCTCACATCAGAAACCCTGTTTTGTTTATTTGGAAAATGTAAAAAAGTTAAACAGTCATTGATATGTGTCCCTCCTCGAGATTGCCACAAATTGAACCTTTGTTCAAAAATTTAATATCAACATTTAATATATACATACATATATCCTAATAATAAAAGAGGAAATCCATAGTTTTCATGTACATACAACCTAACATTCCATATTTTTGAAAAATTACCTCTGCTTTTTAGTGAGTCACCTTAGAGATTTAAATCATTGCATTAACTATAGACCTATCGGTTGGTGAGTGATGTGATGGGACAACTTTGAAGATGCATAGATTATGCTTCAATTTATAAAGTTGGCATCTTTAAAATGGATTATGTTTTTTTCCAAGGCTGTCATTTACTTAGACGAAGCTTTCTTTTAAGTCGAAAAAGACATTCTAACCAATGTTCAAATTAATTTTAAGATTTGCAATTATAGTTTATTTCTATGAGATGTCTCAAAATTTGAATTCTCTAAATTAGAATTCACTAATATTGGACTAAAATATTCTCAATGTGTTCAATCAGATACACTCCAAATTATCTAAATTTTGAATGTTCCAATGTGTTTTATGGAGAACTCCATGCAAATATGTTGGCTCAAATTTTGTAGAGTTGTTGCTACATATCTTAATAGGAAAGCTATATGACTAGAAGTAGAGTGTGTTGGTCTTAATAGCCTATAAAAAACATATGCAAACACATAAAAGAGGTATGAAGCAAGGGACATAAGATCAAGAAAGAAACATTTATGAAATTATATTATTCCACCTATATTGCATTCATAGTACAAATGATCCATGATACAATTATAGGTGACATAATAACTTATTTAGTTCAACCAAATCCATATCTCCATAACTTCCCTCATTTCCCATATAATTTTAGAATTGGTCTACATTATTAAATCACATTACAAATCCATCATATTAATTTATTAAACAACACATGTAGGAGTGATCCCTTTATATTCCCCTTTAATGAGTGCTTGTGATATCAATATGTATTCTTCAAGTATTTTTGAAGTGATCCTTTATTCATCTTCATATTTTATGCTCTTTGTCTTCATCTTAAGTATTCTATTATATTTGGTTTTTTTCATTATTCAGCCTTGATATTCTTCAATTTTCATCTTGTACCTGCAATAACATAAACAATTCCAGTTTACCTACATCATGACCAATTATCATCTTGGGTTTTCTTTGGATTACCAGTAACTACATCTTGAGTTTTATTTCGCTAACCTATAACTATTACACCTATGGGATTTTGTGGATGACCCTAAACCATCACATCTCAAGTTTTTACATCAGCTTACCCATAACTATTACAACCCTCAAGTGGTTTTTTCTTACCACAAATAATACATCACATCAAATGGATTTTTTTTACGAAAAACATTAGTGGTTTTGGATGACCACAAACCATCAAATGGTTTCATATTATCACAAAACATTACATTGTCATGACAAGTGGTTTTAGATTACTACAAACCTTTCACTAAAAAATGGTTTTTAGAGCACAACAAATTTTTCAATAGGGATGGACTTGCCTCATTAGATTTAGATTAACATTGACTCATGTACATTCAATTGAAATTTTTATTTAGGTCATCTATCACTTATACAAACATTGGATCAAGATAATTTTCTTTCCATCATCCAAAAACATTAGGAACCATTAAGATTTTTAGAGATTAAATTTTCATGGATACACTCCTTTTCATGAACATACAATACTATTATTCTTACCTTGCTTCTCTAGGTTCTTCTTCATTCACACATGTTCACCATCTTTCTTTCTTCTTTATGTCTTGATCATTCATTTTCCCATGACATTCCTTTTGTTACTACATCATTATATTTGTCATCATATTCTTTCATCCTATCATTACTTTTTCTACTACACTTCATCATTCATTTTCTTTATTTAACTATCATCTTATTTTGTCATGTCATCTGCTTCTTCATGTCTCTTCATTAGTCTTCTTTGGCTATCATCTTCTATTTTCATGGATTCATCCATTTTTTTCATCATTCTTCGTTGAATACTTCATTCATGAAGTCTTCTTCTTTCATTTACACTTGCAACAAATTTTTCATTCATTTGGAATTGCATCTTCTTCTTAATCCTTCATCTATATGTTTCACTGAAATCATTACATTAAATTCATTATTACACGATCTTTCTGCTTCTTCCCACAAAAAATTGATCATTCATATCAATATAAAAAGAATTCAACCTACTAAGATACATGAGTGACATCTAATGTACTCACCAATTCTCTAAGAATCCTTTTCACCCACATGGTTCATCAACATGTTAAAATTTCTTAATCATAATTTGATCCCAACCTTCTCACATTATAATATTACTCCATCTAACATTCATTCCTTAATCAAGACTCAAGTTCTTTTATTCCACATAAAGATAGCATACAAGTACACTTTCCACCTTCATAACTACTCAGTGGTTCATTCTACAACTTGAAGTTGCATCCTCTCTATGCATAAGAGCATACATGCTACATAATTACATGTGCTACCACAATAATGCATGTAGGCTTGAATCAACGGTGCTTACAAAATACCTAGGGAAATCTACTTTCTTATGGCTAGACTTTTACAGCTTGGACCAACTCTTTGGAATGTTGGGTATAATCAATCATGAAACCCTCTTCTTTTCTCTTTTCAATAAAATAAATCAATAACTTTAATTATCACTTGACTTTAATTCAGTCTAAATTTGATTGGACTTTTCAAATTTAAATCTACTTTATGATGACTCCTTATTTAAACCACTCTTAGAAAATAATTTAAAACAAATTATATATTATAAAATATCCATAAGAGGAATCCACATAAACCATGAAAATAATCTGCATTTCACTACAAACCTTGAAATGTATAATACATTACTCTCTTCGATATAGAGTCCCATAATTTTTTTCAACAACATTTAAAACATTACCAAATTCTAAAGATGACTTGTGAAAATTGCTTATTTCATTCTTCTTTTGTCTCTTTTTCTTTCATTCTTTCCAATTTTTCTCTCATCTAACTTCTCCATTGCTATTTTCTTTAGCGTGAAGGAGAGAGTAATGGCTCCCTTATCTGTGATTGCCTCCTCTTTTTTATGAGTTCCTTTCCATTTAATTTAAGAATAATGGCTCCTTTATTTGTGAGTGCCTCCTCTTTTTTATGAGTTCCTTCCCATTTAATGTACAAATTTGCTTTTAACAAACTAACAATTTGTTAATCAAAGAGAAAGGAATAACACTCAAATACGACTATTGCTACAACTACAAATAAATACAAAACAATAAATATGAATTGCAAAACTAATGCCAAGTCCATTTAATGGTTTTGCATTTATCATTTAAATCTTTATCAAAATCATTGTTGAATTGATACTTAAAGGTGTTGGAGAAGATCAGTTTGTTTTCAAAACTTTTTCTCACTCCTCTTTTCGAATTGTAGAGGCACCAATTGTGTTGAATGTTGTATACGTTTTGAATGCCAATGGTGAGTCTTGCATATTTGTTGGAAACGAGTATATAATTTGTGATAATTGATCACAGTTCCACATAGTGGCTACTCGTCCAATATGATGGTTCCTGGTTAGGGCTATTAAGCTCATAATATTGGGATCTTCAGTATTAACTATGGTGACTACATCTCATTAATCCACTCGCATTCACAATTGAATGCCAAAGAAAGTTTACAACTACTTCCAAACAACTCTTGCACACTGTTCAAACGCTGGACAACGGTTTTCCATGTTCTTGCATTCACGACCTTCCTTGCGGGTAGTGATGACTTCTTATTTATTTTTTCGAAGGTTTTGTGCAAAATATGTTGTTCTCTTTCTACAAACCCTCAATCCACAACACCCTTGGTTCATAGCAATCTCTCGAGTCTTTCACCAGCTTCCTCTATTACTCCTTACCAATGCTCTAATACCATTGTTGGCTTTAATAGCCACCAACAAACACATGAAAAAAATTACACAAAAAAATATGAAGGAACAAAGGGATCAAGAAAACCCTCTAAGGGGAAAATCTATTAAATTATATCATTCCCCTAATATTAATTTAGTGTACAAATAGTCCCTTATATAACTATAGGTGATCATTTCAACCAACTCTATAAATATCTCCATAACTTCCCTCATTTAGTAGAAAATCTATTAAATTATGTCATTCCCCAACATTAATTTAGTGTACAAATAGTTCCTTATATAACTATAAGTGACCATAAAACTTATTGATTTAGTGTACAAATAGTGCTTTATATAACTATAAGTGATCATAAAAATTTATTTAATTCAATTAAGTCCATAACTATTTCCACAACTTCCCTCATTTCGTGTAAACTTGTAAAATTAGCAGATAGTATAGCACATTACAAATTCATCTTATTAATTTATCAAACATCACACCTATAAATTGTTCCTTCAACATAAATGTTTTTTCTTTTTTCTTTTTTAATAATTCAAGCAATAGCATTAGCATTACTTTACTGAAAAAATATTTACAAGATTAGCTATGCTTACCGACCTACTTCATGAGAAATCAGACCAATAACATAATAATAATACTTTATTCCCTATGAACAATTTAAACTTGAAATAAAAATCTTAAAAAATAAGAAACTTTTTTTTATGGTTTCACTCATAATCAGACCAATAACATAATAATAATACTTTCTTCCCTATAAACAATTTAAACTTGAAATAAAAATTTGAAAAATAAGAAACTTCTTTTTATGGTTTAACTGATTGCTATCAAACCTATTGCTATTTTTATTTAAAATTGGAGTTTGTTGTACTTTGAGGACAAAAACAACTAAAGAAAACATCCATTTATATAGAAATTCAACTTGAATGGTATTAGGGAAAGCGTATTCCTCTTTAGAAGACGTGAACTCTTGATAGGTTTAGAGAAATAATAGATAACTAAATTCAATTTAAGTGTTTTTGAGAGGTTTAGAGAAATAAATCGATTCGAATAATTCAAATCAATCCTTGTACTCATGAAACTAATACAATTCATTTTTGCCGCATACTTAATCAAAATTTACAGGATTGAGTGAAACCATATTGCTGGGTACGTCGAGGAAGAGATATGCCTTCAAAAAATAGAATTGTGTAGAGGTTAAATGTCAAGAATGATGCACAATAAAATCACATCGTTTTGTAGTATAATGAAATTGAGAAACATAATATCACATTCTTCGGTCATATAATGAAATTGTAAAACCTCTTTAAGTTGAATTCGCAACCAAAACTTCATTGCAAAATCATCTGGGCATTATGATGCAGGTCCCACATCACGACCTTTACATCAGTAAAATGGGTAAAAAATATATGGCCTCCTCCCATTTCATTGTTTTCCCAATTTCTGCACCAGCACGTTGGGCATTTTATTCTAGGGCCTCCGCTCATTTCATTGTTTTGGCCATCGTGATAACTATAGCACTACACAATTATGTTCCTTTCAAGAACTTCAGACCGATTCTGTAAAAGTTGATTAACAAACGTGTCTAATATTGCTTCAGACGATGAGGGGCAGCTAGATCCCAACTTGAGTTTAAGAGACGTTGCTCTTTCTCTCATTTGGACTCCATGCTCACTATCCATCAACAACGTCACTCCATTGCCAATTTCCTTCCTGCTCATTCGTCCATCCTGGGTTGGCCGGTCGATCATGGCAACAACCTGGAGGTGATTAACCAGCATTTTGGCATTGTAATGATGATCTCCTCTGATGGGCCAAGCCAAGATAGGAACGCCCTGGATGATGCTTTCGACAGTGGAATTCCATCCACAGTGCGAGAGAAATCCTCCCGTGGAGGAATGAGAGAGTATGAGCAGCTGAGGCGCCCAACCACGAATTATCAAACCCAATCCCTCGATTCGACCTTCGAAGTCCTCTGGAAGCACGTACTATCCTCCTCCGCCATTACTACCCTGATGATCATGAGGACGATGATCAAGATGAGGAGGAGGAGGACGGCGATGGTTCTGTAAAACCCAAATGAATGGCTTCTTGGCAGCTTCCAATCCAAGAGCGAGCTCTGTCATCTCCTCATTGGAGGGACCGACTATGCTGTCGAAAGAAACGTAGAGAACTGATGCAAGCGCCTTGGAATTCAACCATTCCAGACATTGGTCTTCATCGATACTGCTCTTCCTGTTGCGGATGGCGCTATCATGCGTTATAGCAGTACATGGTTTTGACTGATTCCAGAAAGAAGAGAAGGGCAGAAAATGCCCTGCTGCCTAGATGGGCTTCTCTATCTCCTTTTCTGTGTATTCAATGAACGGAAACTCCAGCTCCTATCATGTGTTGACCAAAATTCCCACGCAGTCTTCGACCCCAGGAGGAGGAGGCGCAGGTGGAGGAGGAGGCACAGGCGGAGGCATTCGTTCAGAAACGTTTTGATACTTTCACCACAAACTTCATGAAATGTCAGCACTGGGCGAAGGTAACACAAAAGCCATGGTGGAAACCCGACAATGGTTCTGTCATTAGTTCATTTCAAAAATTTGAGCGCGCCTTGAAATTTAAATTTCAAATTTTGGAGGGTTTTCAAAATTCAAATAAGCGTCTCATTAATGCGCACAACTTATTTCTTAACTCCTCATATATGTATCATATACAAAGGTGCATCCCGCTCAAAACTGAAACCTGAAATTTGAAATAGAGGGACTGTTGCCGCAACAAATATCCAGGCGATGTGCATTAATGGGGGTCAGAGCTACCGAGCTGCCTAGAAATAGAGTTGAGCTAGGAAAGTGTTGGAAGCTCAAAAAATGTTTGACTATCGCATGGAGGCTGCCATGCTCTCAAATATTCCTATGGTTGCATGTATGTCGGTGAATCCGGAGTTGCCACACATACTGTAAAGATGTATTAATGAATCTATAGAGTTGGAAATAGGCATTGCCTAGAATTTCACATTTTGTTTTATGCTCTACGCCAGCGAATTAAAGAAATTAGTGAACGAGTATTTGTGTCAAAGTAGAAGTCTCTTTTCGCCATTATTTAATAATGTGATAGCCACCCAAAAACTGTCGGTGGAAGAGTAGCGAATTTAAATTAACCATTTTTTGTTTGTAGTAGAATTGTTATTAATGATATTCTATTTTGATAATAGATCTGGAAATATTTTAAACTTAGAATAACAAGATCAAAGGTAAGATTTTATATGCACCCAAACGTTGAATGAAAGGTGAAATATTATATGCACCCAAACTTCCTGGAAAAATGATTAATGAAAGGTTTCTAGTGATGAAATGGAAGATTTTAATAAATGAAAACAAAAACAAAGGAACTTGAAAATGGAAGATTTTATAGATTTCTCTACAAGCGTTTTAAGAATTAATAGGTGAAATTACGAGATCGTCAATAACATGCTCCCTTTCTCTAATGATATCTTGATGTTGGTACATAGCGGTGGGTCCCATAGCTTTACATTTTTTCATAGATTGGACCCTTTCCATGTATCTTTAGTTTCACATGGTGTTTTCCTTTAAAAATATATAAAATATAAAATTTGGTAATATTGCTATAAAAATGTAATAAATTTTCATAGTGTATGCAATTGAAGATTATGATACATTGTAATACTTGAGAAATGAATTAAACTAGCATTTGCACTAAATGTTGCAAAGGAAACGCCGTAAGATATAAATTGAGGAACAATCACGACATGGGAATGGGAAAATCTAAATAAGATGCAAAGATGGTTAACGTTTTTTGTGTTTCCTCATACGGTTGATGTTGGCAATTTTTTTGACATGATGAATCTATTGCTAATAAAGCAAACATTAAAGACCAAATGAGATACATGAAGCTAGAGATTTCGTATGCAAACATCAGAGCTCAAGAAATACATCAATTAACCAGAGGATATCAACTGTTTTTCCAAAAACACTCCCAAACTTATAATAGTAAAAGATCAAAATAATTAGACACCACCATTTAATAATTAAAACTTAGAATAATTAGAAAAACACCATTTCTTTTCAATTCAACTCCAGATTATTAAGTTTTTATTTCAATACAAACACTAAGGTCTGCATAAGTGAAAAAAAAACAAAAATTAAAACATCAATTTATACAGAGGCTCATGAAAAATGTAAGTTAAACGCCTTTATTCATTAAATCTTCGATATTGTGTAGAGAATCTGGATTCTGTCATATTACATATATGTAACAATGAAAGAAAATATGATTATTTTTATACCGAGTCATTAAGAATCTAGGCAGATTGACCAACTTAGTTTCTATATACAAAGGAAACAGGCTATGGGTGGCTCCACAGTGCATGGGAAATATAAAATGAAGCGCCCCTCTAATATCCATTAGATTAAAAATAAGCCTACATGATGGTAGATATAACATAACCAGCTAAGCTCGTGCCTTTGCATATGAGTTAGTACTATGTGGAAGGAATATAAAAGATGAAAATTGCTTGCAGAGGCCTCCAAGTGGATAAAACTAGGTGGAATGGACAATTTGAACCCAATTTTGAAAGGCAGATGAAGCCGCAAACAGGGAACTTCAACTTACCAAAGTAATCTCTGTCCATAAACCCTTATAGCCATGATCAGCCCCGCACAATCTCTTGCTTGATGTATGATTCAACAAAGAAAAAAGTCGTCCTTGAGATTCTATTAATATAGACAATAAGTTGGAAACCATATAAAATTTAGAAGAAATAATTTGTTTTTTCATATGTTTTCGCCAATAAACTGTTTTCACCTCAGCCATTTCAAAAGTTCAAAAAAATTAGGATATCAAACTACTCTTTTACAACTTCTTCTCATCTAGTACATTAAGAAAGAATAACTCCACTTATTCATTAATAAAATGGATGTCCTTTTTAGATTGAAAATAGGACTAATAGGACTAATATCTATAAATAAAATGATCAAAATTGTTAAAAAAATAAGTCTTGATTCATGAACTTTGATTCATGTTAATATGTTCTGTGCTGGTTATGCTTTCATGTTCTCTGTGCTCAACAAATTCCTGATTAAGGTTGCTCTATGCTTATGCAAACAACAGTAGTTGGAAACTTAGTATCTATATATCGTAATCAACATATTTCAAAGTTCAAACTACATTTCATGAAGCAGGTGTTGGTTGTGAGGAAGGATTTTGGAGCAGTTGTTGCATATTATTTAGATCTGTGTCATCCAGATCGA
Source organism: Pinus tabuliformis (assembly GCA_031772625.1). Lineage (NCBI taxonomy): Eukaryota > Viridiplantae > Streptophyta > Pinopsida > Pinales > Pinaceae > Pinus > Pinus tabuliformis. Next base: position 73,403,796 of record CM062820.1, on the reverse strand, counting down.
GTGAAAGGAATTGTAACATTGGGTATACCTTACTTGAAACCCGGAGGACTGGATAAATGCGACTCAGCTCCTAAAGGCATCTATTTTAGACATTGGCAGGTACGTTTTCTCCCCTTTCTATGCTTAAAATATGCATTGAATAAGGAAATTTGTATCATAATCCAAGTTCTTCTTTAGATAATGGTAGTAACCCTCATGGATTTTTTTGAATGTCTTCTTTGGATTCATTATTATAGGAACCCAGGAGAGGCTTGGTAGATCTTGGGCGTTTTGATGTAAAAACAGTGGTAAGCAATATATATACTCTTTTCTCTAGTACTGAACATCCCATGGCAGAAGATGGTAAGGAGGTCATGGATCTCTATGATCCTTCCAAACCATTTCTACCATGGTTCACTGAGGATGATCTTCAGATGTATTCAAGCATGTAAGAGAAATATGGTTTTGTGTTCCCTATGAAAGTCCCATACATCTGCAACAAAAGGTAAACCTTGGTTTTCTCTTTGCTTTCATTTCATTATAAATCACCATAAACTTACCCTTTGCTTTCATTTCATTATAAATCACCATAAACTTACAGAGACTCAAGTTTGATCTTCGTTTTGAACATTTAATTTACAAGGATCCTCAGAGATTGACGCTTTTCAATGAACGCACTATTTAAGCTCCTTCCCTTGTGATCATGGGTACCAAGGATTATTTTCTGAAATTTCCAGGACTGGACTATTATGTCAATAGTGAGATGCTAAAGTCTGTTGTGCCCAATCTAAAGATCATTTTTTTCCAGAAGGAAGCCATTTTGTCCAGAACAATTTGGAGAGGAAGTGAATAAACTTCTCCTTGGCTTTCTGAATCAGCACCTGTGAGTGGATATCAATGAAAGAAGAATATGTAAGGCACAGAGTATTAATATTACAACATTGATATTAGAACATTGGTTTTCCCTTTACTTTCATTTCATTATAAATTACCATAAACTTACAGATACTCAAGTTTGATCTTCATTTTGAACATTTAATTTACTGTGATCTTGGGATATTGCCCCTTTTCAATGAACACACTATTCAAGCTCCTTTCCTTGTGATCATGGGTACCAAGGATTATTTTCTGAAATTTCCGGGAGTGGAGTAGTATGTCAATAGCGAGATGCTAAAGTCTGTTGTGCCCAATCTAGAGATCATTTTTTTCAGAAGGAAGCCATTTTGTCCAAGAATAGTTTCGAGAGGAAGTGAATAAACTTCTCCTTGGCTTTTTGGATCAGCACCTGTGAGTGGATATCAATCAAAGCAGAACATGTAAGGAACAAAGTATTAATATTAGAACATTGATATTAGAACCTTGGTTTTTCCTTTTCTTTCATTTCATTATAAATCACCATAAACTTACAGATACTCAAGGTTGATCTTCATTTTGAACATTTAATTTATAGGGATCTTGGGAGATTGACCCTTTTCAATGAACGCACTATACAGCCGAATTGGTAACCAAAGAAATACAAGTTGAGGACTTTCAAATCTGCTTGGAGCAATCTCAACTATAATATTTATCACCAAGAGTAGGTTGCCCCTAACCATAGTCAACTGGTCAACTTCATGTTATGCAGTGTGCCAGTAACGCCTTTGGAGATGGCCACCGACTATTACTTTTACGACTTTGAAATATCAAATTCTCATCATGATGATTTTCACAATGCCTGATTCAATCAACATAGATTTATAAATGTATCTTTCATTTGTGTAATTTACAGAGAAATTCAGAGAAATATCTATTGGATTTTTAAAATTGTTTTAACCTTCGTTATTGTTTTCACCGAATGCTTGAAGTAGGTTTCACCTCTAGATTTGGTTAGGTTTACTACCCACCAAAAGCATTTGGAGGATAACAATTTTGTTTTTCTGTATCCATTGCGCTTTCAAATAAGTCTAAAAATCAATTTGTCAGAGCATAAAGCGCACACATATTTTTTTTTTTTTAAAGTGCAGTAAGTCCAATCCAAGCAACCCAACTATGAACTATTAAATCCCTACCATACAGGCCAATCAGCCTATATCAACCGCATGTAGTTGTGTTAGTTTATTTATATAGAACAATATACATTTATTTTACATCGCGACCATGAATTTTAAAAAATATAGAATGTACACTGGAATTCATTACATTTGGATGTGGATCTGTAGAACCTCCACGAGTGACGAGCTTAAATAGTGTGTTACCCAATCCCAATTTTGATGAATTTGTGGAAGATGAATACTGTGTCCGACAGTCGAGGATACGAACACATAGTTCATAAAATAGCTCAGGAGTTCCTTGATTCACACAACGGATATATATCTCAAGCTCAACTAGGTTGGGGTCTCCCAAAAATTTAGTGCTTTCTATCCAAAAAAAACTTATTTCTACTTACTGATCTATTATCATGTGTTGTCATTAAATCTTTTGATAAGTTATGAGGGACATCCAACATACAGATAAAGGCATCAAGGTTGTGACCGATAACAGTTCAACTTATCAAACCAAACTTATCATTGTTTATGTCAGCATTAGAGTTCTTCAAACCAAACTTATCAATTTTAAACCTGATTTGCTTGTATGTATTATAAGCCCTCTGATCATGGCATTTACAATAAGTTCTTAGATTAAGAAGATTATATTTTTCTTATTTCTCTGAACTACTCTGCACCGCTGTTGAAACTATTGTCAATATACAGATGGGATATGGTTATCTACTCCAAGATCTTTATGAAGTTTTCTTCTAAATTCTGGCCCACTGGGCATGGCACATAAATTTTCATTTATGCCCATGAACAAAGAGTTTACTACAATTTCTAGCAGGTATTCTATTTTACTTTGTCTATCCTAGGTATTTAGTTTGTTTTAGACATTGGCAGGTACGTTTTATCCCATCTCTGTGCTTAAAATATGCATTGAACAAGGAAATTTGTATCATAATACAGGTTATTCTTTAAATAATGATAGCAACCCTCATGGAATTTTCTGAAAGTCTCCTTTGGATTCATTATTACAGGAACCCGGGAGAGGCTTGGCAGATCTTGGGCGTTTTGATGTAAAAACGATGGTAAGGAATATATATACTCTTTTCTCTAGTAGTGAACTGCCCGTGGCAGAAGATGGTAGGGAGGTAACAGATCTCTATGATCCTTCCAAACCATTGCCACCATGGTTAACTGGGGATGACCATTAGATGTATTCAAGCTTGTATGAGAAATCTAGTTTTGTATTCCCTATGAAAGTCTCATACCTTTGCAGCAAAAGGTAAACCTTGGCTTTCCTTTTGCTTTCATTTCATTATAAATCACCATAAACTTACAGATACTCAAATTTCATCTTTGTTTTGAACATTTAATTTAAACGGATCCTGGGAGATTGACCCTTTTCAATGAACGCGCTAGTCAAGCTCCTTGCCCTCTGATCATGGGTACCAAGGATTATTTTCTGAAATTTCCGGGAGTGGAGTATTATGTCAACAGTGAGATGCTAAAGTCTGTTGTGCCCAATCTAGAGACCATTTTTTTTTCCAGAAGGAAGCCATTTTGTCCAGGAACAGTTTCCACAAGAAGTGAATAAACTTCTCCTTGGCTTTCTAAATCAGCACCTGTGAGTGGATATCAATCAAAGAAGAACATGTAAGGCACAAAGTATTAATATTAGAACATTGATATTAGAAACTTGGTTTTCCCTTTGCTTTCATTTCATTATAAAACACCATAAACTTACAGATACTCAAATTTGATCTTCGTTTTGCACATTTAATTTACAGGGATCCCGGGAGATTGACCCTTTTCAATGAACGCACTAGTCAAGCTCCTTGCCTTCTGATCATGGGTAACAAGGATTATTTTTTGAAATTTCTAGGAGTGGAGTATTATGTCAATAGTGTGATGCTAAAGTCTATTGTGCCCAATCTAGAGACCATTTTTTTCCAGAAGGAAGCCATTTTGTCCAGGAATAGTTTCTAGAGGAAGTGAATAAACTTCTCTTGGCTTTCTAAATCAGCACTTGTGAGTGGATATCAATCAAAGCAGAACATGTAAGGCACAAAGTATTAGTATTAGAACATTGATATTAGAACCTTGGTTTTCCCTTTGCTTTCATTTCATTTTAAATCACCATAAACTTAGAGATACTCAAGTTTACAGGGATCCTCGGAGATTGACGCTTTTCAATGGACGCACTATTCAAGCTCCTTCCCTTATGATCATGGGTACCAAGGATTATTTTCTGAAATTTCCAGGAGTGGAGTATTATGTCAACAATGAGATGCTAAAGTTTGTTGTGCCCAATCTAGAGATCATTTTCTTTCTAGAAGGAAGCCATTTTGTCCAGGAACAGTTTCCATAGGAAGTGAATAAACTTCTCCTTAGATTTCTGAATCAGCACCTGTGAGTGGATATCAATCAAAGCAGAACATGCAAGGCACAAAGTATTAATATTAGAACATTGATATTAGAACCTTGGTTTTCCCTTTACTTTCATTTCATTATAAATCACCATAAACTTATAGATACTCAAGTTTGATCTTCATTTTGAAAATTTAATTTACAGGGATCCTGGGAGATTGACCCTTTTCAATGAATGCACTATTCAAGCTCCTTCCCTTGTGATCATGGGTACCAAGGATTATTTTCTGAAATTTCCGGGAGGGGATTATTATGTCAACAGTGAGATGCTAAATTCTGCTGTGCCCAATCTAGAGATCATTTTTTTCCAGAAGGAAGCCATTTTGTCCAAGAACAGTTTCCAGAGGAAGTGAATAAACTTCTCCTTCGCTTTCTGAATCAGCACCTGTGAGTGGATATCAATCAAAATAGAACATGTAAGGCACAAAGTATTAATATTAGAACGTTGATATTAGAACCTTGGTTTTTCATTTGCTTTCATTTCATTATAAACCATCATAAACTTACAGATACTCAAGTTTGATCCTCATTTTGAACATTTAATTTAGAGGGATCCTTGGAGATTGATCCTTTTCAATGAACACACTATTCAAGCTCATTCCCTTGTGATCATGGGTACCAAAGATTATTTTCTGAAATTTCCAGGAGTGGAGTATTATGTCAACAGTGAGATGCTAAAGTCTGTTGTGCCCAATCTAGAGATCATTTTTTTCCAGAAGGAAGCCTTCAAGCTCATTCCCTTGTGATCATGGGTACCAAAGATTATTTTCTGAAATTTCCAGGAGTGGAATATTATGTCAACAGTGAGATGCTAAAGTCTGTTGTGCCCAATCTAGAGATCATTTTTTTCTAGAAGGAAGCCATTTTGTCCAAGAATAGTTTCCACAGGAAGTGAATAAACTTCTCCTTGGCTTTCTGAATCAACACCCGTGAGTGGATATCAATCAAAGCAGAACATGTAAAGCACAAAGTATTAATATTAAAACATTGATATTAGAAAAGTCTTGAAGATACCAGGCTTCAAATAAGCATATAGATGTTCTCACCAACCAAAAGAACTCACCTCTGCAAAACATAGCCAAAGGTCCAGGAACAAGCTTGGCGAGAGGAGACATATTTTCAGCTCTCTTCCATTGATCAATCCTTTAAATTTGATTAAAGTATGTGCTCTATGTCAAACAAATGTTATAAAAAACAAAATTTGATTAAAGTATGTGCTCTATGTCAACCAAATGTTATATTTTGGATATGGTGTGTTTGGTTTTGTTGGATTTGGTTAAAGTTTATTCAGATGTTTTTTAAAATTGTAAATTTAAGTTAGGGAAATTTCAAAATTGAAGTGTTTTAAAGAAATTTGGTTTTGTTGGATTTGGTTAAAGTTTGTTCATATATTTTTTAAAATTGTTTGTAAGTTTAAGTTGTGGAAATTTCAAAATTTAAGTGTTTTAAAGAAATTTTAAGTTGGTAAATTTATTTATACATTTGAAAACACATTTTAAATAATAAAAAATTACAATTTCACAAAAATTATATTGTTAAATTCCAACCAAAAAAACATTTACTAATTAAAATTGCTAGTAAATGGAATATGAACACTTCTATATTTTCACCAATGGAGAGTTCTCTTCTAAAACTGTCAATGACACTTACTGCATCTTTGGATGTGCTAAGTAGTTCAAGAATTTTAATGCTTTATTAAAAAAATTTAAAATATGTAAATTTTAATAAATTATGGTTTTTCTTTTTTTAATAATTTTTTATTATTTTAGATCACAGTAGTGTTAAATTGCTGATAGTCATACTATAAATTACATGCTATTTTTCAACAAGTAAGACATCCTAACCACTACTAATTTCAATATAATGCCATAGTATTTCATAGTCTCAAATTCATAATAAAATCTATAAGATAAACAATATTTTGAGCTTTACCCATACAACCAAAACTTTACCATACCAATGAATTCTTATCATTTAAACAACGAGTTTGAACGCATTGACTTATTCAGAATCCCCAATATGACGTAGATTGTTTAATTTTCATTCCTCCAATCGAGGAAAGTTTAGTAGTGTGTGCAAATTTAATTCTCACACTATTTAACCTGTAATAATGTAGCAAGTATATGTGCACTAAAATATAAAACAGAAAGTGATCATTTATAACTTATTTAGAATTTATCAATTTGTGTATCCTTCCCAACGATAAAAAGGACATAAATTTAGAAGAAACCTTTCTGAAAGATTGATATCAATATTGTAAAAATCAGAGCTTTATAAATACGAATAATCGAAAGGCCTTGTCCATGCTGAATTCGAATGATAGTGTTATCAAACAATGAATTTAAGGTTCTAATCTCTATACGTCAAACTAAAAATAATTATTATTGTAATACGCCCAATTTTTTTTGAAAAAAATAATAGTTTAAATATTTTGACCAAAAAGTAGAGCTCCAAATTGAAAATTAATAAGATGTTTTGGTTGTTGTTTATGCCCAGCATTGGAACTCTCGGTTGGTTGGGATCACGCCATCAACACTATGAATTAATTCATATTGCAAAGGATTGACATTGAAAGCCCCTTGTATACCATAAAAATATATCAAGATGATCTTCAAATATTTCGGAATTAATATGCCAAGCTAAAATATGTGAAAATACATAATTGCATATAACATTTTCGGTGTTGTTCTGCCATTCGAACTCGTGTAGATAGATTTTTCCCGGTATAAATGAGTTGTGATTATACAAAAATGTGGAATGGAATGGAATGATAATTTTCCCTTCTTGTACCATTATTTTCAAACAGTATGGTTCTAGCCTCGACCACACTTCCCAAGGTTCAAGGCAAAAGGAAAAGGGCATCTGTCGAGAGTTAATGGGTATTTCAAGGTTACATGCATCTGTTTGTAGGACTTGTGGTTATGCTTTAGGTAATAGCTCTATAACTACAGAGAAAATGGTAGTTGTTACTACGGCCTCTCGCTGTTGTTCCCACCGCCGCTTGCTGTTGTTCTCACTGCCTAGAGAGTTATTGTTCGCAAGCTGGGGTTTATGAACTGCACTGGCTGGCTTTCAATGCTACCATATTTGTGAGGTAAAAACGTGTTTATCTCTATAAACTTTCCCACACTAAAACAGTAAAAGCACATTTATCAGGTAAAACATGATTTCAATCAAATGGTAAAACAAGATTTCAATCAAATGCAGAGCACACTTATCAGGTAAAACAAGATTTCAATCAAATGCAGTGTACTAAGGAGATTAAAATGAGAGCCAAAAGTCGATACCTCTGAAGATCCCCGTGAAATGCCTTTCACTTTTAATTTGTACGAAGGGCTTTTAACTTCGCTTCTGAGTGTTGTATTCTTCACATGTTTAATTTCAATAATCCACTGCAAATTCCTTCACATTAGGCGGATGGCTACTCTAAAACCTGTAAATTTTCCAAACTGATGGCTAGTTAACAACTTGTAAATTTACAAATTCCCCCGGATTTCTACGGGATGAAACAATATCAAAATATCTAAAGTATAAAATCAACGCATTGTAAGTGTGATTGATAGATCCCAAAAGAAGGAAGGATGGTTACATTTTTGTTTTCAGTACATAGGATCGTTTTTCAGAATAAGTTAATAAAAATAAACAACTCATCTAATCGATTATTGAAACTATTTTTTTTTGTAAGCTAACATGGTACCATTCATATTAATTCGAGTTAAAGCCTGTACAGACATACAGTGGCCTCAACCCGCCCCGAAGGGAAACCGGGTCTGTTGGCCACCTTAAGTTTTTAATTGCCATCCAGAAACAAAATTTACTGAGTCTACTTGTCCATGCTAAATATACTACACATTCAAAGAGACTATCACTGTTTCCTATCTGCATTATAAAATATAACAAAAGGAGAGCAGGCTCTCAGCTTCCTAACTAAGGAGACGATTTACATAACTTTGAAAAATCAATCTGCCATGGCGCCTGGCTGGTAATCTTCCTCCTTTGCTCCAGGAATAAGCTTCTTTAGCTGTTGCTGTATCTCATCAAGCTTACTATCCTGCATAAGAAGGGTTATCTGGAGGTTGTTCATCTCTTTCTTCAGATTTGGGATGCCTTGGGCCAATTCTGCCATCTCCATAGCTACCTGTTCCATAGCTTTTGCTAGCAGCCTCTTCATTACCCAATACACATGGAGAGCCTGCTTGTATAGGGACATGCGTCCTCTGGTGTTACCTGGGTATGGCAGCAGATACTCCCAGTCTTCCATTTCGGTCTCTGACTGTTCCTGCGTAGCCTCCTTCTCCAACTGTTGGATTATCTTCCTAATATCCGCATTCGTTTCTTCACTATATACTCTCTCCGCATACTAGACCTGTCACTTCGACGTCTTCCTGTCTCGTCTTTTTCCTGCTGATGGAGGGGAGCTCCGCTCCTGGTTTCCAGCCTGACATCCTCTCGCTTTGCCTCTATGGCCCCTTCCACGTCCTGTGCCAGCTTTGTTGCCCTCCTTTACCTTACTTCCTTGACCAGTTATGCCTGAGGGGGTTCCAAGGCAGCCTTCCTCTCCTCTCCCTCTGGCTTTCTTTTCTCGAATTCGTGCCTCTTCTGGTTGCATGTCCTCCGAAGGTCCTTTTCTGCATTTGACTGCCCTGTTCTAGGTTGTGCGCCTCCTCCATGCCCACCTGGTTCTGTTCCTTTTCTTCCCAGGAGTCTACCGAATTTCCTTCGGTCCCCGTAGGACTTCCTCCCCTGCTCTTAACAGTCACAACCTTCCTCATTCTTCTCTCTGCTATCTTACACTTAGTTTTTCTAGGAACGGGAGGTCGACCCCGCTGCTGTCTTCTCTCTGCTTTATCTCTTGCTCTGGTTTCCACCTTCTTACCCTTGTCCCTGCTCTCACCAAGGGCATTAACTGTATACCTTTCCTTATGCCTCCACCCGTATCCAATTCCTCTCTCTTGCCGCCCTTTCTTGTGCTGCTGCACCGCCTCCCTCTGTCGCCTGCATTTTCCATAATCACCCACTCCTCCTCGGCTTGCCTTTGTGTGAGCTGACCCTTGTCCCATCACTGGAGCACCGTCACTTGCACCACCTCTGGCCTTCATAGTTCCCTCTCCGCTGCTCTTTACAATTATGCCGAGTCAGTCAACCGTCTTGTCCACCTGCAATGATCTCCGTGTGCAAGGTGGCTTATTATAGCCCCTCCTTATCGTCACATTAATCACCCTCTTCGCCGCCTTTTTTACCCCGATCAAGGGCGATTATTGAAACTACTTTAACTGATTATTAAAACTACTTTTAATCAAACGACTGGAAATCCTCTGATCGTCTAACAAATAATCTAATGGATACGGTGATGACAGGTGTACAAGAGCTGAGTTCATTTCATAGAGTAACACCTTAGGGCGTAAAAATATTATCTTGCTTTGTGATTTTCAAGAAGTGATATAGAAATATTACTTCACTTTGAGATATTTAAGAAAGAAAAACAAAAATGTTATGTATTTCATATCTTATAATTTCATAATTAATATTTGAAAAAAAAAATCAACATTATAATGTTAAAAAGTAATAAGAAAAAGTTAATTAAAGTAAATTTCCCTTATTAAATTTGATTGTTTATATAATTTTTATTATATATGTATTTTAAAATTACAAAAATAATAATTAAAAAAATTATTTAATTAAAATGCATATTATTTAATTAAAATGCATACATTGACATGACTATTATACATTATTTTAAAAGAATACTATCAAAATGAAAAAATATTTCTAACAATTAAATAGCATTGGTGATAATTCATTAAATTAAAATAAGGCTAATAACAATGGAGGAATGATTCAATAACAAAATTACACTGAACCAGAGCATATTTATTGAAAAATGTTTCAAATCCTTTCCTATTCTTTAACAAGTTTAATATATGAAATTTCCAAAACTCCACCTGTTACACAGGATAGAATCAAGCATATTAGATAAAATGTCCTTATCAGGATAGAATCAAGCATATTAGATAAAATGTCCTTATGATAAGGATCGTCTTGGGAAGGTGAGGTTGGGTAATGCCATGGAGGAACTTTTTATAGATAAATAGGCCTGGCCCTCAGCTTTGCAATGATAAATCGGGCATTACAGACAGTTGTGGAGAGCCCACTACCTTGATGGTTGCAAGGTAGGTGCATCAGGTGGCCCCAGGTTTGCAATGCCAAATCTTGCACAGCAAGTCAAATTTCCTCTTTTTGGCCTATGTTTCTTTAAGGTGTAATGCCAATGGTTGATTATGCTCGTACTGTTCAATGTCCAGACACTGCAATCTTTAATAAAGATTCAATTCTGAGATATAGAGTCCAGACACTGCAATCTTTAATAAAGATTCAATTCTGAGATATAGAATTTTTAAACGTTAAGGAAGCTAAAAATATATTATAATAGATAAAGCAATGTGTATTATAGGTCAGCTGTAAAGGGAAGCCATTATAAGTCAGGTGTAAGTGGCAAGAGGAGTGGAATGGAAGTCAATGTCAGAAAAGAGAGTTATTCCATGAAAGGGAATCTGGACTTACTCCATTTGTCTCTGTGTAATTCATTCTGGGCCAATCGTGGTCGCTTATAAGTCAATATACGTTTAAACTTAGATTTATGGTGGGGAATGCATCTGGTTGCTACTTCGAATCCCACTCAGGGTTTTAATGCCAAACTAAACCTGCGACAATTTCGAAGGAATATTGTTTGTCACACATAATAATAATAATAATATTTATTTTTAAGGCCATAGCCAAGAAAGACACTAAATTAGTGTATGAGACCCTTTTGTTTGTGGGACAAGGGAGCCATTTCCATGTAGCGATTTGACTATTAACTGATAAGTCTAGAAGACATACATACTCTACCCCTCTGGTTTTGAATCTATGATATCTTAAGAAGAAACACATGCTCTTAACCATTAAGCCCACTCAAACTCTATTATTTTAAATAAAAAATTGGCAAATTTTTTTATAATCTCGACCAAGGTAAACTTGATGCTCTTCACAGTGTCACGTATATATACTTATTTCCATTTGCCATTCCAAGCACCTGGTGCTCCACTTTCTCCCCTGCTAAATCAAATTAGAAAATTGCAGGTTAGAATACAGAACATCAATGAATTAGGGATAAGATATTAACTTTTATAACTCGGTGTTTGACACGTAGGTTCTCACTAGGGATGCCATTTATTTAATTTCAACCTCATTGTTGGAATTTAATTCCAACTGCAACAATGAACAGCTGTACATGAATCTGATTTGCAGTAAATGTTTCAGCCTGTTCGGTGCAGCAAAGTCGCCTTTGATATTTTTGCACATAAATATGCATTAAAGCTTCAGCTGATTTCCCCTGCAGACAGCCGACTTGATTTTGATAAAGGCATCACCGCCTTGCTGCAATAAATTCAGTGATAAACATTAAAAGATATTTTGTAATATTTTATTGTTTTAATCAGATATTTTTCAGCATATAAATACCGCACAGCAGTTCTGTTTTAAGGTTAGAATGTTAGAAGAAGCAGCAGCAGCAGCTGAAGAATCACGCAGAGCAGAGGAAAGCACGCAGCAGCGTGAAGAGGAAGAAGAATAATTTCAGAAGAGTGAAATGCACAGCAGTTCAGAAATTTGAATGTAATTTGTTTTTTATGTTCATCTGTGTGGAACAGAATCGTTCCTTAGTGAATTTCTGAAGTAGATGTTCAGCAATAGAAGTTTTGAAATTCCCTCTGTATGAGGAAGACAAATCTGTAACAGTTAGTTTATTTTGATAAATACAAGTTAAATTTTTCTTGTTGCTGTTATACCGTCACCGTTGCTGAAACACGACGATCAGCGTTGCTGAAACACGTCGTAACTCAAAAATTACCTGACGTCAAAATTACGTTGCTGAAACACCGTTGCTGAAACACCTGTTTCAGCAACTGACAAAATTTCCTGTTGCTGAAACACCGTTGCTGAAACACCTGTTTCAGCAACTGAAAAAAAACTGTGTTGCTGAAACACCGTTTCCAGCAAGCGAATTTTTCTGTTTTTCTGTGTAAAAACAGAGTGCGATTTTTGTCTGTTTGTTATGGGATTTATCAGAAAATTCCAACATGGTATCAGAGCCAGTCTAGGCACTCAGTGAGTCAAAAACAGAGATTGTTTTTCACTGTAGGAGCTGTAAGAAGTTTGTTAAGCAGATTTTTTCTAGCAGAGAAAGTTTTTACTTGTTTTTTAAAATACAGTCAGTATCTTTTCTTTACCAGTACAGGTTAAGATGGCAGATGCTGGAACAGGTTTGACAAATCCCCAACTGCCTCAGTTTAATGGGAAAAATTACAGTTATTGGTCCATAACAATGAAAGCATTGTTTGCTTCTCAAGGAATATGGGAGCTGGTTGAAACAGGTTATGCTGAACCTGCAGATGCAACAGCACTGGCTGCTTTGACAGCAGCAGAAAGAGACCAATTGAAGGGTGACAGAAAGAAGGATGCCAAAGCCCTCTTTTTCCTCTTCCAATCAGTACATGAAAGTGTTTTTCCGCGGATTGCAGCAGCAAAAAAGTCCAAAGAGGCATGGGATATTCTCCAAACTGCCTACCAAGGTATGGAGAAGGTGAAGACTGTAAAGTTGCAGATGTTGAGGAGAGACTTTGAAAATCTCAGCATGAAAGAATCTGATACAATAGATTCATTCTTCACCCAGGTTATTGGCTTGATAACCCAGATAAGATCTCATGGTGAGATTCTTGAAGATAGAAGGATTGTAGAGAAAATCTTGAGATGTTTACCCTCAAGGTTTGAATCTATTGTGGTGGCAATAGAAGAAACAAAAGATCTCTCACAGTTCACGGTAGATGAGCTGAGTGCTTCTCTATTGTCTCATGAACACAGACTGAGTAGAGGAACAGATTTCTCTTTTGAGCAAGCATTCAAGACTCAGATGTCTTTTGGCCAAAGAAGAGGTAGAGGCAGAGCAAATTACAGAGGTCGTGGAAGAAGCCAAAACAGAGGCAGAAATTATCCAGCTAGCACAAGCGGAAGGAGCTGCAATCAGAACCAAGCTGAAGGTTCAAGCAAACAGCAAGCTCATGGACAAAGGTATGACAAATCCCAAGTCCAATGTCATTATTGTAAAAAATTTGGACACTATGCCAATGAATGCAAGAAAAAACAAAATGACATGAATAATAGGCAGAATGTTAATTTTGCAAATGAAGAAGATAAGAACCCAAAGAATGTGCTGTTAACATGTAACATAGCACAAGACAAGCAAGAAGATTTTTGGTTCTTAGACTCAGGTTGTAGTAATCACATGACTGGAAATATTGAAATGTTTGCCAATCTGGATGAAAATGTGAAATCTGAGGTAACAACAGGGACTGATGATAAGATAACTGTCAAGGGTAAGGGCAGTGTCAATATTCGAGCAAAAAATGGAGAACAGATGACTGTGCAAGCTGTATACTATGTACCTGGTCTGAAATGTAATCTTTTGAGCATTGGACAGCTCATGAACAAAGGTTACAACGTGTTCTTCAAAGATGATTTGTGTACTATCAGAGACATACCTCCAAGTAAGAAGATCATTGCACAGGTGCAGATGACCAGCAATAGAATGTTTCCTCTCAAACTCAGGGCAGATTTGAAGGAAGGCAGAACTATTGCGGCTGTAACACAAGAAGTCTTTCAAGAACAGGTGAAAGATGTGAATTGGTTGTGGCATTTGAGATTTGGACATCTCAATTTCGGAGGCCTAAATCTGTTGCACAGAAAGGGCATGGTAAAGGGATTGCCGTTGATTGAGAAACCGGACAGCCTTTGTGAAGGCTGCATCTTGGGCAAGCAACATAAGGAAAGCTTTCCAGCAGGAAAGAGTATAAGGGCAAAAGCACCCTTGGAAATAGTTCACTCTGATGTGTGTGGACCGATGCAAATACCATCATTTGCTGGAAATAGATATGTTTTAACTTTTATTGATGATTACACCAGAAAGACATGGGTGTATATGCTGAAACAGAAGAGTGAAGTGTTTGAGAAATTCCGCCACTTCAAAACTCTTGTTGAAAAGCAGAGTGGGCATTATATCAAAGTGCTCAGAACAGATAGAGGAGGAGAGTACATCTCCCAAGAATTTCTGCGTTTTTGCAGAGAAAATGGCATACAAAAGCAGTTCACAGCAAGGTATACACCTCAGCAAAACGGTGTTGCTGAAAGAAAGAATAGGACCATTCTTGACATGGTCAGAAGTATGTTGAAGGCAAAACATTTGCCGTATGAGTATTGGGCAGAAGCTGTTACTTGCGCAGTTTACATCTTGAATAGATGCCCAACTAAAGCTGTCATGAACAGAATACCAGAAGAGGCATGGAGTGGTCAAAAGCAAACAGTCACTCACATGAGAGTATTCGGTTGTGTGGCATATGCACATGTACCGGATCAGCTAAGGAAAAAGCTTGATAGTAAGGGGGAGAAGTGTGTCTTTATTGGCTATTGTGATGAGTCAAAAGCATACAAACTCTATAATCCATCCACCAAGAAGTTAATAGTAAGCAGAGATGTGCAGTTCATTGAAGATGAAGCTTGGGATGGAAGCTTGGATAAAACAGTGAATGTGAAGACAATAGTGTCTCATGAAGAAGAAGAGGAAGGGACAGCAGCAAATAATCCTTCCTTGGTGGCTCCTCCTACACCACAGCAAGTACAACAAACCACACCACAAGCTGGAATCCGAACAGCCTTGAGAAGTCAAGGAAGAACAGTTGCTGTTACACCACAAACAGCAACTGCTGAAACAGCAACTGCTGAAACAGCACAGGGATCAAATACACCCTCAAGTTCGGATGGAACTCCAAGCACACCAAGAAGACCAAGATTCAGAAATCTGAGTGAGATTTATGAACAAGGAGAGGTAAGTAACAATACCGGTCTGAATTCATTATTCGCTTTGTATTGTCATATTGATGACCCAATCCATTTTGAAGATGCTGTAAATGAAGATAAATGGATTGAAGCAATGAATGAAGAAATTGGTGCAATAGAGAAGAGTAAAACATGGGAGTTAGTGGATCTCCCTAAAGGCAAAGATGCCATTGGAGTTAAGTGGGTTTATAAGACCAAGAGTAATGCAGAAGGTAAGATTGACAGGCACAAAGCAAGGCTTGTTGTGAAAGGCTACAAGCAGCAACAAGGCAGAGACTATGATGAAACCTTTGCACCAGTAGCAAGGATGGAAACAGTCAGAACAGTGTTGTCTATTGCAGCACAACACAAATGGAAGATTTATCAGATGGATGTTAAATCTGCATTCCTGAATGGAGTGTTAAAAGAAGAGGTTTATGTTGATCAACCTCCGGGCTATGAAGTTGAAGGACAAGAGCATAAAGTTTGTAAACTGAAGAAGGCTCTTTATGGGCTGAAGCAAGCTCCAAGAGCATGGTATAGCAGAATTGATGCTTATCTGATTGAGAATGGGTTTGATAAGTGTGATGGTGAACCCACACTCTACATAAAGCAGAATGACGGTAAGATTATTATTGTTGTTTTATATGTAGATGATCTGATTTTTACTAGCAATGATGCTTCTCTCATTGCTGATTTTAAAGCAGTCATGAAGAGTGAATTTGAAATGACTGACTTAGGCTTCTTAAGATATTTTCTTGGAATTGAAGTAGACCAAAGTGAAAATGGTGTTTTCATTTCTCAAGATAAATATGTAGAAGCTGTTTTGAAGAGATTTAACATGCAGAACAGCAAGGCTGCTGTGACTCCAACAGTAGTGGGGCTGAAATTAACCAAAGAAGACAGCAGCAAATATTTTGATCCAAAATTGTACAAGAGCATAGTTGGCAGCCTTATGTACTTGACTGCAACTAGGCCGGACATTATGCACGCTGTGAGTTTAATCTCCAGATTTATGGAAAGACCGAAAGAGACTCATTGGCAGGCAGCCAAGAGAATTCTAAGGTATGTGAATGGAACGAAGGGGTTTGGTATTTTATACTCCTCTTCTGAAAGTTTCATGTTGACAGGTTACACTGACAGTGACTGGGCTGGAAGTGTTGATGATAGGAAAAGCACATCGGGATATGTGTTTCATATGGGATCGGGAGCCATCTCATGGGCTTCCAAGAAGCAACCAGTTGTGGCTTTATCAACAGCAGAGGCAGAGTATGTGGCAGCAACAGCAGCAGCATGCCAAGCAGTATGGCTGAGAAGAGTTCTCAAAGATTTGTGTCATGAACAAGAAAATGGCACAACCATTTACTGTGACAATAGCTCAGCAATAGCATTGTCTAAAAACTCTGTTTTTCATAAAAGAACAAAGCACATAGACACCAAATATCACTTCATACGTGAATTGGTTAACAATGGTGAGATTGTTTTGCAGCACTGCAGAACAGAGGATCAGCTTGCAGACATCTTGACAAAACCATTAGCAAAGAAAGGTTTTGATCATTTCAGAAAATGTTTGGGTATGCAGCAGTTGAAATTAAGGGGGAGTGTTGGAATTTAATTCCAACTGCAACAATGAACAGCTGTACATGAATCTGATTTGCAGTAAATGTTTCAGCCTGTTCGGTGCAGCAAAGTCGCCTTTGATATTTTTGCACATAAATATGCATTAAAGCTTCAGCTGATTTCCCCTGCAGACAGCCGACTTGATTTTGATAAAGGCATCACCGCCTTGCTGCAATAAATTCAGTGATAAACATTAAAAGATATTTTGTAATATTTTATTGTTTTAATCAGATATTTTTCAGCATATAAATACCGCACAGCAGTTCTGTTTTAAGGTTAGAATGTTAGAAGAAGCAGCAGCAGCAGCTGAAGAATCACGCAGAGCAGAGGAAAGCACGCAGCAGCGTGAAGAGGAAGAAGAATAATTTCAGAAGAGTGAAATGCACAGCAGTGCAGAAATTTGAATGTAATTTGTTTTTTATGTTCATCTGTGTGGAACAGAATCGTTCCTTAGTGAATTTCTGAAGTAGATGTTCAGCAATAGAAGTTTTGAAATTCCCTCTGTATGAGGAAGACAAATCTGTAACAGTTAGTTTATTTTGATAAATACAAGTTAAATTTTTCTTGTTGCTGTTATACCGTCACCGTTGCTGAAACACGACGATCAGCGTTGCTGAAACACGTCGTAACTCAAAAATTACCTGACGTCAAAATTACGTTGCTGAAACACCGTTGCTGAAACACCTGTTTCAGCAACTGACAAAATTTCCTGTTGCTGAAACACCGTTGCTGAAACACCTGTTTCAGCAACTGAAAAAAAACTGTGTCCAGCAAGCGAATTTTTCTGTTTTTCTGTGTAAAAACAGAGTGCGATTTTTGTCTGTTTGTTATGGGATTTATCAGAAAATTCCAACACTCATATCCCCTGCCAGAGAATACAGACGAATCAGGCTACTTTTGATCGGCTGTATACTACCAGGTAACAGTTCCGAGATCGTCAATAACATACTTTCTTTCTCTAATGATATTTGATGTCGGTACATGGCGGTGGGCCCCATAGCATTACATTTTTTCATAGATTGGACCCTTTCCATGTATGTAGCCTCTCTGTTTCTCCCTCACAAGAATTGACGTAGTGGGCACATCACTTTACACATTCTACTCGCTGGTTGTCACGATGGCCAAGGCGCCCATGGGAGAAGAGAAAACTTATTTAATCAACTTCAACCTGGATTGCATCCTCTATAAGAAGCCCAGTAGCCTCCAACTCTCAGCACACATCCTTATTTCCTACCATTCGGTTTCGCCCTTATCTTCTGTGTCAGACGCGGTTATCTTGTTATTCTAAATATGATGATGAAGGCTCTAGTGTGCATTGGGGTAATGGCTGTGTTCATCTGCTTCATTAATACAAACGCTGTGAATGGGCAGCTGAGGTCAACTTTTTATGACAAATCGTGTCCGAGGCTGCAGTCGATAGTGAAATCAGTGGTGAAGCAAGCAGTCGCTAAGGAGAAAAGAATGGGGGCGTCCTTGGTCCGCCTTCACTTTCACGATTGCTTTGTCAATGTAAGGAAGTGTTTTATTTAGCCAAAAGATAATGATTTGTCACTAATCATTTATGCTTGCTTTGTGTCGTCGAGTTGAATTTTGGATTCGATTGCCTTGCAGGGGTGCGATGGTTCAATCTTATTGGATGACACTGCGACCTTTACCGGAGAAAAGACTGCAGGCCCAAACGCCAATTCTGCGAGAGGATTCGATGTAATAGACAGAATTAAAACTCAAGTGGAGGCAGCCTGCAGTGGAGTCGTGTCGTGTGCAGACATTCTCACCATTGCTGCTCGTGATTCTATTGTTGAAGTAAATCATCTATATCTTCCATTGAATTAGTTGTTAATGAAAAATAAAATATCTGATTGCATTTCAGAGAACCTGACCGAATTAAAGAATGTTTCTAATTACTTGTGATTGCAATTTGTTAGCTTCAAGGCCCAACATGGACGGTAATGCTGGGAAGGCGAGATTCCACGACTGCGAGTTTAAGCGCTGCAAACAACAACATTCCATCTCCCGCTTCCAGTCTCAGCTCACTCATCTCATCTTTTCAAGGTCACGGTCTTTCTACAAAAGACATTGTTGCACTCTCAGGTATAATATTACTTATGGAGCCATCATGTTAATATTCCATATATATAACTTCCGTGTAATTAAATTGAACTCTTATCACCAGTTATTGTTATTATTATTACAGGTGCTCATACAATTGGTCAATCGCGGTGCGCCTTTTTCAGAACTCGAATCTACAACGAAACCAACATTAACGCTGCCTTCGCTACATCTGTGAAGGCAAAATGCCGCAGCGTTGGCGGGGATAACACCCTCTCTCCCTTAGATGTGGTAACCCCTACCACATTTGACAACAAGTACTACTCTAATCTGAAAATACAGAGAGGACTTCTCCACTCCGACCAGCAGCTCTTTAATGGAGATTCTACAGATTCTCAGGTTACTTCGTACAGCACCAATCAGAACATCTTCTTTAGAGACTTTGCAGCTGCCATGGTGAGGATGGGTAATATTAGCCCTCTCACTGGCACTAGCGGGCAAATCCGTAAAAACTGCAGGAAGTCCAATTAATCTCTCTGAAGGTTGTATTCTCCGTATTTTTTCAGCATATGTTTTCTTTGTAATAAGTTGATTTGCGATGGGCTATTGAGTCTTCAAACCAAAGCTCTAAAAGAAAGCAATAAAGTACATTTCCTTGAGATTATGTCCAGCTGTATGCAGTTCAGGCCGTACAAGGAATTTTTTACATTATGGCATGTTTAATTTTCATGAAAAATAACCAGGTATTTCCAAATCAATCGGCATTCCTATAAAATTGATAGCCCTCTAGAAATTGCTAGAAGCCCTTTAACTTCCATCAACCCATACACCATAATTTCACTTTGTGTGGCGATACCATTGTACTTGTAGAAGCCTTTACTTATCGTCAGTTATACTGAAAGGTCTTCACATTCTATTCCGATATCGTATTGGTTCATGCCAGCCTACATCTACCATATAGTTATATCGGATGCTTTGACGCTATAGTTGCATGAAAACCCAAGCAGCAGCCGATCTCCTTCTGAGATTTCTGTCCGCAAAATTTCAATCTCTAATTAAGAAAAACATTTTCTTTGTGAATTTAAATTTGAGTTCTCACCATATAGTTTAAAATATAAGCACGAAAATAAAAAATATAAACTTAAAAATTAAACAGTTCCGGTAAGAAAAGTGAAAGTAAACCTAGTTCATTTAATTGAACTTCAAAGTATCATATGAATAGTTCATGGGCCGTTTAGAACCGTGGCTTTGCAAGAAACAAGTTAAACTCAGTATTCTAAATTTGAGTGAATCTTACAATGTCATACATGAAAATTTGTTGCTTTAACTTTCTTCACGAGAGTATAAATCCCTCGATATCAATTTTGAACTAAAATAAATGTATTAAAAATTACATTATTACTTTCCATCTTTGTATATTTACATTTGTTGTTTTGGGTTTGGAGTATGCTTTAAAATAGTTTATCTTCCTCAAACATAAAGAAATACGCTAATGGCCCAAGACCCAGTGAAAGCATGTAACTTCTTACAGACCACCAGCACATAATTCCAATAAGATAGTAATGGTCGTCCCCACTGCTAGTTTTCAATTGAGTTATGATGGGTCACATAATTCCAATGAGATAGTAATGGTCGTCCCCATGCTAGTTTTCAATTGAGTTATGATGGACGGAGATAGGAGCTAGAGTTTTGACAATTGAGTTATGATGAGTTTTGAATCTGTTTAAAAAAAAATATCTAGAGCGTGATTTTCTTTAAATAACAATGATGAGCCAACCTCCATTAGGAGATAGCAACTAGTGATGGTCGTCCCCACTTCTAGTTTGCTTCATTAATCCCTCGTTGTATATTTATATGCATGCTTAATTTATATATCTCAGTACATTAATATGTCATATATTGCAAAACTATCAGTTAAGTTGATATAGTGAATTATTAAATAGCAATAAAAAATAATATTGAATAAAATTATGACCCGATGGGGGTGGTACCCAAGGAACGCCTAAGGAAATAATATTGTTTGAATGGATGTGTGGGTAAAATCGACACTCACTAAGAGCTACCACCTCAAGTAATCACTAGTGGCAATGTGACAATGCTTGCCACCAGCAACACTAACCATACAATGCCATTAACCTTGCACACCCATTCACAATGACAGTCCATTGCTCAATATCATTGTCTCATAGAATTCATCTCGAGGATTCTACTAATATGGCAATAGGAATTATTTTGGTTGTGTTGAGATGTGCCAAGAAAGATTGTTGCAAACACTATTTGGCAAACTATGTGATTCACCCAATCTCACATTACCTCTTTGGTCCTGTCGTTCTAATTTTGGTTGAAGGGGTAAGCCACGGTCTTCTTGACTTGGCCATCCCTTGCATTATTTCTCGAAATCATATTCAAAAGTTTTCTCTCTATCCAGCCTGGGCAAGAACATTGTATATCTCCATTGGTTGGCCTCCCCTACTGTCCCTGAGAGCAAGTAGAAGAGGAAGAGTGCTCGAAGACGAGGGGATTTTTTACCACCGATGTGGGTAAGAAGACAAATGCTCTTACTTCCTCAACCCTGACATGCCTCGAGGTAATATGGTCTACCATCTTAATGGTATTCCCCTTAAGTTGAAAAAGGAATAGTTATATATCCACCTACTAGCAGCTGAATATAGACATAATTTTATGTAGATTTTGGAAGTCAAGGTTTTAGTCTTTCATTGTGGGCGTTGTCCTTTCAGTACAGAGTTTGTTCCTCTCTATGTTTAGGTAAATTCTCCATGAACAGTCTTCCTACCCCTTGTATAAACAAAGGTCCCCATTGTTTGAGCTCCCATGTTCTCCATGATGGTAAATTAATATGGTTTTTACACCACTGTTCTCATAACATGATCACTCCCTCATATTAGACTTGGCCCCTCTCATTTCTCCTATGTATTACCCTGTGTCATGTTTTTTGAGCTAGTCCATTTCTATGCCTCAACAATGTGCAAGTTCTTAGTGAGGCTCCTCCTTTTGGGTTGAGGGGAGAGATCATGCCAAACTTTGAGCTCATAATACTATGTGAAGATAACACTCACAAACCCCCAATCCCATCTAACAACAATGTGCTCACGTTGATGATGAAGTAGGAGGTGGTCATGATGAACAAACTGATGATGAGGTTTTGGTCTCCATGGAAAATTGGGTGTCTAACTCGGGCCACAGTTGGGGGTGCCAAAATCAATATCTTTGTACAATCAATTTATACTGGAAAAAGAAGACCTTGTTAATATTTTTTTGTCAGAACATGAGGCACATAGGGAGATCTTGATGCAAACAAATGAACAACAAATGGAACACAAATATCTTAGCTTGGAACATAAAGTTATCTTTACCCACCTAGGAATGATTGAGGCATTTTTGTTGAAGGGATAAGGCCCTATGTCATTGGGCACCCCTGCCATCCGTGTTAATGTTTCTACATCCTCATAGAGAAATGCATGCTCTTATTAGAAATTTATTTATTATAAATATAATAATAATAATAATAATAAAATATACGTTAATAATCATAGTAAGAAATTTGAAAATAATAATATTGTTAGGGTCCCACCCTAACCCCCTTATTTATATAATGGGATCACGTCATAGTCAAGAGTCAATAAAGCCCAGATTAATAATTGTAAGTGGTTAATCCGCAATTAATGACGGAACCACAGTTAGTTGCAAATGGGACGTAGTATTAGATAGATGGTATTAATAAAACCCATGGTATTGGCCCGTGGTATTGCATGTATGAGTCATATATAAAGGATAGGGACTCCCTGCGAGGAGCATTGTGTCTTATTTTGTAGTCGAGCTCTGCTCTATTGGAGGTTGCCCCCTCGAAGAGGCAAGTGAACATTACTCTCTGAATAATAAAATCATTGCTATTCTGTGTTCTGGGCATCTTTTCTTCACATATTCTGTATTTGGGTATCATTTTGTAGGTTAAGAGCATAACAAGTGGTATCAGAGCACTTTCCAGGGCCAAGTGGGATCTCCATTTCTTAGCAAATTTTTTTTTTGGCTAGAGACTTGTTCTGGCATCTTTAAACCACGGGATCTGTCGTTGAGCGCATAAACCTGCGAACTTTGGGGAGGCATGCATGGAGGAAATACAAGAGGTGGTCACGTCTGTTGGACTCCCTTGTAACCCCTGTGGGTACCCCTTTGAGTAGTAGCGCATTAGACAGAACCGCGCACGGATTGTCTTCCACGTACCCTCTGGGTATATCAGAAGCCCCCTAGGCTCCCATGAAACCTCGCCATAGATAAACCGTCGACCGTCTTGTGGCTACAGTACACTGAGAATAGCACTCGGGGAGATTACTCGCCCGTACGATAGGGTAGTCGGGTTGTATGGCTAAGGGTACGGTCGATCCTCCTTAGTTAGAGCCCTGAAACATTGGGCTGAGTACTACTGCCAGACCCTTATGTATATTGCGATCTGTAGCACCTGACACTCCTCAAGACCATAGTTCCCTTTTCTATCGGGGGATCACTCAGCATCTCTAATAGATCCGCCTGTGCAAAAGGGTGCAGCAACAGCAAACATCAGTCCCGCAGTCTCGAGTTCGTAGATCAGCCATTCTGATCTTTTAGATCTATCAGATCCGCAGAAGCAGTATTTTCTGCCATCAGATCCTCCATTCAGATCTCTCAGATCCACCAGATCGGAGTCGTTGTGAAGGGTTCCTATACCGGGGTATAATTTTCGTAGGACTTTTGGCCGCATTGACATTTTGAGGATTTGGCCACTGCAGTATTGATTCTGAGATCTTTCGGGGTGCTTATTGGTGATCTAGCCCATCAGAATCAGGACGACGAGCTGAGCACGGTGGTACCATTCACTTCTTAGTGAAAATTTTTTAGGCGGTCCTAATTTTCAAAAAAATCCGGTTGGTGTATGGTAGAAGCTAGAGCTCAAGCGATGGCCAAAGAAAGGATGGACAAACTTGAAGAATCAATGCACAACCTCCACATTCAGCTTACCGGACTATGTAGCATGGTCGAGAAAATAGTCCCGAAGGGCAAGGAGCAAGCCCACGAGGAGGAGTATAATGGCACTGAACACAATGAGGGTGAGTCTAGCCACTCTCCTCATGTCTGGCACACCCACCCACCACCTAGTCAGCGACCTCCCAAGTTGGATATGCATAAATTTGACGGTTCTCACCCGTCGGCATGGATAGCACAAATGGAGCAGTATTTCAAACTGAATCACATCTTCGATGATGCGACTCAGCTTATATTGGGGAGCATGTACTTGGACAATGAAAGGTGGCAATGGTGGGAATGGCATCAGCATTGCACTGGACCTTTTAGGACTTGGACCAAATTCACCAAAGCTCTTCAAGACCGCTTTGACCAGGAATCATCTTTTTTGGGTCGTCTTACTAAGCTCCGACAGACTGGTACAGTGGATGAATATATTACAACTTTTGAAGCCTTAGCCTTCCGCACTTGGGGTCTCTCAGATGTGTTCTACACAAAATGTTTTATCAGCGGTCTTAAAGAAGCTATCAAAGCCCAAGTCCTACTGCACCACCCTCCCACATGGACAGAGGCTTGCAAGGTAGCTCGTAACGTGGAACGTGCATTAGCAGCGAAAAACGGTTGCCCAAATTTCTCCGCTAAAGGTCGCCCCCCACAGGCTCACAACACGACTCAAACACTTAAGGTACAAAAGGTGTCACCTGCGAAAATGGCCGAAAGAAGAAAGCAAGGCCTATGTTACTACTGTGATGAAAAATACTCCCCAGGTCATAAATGCAAGGAGCCCAAATTTTTTCAAATTGATGCCACTGACTACAGCTCAACAGAGGAAGATCCACCACTGGAGGAACAGGGGCCGCTAGAAGAAGACAACCAAAAGGACAATGTCTCTGACGAACCAGTTATTTTGTTGCATGCTTTGGCAGGGATTTCTTCCCCTCAAACTCTCAAAATCAGAGGTTTTATTAAACATCGCCCAGTAGTAGTCTTGATTGATAGTGGAAGTACACATAATTTCATCCATCAAAAAGTCGCAGAAGCAGTGCATTGTTTTGTACGAGCAGTTTCTAACTTCCAAGTTCAAATTGTGGATGGAGGCACAATGAAATGTGAAGGCCGCTGTGAAAATGTCAAACTTCAAATGGGGGATTATCAGTCGAAAACCCTCATGTTTTCCATACACATGGGGGGTTGCGACATTGTCCTCGGTGCTGAATGGCTCCGCACTCTTGGGCCAATCACAATGGATATCCAGGAGTTATATATGAGTTTTAAGCAGAAAAACTACACACATACCCTCCGTGGACTCTAGGCAGGGGCCCCCTCTATCATCAGCTCGCATAGGATGGAAAAATTGTTAAAAAAGGGCAATCATGGAGTTGTAGCTCAATTTAATGCCATCCAGGCAGTCGAAACAAAGCCTCTGCCAATTCATCTTGAGATGCAACAGATTTTAAATAACCATCTGCCGGTCTTTGACAAGCCTCATGAGCTTCCACCCTCGCGAGGGGAACATGAGCATAGCATCACCTTGGTTCCAGGGGCCCAAACCCCAAATGTGCGCCCATACAGATATCCGTTCACCCAAAAGAATGAAATAGAAAAAATCATCAAGGAACTTTTGGAAGCAGGTGTCATTCGTCACAGCATTAGTCCTTATTCATCCCCAGTGGTCATGGTGCTCAAGAAAGATGGGGAGTAGCGGATGTGTCCTGACTTCAGGTCCCTCAATAAGTTGACAGTCAAAGATAAATTTCCCATCCCGGTGGTTGATGATTTGCTGGATTAACTCAATGGGGTTCAATTCTTCACTAAGCTGGATCTTCGCTCAGGCTACCACCAAATTCGCATGAAGGAAGTCGACATCCCCAAGACTGCTTTCAGAACTCATGAAGGCCATTATGAATTCCTGGTCATGCCATTTGGTCTTTGTAATGCCCCCTCTACTTTTCAGAGCCTTATGAACCACATTCTCAAACCATATCTCAGGAAATTTGTCCTTGTCTTCTTCGATGACATCCTCATCTATAGTTGCACTTGGGCCGCACATCTTCAGCATGTAGATCTGCTCTTGCAACTGCTCCGCAAGCATAAATTATTTGTCAAGATGTCCAAGTGTTCATTTGGCATGGCAGAAGTAGAGTATTTGGGCCACATTGTGGGGCATGAAGGTGTCAAGGTGGACCCCAAAAAGATCCAGGCAATGCATGAATGGCCATGAAGAGCTTGAGAGGATTTTTGGGTCTCACAGGCTATTATCGTAAATTTGTCCGCAACTATGGTCGCATAGCGAAGCCCCTCACCCAACTCCTAAAGAAAAATTCATTCTTCTGGAATGAGGAAGCACAACAGGCCTTTACAGCTCTAAAAAATGCCATGTGTTCCACTCCAGTCTTAACACTACCTGACTTCACCAAATCTTTTGTCATTGAATGTGATGCTTCAGGTACAGGTATTGGGGCAGTCTTAATGTAGGAAGGGCGACCGTTGGCCTTCACAAGCCAACAACTCAGTGGGAGGAATCTGGGCCAATCTACCTACGAGAAGGAAATGATGGCCATCTTACATGCAGTCGAGACCTGACGACCTTACTTATTGGGGCGACGTTTCCAAATCCGCACAGATCATCATAGTCTTAAATATTTTTTAGAGAAATGCCTATCCTCCCCACAACAAAATAAATGGCTAGCCAAAATGCTGGGATATGATTATGAGATCATTTACAAGAAAGGGAAAGACAATAGTGTAGCAGATGCATTATCTCGCCAATTTGAGGAGGAAAGTACTCTGCTAGCAATTTCCCTCCCCATTCCAGAATGGATTGAAGAGGCTCGCAGGGAATGGTTTTCACACCCCGGGCTCTCCCAACTCATTTCTCAACTGCAGGTAGATCCAAATTCCACCAAGGGCTACTCGTGGCAGGATGATATTCTTCGCTACAAGGACAGAGTCGTAATATCACCAACATCCACCCTCAAAAGTCACATTTTGGCAGAATTGCACTCATCTCCCATTGCAGGACATTCGAGCTTTCAAAAGACATATGCTTGCACCAGAAGATCATTTTTTTGGACAGGCATGAAAAAGGACATCCTTACTTTTGTAGCAGAATGTGATGTCTGTCAATGCCACAAAGGGGAAACCGTCAACACACCAGGCACATTACAACCATTGCCCATTCCGGTATCAATTTGGACGGAGGTTTCTATGGATTTCATTACAGGTCTTCCAAAGTCAGGGAACAAGTCAGTCATCATGGTGGTTGTGGACCGACTGTCGAAGTATGCTCATTTCTGCGCCCTACCCCACTCGTTTACACCAACTTTGGTTGCTCAATATTTCATGGATCAGATATTCAAATTGCATGGCATGCCCACTTCTATTGTGTCCGACCGCGACCCGATCTTCACCAGTAATTTTTGGCAGGAACTCTTCAGAATACAAGGCACTCAACTCAAACTCAGTACTTCCTATCATCCGCAAACAGATGGTCAAACCGAAGCCATCAACAAATGTCTAGAAACCTACCTTAGGTGTTTCACTTCAGAAAAGAAACACCTTTGGGTACAGTGGTTACCTCTGGCTGAATGGTGGTATAACACCAACTATCATGCCACCACAAAAATGACTCCCTATGAAGTAGTATATGGTCAACTCCCGCCTTCACCTACTTCGTATCTCAAGGGATGCTCAAAAGTACAAGCAGTGGATCAACTCCTACAACATGATGCAACCATGCTCGCCCATCTTCGAGAGAATCTTCATCAAGCTCAGAAACGCATGAAGCAACAGGTAGACCAGCATCGCTCAGAGCGCCAATTTAAGGAAGGGGATCAGGTCTTTTTACGGCTACAACCATATAAGCAAACATCACTCAAGGACAAGGGGTGTCAGAAACTCTCTCCCAAATTTTACGGACCATATCAAGTACTTCAGCGCATTGGAGAAGTGGCCTACAAGTTGGCCTTGCCACCTACTACAAAAATCCATCCAGTTTTCCATGTCTCATGCCTCAAGAAAGTGATTGGGAACAATTGTAGAATTCAGACTAGTCTACCTGAATTGGACGAAGAAGGGTCCATCTGGCTTCAACCCGAACAGGTCCTAGACACACGATACAAGCAACTGCGCAGCTGCATGATTAAGGAAGTCCTCATCAAATGGAAAGATACCTCTCCGGAATATGCAACTTGGGAACCAACCACTATTCTTCAGCAGTTTCCGCAGCTTCAGCCTTGAGGACAAGGCTCGTCTTAAGGGGGAGGGCATGTTAGGGTCCCACCCTAACCCCCTTATTTATGTAATGGGATCACGTCATAGTTAAGAGTCAATAAAACCCATATTGATAATTGTAAGTGGTTAATCCGCAATTAATGACGGAACCACAGTTAGTTGCAAATGGGCCGTAGTATTAGATAGATGGTATTAATAAAACCCACGATATTGGCCCGTGGTATTGCATGTATGAGTCATATATAAAGGATAGAGACTCCCTGCGAGGAGCATCGTGTCTTATTTTGTAGTCGAGCTCTGCTCTATTGGAGGTTGCCCCCTCGAAGAGGCAAGTGAACATTACTCTCTGAATAATAAAATCATTGCTATTCTGTGTTCTGGGTATCTTTTCTTCACATATTCTATATTTGGGTATCATTTTGCAGGTTAAGAGCATAACAAATATCCCTTTTAGTAATAATAACATTATTCTTAATAATAATAATAATAATAATAATAATAATAATAATAGAAAAAATGTTAATAAACATAATAATAAATTTGATAATAATAATATCGCTTTTAATAATAATAATAAAAGTATTCTTAATTATAATAATTCCTCTCAACGTGTTTTTAAAAATGTATTAATCTTTCTAGTGAAAATTTGGGTCCTCTTGTTTTTTGCCTCTTAGATAAAGGACATAATTTTTCCCTTTCCCTTAAAGATATTCCCATTGATGACATTGTTTTTAGCATTGAATATCGAATTAGAGACCTTCTCGACAATGTTAAGGAAGTTATTAGGCAAGGTTGTGCTATTGTGCTTAGGAAAGCTAAGCCTCATAAAAGCAACATTTGCAAAAATGAGTTTCCTGTCCTTAAATCCTTCAGGGATAACCCTCACATTGTCATCCTAAAAGTGGATAAAGGCAGGGTCGTTGTTATTTTAGATAAATCTGACTATGTTAACAAAATGACAGATCATATTTATAACAATGGTAGTTACATTAAACTCAATAAGAATCATATTAAAAAGGTTACTAAAGAAGTCGCGTTCGACATAAAATATAATAATTCTCTTAATCATCTTAGCAAAATTTTTTATTGAAAGAAACCCTCTCACTCCGAGGATTTACAACCTTCCAAAGATTCATAAGGTTGGGATCCCCCTGATACCCATTGTTAACACAATAGGTGCGCCCAATTACCTTCTTTCTAAATTCCTGGCTCAGAAACTCAAACCTCTTGTCGGTCGCAAAAACTCCTTTGATAAGGACTCTGCTTCTTTTGTTAAAGAGTTGGAAGGATATAAGGCTAGAACCTGGGGATTTGTTAGTAATATTTGACATTATTTCCCTTTATACTAAAATTCCTATTCAGGAAGCCATCACTTTCATAAATCAGATAACTGATGATGACATATCCAAATTGGTTAGTCTTTGCCTTACCTCTACTTTTTTCAGCTTCCAGGGTGAATTCTATGAACAAACTTGAGGGGTAGCGATGGTTTCTCCTCTTTCCGCTGTAGTTGCCAAGTTATTCATGGAGGATTTTGAGACCAAAATTTTGGCCTCTGCCCAATTCCACTCTATGAGATGGAAGAGGGTTGTTGACGATAATTTCATCATTTGGCCCCATGGTCGTAAAAAATTAGATTTGTTTCTCAACAATCTTAATTCCCAATCTCACTCCATCAAATTCATGATGGAAGTGGAGGTAGATGGGCACCTTCCTTTCCTTATCATTTTCCTCTTTATAATGAATGATGGTTCCATTTCTCACCAATTTTTTCGCAAGAAAACTCGTATAGAATGATATCTTCATGCCAATTCTCATTATTTCTGACACAAAAACTCGAAGTTCTCAACACCCATGCCACTCATGCTCTAAGAATTTCTGATGAGAATCACTTGGAAGAGGAAAAATATCATCTTCTGAAGGTTTCTGAAAATAATGGCTATAGTAGGCAGTAAGTCCCCAAAGCTTTTCAAAGAGCCAGTAAAGAATCTAGGGTTAAACCTGCTTGTGATGATCAAATCTCCAATGTTCATCTTCCATTTATCCAAGGGACCACCAATAATATTTCTCATATTCTTAGAAATAATAAGGTTTATGCTACCTTTAAACCTATTAATACCATTAAAAGGTCTCTTAGAGTTAAAGACCCTGTAAACCCTAAAGACATGAAAGGGGTCTACTCAATCCCTTGTTCGTGTGGGATTCCCTACATTGGGGAAACTGGTCGCTCCATTAACCAAGTAATCCAAGAGCATGCAACAAACATTAACTATAAATGTTCTCGTTCCTCAGCTTTAGTTGAACTCATGGTGAAATCCAAACGCCATGTCTACATTGAGGATTCTCGGGTCATCGCAAGGGTTGATCACTTTCATCATAGGAAGCTAAGAGAGGCCATTGAGATTGAGAAACATGAAATTAATCTTAACAGGGATGACAATTGAAAATTAAGTAGGAGATGGATGCTTGCACTCTCTTCCTGTTTCAATTTATTTATTATTATTTATTTATTTACTTATTCTTTATTTTATTTTATTTTTATCATTTTTTTTAATATTCTCCATTATTTTATTATAATAATAACCAATTGTTGAATAATATTAATCTTATTTTTAGAACCAATTTCTCAAAAATAGTAAACTTATTATTAATACTCATTTATATAAATATCTATTCCTTATTCTATAATTATATATTTTAATTTAATTTAATAGTTTTTAAAACAATAAATTTAAAAATTAATTAATTAATTAATTCAACAATTATTTTCCTAACGAATAATTCCTAACAACTAATTCATAAGGACTAATTCTCAATGGCTAACTCTGGAACCAGATGCATATCTGCTATTTAAAAATTTGGATAGATTGATTTTTTCACCTTTGTCCTAACGATGAACCATATTAGATGGTTCGAAATGTCGACCAAATCTTAATAACGTTATTAATCCGAAGGACAATCTCATTATTATTATGGATCACAAAAGTATAGAATCTAGCAATGTAAATTAAGCTAGATTTATATTAATTTAAAATTATTTAAATATTAAAAATATTACATTTTATTTTTTAATAATTAATAAATTTTAAAAATATATAAATAATTATATAAAGCTAATACATAAAATATCAATATATCAATATGAAAATGTGAAATGGACCTCACATTCACTTGCATGCACTCCCTAATCTGGCAGCTCAAGGCCTCTGCCGTGGCTTCAAAGGATGTCCTGGCCTCACTCCAACTATGCACTACGCAGTTCCAGGAGCTAGTCTCCCATCTTGGTCACTGAGATTGTGCAATGCGCAGTCTCTCTCAGGCTCTACCCCAGACTAAACTGCGCATTGCACAGTTCGAGTCATCAAGCTTTCACACTAACTATTGGGACTGCATAGTGCACAATTCCCATAGTCAGCCAGTCATCCTTGTTTGTCAAAATTGTGCAATCCCTCTCATTAGATGCGTTGATTACTTCTTGATCATGTTGTGAAGTTAGATTTGTAAGAGCTAATGTTTTCTTGCCATGAGTGTCCTTTCTATCCCACAGGTACCACACTCGTGAAACACTTGTCTCTAGCAGTAATTGTACCATGGCACCAAAGAGAGCTGCTTCAAGAAATAACATTGGAAGCAGTACTGGGGGAGAAATTGAGTAAGTGCCAATTAACTTGCCAATATATGTTGACACTCAACTGTCCACGGAAAAGGAGTCAACACTAAGATGGCAACAAGTCTAGCAACAATAGGAAAAGGTGGCAATCCAATACAAGATCACAGAAAGAGGAAGTTGCTGACATAATACAGGGAGAACAAAGTTGTAGAGTAAAAGTGTATTCAATCTTCATGTAGACAGCTTTAGCAGTGGAAGCAAAAGGAAGGAGAGAACACTCACAATAGAGCAGAGGAGGAGAAAAACAAAACTTGCAGGTAGAAGAACTGAAGTTGCAGAGACAAAGAGGAAGATAAGGGAGGAAAAAGAGCTGAGAAGAAGAGAAAGACAAGAAAAGAAAAAACAAGAGGAAGAAGAAAGGCAAGGCACAATGACAGAGCAAACAATGCCCATATAGGTTAAGGAGTCAAAACAACTAGCAGTTGAGGTAGACAATGAACATATGCAAGATTGGGAAATGGTTCAGTAGATTGAGGAGACAAACATGGAGTTAAAGCAAGAGCCACATAATGAAGACACTCACTTCATGCCGAGAGCACCCGAGGCCACCTCTCAGTCTCCAGCACCTCCAGTGTCAGAACAAGTCCTGAGGAAACAAGGAGAGGTTGTACTCCTTGATGATGATCCAATGATGGATGTGTACAATCTATCATTTGATGTGTTGCAACAGAAGATTGTATAGGAGCAGAGAAATCGCTTTCTAGATGATCTCGCATTACCTACATTCATGAAGGAAAGGTTGATAGTGCCAAACACCAGGAAGCATCCAGTCACCCTTGCTGAAGCCACCTTGGCCTATGTGGGAGAAACAAGATCCAATGTCAAGTACTTGTTGGCCAAGAATGAACAACTGACAAAGAACTTACAGGCAACTAGGCAAGAGGTAGAAAAATCTCGAGAGTAGAGTGCAATTTTCGCAGTGGTAGAGATGAGGAAAGAGATACTTGCTATAGTATTAACACTTGAGACCACCATATGGAAACCCTATGATGAATTTGTCACCGTGGATAAAGAAGTTGTCCGTGTGCATGGCTTGCAGCAGTGGAGCAAGGAGTTTGTTCAAACTCTTAGGAACATACATGTTGCCATCACCCATGTGCAAGAGTGGACAATGTGGTACAAAGGAGCCCCACTTTACTTGTTGATGATGATGAAGCCACAAACAAAGTTGGACAAAGCAAAGATTTGGATGAAGATTCAGAACTATGAGAAGCTCACCCCATTCATCAGCAACATACAGGCTTCATATGCACGGTTGTACACGAGTTTGGATGTCATGGTGAGAATGAATAGGATGTCATCAATTGCTTCTGTCACTGAAGCTAAGCACAAGAATCAATTCTAGCTAGAGATTGACGGGTACATGGAGCAGCTAAGGCGAGAGGCTACCGACGATGACTTGGAGCTGAGCACAGAAAATATGTAGAGCTACATTGGTGGTCTTTCCATAGTCAAGACCATGTTGCACATGCTTCAGGACGAGTTGGATATAGGTTCAGAGACCATATACCCAAATTCTATGGAGGCAAGAGTTCACTATCAGGAAGACACAATCAAGCAATTTCGGGACATCATCACATAGTACCAAGCTTGGCATGAGCACATGACCTAGAAGCACCAAGTTGAAGTTGCCAACTTGGTGTTTCCCCAAGCTTCAGAATCATAGTCTATTGTCTTGTTAGGTTGTCTCTAGCCTATTTTGTCTCAAATGGGCACATGTGGAAAATGTATATTATTTGTAAGTATTTTGTAAGTGAAATTCCAAGTGTCATTAGTGGAATTTGAACAATCACAATGTAATGTAATGAGTTATTTGTAAAGAATTTGAAGAGTCATGAACATAGTCAAAGAGTCACAACTAGGAATGTCAAAGGCCACCCCACCCTTTGTTAAAAATAAAACCTCATAACTCATAGAACAGGCTTTTGGGAGCCAAGATTTTGATTAGGCTTAGGCTTAGAAAAGGCTTGGGAGTATTTTGAAGAGCCTTGGTTTCTCCACAACGTAGAGCGGGTACACTTCTTTGGAGGAACAAGCGACGTTGAATGTAATGTTCAACTATTGGGGTTAGTCGCTATTAATGTTGTATGTATGGATGGGACTTTCAATTAATAATAATATAAATGAGGCAACACATTTTCATGCATATCTTGTTATTGTAGTTGGACTATTCTGGTTGCTTTAGCAATGTAGGTTGTTTAACTTATGCATTTTCTTATGAACCATTTTGTATGCAATTGTATGAATCTTGTTGAAGTTGTGTTTATGGCTTAACCCATCACTTTGGTTTGTGGAATATTCCACTTCCAACTTGTGATGTCATTCTGCTCGTGTGTTCCTTTTGGGCTGCATACTATTACAGGCTTCTAAGGGACACACTTCTTTTTCCCCTCTATGTGTTAGAACCCCCATGCATCTCACTTGACTCGCTGCAAGGTTACACATTTGCTTCCGACCAAATTCATTATACTTACCTTTGCGCTATCGCAGTCAAGACACTACATTACCACCCACCGCTGGGACTCCTACTCCAAATGGTTTGAAGTCTAGTTGGGATTTCTTACTGGGGAGATCCCCTTGAATATTGACGGATCCAGCATCGTCAACATTTCTGGCGCTAGGAGGGCTAGATGACAAGCTGAGCCCTCAAAGTATGTTTTGAATCTCTGCACATCATTCATGACTTACATCACAATCTCAACTCCGACATGTTTTTTCTCATACTCATGACTTCGAAGTGTTAGAGGATGTCATCGATGACTTGTCATGAATTAAATATGATGGTGAAGGTAGAATAACCTTGTTAAGACACAAAGTTTCCTTTTTAGGTTTCTGTGATAGGAATGAAGTCCCCTCCGACGACATTAGTTGTGCACCGTTCGCTTACACATTCAAAACCGCATTAAGAAATGGTGTCTCACATTTCCGGAAACCTCTATTTACTCTTTCAATCACATGATTAGAGAGTTAGGCTGTGATTTCTTTCATTATGACTGTAAATAGCTCAATCACAAAATTTTGGAATTACGCAAAGCACTTGATGAATTTGTTGCCCAATTTTGGCAACACTTCTGTAATCTTTCTTTTCAATTTCCAGAAGATGAAGTTGGCAAGAGGTTTCTGAGAGAAATATTTCAGTATCTTCTTCACATCTCTATTAATTGACATGAATTAGAATCTTTCGAACCCCTCCCAGCATAACTCGGTGTTATATCTTCCAAATCTAAGACAGACAAGGTCGTTGTCTTGAGTGAATCTTTGTTCTCTTCTCATCAAACAGATCTAGGTCCGAAGGATGAGGTGGGAGAAGTTGACAACCAATGTGTTGGGCTGTCACCTCCTCCCACCCCACCTGCTCTGGATTTTTGCACAGATTTGGACTGCAACCCTGATGGTTGTCACGTGATCTTTTTTTCTCAACCTCCATCCTATGGTTCCTTTTATCCTCCGAATTTTAATGTCTTGTGTTCATCTGTTCCAAATTCCACTTGTAATGTTCACAAGGATCAAGTTGTCGACGGAGTTGGTGTTGAGAAGCTAACTTTCACTGTCATTTTTTTATTTGTATGTGTGGGAATATGAAGAAGAAACCACGGTGAAGGATGACCTCCTTCTGTCCGGACCTCATCCACTCTATCTTGACATCTTCTGTGATTCTGCCAGTTTTTATTTTTCTTGTGAAAATCCATCCTCGAATGTCTCTACTTCCAATAATTTACAGAACACATAGGATGTCAATCCGTCATTTGATTGCGGAGAGGACAAATATGTATTTCCGAAATCACTTGATCTCTCGTCTTTCATTTATGGAATTTCAGAGGGTGAAATTTTTTCTTTTTCATCAACCCCTCTGTATGATTCGTCAGATCATGAGGATGTTGAT
The DNA here is from genome assembly GCA_031772625.1 of Pinus tabuliformis. NCBI lineage: Eukaryota > Viridiplantae > Streptophyta > Pinopsida > Pinales > Pinaceae > Pinus > Pinus tabuliformis. Next base: position 73,368,002 of record CM062820.1, on the reverse strand, counting down.
GTCCATCTTGAATTTTATGATCATGGTTTTCATGATCTTTTCACTCATTCATCTGATCACGATCCTTATTCACTTAATGTTGATCTTTCCAAGCCACTAGTATTCAATGATCCATCTTCTGATGAAGGGAAACCCCTCAATCTTTTGAGGCACTTCAGCTTGAGGTGATGGTTATGTCAGTTCTAGTAGCCTTGAGGTCAATTCTAGTTTTAATAAAAAAACCGTTGAATCACCCCAGGCTCCTCATCACTCTTTTGTGCACATTGAAAATCAATCTATTTTACAAGTTTCACATCCTCCACCAGAATCACACGATCCTATCTCTCACCGATAGGATTAACTTTCCCATGAAACCGTGTTTGGCTTCATGTGACAAGTAGGGTGAAATACAAGATGACTTGTACAACTATCAGCATTTGGTTATATTTTTATTCCCTCTCCTTATGAAGATATTTCATTCTTTTAGTCGATGATACGCTGATGGAAAATATGTTCCTTTCAGAGTGAGTCTTGGTGAAGTCACAACGCTTGCACTTTTGACTAGTACCGCCTACTCTAACCGACTTTCTATATTTGGTTAATCCTTGTCAACTCAGTCAAGTATAGTAAGGTGAGGGGGAAAACCTTAACAAGTATGTTAGAGGTATATATAAACATCCTTCTCTAAAGGGACAACCTCTTATGCTCTCAATAAGTCAGGGTCCCTCTTCTGCCTCATGAAATAAATAAGTGCATATGCACAATTCTTTGAAAAATGAAAAAAAAAAAGGTGAAAGAAGAGAAAGGCTTCTTACACACAGAGGTGAAGCAAGAAACTCCGCCGGGGTACTGTCTAGGCTCATTGGCAATAGAGAAATGCTTATGTTCCTTAAGTGACTCCGTTGGGATATTGTCCAGGACTGTTGATAGTGGAGCAACACCAGAGTTGAAAGTAAAACTCTGACAATCTATATTACTTGTGCATAAATATAACCCTCATCCCCAATTGAAACAAATCAGTTGACTTGGCTTGGTATGTGTGCTGCCAATAAAGAGAATGGTAGGGACCACATCTTTAACTCAAGCTAGTGAAGAGGCCATGACAATCAAATAATTGAACAATACTTTTGGAAGATTTAGACTCTCTTTACACGAGACAAGGTCCATACAGAGAGTTGGATTTCTACTAGTGTGTCACCAATGTTGTAGCAGCTGCAACCACCCTCCAAAATTTTGCCTATGCTTAGATTTGGAGCCTCCCTCCTCAAATCATAATAGGTCATATTACACTGACCCAGGTACTTGTGTTTTCATTGAGCTTTATATTTTTCTTTGTAGCTTGTAACTACTTACTTTATTTGTTGTTTAACCACAAGTTGACCTCTTGACTTGGTTGCAAACCAGTTCTAGTCTTGCCTTAGTGAGCTACGCAATCCTTGAGGGAAACCAACCTTTCTCTCGAGAAATGCACATTTCAAACCAACAATGAGATTTAGCTCCAGATTTGCGCAGACCCAGCTGACAGCCAGCCTTCAGCTAGGAGACTACGCAGAGCATGAGAGGCAGCTTGGGCCACTCAACCCATAAATTGCGCAGAAGTATTTATGCTCAGAAGATGCTCACTGTATAAGCCAGAGGGTTGCATAGTCCTTCCCAGAACTATGCAATCTCTTAGGGAAATGCATGACAACTTTTCCTTGAAAAGAAAAAAGAATCCCTAGGAATTAGGGATCTATTATTAGTTTTCCGAAGGTGGCATAATGATATCTTTAGAAGTTTCTGCAAGGTGTCGCTTTTGTCCTTGATCTCAGGCATGCGAGTCATGAACTCCAATCTTTCTCAATTCTATGTAATAAATGCCTCTAGAGCTCATTTGTATACTTTATCATCAAGATCTACCGTGCCTGAGGAGATCAAGACATCTTCAAAGCATCCTTGTCACTTATGCGAGTGAGTTTTGCTTTTATCATCTTTTGCCGCATTTTTTGTCTCTTTTTGCTTGTTTGGCTTGTGAGAGTGTTATTTCACTTGTTTTGTTGAGGAATTACTGGTGTTTTAACTTGTTTTAGCTTGTAGAAGTGTTGTTTTGAGTTTTTCATTGCCTTTCTCAAGTGTCACATGCATTACCCTGTTTTGCAGTAACGAACGTTGTTGCAATGACTCTCTCCACATGCTTCGTTGTCCTTTTGTTTGATTGATCCCTACACTTGGTTTACTTGCATGCATCATCAGTCAATCAGATCTTCACTCAACATCACACCATCCTTTAGATCTGATTGATTGCACACTCCCCTTGAGTAGATCTGGGCTCCTCTTGCCCGGATCTCACATTCACTTGCATGCACTGCACAATGTGGAAGCTCAAGGCCTCTACCTTGGCTTCTAGAATTCAGCAGAAGATATCCTAGCCTGGCTCCAACTGCACACTATGCATTTCCAGGAGCCATTCACCCAACTTGGTCATTGAGATTGCACGATGTTCAATCTCTCCCAGGCTCTGCCCCAGATTGAACTGCACATTGCCCAGTTCTATTCATCAAGATTTCACACTAACTGTTGGGACTACGTAGTGCATAGTTCCCATAGTCAGTCAGTCACCCCTGTTGGTAAAAATTGTGCAATCCATCTCATTAGATGCCTTTATTTCTACTTATCATGCTATGAAGTTAGATTGCAAGAGCTAATGTTTTCTTGCCATGAGTGTCCTTTCTGTCCCACATGTACCACACTTGTGAATCACTTCTCTCCAGCAGTAATTGTACCATGGAACTAAAGAGAGCTTCTTCAATAAAGAACATTGGAAGCAATACTGGGGAAGCTATTGAGAAAGTTCCAGTTAAACTACCAATATATGTAGACACTCAACTGTCCATAGAAAAGGAGTCAACACTAACATGGCAGCAAGTCTAGCAACAGTAGCAGAAGGCAACAATTTAGTACAAGATCACAGAAAGAGGAAGTTGATGATGTAATACATGGAGAATAAAGTTGCAGAGTAAAAGTGTATTCAATATTTATGCAGGCAACTTTGGCGATGGAAGCAAAAGGAAGCAGAGGACACTGACTACATAGCGGAGGAAGAGAAAAGCAGAGCTTGCAAGTAGCAAAATTGAAGTTGTAGGAGAGGGAGAAGAAGCCGAGGGAGGAAAAAGAGCTGAGAAGAAGAGAAAGAGAAGAAAAGCCGAAGAAGGAGGAAGAAGAAAGGTAAGGCACAATGATAGAGAAAACAACACCCATACAGGTTGAGGAGTCAGAACAACCAACAACTGAGGTAGACAATGAATAGATGTAGGATTAGGAAATGGCTCACCAGATTCAGGAGTTGATTAAGAAGATATACATAGAGTTAATGCAAGAGCCACAAAATGAAGACACTAACCTCATGCCAAGGGCACTCAAGTCCACCTCTAAGTCTCCTCCACCTCTAGTGTTAGAACCAATCCTGAGCGAGCAAGGAGAGGTTGTACTACTTGATGATGATCTGATGATGGATGTGTACAATATATCATTTTATGGGTTACAAAAAAATATTGTACAAGCATGGAGAAAGCACTTTTTAGATGATCACGCATCACCTACATTCATGAAGGAAAGGGTGATAGTGCCAGACACCAGGAATCATCTAGTCACCCTTGCTAAATCCACCTTGGCCTATGTCGGAGCAACAAGCTCCAATGTCAAGTATTTGTTGGCCGAGAATGAACAATTGACAAAGAACTTACAGGAAACCAAGAAAGAGGCAGAAAAATTTCAAGAGAAGAGCACAGTTTCCGCAGTGGGGGAGATGAGGAAAATGATACTCAGTGAAGTATCAACACTTGAGACCACCATGCAAAAACCCTATGATAATTTGTGATCGTGCATAAAGAAGTTGCCCATGTGCATGGCTTGTAGTAGTGGAGCAAGGAGTTTGTTCAAACTCTTAGGAACGTACATGCCGCCATCATACATGTGAAGGAGTGGACAATGCGGTACAAAGGGGCTCCGCTTCACTTGCCGAAGATGATGAAGCCATAGATAGAGATGGACAAAGAAAATATTCAGATGCATATTCAGAACTATGAGCAGCTCGCCCCATTCATCAGCAGCATACAGGCTTCATATGCATGGTTTTACAAGAGTTTGGATGTCATGGTGAGAACACATAGGATCCTATCAATCGGTTCCCTCACCGAAGTTAAGCACAAGAATCAAGTTCAGCTAGAGATCGAGAGGTACATGGAGCAACGGAGGCAAGAGGCCATCGATGATAACTTGGAGTTGAGTGCAGAAAACATGCAGAGGTACATTGGTGGTCCCACCTTAGTCAATACCATGTTGCACATGCTTCAGGACGAGCTAGATACAGGTTCCAAGACCATATACCTTGATGCTATGGAGGCAAGATTCCGCTATCAGGAAGACACCATCAAGCAATTTTGGGACATCATCACACAGTACCAAGCTCGACATGAGCACGTGACTGAGAAGAACCAAGTGGAGGTTGCCAAGTTGGTCTTCCCCAAGCTTCAAAATCATATTGTTTTGTCTTATTAGTCTATCTCTAGCCTATTTTGTCTCACATGGGTACATGTGGAAAATGTATATTACTTTTAAATATGTTGTAAGAGAAATTCCAAGTGTCATTAGTGGAATGTGAATAGGCACTATGTACTGTAATGAGTTATTTGTAAAGAAGTTGAAGAGTCATGAGCACAGTCAAATAGTCACAAAGGGGAATGTCAAAGGTCACCCCACCCATTGTCATAAACAGAACATCATAACTTAGAACAAGCTTTTAGGAGTGAAGCTTTTGGCTAGGCTTAGGATTATAGAAGGCTTGGGAGTATTGTGACGAGCCTTAGCTTCTCCATAGTGTAGAGCGAGTACACTTGTTTGGAGGAGAAGGCAGTGTTGGTTGTAATATTCCACTATTGGGGCTAGTGGATGTAAATGGTATATGTATGGATGGAACTTTCTCTTAATAATAATATAATTGAGCCAACACGTTTTCATGCATATGTTGTTATTGTAGTTGGACTATTTTGGTTGTTTTAATGTATGTTGTTTAACTTACACATTTTCTTATGAACTATTGTGTATGCAATTGTATGAATCTTATTGAAGGCATGTTGTTAGATTAACTCATCTCTTCGGTTTGTGGACTATTCTGCTTCCAGCTTGTGATGTCATTCCAGTCGTGTGTTCGTTTCAGGTTGCATACTATTACAAGCTTCTAAGGTACAAACTTCCCCTCTATGTGTTAGAGCTCCCATTCATCTCACTTGACTCGTTGCAAGGTCACATACTTGCTTCTCACCAATTTCATTATACTTACCTCTGCGTGCTATCGCGGTCAAGGAACTACATTACCACCAACTGCTAGGACTCCTACTTGAAATGGTTTGAGGTTAAGTTGGGACTTCTTACTGGGGAGACCCCCTAGAGACTATGGGTTGCAAAGGGGGATTGGCAAGTTGGGAAACCTTACCCAAATGGGAGCCTTCATTCCCTCCATGGTTAAACAGTTAAAGGTAGGAAATTAAGCATCTAAAGAAGTCATGAATTCTTCTAGAATTGGGGCCCTTAATCAAGGGACTTTAAATGATCCTCCAGTGTTGAAAAATTCAACAATAAATTGTCATTTTGTTTTTTCCCTTATTAAATTGAAAAAAATTGAATTTCCACATCAATAGACAACTTGGATGCAGTTAACTTGTGTGACATGGCTTGTGTTGCCCAATTTGCTGAGTAAATTTGATATTGAGGAGTTAGAGTTCATTTAAGCATGTGTTATTGCTAATTTGTAGAAATCAGGGTGAGTTATTTCAAGTTTTTTTCAATTAAACTAGTTCTAACTGTTGGGGGAACTAGTGGAAGGTTAGTTGTGTAGTAGGACTTCAGCCTAACTCAATGATCATCCAATTAACTGATAAATAAACACAAAATAACTATTGCATGTAGAGAATTCGATTTCCCTAACTGTGTTGGAGATTCCAAGGCAGTGTAACATCAGTTGCAGACTAGTCTTGAGTGTACAAGTGTTGCATGTAGTCAAATGATCAACCTTGGGAATTGCACAATCATTTTGGAGGAATTTACTAAATAATAGGGGCTTAATTTATTAAGGAATTGCACAAGGAAATAGGGGCTCAAGAAGAGGATTAAATTGACTAAGTCTAGATCAGAGCTTATTAGTGAGCAGAGAGAAAGGTCATTCACTTGCACGTTGTGCTCAGTTGTGCAAAGAAATTGTAATACATCTCTATTCATCATATTAATGCAAGAAGGCATTGGGTTTTTATCAAATTGTTTTCCCCTAGAAAAATACTATGTGCATGTGTTTTATTTCTCATTGCATGTTTTTATTGATGTTCTAAATTGTGAATTTAATTCTGCAGAGGAGTACATTAGGTTTGTGTCTTGTTATTTTCATTAAAACTTCATGAGAAACTGCAAATATACACCATAATTTCTACATGGTATCAGAGCAAGATTCACATTAGAGAAGGAATTTGGAAGTTGTTTCTCAAGATAATCGAATTTGTAGTTTAGTGTAGCAAGATCTCTACAGAGTCGGGAAGATGACCTTCAATGGGCTGAGGCTAGAGTATGTCTTAGAAGGAAACTATGTTATGCAACCAACTCACAAATATATAGATCAAAAACTTAAAAATTATCCTCTTCGAGGGGGAAACCTCTTTTACATTACATAAATGAACAATTCTTGGATGACACAAATGAAAATACCTCCTTTATATATAGGAGTCTAAGGGGTCACAATATAATCAGATCCTACATAACAATAATAATGTAAGGGCACAAAAATAACAATAGTGGGCTTCTATATGGCACAACAATAAAAATATGGGGGCTACATGGGAACAACAATAAAAATAAGGGGGATACACTAACAATAAAAATAAGAGGGCTACACTAGTGTTATAGGGACCTAACATGCCCCTCTCCTTCAAAAATGTGTTATCCTCAATGTTTGAGTAGTTATGGATGCTTCTATATATATTATCATCCTCCCATGTGGAATATTTAGCGGGTAAGTTCTTCCACTTAATGACATACTCTAAAATTGATTGATTCCATAGCCGTCGGGTTCTTGTTTCCGTGACTGCTTTAGGCTCAAATATGATTTTTCCTTCTTTGTCAAGTTTTGGTAACACTGTTTGAACTGGAAGCATGTCACCGATAACCTTCTTTAAGCATAGAACATGGAAAATTAGGTATACTCGGGAAGATGTAGGCAACTCCAATTTGTATTCCATCGTACCAATCTTTTGCAACACCTTCGTACATTGTAGTACTTGGGTGATAATTTATCATCCTTATTAGCTTTCTTGAGAGATATTTGTTTGTATGGTTGTAGGCGTAAAAATACCCAGTCACCTACATCAAAAATTATTTCATTGCGATGCTGATCTACCTATTGTTTCGTTCGATTCTCCGTCAGAGTGAGGTTATCATTTAAGAGTTGGAGAACTCGTTTTTGATGCTCGATGTGATATTCCACTACTTGAACCTTAAAATTTTCTCTTAAATATGATGTGATGAATGGTGGATGATATCCATAATGTTGTATCTCTGAGATGATAATGGTCAACTATCATGCCAGAGCATCTAAGATAATTGTTTTGGGGGTTTTGTTTTAATTTGGAGGACCAATGAATGAAACAGATGTAACACTGATATGCCTAACCTTTTGAATAATATTAATATCAAAGCAGAAGGATTCTATAAAATTTCACACAGTGATATAGCTTGTATGGTGGTGAGCAGAAACAGAGAAATAATATGATTATCAAAGTTTTCAAATTTAAAATTAAATAATCATAAGTATGAAAACCTTTAAACTACGTTCAAAAGGTTTAAGAGAATATGCTTAAGCTTACAAAAGATGTTGATGATTTATTGATTCAGAGGGAATTAATTAAATAGATAGTCCATTAATTTATTCTCTTTATGGATTATCACTTCAGAAGCTTATAGGAATAGATTGAAACCTAATTATTCCTACCTAATTATCTCTATAATACATAAGAATATGAAGAAAAACATAACGAGTAATAATGGAAAAGCTTACAGGAAACACAAACTGTGTAAAACAGAATTCAGAATCCTTTGCTTCGTATTAAGGATCCATAAAAGTCAAGTACATCAAATGTTTTCAAATGCTTCATCGAGGGTGAAACCCTTAATGACTTGTGAAGAGAGTTATTTATACAATAGTAGAACTAAGAAAATATCCTAAACTATTTTTACAAAAATAGATTATTAGAAAATCAAAATAAAGATTGCTAGTTGATCTGACACTATTTTGATGCTGTGTTGTTGGTGACTATCGCTGAAAAAAATTGAAAATTGTTGAAGCTAACTGACTGTTCCTCCAAAAGCTGAATGTTGTTTGATTTTAACGTTGGATGTCATATTTACTTATGACCTTTCATCTGATACACTTTGACCTTGCTAACCTGTCAATATCCTTTAATGTGCTTTTTACTTTTAATGTACATTTCAAATTTTAACTGTGTATTTCAACAGTAAAAAATTTAGTTTTTCCCATGTCTCTGCTTCTGGTAGTTGGATATTCATAATCTTTCTGTATATTTCATCTGTTTGTCTTTTAACTGTATTTCTTTATTTGCCTCCTCTGTTTTAACATTTACTGTGTAAATCGTTTCCTTCTGTGTAAATGACTTCTTTTTGTTCTGTCTCCTAGAGTATTTTGTTAAGGAAAATCATTCGAAATCATTTCTTTAGAATTTGGAACAGGAAAGCTTGTGGATGGAGTCTGGAGCGTGTTTGGGAGGTAAAAAACGGTGAAATTGGGTTGTAGATGCTTAGGGTGGCGCGGGAAGGCTTAGGCAGGTTTCACTGTGCAAGCGAGCGAAAAGAGTGAAAATGAGGGTCTTTGGCTTTTTAACGGGTAACGTTTAAAATTTGGCATGGAAATCAATAAGTGAATAGTGGATGGGTTTGGCCTACGCGAGGAGGCGGTATTAAGGTTCATCTTATTGCTTTTGGCACTCGGGTGGTTTTTTCATGAGATCACACGAGTTAGCATAAGGCTACCATGTAACCGAAAGGGGCCCGAGAAAAATCACGAATCTCATGTGATCTCAGGCTTTTAACTGTCGGACATCAGGAGTCCGCAATATGGATGTGGATCATTCGATCTGGGGGTGCAAGATCTAACGGCTACCGCGTGGCGAAGTTGCACGAAGGTAAGTCGAGCGGAGATTAGCGAGGCCTGGGGAATAATTACAAATGATTTTAAAACGATTTTCACAGCAGCGTTAGGAACATAAGCAGTAATAGGAGAATGGAGGACATACATCCTGAATGATTTTAGGGATTGAATAAGGGCATAGGATTGCTTCTCAATTATGTCATACTTAAGCTTGGCATCTCTCATAACCTTACTGGAAAAGGCTATGGGTTGGTCATGGGAATATTCATTCTTTTGTAGTAGAACAACAACAAGGGTTATTTCTGAGGCAAAGGAAAATATATTGAATGGTTTAGTGTAATCAGGGCTGGCCAAGGTGGGAGCTTCATAGATAGATTTCTTGATCTTATCAAATGCATGTCTGGAAGAGACAGTCCATTTAACTTCATGATATTTTTGGAGCATGTCAATTATATCTTTTACAATCTCAACATAATTTGGGATGAATCTCCTTAAAAAATTAATCTTGCCTAGAAAAGCTTGAATCTCCTTCTTGTTTCTAGGTAAGGTCAATGTTTTAATGACAGACACATGCTTGGGATCAATCACCACTCCCTTTTTTGAAATTATATGGCCCAACAATTTTCTTTCTTTGATAGAAAACATAGGCTTCTTAGGATTCAATAATATTCTGAATTTTCTACACCTGTCAAAAGCCTCCATCAAGTGCTTTAGATGTTTCTGATCAGATTTAGAAAAAACATTTATGTCATCAAGATAAATGGCCCAAAATTTATTTACCTGACCCACAAAATCTATGTCCATAGCTCTCTGAAATGTTGCTCCCTCATAGGATAAGCCAAATGGCATTCTAGCATACATGAATGTACCCTAGGGTGTAGTAAAGGTTGTCTTCTCTCTGTCTGCCGAATCAACATTTACCTGATTATAGCCTGAAAAACCATCAAGCATAGAAAGTCTTTGTGCTCCTGAAACCATTTGAAGTAACTGGTCCATTTTGGGCAAAGGATAGTTATCCTTTAATGATGGTTTGTTCAAATTTCTAAAGTCAATAGAGAGTCTGATTTCTCCATTCTTCTTTCTAACAGGAACTAAATTTGAAACCCAATTAGAATATCTAAGAGGGAGAATGATCTGGACATCTAGCATTTTCTTAATTTCCTTTTCTAGAGTTGGTAGAAGAGTTAGATTGATCCTCCTAAGTTTCTGTTGATAAGGAACTGCTTCTGGCTTTAAAGGAATCTTATGTTGTATTAATGAAGTATCATAGGTTCTTAGATCAACATAGGTCCATGCAAAGACATCTTTATAATTTTGAAGTAACTTAAGATATTGAGATTTTATCTCAGGATCTAGAGATGCACAAATTTTGATGTTTTTAATATCATCATTTGTTCCAATATTAATTTCTTCTATGTCATCTTGTGAAGAAATGGACTGAGGGTTCGATGGACATCATTTTGATCAAACAATTTTTCTAAAGGAATGAGGCCTTTGGGAATACAATTGTTAGACAATTGAATAATGTAATGATCAACAATTTTTGAATTGAAATTTGAAGTATCATTTCCATTTGTATTTTCATTTATTTATGTTCTATCTTCATCAATTTGTAGAACTGAAAATTCATCTATAACCTGTAGAAAAGATTTCAAATGTTCATCATCTTCAAATATCTACCAGTGTTTTAGATTGTCTGGGATGGATGGTATGTACTTGACTTGTATTTGATAGAGTACATTGGTTTGATCAGGAATTTTAAATGAACTAGCAGAAACAGCTAAGGCATCTGCATGAATATTCTAATTTCTTGGAATATAAGTCAAATTAAAAGCATCAAAGAAGTTTTCAACTGAATCCAAAACTTCATTTTGATAAGACCTAAGTCTAGGATGCTTAGTGTGGCAAATATTTCTCACTTGTTTGACAATAAGTTCTAAATCAATAAAAACACTGAATTTTTGAACCTTTAAGCTTTTGGCTAATTGCAGTCCCAAAAGGAAAGCTTCATATTCAACCACATTCTTTGTAACTTCGAAGTCGAGTTTGCATGATTAGGTGATATTTTCATTTTCTAGTGAATTTAAAACCACCCAATCTCCTTCTCCATATTTTGTACAAGAACCATCAAAAAATAGTTTCCATACATCAATTTTATTTGGTACAGGACTTTCAATTACATCTTCTATTTTAATTTGAGTTTCATGTATTTGGTTTGAAGAGAGTTGAAATCAACCAAAATCCTGATCAATTGCATAAATGGGATGGTTCCTTGGTTGGTATCCTTTGCAAACAGTGTGCACAAATCTTACCTCTCTATATAACCTTAATTGTTCTCCCCCATAATCTGGAATGGTGGCATAAGACATATCCATCTGAAGAGTTCCCCCTAATTTGGCACAACAAGATCTAGAAAGGAGCATTCCAAAGTTGGGAGGAATATTTGCGACAACTATATCAAGCACTACACTTTTCACTGGAATTTTGGCAAGGATGACTAATAAATCCTTAATCAATCCTACGCAGGGCACCCTTTTAGAATCAAAGGTGTACAAGTCATGATACGATCTAGTTATGTCAAGTTTCAAATGGTCCATGATAGTTTTTGGCATGAGGTTATGTGATGCTCCAGAATCAGGCATACAATTATATAACATGGAATCATTTGTCTTAAGAGTTACATAGAAAGGAAGCACTATTTCATCTATCATATCTGAGCTAGGACCAAAGACAACTTCTAGTTTTTCATTTTGCATACTAATGATATCACTTTCAGCATCAACCGAGGTGTTTTGTATCCATTTGGAGACTTGATTTTTATACCCAGGGTTTTTGGAAAGTTATGAAAGTGGAATTGGGATTTTAACTCTTTCTAACTCTTTTTCAACATTAAATGTAGTCAAAGCATTTTTATCATTTTGAGCAATATCAGGTGACTGATTCAATGGTCGAATAATAGTTGTTTGATTTTCAGCAACTTTGGTATGAGGTTCAATTATTGGAGTCTCCTTAGGAGGTCTTCCAAGGCCAGGTCTAGGCCTAATATCATATCTCTTGTTCAACTCTCCAATTAAAAATTTAGAGAAGGCATGGTATTTAGAAACCTGTGAGGATTCTTGATCTTCTTGAACCCGATTTTGTTGTGAGAGAGGAATAATCACTGTTTGATTAGAAGAAGTATCCATGTTATTGATATCTTCAGTAATAGTCATAGTATTTTCATCAGGTTGCTGGTCATCTACTAGTAAAGGAGTGGGAACCTGTTGATCATTACTAGGTCTCTGAAGAATTTTTAATTGTGGATTCCTTTTATACTGACCTTGATTTTGATTTTGGGGTCTAGTAATTGTTTGTTGAACTGTCGTAGGTTGAGTCTCAATCTTGGAAATTCTATTAGATAGATTTCTAAGAAGAGAAGTTATTTCATCTATTTTAGAATCTTTTGTTTTAGTCTTAGAAGAGCTAGAGGAACTAGAGGCCTCTTGAATATATTTGAGTTTTCTTTGGGCCTTTTCCTCTTTAGCTTTCAAGGAAGTCGAAGCAGCCCTATTTGCTTCCACCTCTATAGCATTTGTTTGCATATCTTCAATAGTTCTTGAAGTTCTCTCTCATAGCATTACAACAAAATCATCGTCAAAGGATTTAGAAAACCTAGACTTAGCTACTGCTACAAGGGGGTTTACAATCAGGGGGAATCTTATGAAATTTTTTATTGAACCTTTTGATAAAATCTAATATAGGTTCACTAAAGTTTCTTTTAAGTTCTTCAAACTCAGTCAGAAAGTAAAGAGGATCTTTCTTTACACCCCATTGATTTTTAAATATGTTTGTAAGCTCTTCCAAATTTCTAATGGAATTTACAGGTAACTGCCTAAACCAGATTCTTACATTTCCTTCAAGTGTTTGTACAAAAAATCTCATGTAAGCATTTTCTTGTTCGATATTCGTGTTGTCTGCAAAGTCTAGAAAAGCTTGAAGATGGTCCTCAGTTGAGGGGATAGTTTCTCCATTATACCTGTGAAGGTATTTCAAGTACCCATCTAGGAATGCATGGAGGTTAGCAGGTAAGACTAAAGCTGCATATCTAGCTTGTACAATAGGTCAGAATACCATAGTAGAAGGTGGTGTATGAAGTTTTTGTGTGGATGAAGAAGAGGTAGACGAAGGTGATTGAGGGGATGTGTGACTATGTGGAGGTGAATAAGGAGGGGATCTCCTGAATAACTTTAAAGGACTCTTAAGAATTAACTTTTGGACCTGTGAATGACTACCCTCTTTTTTTTCAAAGAGTGGATTTGAATATACAGAGAGGGTCTCTTTAGGTTTTTTAGAAGTAGAAGCTTCAGGTTGTTCAGAAGTGGAAGGAAATGAATAAGTGGTAGGGGATATGAAATCTATGGGTTTGTATTCAAGTAAATGAACAACCAAGTCAGACTCAGTTTTAGGTGATCCTAGTGGATCAAATGATACTAAATATTCAGACTGTAAGGCTGAAGAGGAAGAAGAAGGTGGTTGATGTCTCCTCTTAGAACTGGCTTTTTTCAGAATTTTTTTCAGGATCTGACAGAGGATTAACTAATTCAGATTTCGAATGATATTTGGTGTGCTTAAAAGGTGCCAGTTTGGGCTAGTGGAGTCACCAGGTGAAGGATTTTAACCTTTATAGACCTTTAATCACCTTAAAGGAATAGAATCAATATCGTTGCCCCAGGAAAGCTTAATGAAATTTGAATCCCCGACAACAACGCCAGATTGATATTGTATCTCTGAGATGATAATGGTCAGCTATCATGCCAGAGCATCTAAGATAATTGTTTTGGGGGTTTTGTTTTAATTTGGAGGGCCAATGAATGAAACAGATGTGACACTGATATGCCTAACCTTTTGAATAATATTAATATCAAAGCATAGGGCTGCTATAAAATTTCACACAGTGATATAGCTTGGATGGTGGTGAGCAGAAACAGAGAAATAATATGATTATCACAGTTTTCAAATTGAAAATCAAATAATCATAAGTATGAAAACATTTAAAGTATGTTCAGAAGGTTTCAGAGAATATGCTTAAGCTTACAAAAGATGTTGATGATTTATTGATTCATAGGGAATTAATTAAACAAACAGTCCATTAATTCATTCTCTTTATGGATCATCACTTCACAAGCTTATAGGAATAGATTGAAACCCAATTATTCCTACCTATTTATCTCTGTAAGACATACTAATATGAAGAAAAACATAATGAGTAATACTAGAAAAACTTACAGGAAACACAAACTGTGTCAAACAGAATTCAGAATCCTTTGCTTTGTATTAAGGATCCAGAAAAGTCAAGTACATCAAATGTTTTCAAATGCTTCATCAAGGGTGAAACCCTTAATAACTCGTGAAGAGAGTTATTTATAGAAAAATAAAACTAAGAAAATATCCTAAACTGTTTTTACAAAAATAGATTATTATAAAATCAAAATAAAAACTCCTAGTTGATCTGGCACTATTTTGATGCTGCACTGTTGGTGACTATCACTGAAAAAACTAGAAATTGTTGAAGCTGGCTTACTGTTCCTCCAAAGGTTGAATGTTGTTTGATTTTCACGCTAGATGTCATATTTACTTATGACCTTTAATCTAATACACTTTCATCTAATACACCTTGACCTTGCTGACCTATCAATATCCCTTACTGTGCTTTTTACTTTTACTGTACATTTCAAATTTTTACTGTGTATTTCAAGAATAAATCATTTATTTTTTCCCATGTCTCAGCTTCTGGTAGTTGGATATGATCATATTTCTATATATTTCATCTGTTTTTCTTTTAACTGTATTTCTTTATCTACCTCCTCTATTTTAACATTTACTATGTAAATGACTTCTTTCTACTCTGTCTCCTAGAATCTTTTGTTAAGGAAAATCATCCGAATTCATTTCTTGAGAATCTGGAATAGGAAAGTCTGTGGATGGAGTTTAGAGCATGTTTGGGAGGTAAACAGCGGTGAAATTGGGTCGTCGATGCTCAGGGTGGCACAGGAAGGCTTAGGCAGGTTTCACTGTGCAAACAGGCGAAAAGAGTGAAAACGAGGGTCTTTGGCTTTTTAACGGGTAACGTTTAAAATTTGGCGTTAAAATCGATAAGTCAATAGTGGATTGTTTTTCCCTACACGGGGAGGCGGTATAAAGGTTCATCACACTGATTTTGGCACTCGGGAGGTTTTTTAATGAGAGAACACGAGTTAGCGTAAGGCTGCCATGTAACCGAAAGGGGCCCGAGAAAAACCAAGAATCTCGCGTGCTCTCGAGATTTTACCTATCGAACATCTGGAGCGTGCGATATGGATGTGGATCTGGGGGTGCAAGATCTAATGGCTATCGTGAGACGGAGTTGCACAGAGGCAAATCGGGCGGAGATTAGCAGGGCTCGGGGGATAATTACAAATGATTTGTAATTATTTAATCATATAAAGTGGGGTTTTAAATATAATTAATGGGTTTAATATAGTGGGACAAGGGTTAAAATGCGGCGGGGTTTTTTAATCACACCACGAGGGGTGGGTTAAAAGGTTTTTATTTCAGGAAAATGGTGAATTGTGAAGTTAATTAAAATAAAGTGGGGGGAGACAAAAATTAGGCTAAAGGGTCTTTATGGGTTTTTTAGGCGTATGGAGGAGTTAATAAAGTAATGTGAAGGGGGGGAATAAAAGCTAGGATAAGGGGTATTTATGGGTTTGTTAGGAAAAATAGGGAAATTAAAAAGGGGAAAGGGTTTCACACTAGGAAAAATGGGTTTTTGGGTAGGGGAATGACCTTTAGAGGGTAATTTGCTAGGAAAATATGTGAAACCAAAGGGCAAGGGTGAAAATGAAAGGAAAGGTGGGATAATGGGAAAATTAGTAAGTATGTAGTGGGGGATGAAATGAAATGAGAGGAAGTTAATTAAATTAGCTTGTGAACATCCTTTCACTTTCATAACTGCTCCTGCACACTGAAACATTGGATCAAGCATGATGAATGTGCTTATGATTTAACAAACTTGTATTTCTGCAACCTTTCTTCTACCTACCCTTTACTTACTCTAACATTTTTTCTTCACTTAGTTGGGTGCATTTAAGCTAGCAACCCAATATTTCTTTTCATGAATAATCTACCTCTATACGTTATTCTCTCCATTGGCTCAGATTAAACTGTTGAGCCAATTTTATTTTCTACCTATGACAATCAATTTAAAACAAATCCAATTATGATTAAACTGTATAATTGGATCAAATAAATTAGCGTGGCATCTAAACAAATTACACACAACTATTATTTTCAAAAGTGAATTAGAGTAAAAGTAGTGGCATTTAGATTTGCAACACTTTCAAAGTTTATTGCTTTTTTCTTTTCTCTTTAACCTAAAATTTTATTTTTGCCTTCATTTTTTAGCGCATATATTATAACATTTTCTTTGATATGGACATATTTATCAAAACATTTCCTAACATTTTTATTCAGTATTCTTTTTGTCCATATCCTAGCTTAACATTTTTTGAAAAATATTTTAATTTTTTTGACTAATTTATTCTAACTTACCAAAACCAAAAAATGCTACAACACATAAAGTGCCATAAATGGGGTCATTTTTACTATAGTATGGAAGGAAGTGTTATAACACCATTCAGCTAGAGGTAATCACTTGAACGATTGCGTTTTTTTATCAGATACAAAGCAACGAAGATATCCTTCCAAACATTTGTTCTCTATCTCAATTTTTCCATCAGATCGAGGATGATAAGATGATCTATGAGCTAATTGAGTACCAAGACAAGAAAATGATTCTTTCCAAAAATTTCTAGTGAAAATGGGATCTCTGTCATTTACTATAATATTTGGATTTCCATGATTATTTTGAATTGTTTCAATAAATGTAGTAGCAACTGTATAAGGTTTAAAAGGATGAGATAATGCGTAAAAGTGAGCATACTTGGTAAGTCTATCAACTACCATCATGATGACACTCTTTCCTTCATACTTTGTTAAACTTGTGATAAAATCAATTGAGACCTCCTTCCAACGCTGACTTGGAATGGCTAAAGGTTGTAACAGACCCAAGGTCTTAATTTTCTCAACTTTATTTTGTTGGCAAACCAATCATTCTTCCACAAACTTCTGAATATCAAATTTAAAGCCATGTTAAAAAAATTCGTTCTTATCCCTATGGTAAATTTTTAAATATACTGAGTACCCTCCTAAGGGAGAGGTGTGCAATTCCAAAATAATATTTTTTCTGAGTTGGTAATTATTATAAAGATATAAGTAATATTTGTACCATAATGATTCATTTTTCGAGTTAAATGTATCAGATGTATTGGGATCTTACTGCAACATTTGAATGAGTGGCCACACCTCTTCATCATTCTTCCATTCATCACTTGGTTCAATTATCCACTCAGGTTGGATAATATAAATGGCGTAAAGTAATGCTTCTCAATCCTCATTCTTTCTTGATAGTGCATTTTCAACAACATTTTGCTTCCCTTTTCTATAGACAATTTCAAAGTCATAACCCAATGTCTTTTTCGCCCATTTTTTCTACTCTTATGAAGATAATCTTTGTTCCAAAAATTATGTAATACTATCATGATCTATTTCCTTAAAGTTTCTACCCATTAGGTAAGGTCGCCATTAATTTAGTGCATGTAGTATTTCCAACACTTCCTTCTTATAAATAGGTTTTTGTAAATACTTTCCTTTGATTGGACGAATTTCAAAATCAATGGGTATTCCTTCTTGCATTAAAACAACACCAATTCCATTTCTTGAGGCATAACATTCCACAATAAAAGTTTTTGTGAAGTCTGCGTAGCTAAGACTGGTTCTTCGCACATTGCCTTTTTAATATGTTCAAAGGACTTCGTTGCTTCTGGAGTCTAAGAAAATGCATCTTTCTTTAGTAATGATGTTAGAGGTGCCAGTATTTTCCCATAATTCTTAACAAACTAGTGATAATACCCTTGAAATGTGGAAGGTGCATTAGTAAGGGAAACATTCATGACCAAAAATTCATAATGACCCTCATGAGTTCTGAATGCTATTTTCAGAATGTCTTCAACATTCATTCTAATTTAATGATATCTTGAGCGAAGATCCAACTTGGTGAAGTAAATTTCTCCATGTAATTCATCCAAAAATTTATCAATGACATAAATGTGAAATTTATCTTTAATAGTGAGCTTTTTGATCTCCGTATAATTCGGACGCATACACCATGTTACATCCTTCTTATGCACTTATACTACTACAGTAGAGAAAGAACTTTTACTAGGTTTAATTATACTAGCCTCTAACATTTCTGCAACATACACTCAATTTCACTCTTTTAGGAATAAGGATATATGTAAGGTTGGATGTTTAGAGGAACACTTCTTGGAATCAAATGAATAGGTGGGAGACCTTTGGGAGTCTCAAAAATCTTGGAATTATTTTCTAAGGCATTTTGGATATCTGGAGAAATAGATGTTTTCGATGTTTCAACCTCTAGTGAGAATAATTGTGCAATTACGTCACATTGTTCTTTCTTCAGAAGCTTTGCCATGCCATTAGAGTTAATTATCTTTCCTGGTCCCTACGATACCCCTTGATTGAACTTCCTTTCCTTCCCAAAAAAAGTCAAGAAAAGTTCTTGAAAATTGAAAGCTATCATCCCCAAATATTGTAACCATTGGACTCCTAGTAAAACATCAACACCACCCATTGGAATAGAAAATTGGAATATTCAATACATATTCCCCCATGGTTAGATTAATATTATGATAGTTTCCAGAGAAATTTATATTTCCCCATTTGCAACCGTCACTTAACAGTCTAGTGCTCGATATAGGAAGCAATTCAATTCCTTGGCTATCTTACAATGAATAAAATAATGGGTACTACCCAAATCAGTCAACATTATTACCTGTTTCTTCTTGATATATCCTTCTATCTTGAGAGTTTGAAGAGTGGTAATTATTGCCAATACATTACAAGGTACGGTTGGATTCATTTCTTCTTTCTTGGGGGTTGATTGCTAGTGTATATCCTCCTCTTTTGATGTTTCTTGTTCCTTTTCTTCCTCCTCTTCACAATCTTTGTACAATAATTTCTTCTGAGATTAATTATGATCTTTAGTGTATTTTCTATCACAACTATAACAAATCCCTTTTTCTCTCTTTTCCTCCAATTTTTGTGGTGTCAACCTTGTAGGTTGTGGAAGATTAGGAGTAGAAACACTTCCATATTTATAGTTGTGAGTGGTAGACTTCCTGGTTGCCATAATTTTCCTTTCAACTTTTCTTTCCACTCTGGATGCCTTCTCCAATGGATCAGGTTCACCAAGGTGAACCTCATCTTGGATGTTATCTTTTGAATTACCTATGAAGACATCAATCCTATGCTCCTTTGGAATTTTGGTTGCCCTAATATTCAATTTTTGGAAGTCTTCAATGTGTTCTGCCATTGAACCCTTTTGTTTGAGATTTATGAATTGGCTAAGGAAGGTGTTTCTCTTTGTATCTTCATAATGTGTTATCATTTCCTCCATAAAAATTGACCAATTGAAAAGTTGTTTACGAGAACAAATCCATCTATACCATACAAACTTATTGGGTTCTAAATATAAAGGGTCAATACATACCTTTTGTGAGGGTTGCACATCATGTAGATCAAAATGTTGCTCCATATGTAGTATCCATGTTACCAAATCCTTTCCATCAAACTTCCTCATATCTATCTTTGAAATTTTGTGGTTCATAAATCACACATTGGAGTCTCCAAAATCATAATTAATATTCCTTTTCTCATCATCATGATTTTCATGGATTACCTTATCACCATCGTGAATCCTTTCTTGAAAAAACTTTGTCAAACCTTCCTTCAAACCTTCCATGCCATCCTTCAAACCTTCTATTTTTTCTTTTAAACCATCCATCTCATCTTTGGTTTCTCTTTGTGAGAGCGAAATTTGTTGCACTTGGACCCATAATTTTGATATATTATGCTGCAATTCTTTCTGATGGATTAATGAGCATAGAATTGCTTTGTCTTTGAGGCATTTTAGAACTAAATACTTATATCTATGCATCAATAATCACTTCAAATTTATTTTTCAAACAAGATTATTGCAATATTTAAAAAATATGAAAATTTTTCTTGCTTTTTTGGAGCTCAATATTGCAATTCTTGTATCTCTATAATTTCTGATTTCCAAGGTATGAAATTCAGTCCTATGGTAGACTTGTGAATATTTTTTCCAATGCCACAAGTCAGACCAATATTGTATTCATTAATATATAATTATGCCATATCTCCCACGACGACCTAATTATGGACTAGTTCAATAGAGCGAAGTTGTATGGGATTCCACGTGTTACTGTTTCAACATTCATCCTTGAAATTAATACAGAAGAAGCCATTGTCTGTGCAATTTTAAGCACCTTTTACAAATTCAATTTTGATAAATGAAACAAAAATTATGACGATTTTACCTAGGTCACTTGTTTGAGACTGAATTCTGGAGCATGAAAAAACTCTAACTTCTTTTGACCATATCTCAGAAAATATAGCGAACCAAGATCTAAAATTTTGGCACGACGTTCAACAAGGTTTTGGTTCCATGTGGTTAGCTTTTGAAGCTTCATATAAAAAATGTTATTGCGGAAATTTCATGATGACTTGTTTGAAGTAGAAAAACCCTAGAATCCAATGCTCTGATAGCAAATGTTATGCAACCAGCTCATAGAAAGATATATCAATGACTAAAAAAATATCCTCTTGGAGGGGGAAACCTCCTTTACATTATATAAATGAAAAATTCTTGGATGATACAAATTACAAGACCTCCTTTGTATATATAGGACTCTTAAGGGGTCACAATATAATCAGGGCCTACATAATAATAATAATGCAAGGGAAAAACAATAATATAGTGGGCTTCTATGGGGCACAACAATAAAAATATGATGGCTACATGGGCACAACAATAATAATAAGGGGGCTATACTAATATTATACAAACATAAGAAACTCTTATTTCATTGCATTGAAGGTTCACATGGAGGCAATATTGGATGACAATGGATTTGCTAGAATACATCAAGACAAATGTTGCAAAACCACAAGCATATGATGCCCAAAACCTTTCTTAGTGAAAGAAAGATGTATCAAAGGTGAGGAGAATAATCTTGGAGAGAGCACATGACCACATTGTCACCAATCCACATGGGAAAGAAACTCCTTATGCAATGTGGCAGGCATTGACAGGCCTCTTCCAGAATAGCCACAACCATAGGAAACTAGCGCATAAGGATAAACTTCGAAATATCAAGATGTAGAAGAATGACAGTATCATCAGGGGAATTTTGAGGTCTAAAATGGGCCTCCTAAGAAAAATGTACAACCAATTTAAAATTTATAAGAACCAATAGGATTCAAGATGATGATGTCAATCGTGGGGGATGATTCACCATTTTTGGAGGAAAAAAGTAAAAAGATTAAAAAAATAGTAAAACTACTTTTTCAACTTGTATTTTGTTAACCAACTCACAAAATAGAAGAAAATATAGATCAAAAACTTCAAAATTGGCTTCTTCGAGGGGGAAACCTCCTTTACATTACACAAATGAACAATTCGTAGATGATTCAAATGACAAAGCCTCCTTTCTATATATAGGATTCTAAGGGGTCACAATATAGTCAGAGCTAATATAAGAATAATAATTTCAGGGCACAGAAATAACAATAATGGACTTCTATGGGTCACAACAATAACAATAAGGGGGCTACACTAATAACAATGAGGGAATGCACTAGTATTATAGGGACCTAACATATTTTCAACTTATCTCCCTACGGTTTTACTCAAATTTCGAGCGGGATTACTTGTTGGATGCAAAATTAAATTCCTCATCCAAGGAGTACCCATGTTGCATACTTTTGATGGACCCTTCTACAGGAAAAATGTGACTACAATCACGCTTTTCATGTATTTCTCATTTTTCGTGTAGTAGGGTCCATCTAAAGTATGAAACATGGGTATGCCTTAGACGAGGAATCAAAGTTTGCATCCAAAGAGTGTTTCCACTCGAAATTTGAGTAAACCCATAGGGAGATAAATTAAAAATACAAGTTGAAAATACAGATTTTTCTTTTTTCCCCTCTAAACTTTAATGATTTAATCTAATATTATTTTATTATTTCCACTATTATTTTAGAATTTCCTTAGGAGGCCCATTCTAGACCTCAAAATTCCCCTAATGTCAACAATTTCACACAAGTTCATGATGAACTTGTAGGAGTTGTTGTCACTGTTTTAGATGATGATTTGGTAAGGCTATCCCTTCTAGGCCTTCCCAAGAGTTGGCATAGCTTCCAATATTCATTGAACGGGAGGGAGAAATGATCAAATTGGGAACACTTATGGTCTTATTTTAGATAGGAGGAAATAAGGCGGAATAAAATAGATGGGACTTAATCCAAGGGTGAGGATGAAGAATAAATTGCATTGGTTGGAAAGGGAACAAGGGAAAAGGGAAGAAATCTCAATCTAAACTAGAATCCAGCCAAGGGTACAAGAAGAAATATTTCTCCAAAATTAAATGCTTCCATCGTCATGAATTGAGGCACTATGCCATGAAGTGTCCACAAAAAAAAATCAAGCAAGAAGACCTCAGGAGGAGTAGCAAGTGAAGCCTTGGATTCACAGTTCAAGCTTGACTTTACCCTTGTTGCATGCATGGTCAACACAGTGATGGGGAGTGTCTGGTACTTGGACTTAGGTTCATCATTCCACATGATAGGGTGTAGAGAGTTTTTCAGTTACCTGGAGGAGAAATATTTGAATATGCACATCAAGCTAGGGGACGACAGAAGGTGCAAAACGGTTGGGGTTGGTACAATCATCTTTAATAGGGAGTCAGGATCCCCTCTCAGGGTCAAGGATGTCATATTTTTTCTCAGCTTAAAGTAAAATTTCATCTCTGTTGTAGTTTTGGAAGACCATGGTTATGATTTTATCTTCAGTGAAGGAAAGGAATTCCTGAGACACATAGCCACGGGATAGGTGAAGCATATTAGGGTTTGTGTGAAGAACCTATATAAGATAGATGTGGAAGATCATGGTTCATTAAGAAGTAAGGTGGAGAAAGTGCAGGTCCGTGATGTCGGTGAACTTTGGAATAAAATACTTCGCCATTTTCATCATGGAACCTTGAAGATTATGCAACAAATAGCCACTAGCCTCCCCAAAGGAGCACTTGAGAAATAAGATGTATTAAAAGGATGTATTTTGGGGAAGTATACAAAATCCACATTCCATGATAAAAACAAAAAATCACATATAGTCTTGGAAAGGGTCCACTCTGATGTATGTGGAGCTTTCTCGATAGTCTCCACTTCCAGACAAATATTTTCTCATTTTTATTGATGACTTCTCAAGGAAGTGTATCTTCTTCATGTGGAAGAAAGATGAGACATTCTCCAAGTTCGTATAATTTAGGGCACTGGTTGATAAAGAGACCAATAAGAAGGTGAAGGCTCTTAGGAGTGATAATGAAGGTGAGTATGTGTCGAATGAATTCAAAAATTTCTGTGTGAAAGAAGGCATTCGACGAGCGTTGACAACACCCCACAACCCACAACAAAATGGGGTGGCTGAGAGAAAGAACTGTAACATTTTGGGAGATGTGAGGGCTGTGTTGCATGACCAAGGCATACCACTACATTTGTGGGAAAATGCATGCAACACAATAGTCTATTTGTAGAATAGAAGTCCTCGTGGGATTTTGGGCATGATTACATCGAAGGAGGATTTCTCGGGGCGAAAGTCAGATGTGTCACACTTCAGGATTTTTGGAGACTATATTTACTGCCATGTCTCCAAAGAATCAAGGAAGAAGCTTGAGTTGGACACATAATTGGGGGTATTTGTGGGTTACACAAAAACTTCCCATAACTACCATGTGTATCTGCCATCCCTCAGAATGACAGTTGTGCAAAGGGATGTAAACTTTGATGAGGATAACGTGATGCGGTGCTCTCATGGGACGAAGATTCAGATCCTGCTAGAAGAGGATATTTTAGCTCCAAAGGAGGAGCCTCATGAAGTTTTGGAGTAGCCATAAATTGAGGAGTAGAGAGTGGAGACACCCACTTAAGCAAAACCATCCAAAGAAGGTAGAAAAGGGACTAGGGAAGTTGATAGACTTGTGCAGGATGCGAGGGAGAATGTGGGAGCTCCTTCAAATTTATGTACAAAGAGAAGGTCACCTGATCCATACACTAGGTACATGACTCTAATGACTGAGCATGTAGAGACTGAGACATCCTATTTTGAGGAAGAAGTAAAGAAACATGTATGGGTTGATGAAATGGTGGAGGAATATGAATCCATAGTAAATAACAGTGTTTTGGAATTGGTCCCAAGACGAGCATATAAATCAGTTGTAGGCTCGAGATGCATCTTCAAGGTTAAGCATGCAAGAGATGAAGGAATAGAGAAGTATAAGGCCAGATTTGTGGCCAAGGGGTACTCTCAAGTTGAGGTAATTGACTATGAAGAGACCTTTTCTCCTATAGCAAGGTACTCATCCATTTGATCAATTCTTGCTTTGGCTACGCATATGGGGTGGAATATCCACCAGATGCATGTAAAAAATAACATTTCTCAATAGACTTATTGAGGAGGAGGTGTACATTGAGCAACCAAAATAATGTGAGACTTTTGATCAGGAGTCTCATGTGTGGAGACTTATGTGAACATTGTATGGTTTCAAACAAGCACCCCATGCTTGGCACAGCAGGATCGATAACTATCACACTACTTTGGGCTTCACCAAAAGTGAATCAGATTCAAACCTCTATCATATTTTGGTAGAAGGTAAATTGATTATTATTGTCTTATATGTTTATGATTTAATTTTAACTGTTGATGAACAACTGATTAGATTTTGGAAGGAGGACCTTGCAAGGGAATTTGAAATGAAGGACATGGGTCTCATGCACTACTTCCTAGGGTTGGAAGTATGCAAAGGAGATGGGGAACTATTTGTCAATCAAGGAAAGTATGCAAATGAGATACCATAGAGATTTTGCATGGAGAGTTGTAAACCCATGGAGACACCTTTAGTGACCAACTGGAGGAAAGAGGATGCCACTTTAGGTGAAGAAATGGATGCTACCATTTATCGGTAGCTAGTGGGTCCATTGTTGCATCTTGTGAACACAAAATTAGATATGTGATATGTAGTCAACCAACTGAGCCAAGCCATGTTTGGGAAAACCAAATTATTTTGGAAGGAAGCTAAGCATGTTTTAAGGTACCTTAGTGTTATAGACATTTTTGTGCCTCGCATCATGGAGCATGGAATGTCAATAATTACAGGGATCCTCAGTCCCTAAACATGTTGTTCTTACCCCTAAAAGAACAAGGTCATCAAACAACAGCACTTCCAATCAGTTCTCCACCTGAAAACACTTCAAAACAGGCTTATTTTGGATCATGTCAGCTGCTTAACTGAGCTTCTGCGCTGGAATGCAACTGTCCCACTCTGTACCTGCGCTGGAAGTCAAAAGTAATGAAGGCTACCTGCGCTGGGCGAGATTGGCCAAGTGGCACAGTCATCCTGCAAGGTGTCAACTGCCCAGGAAGCTTCCAAACTGACACTTGGTTCATCAGATTCGCCTTGTGATGAGTAAGAGGTACTTGATCACCATGTGTAAGCAAGGATCTCCAAGTGGACTCAAGAACTGAAGATTAACTGAAGAGGGAGAGGACACTAGTCAGCTCTATGCCAGCCTCAAGCTGACTCATCCTCTCTTCTTCTCTCCTATATATAGAGCTCTTCTATGAGGTCTAAGGAGGCTGGAATTTTGTGTAAAGCAAGGAGGTGTTGTTGGATTACAGTTAGAGCTATTGGGTGATTGTTTTACTAGAGGTGAAGAGGAGAGTTCTTGCTGCTGGGGAGGTGCTGCTGGATTGGAGCCATCATTGGTTGTAACCTTCTCAGAACCCTGTTACTTCTATCAATAAAGTTTTGCATGTTCTCCTATATACTTGTATTGCATTGATGTATTGTATTTACATGTATATTTGATTCACTCTAATCCATGCATCAGTTATGAGTACATGTATCTTGTAGTTTCCTCTCTTGTTTTGTGCAGGATCTGTGTGTAGCTGGACCGGCAAAGAGAGCAAGGAGCTGGGAACAAGAGACAAAGAGAGAGGATCAAGATCGACTAAGCGAAGGATACCAGGTTGGTTAATCATTTCTTCTTTCTCTCTGTACTTTCATAAAGGAAAACATCAAAGCTTTACTTTCAGTTGTTGCTAAAGACTGTCACCTTTAGAGTAGGGATAGGGTCATCCGCATCGGATACTTTTCCCCACAACAAACTGGCGACTCCGCTGGGGAGCCTAGTATCTTGTTGGTGTTTGTAGTATTTTGCTATTCATTTCTTGAAGAAAAGAGTACCAAATCGAAAAGCTTTTGACTATATCAAAAGCGAAGTAGAGGGACTGCTACTCTTGCTCATTTGCTGAGCAAATTCAAGATTTGAAGAGCTTATCTACAAAAGACTCTTTACTCTTTGTGATAGATCTTCATCCTCTTGATCATACCTTAGCCTGTACTTGACCTATAGCTTTTTATTTCATCAAAAACAGTGCATTTTTGAGCTTTTTATGACCCGGAATTCTTTGTAGACGAAACTCTCGTGAGTCAGTGCAGGCTGTACACAGGTAGCCTGCATTACAGTGCAGGTACTCCCTTCGGGAACTGCGCTGAGAGTCAAATTGGCAGACTAGAACCTGCGCTGGTCCAGTTAGCCCTTGTCTTGCCCAGTCTTCCTATTGTGTCTTGGCCCTGTTTGCACTTGTTTTTG
Source organism: Pinus tabuliformis (assembly GCA_031772625.1). Classification (NCBI taxonomy): domain Eukaryota; kingdom Viridiplantae; phylum Streptophyta; class Pinopsida; order Pinales; family Pinaceae; genus Pinus; species Pinus tabuliformis. Next base: position 73,340,953 of record CM062820.1, on the reverse strand, counting down.
GCTGATTGCTTGCTGGTTATTGTACTTGCTGTAAGCCACTTCTCCTTGACATTATTCCGCCTCAGTTGTGTGATGAAACTGTGAATGTTCTTTCAGTATTTCTTGTTTCAGTTACAGTTTCCCATTGTGAAAAGCGAACCAGTATAGCTGTGGTCTCTTAGATCCTGAACTGTAAAAGTGTCTTTGTGATCTTTTGAGTTAGTTTTATTACTGTTCATGGTTGTTTGAGTTTGTTTGTTTTTCACTTTATGGTTTGAATTCATATATTTTTAGTGTTGAAACAAGTACCTGTAAAGCGTTTTTTCATTTTAGAAAAAATTGGTTTGTTTACGCTTCAAATTGAATTCGAAAGTCATACAACAGTTTTCCTTTTGTCTACATCAACATTAAAGGGAAAGAAAAGAAATACATGCATCTTGCATTCGCATTTTGATAAGTTTGGGTGTCTGATCTAGGAGAAAGTGCATTAGTTTGTGCTTGGTGCTCTGTGTGGAAAGATATTGTTTTTCTCTCCCCTCAGTAGTTAGGATTTTCAAAGCTAAAAAGATTGTGAAAGCTTGCTTATCATTTTAGCTGCATTTAGGAATTTGTACCAATACATCTCGTGGTGATCCTGAAAGACAAACTGATAAACAAGATCAACTTAAAATATATTGAATGAATCTAAAAACGCATTGTAACATAACGCTCACAATAGAGGTCTAGGTAGAGACGTGTTCCGGCGTCGTTAAACGTAGTGACTGTCGATCTCTACGAAGGTGGGTGATTCCTCCTGAGGGACGATAGCACTAATACGGACTTGTGCTCCCGCGTACCGTCGCGTATATTGGGAGACCCCTATAGGCTTTTATCCTTTATCCTTAGGAAGCCGTGTCGACCGCCCTACTGATCGCGATGCAGTGAACACAGAATTCACGAAGATCGACCACCCATACCGTAAAACGTATTCTGTGGTTTCGCGAAAGGTTTGGCACACCCTCTGCCTAGATCTCCAGAGCAGTTTCTTTTGGCCTTTTTCAAACTCTATAACTGAAAAAGTCCAACCGAGCATTTGTCACTTCGGGCTCGTTAATACATCGAAGGCGACTAGAGTCATCTTTAGCTTTTTCTCGACTCTTAAAACATGAAAAAGCAAAGTTGTGTCTAAAAGCGTCTAATAAAATTCATTCAATACGGAAACATAATTCCCCTTTTTGTATTTTAGTTGATCAAGTAATCCGCAACCGTGGAGGAAAGTCAATTAAAACCCCGTCGTTCAGGGAGACTCGCGAGTCAACCACCTTCGTCCCCGGAATCGAAAGTAGTACGGGCGAAGCGATCTCGCTGGACCAGGTCAAAATCTCCTTTTAGAGTTAGAACGGAAGTTCCAACAACATCTAAGATTCTGGTCACTCCCAATATTTCTGGAATCCCTGCCTCTATTGAAGAAGTTCAACAGCAACAGAGGGACAGTTGTACTGATCCTAGTCTGAAGACAAGTACTTGCATAACTGAACCAGTTCCATCTGAAACCGGTCCACAGAGTCTTGTTGTTCAAACAACTATCGCTGTCGAAGCAACCCCTTCTTCGGCACCAGAAATCTTTTACGGACCTGACGGTCTTCCTCTTCCTCCTGGTCTGATTGCAATAGAGGAAATCGTAGAGGACCAGCAAGCAAATACTCCAATTCATTTTGGAGTAGGTACCACTCTTTTTCCTTCTGCATCAGAAGTTTGTCTATCGCCACAAGAAGTTCCTGAAGAATCGTTAGGAAGTTTATTGGATAGACTTAAAATGTCTGAACAACCGTCGACATCTAGAACTGTGCCAAATGACACAGCGACAGCAGAAGCTCCTGCTGCCATTCCAACGATGTTTGCCGGCATACTAGCCGTCCCGACTAGCTCTCATCAGCTAGAAGGAGTCCACCCAGGGACTATTATGACAACTTGGTCTGTTCCAGTTTGTTCTTCCGGTATAATACCCGGTAATTATTATGTTGAAACGAGACAAATTGATCCCTTTGGGAATCAGTTTGGGCCATCCAGTCCTCAAAGGCCATCTATACCCTTGAGCTCCGGATCGTTACCGTATGGGGGGCAATATGCCCTTTCACTTCCCCTTTCGGGGGGATACCCATACGGCAGTTTTCAACCACATTCAGGTTTGACTGAAGTAACGACGAGTGGTTGGGTACCAATGTTACCCCAACAGCCAAGAGTTGTATATTCCATGCAACAATGTATACCTATGTCTAGTATCCCGACGACGCCAGCAATTGTAACCGTGTCGCAAGTTCAATCGATGCCTGTTGTATGTCAACCCCAAGTTGTAATGCAACAGCCTATTGACCCGGCAACACAACCACAATCGCCAACTGCCGGGACGACACAGATACAAACGGGAACCATAACCCCGCATCTTGGTCCGTCGGTTAGTGTCGCACAACAAAACATGGCTTCACAACCATGGATGGTGCAATACCAACAACCTCAGTTTCAACAGGTGTACCAGGGGTCTGAGCAACAGATCTTTGCAAATAGTGGGCAACCCTATATTCAGAATGGGTTAAACCAACCACTTTACAGTGGCCAAGCCCACCAACCATATCAGTCATATCAACATCAGTTGCATTATGCTGGTATGCAAAGACCTACTGCTCAGGCGATTCCATCGTATCCTGGGTACGCCTCGCCAAACCTGAATCAGCAGTTGCCATTCGTGGCGACCTTAGAATTACCAGATTTACATCGATTGACGAACGATCCAATCGCCTATGCCCATTGGTGGCCAGCGATTCCTCACAAACTTCCTTCGGACATTCCTAAATTCAATGGAAATCCTGGCGAAGACCCGTCGAATCATGTGATGACATTCCATCTGTGGTGTTCGTCGAATACCTTGAATGATGATTCGATAAGGCTTCGTCTTTTCCAGAGGACATTGACTGGTCCGGCGGCCAAATGGTATATTGAATTACCTAGAGCCTCTTTCGACAATTTTAGTTCCCTAGCCACGACTTTCTTAACACACTTTCAGTTACCTATAAGGTACGAAACTGGAACAGAGATCTTGACCAATTTCAAGCAGACAACGGCCACACATATATCTGATCATATACATGAGTGGCGTCGTCGTTGCAGAATGGTAAAGACCTATGTTCCGGATCAGCTATTAGCTGAGTGGTTTATAAAGTCGCTTCTGCCTGCCATAACAGAAGATGTGGCCAAGGGAGGCGTCGTAACAGAGGAGCAAGTTATTGCCCGTGCTCAATATTTGGACTTAGTATATACTCAGTCGGGCACGCTCTATGATAAGATACCTGATGCCCCCAGACCGGAATTTTCAATCCCTCCTCCTCCCGGATCGAATAGTGACTCTCATGCCGGTGATGGCGTGATTGGAACTGCAAACGCTAAGTCGACAAGGGATTCGAATAAGAAAGCCCGTAAGACTTCGAATCAAAAAGCAAATCAAGAGATTCTTGCTTCGGAGGTAAATGCTGTATCTACGGATAAAGGCAAAAACTCCAATCGACCAGGAAGCAAGAAGAATCAAAACAGAGGGAAGAAGAAGAAACAAGGAGAGTCATCTCCTCGAAAAACTTCTTCAAGCCCTCCTCGAGATAGGAAACCACCTTATGGGTGTCAGATATGTGATGAGGATCACTGGACGAGAGAATGTCCATACAAAGCTGATCTAAAAAGATTTTTAAAGAGTTCGCAAACTCCAGCTGTGTTAACTGATCCGTTTCCCGATCGAGGAAAAAATCTGGTTGGTAGTGGAAATGCTTCCCCGTCTCAAGTGCTTATGCTGTCGGTTTCTAAGCAAAGTGATGCTTTGATCTCGACTAGGAATAAAGATTATGGGAATCCGCCGGTGTCGAACGACAAAGGGAAAGATCAACCCAGTAGTTCGACAACGACTTCGGCAGAAGTTGTACCCCCCCTCACGCATGAATTAACAATAAAGCCGCCTAAGGGAGTAGTCCACAAATCGACATTCAACCCTCGCGCCAGAGCGGCGCAACACTATAATATAGTGGAGGATTTGGCCCAATCGCCATCTGCTATGTCGACTCTTGAGGTACTACAAAATTGCCCATCCCAAAGACAGGCATTGTTATCTGCAATTGGTGGAGTGGATCCTAAAGATTCCAGTCTTGTATCCTTTGATCACAAAGGATATGATCCTCAGTTACCAGCGCAATTAGCTTTCCTTATTCAAGTGAAAGCACTCAACAAAACTGTTCATAGAACGATTATTGATGAGGGTGCATCGACATGTATCATGTCGATGAGTTGCTGGAAAACTCTTGGATCTCCAACCTTGTCGCGATCTTCGACGACATTGAAAGCATTTGACGGTAGGTCGTACACTCCGTACGGTATCCTAAATAACTTTAAGGTTGAACTAGGAGGAAAAACAGTAGAAATTGATGTTGAAGTCATTGATGGCAATCTGGACTATAACATCCTACTGGGAAGACCATGGATATAAGCCATGGCAGCTGTAGTGTCGACATATTTTAGGAAGATTGCATTCCCGTTTGAAGGAGGGATTACGATCGTCGACCAACAGAATTTCCTCCCTAATGGTTCACAAGTTACAGGAAGCATTCCCCTGATCCATGGGAGCGACCATTCGATAAGAGATATCGGAGTAGGCTTGCTAAAAGATCCCACAATGATGGGAACTTTCGCGTTGCCACCTCCTTCCCATATAGTGGATATACCGTTTGTAGCAACATGCAACATGGTATCTTCATCGAAGGTCGCAGAAAACAAAGTAGTCATGGATCATCAAGTGGTATTGCCTCCTAGCCCCATTGAGATATTGTAGCAATCAATGTTTCAGGCATGGGAGGCGAGCCCAAATGAACGCTCGTCAAGCGTTTGGGTAGATAGGTCCGAAGAATATGGTACCCCATTAGATCCATGGTCAAAAGTTCATGGGACTGACGAAGGAATCTTACAATCAATGATGATTGAGGGGGCACCATGGAATGATCACCACCATCGTTCCCTTCTTCCAGAGCGTGAAGAAGAAACTCATCACGACCTATACCACCCTTCAGTGTTTGAATTCCTAACAAATACTGTAAATACGGTGGATTCAGAGAGAAACCTATCCAATATTGAAGAGACAGTAGCCATAAACATCTCGACGAAATCTGATGTTGTTGAGAATATTCATGTCGGCAAAAGTTGTTCCCCTTCAGAACTGGAAATATATAGTGCTCTCTTTCGCGAATTCAGGGATGTCTTTGCATGGTCATATGATGAATTGCCAGGCATTGACTCGAGCATAGTTGAACATGAGATTAAAATGTATCCTAATGTCAAACCAGTAAGACAACGGCTTCGGCAGGTACATCCGAAGAAAGCCGCTGCCATTAAGGCGGAAGTTGAAAAACTCCTCCATGCTGGATTCATCTACCCGGTTCCTCTAACCGATTGGGTATCGAATATTGTCCCTGTTATGAAAAAACAAGGGACGATAAGAGTGTGCGTCGACTATAGGGATGTGAACAAAGCTTGTCCAAAGGACAACTACCCTACACCCTTCATCGACCAGATAATTGATGAATGCGCCGGATGTGAAATCTTTTCCTTTATGGATGGATTTTCCGGGTATAATCAAATAAATATCCGCCCACAGGACCAGTCTAAGACTGCATTCATCTGTCCGTGGGGCACATTCGCTTATCGAAAATTACCCTTTGGTTTAAAGAACGCAGGGGCGACGTTTCAGAGGGCAATGAATTATGCCTTTCATGACATCAAGAACATTGTTCAACCTTATCTCGACGATCTTCCGGCTCATTCGCGAAAGCGGACTGATCATCCGCGGCATTTGAGAGCAATATTTCTACGTTGCCGACATTATAAGATAAGACTCAATCCGCACAAGTGTGTGTTTTGCGTCGGTTCTGGTCGTTTACTTGGCTTTGTTGTCTCTAAGGATGGGATTCGTCTCGACCCCTGTAAGGTTCAGGCAATCATTAATTTGCCTCCACCTTCAAATTTGCTTCAGATTCAGAAACTCCAAGGGAAAGCAAACTTTCTGAGGAGGTTCATTCCAAATTACGCAGAACTTGCCAAAGGTTATACTCGTCTTTTGAAAAAGGATGTACCTTTTGTCTGGGACCAGGTTGCGCAAGCTTCCTTTGACGCTCTGAAAGATTGTCTAGTAAGAGCATCATTAATGTACGCCCCGGACTATCAAAGAGATTTTAACCTGTATCTAGCTGCAGCAGATACGACCATTGCGATGGTCTTAGTGCAAGAAATCGATGGAATTGAACATCCTATATATTATTTAAGTAAAAACTTAAATGATACGGAAAGTAAATATTCCTATGTTGAAAAACTAGCGCTTGCTGCTGTTCAAGCGATTCAAAGGTTTCGACATTATGTCCTCTTTAGGAAAACTACCGTTTTGTCAGATTGCAATCCCATGACATATATACTGTCGCGACAGTTGCTTGGGGGCAAATATTCAAAATGGATAGCCATCCTTCAAGAGTTTGATTTAGATTTTGTAAAATCCAAATCGAAGAAAGCTCTAGTTTTCGCGGAATTATTGTGCGATCTCCCATCGTCATCCAACGATGAAACATCAGAAGAGTCAATCGTGGATGAAAATTTGTTTCTGATATCAGTAAGCGATGAGTGGTATGGAGATATCATTGTTTATCTCCAAACCCAGAAATTTAGGCCTAATACCTCACACTCGGAACGGAAACGTATACGATACCAATCAAAAGACTACATGATCGTCGGTGATGCACTTTACCGTCGTGGCGTCGATACGGTTCTGAGGAGGTGCCTTACCCATGAGGAGGCCGAAAAAGCCCTGAATGATTGTCACTCAGGCGCGTGCGGGGGGCATCAATCTGGATATGCAACAGCACAAAGAATCTTACGAGCAGGATATTTCTGGCCAACTATGTTTAAAGATTGCATAATAGCTGTCAGAAGTTGCCATGCATGTCAGATCTTTGATAGCAAAACCAGAAGACCGCCCGCACCCTTACAGCCAATAGTTGCTGTTGGGCCCTTCGCCAAGTGGGGCATCGACTTCATGCAATGTAACCCCACCTCGACCGGGGGGCATGGGTATATTATAGTCGCTGTTGACTATTTTACCAAATGGGCCGAGGCGATGCCTACATTGGATAACACTGGTGAAACAGCTGCCCTTTTCTTTTTCAATCATGTAGTCGCCAGGTTCGGCGTTCCGCAAGCTATAGTGACAGATCATGGATCGCATTTTCGCAATCACATGATGGTTGAGTTAGCTGCCAAACTAGGACTATCGTACGATAGCTCTACCCCGTATTATCCACAAGCCAACGGACAAGTTGAAGCAATCAACAAGGTCCTGAAGCGTATGTTGCAAAGGATGATCGGGGTTCACAAGAGAAGATGGCATCTAATCCTGTACTCAGCATTATGGGCTTACCGAACCTCGGTAAAGAACGCCACGGGGTTCACACCATTCCAATTGGTGTATGGCCTAGAGGCGGTATTACCGATCCAGTGTGAAATTTCGTCTCTTAAACTCGCAATTGACCTCCTCCCCGGAACCTCAGAAGAAGAGGCTCGTTTCCTGGAATTGATCCAGTTGGATGAAAACCGTCGTGATGCCGCTTTGGCAAACGAGGCTCATAAGAAACGAGTCAAAGCACAGTTTGACAAGAATGTCAAACCGCGCAACTTCTCTGAGGGTGACTTGGTTTTGCTTTACGACCAAGAATCCGATAAATTGGGAGCAGGAAAATTTCAGTCCTTATGGATGGGTCCCTATATTGTTAAAAGGGTGTTAGCAAAAGGAGCCTACGAGTTAATGGATTATGACGGAATACCACTGGCGCAACCCCGTAATGGGTTGTACCTCAAGCGTTACTATGCCTAAATAGTAACCTGAGTGCTTTTGTTGTATTTTGTTTTCGCTAAAATGTTTGTTTCGGTAGTAATCCACCCTTCTCATTTGTTGCAGATGTCGAATTATTCTGATACATATGTGGGATATGCCGACGGAGCGAGTCGTAGTACGCGGAATTTGTCCTCCGCTGCTTGGGCCATTTTTGATCCAAGCGGCGAGTTAGTGAGTTTCAGAGGCGTGTGTATTGGACGGTCAACAAACAATATCGCTGAGTATAGTGCGTTGATCGAACTCCTCTCTGATACCATCGCTCATGGTATACGCCGACTAATTGTTAGGCTAGACTCACAACTTGTGATACTACAACTCACTGGTATATATTCAGTCCGCAATCCAGCTATTTATCGTATGTTTCTAAGAGTTAAGATTTTGGAAAGAGAGTTTGATTCAATTCAATACCAACATATTTCCAGAAACTTGAACACATTAACAGATTCATTGGCAAACTATGTATTAGATAGACATTTACAACATATATAAAAGAGATGCATCGGTGCTATGTAAGTGGATCACAAATAAACTGAAATAAACTCCGAAAATCAAAATATATAAAGTTGTTTATAGTTTGTACATAATGTGCTGTAATCAAAACAAAATTGGTCATATGACCTAGAACTCAAAAAGATGCTAGGGGGCACCCTAGCCTAGTGGTGCTCATGAAAGTACGTCACGGTCTGTGCGATCATGCGCAAGAGACGAGTCCATCGTCTAGGCACGCCAATGGTGTGCCGCTGCAACTGTAAAGGTAACTCGTCAATCTGTACATCCGGAAGACCACAAGTAAGGCTCTCAACCTGCTCCTGCACAGCTGCAAGTATCTCAGTATCACCAAGGTCGCGAATAATAACTCTCCTAGCAGGCTCTGCTGCTGGGGCAGCAACTGGCGATCGTGGACGAGCTACTGGACGAACAGGACCAACATCTGCATGCACCCAAGAGTTTGATCAGTTTTGAACAGTAAACATCATGAATGAAAACAATAAACAGTGATATGGTCAGAGATTTTACCAATAGCGCCCCATTGCTCGCCATCCGGAAGCACCAAGTCCGGATCACCTCGGTAGTCCATACCCACATATGGATACTCAGAAAATGCCATCTCCTGACGCTCGAACCACCTAAAGAAGGACTCAGTGAATGTAATATGAGGTTGACTAGCATACCGGGACATATGGTCAACCCACCTCTGCATGCGTGGCTCGGTCGGAGAAGGTACATCAAGCAAGATGTACTGAGGTTGCATCAATGGGATTTTCTCCAAGACAAAGGCAGTGAGAATAGAACCAAATCCAAAGTTCTTCAGCCCCCCGTCCTTTACCTTGGTCAATTGACTTTTCATCTGAATAAGTACTGCATCACACCAGTTAAACACTTTCGGTTGGAGACACTCCAAGGCGTGCTGCATATAAGATCTGTTGGCAACATGCAAAGCTGCGCTACCGGCCATCCTGCCAATAGTAAACAGAATGGACCTGAGAGACCTATCAGTAATGTCACGGATATTGATCTTGCCGTCTTTGCTCGGCTGTGAACCTTCCCGGCAATACTGACGGATATAGTCTCTGGTGGAAGTAGTCCCTCGAGCCGTACCTGACAAAGAAATGGGAGCACCCCGCCTTGACAACCCAGTCAAGAAGTACATGTCCTCTATGGTCAAAGGGAAGGACTTCCCCCTAATCTGAAATACTTGGTTAACAGGATCCCAAGCATCAAGCATATACTGCAGTAAAGAAATCTGTGCTCTCATGCTAGAGATACGGAAGAACTTCAGCAGGCCACAGTTCTGAAGCGCGTTCACCGTGACTGGGTCATGGAGTGCAACCATGTCCTCTGCTTCATGTTCTCGTTCTCGCCATGTAAGGGACATTTTGTCAAAAGTTCCCTACAACCAAACAAGAGAAGGAGTGAGTTCCTGATTTTGATGAAAATCTGGCGAAAAATCATCAAAAAACTCATGCAAAATCAGCTTTTTTAGACCCAGCGCAGGCAGAGAGTCTTCCCCCTGCTCTGGAACTCAGTCTGCCTTAAGGCTGCCCGAAATACAGTGCAGATTTCGAAAGGGGAACCTGCGCTGATGCCAGGGCGCCCTAATGAAACCCCTGGGCCCAGAAACCCTGAAAAATGTGCATGAAACTGAAAAAGGAAACCATGAAAGTAAAGGGCTAAGGTTTAGCTCCTACCTGATCCAAACGGCGCCGAAAATCGTCCACAGAATCTCCCGGAATCAGCTGGTGAAAATCAAGGAAGAAGAGGCACCTCCAGAGCTCCAACAAGCAAAATGCAAATGAAATGGTAAATGAGAGGTAAAAACCCCTTTTATGACTTTTTACACAGTTTAAAGTTAAATATTAGGGTTATAATCTCGTTTTCATGCAAACATTGTCCATTTCTAACAAAATTTGTTGCAGCAATTGAAGATGAAGTACTATATTTGAAAAGAGAAAAGCTAGTAAAAGTAAAAAATTAAATTTGACCATGAATCGAGCAGTTTTACCACGGAATTTATGCTCGTTAAAAAATAGAAAAGTGTGAGCAGAGTTTTTCCGCCAAAGTTCAAGCTCATTAAAAAATGAACCTATCTCGGTAAATAACCATTGCGATCGTAAATTTATAAGCCTTAAAAGCCTTGGTCGTGTTTTCATCCACCACCTCCATTTCATTTGGCCGATCGTTCACCCCCACATGTGTGTTTACCTATTTTGAGGAACAGCTGCGAAGAGTGATTTCACCTAGCCTTCCTTGTGACACTACCGTGATTGGAAAATTCCAATTTGTACCTGGAATCAGTTGCTATCCCTGTTTATCACTCGTTCCTCAAAAGACGAGTCTTCTTTGAGCTCTTTTCACTGACTCGTAAAATATGAAAAGTTTGCCGAGTTTTGGCCTTCTAACTCGTTAAACGACCGAAAGCTATCCCTCCTCTAGATTTTAATCTTTTTGGACCTGAGGGATTATTGCACAAAAAGATCGAGCGCTTGTCTTGTTCGGCTCGTAAAAGTACCGAACAACCATCCCTTCTGTATTGTTTTATACTTTTTCGGACTTAAGGGATTAGATGACGAAAAAGGAATCATGGAGTTAACTTTCTGTACCTTTTCAGACTCTCTAAAAATGAAAAGGACCGAGTTTTCCTTGTCGTTAGACTCGTTAAAATGATTAAATAGCGACAAACTTGTCTTTAGACGAGAACGAGTTTCCCTATCGCTAGGCTCGTTAAATCATAGCGATGGGCTTGCCCGAAGGGCAGGTTATAGAACAAGCATATGTTATCCTCCTCAAGCTTGACAAAAATAAAGAGGTACTGGTCAGAAATGACTAGGGAAAAATTGGGAGAACATTCAAAGTTTAATGGTAGCAAGTCACTCTTGAACATGACACTTTTCCTCCGTATCACATCGGGTTGGGTTGTTTCATTCACCGGTCTCATCACCATGGTCCTCGCCACACCATCCACGTTTGGGGTAATGCTACCGATCCATCGCATCAGTGTCGTTATATGTTCAAGAGGGGTCATTCTGAAAGTGTCAACCGTGTCCCATCCACTGCCATACATTATCCTTCATCCATTCATGATCGCCGCCCTGAATCATATGTCACAGTTTGTTTTCACCTCCACTAAAGTCATTAGCTCCGTTCCGTGTCATTGATGTGGGATTCATTAAGGCCCTCCTTTGACGGATCGCTTCTTGTCGACTTCAGCTCATTATCCAAGAAGTTGATCTAGGAACACCCCCATCAGTACTTTGAAGCTTGCATGCCTCAATGGCAAGTTTCTCACTTCCGGCGACAGGTATACATCAATGACCTTCGACCAGAAGATTTTGCGTGGCGTTCGACGCCAAGTCCTTTATTCACGCCACGTGAATTGTACTGCAGTACCTTGAGGGTCATCGTCATTATTGGTGATTCCTCTCGCGCTTGTTAACGGTTTACATTATTGACCGGTAATCAAGCGATGTCTTTCCATGTTCGACTTCAGCGCAATTCTCACATGGATCGACTTGTACTTAGAGTGAAGATCGAACGAGTTTGAAGACCCCGGATCTAGTTTCATCCATCCGGGCTGTGATATATATTCAGGAAATATAAAAGCATTTGCCATGTACATCATTGCAGCAGATGATCATCCTACTCAAAGGATGATAATTTCAGCAGAAAATTATCAGTCTATCTTCAGACGATTGTCTGTCATATGTAACAAAATGTATTTATAAAAAGCTGAGCATGGGAATGCTCGCCTCAGCTAGATCATGAGAATAATGATGAATGAAAAATAATGTATTGTATTGTATTGTATTACAGGGCACTCTCCTCAGTACTGGAACGAACTTCGGATCCTCTAGATAAAGCATTTCACCCGATAAACGGCCTCATACTTTAGGGGGCAACTGTTATAGACATTTTTGTGCCTCGCATCATGGAGCATGGAATGTCAATAATTACAGGGATCCTCAGTCCCTAAACATGTTGTTCTTACCCCTAAAAGAACAAGGTCATCAAACAACAGCACTTCCAATCAGTTCTCCACCTGAAAACACTTCAAAACAGGCTTATTTTGGATCATGTCAGCTGCTTAACTGAGCTTCTGCGCTGGAATGCAACTGTCCCACTCTGTACCTGCGCTGGAAGTCAAAAGTAATGAAGGCTACCTGCGCTGGGCGAGATTGGCCAAGTGGCACAGTCATCCTGCAAGGTGTCAACTGCCCAGGAAGCTTCCAAACTGACACTTGGTTCATCAGATTCGCCTTGTGATGAGTAAGAGGTACTTGATCACCATGTGTAAGCAAGGATCTCCAAGTGGACTCAAGAACTGAAGATTAACTGAAGAGGGAGAGGACACTAGTCAGCTCTATGCCAGCCTCAAGCTGACTCATCCTCTCTTCTTCTCTCCTATATATAGAGCTCTTCTATGAGGTCTAAGGAGGCTGGAATTTTGTGTAAAGCAAGGAGGTGCTGTTGGATTACAGTTAGAGCTATTGGGTGATTGTTTTACTAGAGGTGAAGAGGAGAGTTCTTGCTGCTGGGGAGGTGCTGCTGGATTGGAGCCATCATTGGTTGTAACCTTCTCAGAACCCTGTTACTTCTATCAATAAAGTTTTGCATGTTCTCCTATATACTTGTATTGCATTGATGTATTGTATTTACATGTATATTTGATTCACTCTAATCCATGCATCAGTTATGAGTACATGTATCTTGTAGTTTCCTCTCTTGTTTTGTGCAGGATCTGTGTGTAGCTGGACCGGCAAAGAGAGCAAGGAGCTGGGAACAAGAGACAAAGAGAGAGGATCAAGATCGACTAAGCGAAGGATACCAGGTTGGTTAATCATTTCTTCTTTCTCTCTGTACTTTCATAAAGGAAAACATCAAAGCTTTACTTTCAGTTGTTGCTAAAGACTGTCACCTTTAGAGTAGGGATAGGGTCATCCGCATCGGATACTTTTCCCCACAACACTTAGAGGAACTACCTAGTTTGGATTATGGTACAGACGAACAAAGGGAGTGAAGCTGTGTGGCTTCATAGATGTAGATTGGGTGGAGCGTCCATCAAATTGAAAGAGTACATCAGGTGGAATTTTCAGTGTTTGGTCCGCAATTGTTTCTTGGTACAACAAGAAGCAAATATCTATGGTGTTAACACCTAAATTTGCCTTATGCTGAAGGAAGGAAAAATTCAGGGCAACCACAAGCCACGCTCAGTTTGGTAGCTAGCCCTACCAGAACAGGAGAGGGCTCTCTCCACGTCACACTCAGGAAAATAAACAATAGGGTCTGAGATGAATCAAAAATGGATACTGATTTTAGGCTAGGTAAATAAATATGATGGAGATGTTTGAAGAATAACTGAGTTTTCTGGGATGTGTGGCGGCCAAGGAACAACATGAGCAGAGAATTTAACTCAAAGACACAGATTATTTCGTGAGGCAAGACAGGCGAAAAGTCTAGCAATTAGATTTGAAATAATATGGAGTGGAGAGATTGTTTAAGAGTGTGAAAATGGCATAAATACATGAATACTTTTCAACAGAAGAAAACATAGAACGTGAAGACTATCCCAAGGCAGAGCAGTACACTGAATTCTACCTTTTTACTTAGAAAGCTTTCACTGGAAATGAATATGAAGGAAAATATGAAACACAACGAAATACATATGAAAAATAAAGAAGATACGTTTGCTAAACTCACGCCACAGGAATCTCATGAACTAGAGCTACAATCTTTCATTAATTCTCTGTCAAAATGTACAACGAGTGACTGGGGTCTCTCCCACAGTTTCCCAGAAATTCCAACCCTTTGCAAATAGTGTTGCATACAATAAATAGACTATGCCATTGCGAAATAGAATGACCCACAGTTGGGGAGTTTTTCAAATGATTACAAACTGGAAATGGAAAGCCAACCATTAGTTACAGCTGCAGTGTTACAGAAATGACAAATGGCTTGGGTGACTGCTCGCCTTCCTTTGCCACTTGGATAGGAGCCCACATTTAGTGAAAATACTTTTTAAACATTGCCTTAGTTACTGAGAAAAATATAGTGTAAATTAGCAGGCCCACTTGGAGAAAGTCGCGAATCGAAATGTTGCGGAGCAGAAGTGATTTTGGCCTTTGGGTCCTTGTGCGCCGCACCAAAAGCTATATGCGCCGCGCCATTTTGGAGGTGATTTTGAGGTACCCGCTGGAGTCCAAATTGTGTCCAAGTGTGCTTGTTGGAAAGCCCTGCTTGTCTACTTTCTAACCCAAGTAGAATTTCTGAATTTGGTGATCATTTTCCCTCCAAAACTTCATTCTCCCAAGACTATTTCCTGTGTGTCGAAACAGGGGCAGAGAGGTTAGTTTTTGAGTGTTTTTGACCTCTTGGGGACTCAAAACTTGCCCAAAATTCTTGTCCATGCACCAGCAGTCATGATTTTTCATGCTAAATCCAAAAATGTAAACCATTTGTGATTTGGATCTCCCAATCCTAAGCGCTGCGCCAGTGGCGCGACGCATAGGAGAAACTGTTTTTTGCACAAAAAATTCCAAAATCAATAAAAATGCCCCAAATTTCTTGAAATTTGGGCTGGAGCTTCCTTATCAAGTGTTATGCTGGGCCAAAGAGGCTTCGGCCAATATCTGAAGTCGATTGAGCTCCCTTTGCCTCTTTTGCTTCTTGATTTCCTTCCTCAATTTCGCCTTCAAATTCCTGATTCGGGCCTTGCACACTTTGTTTCGCGCCATGTAGTGGAAATCCATGTGTCTCAGCAATGCATGGTCCTTGTCGGCCTTGTCTAGCAGCCTCTCCAAGTGCATTTTAACTCTCTCAAGATTGGCCTCCCGATCTTCATTTGTGTAGCTTGGCGATGCTCACAAATGTTTTGTAGCTCCATGATCACTTGCTGATCCTCTAATTGTTTGTTCCTCTGCTCCAGATATTTCATGTTCCATTTGGATTTTTCCAAATCAAGGGACAAGGCTTGAATCTCTACTTACTGCTCCTGGATGTTCTCTTTAAGCTGTGCACTTATCGATTCTGTATCTGTATCATCATCATGAAGGAGAACGAATTCAGTATCTCGTTCCCCTGATGGCTCACCTGAAGGCCCCTCATCCTGCATTGGCTCCTTGCCTTTGTCTTGTTCGTGTGATGCTGATGGAGGAAGCGAGGCCCCTTCCACCCCGGGTGGAGATAACACTTGCTTTTTCGCTGCAAACAAACGTCTAGTGCCTTTCTGATATGTGATGAAAATCGACACACTAGCAGTCTCATGGCGCTCATACCGACGAGAAGGTTCACCCTCATGCTTAACCTCTGATAATACCTATGAAGTGCTGAAGAGGTCACGGGAGATGAAATCATCCCAAGTAATGCCTTGCAATCCCAACTGATGAACCACCAAAATCTTAATAAGAGCAAAGTGATAAATACTGTTAAGTTGCTGCTGAGGGGTCTTGTGCTGCATGAAGGTGTCCATCCTCTCTATGTCCCTGCAAATGAAATATGGGATGTTCATCATCTGTACCCTGGCAAAGTGCATGAGCAACCTGATGTGATAGGCATATAGACGAGAGAACCTCCCCTCACAGCTGAAGTACTTCATGATCAACTTCATGAGGGAGCATATTCATCCTTCAAATATTGGAATGGAAAGACTCTTGTGAGCTGCCTCAAGAAAGTGGCCTTAATGTAAGGCTCATAATGCTGCCGATCAACCTTCTGTTTCTTGTGCCATGGTTCTCCAACATTCGGTATGCCAGTTGCTAATGAGACAGTTTCAGGTGTCAGTGTGAAGGTGACACCGGCCAAGATAGAGTGATCTCCATGTAGGTGAAGCACAAAAAGATGGGCCAACTCATGATGAACTCGAACATTAGCCACTCTTTGACAAAACTTAAAACATGATAGATGCTGGAAACATGACATAGCAAGAGGGCATGCCTGCAATTTTGTGAGGGTGGTTGGCTCATTCCTAACATGTTTTCCACTTTTATGATGTCTCCGAGGAGCCTGTTCTTCTGAGGATGAATCACTTTGAGTTTCCACCTCGTACTCCGATGAATGCTCAGATGCCATGACTGCTGTATATGGACTGTGCTTGGACTGCCCTTTGATGATGGTAGTGAAACTATGTGTTGTTATGAACTCTGCCACCAAGGGGAACAATGCAAAAAGGGAATGTTAGGAAGGGGATTAATATGATGGGATTAGGGATTATGGGGAGAAGTTTTGTTCTATGGACATGTAGGAGGGTTTGGGGATTTTACAAGGAAGGGTTTTTGGGTTTTATATTGACAAATGAGTGGAGGGGATAGGGAATAGAGGTTTAGTACTGTTTTAGGGTAGGGAAAGATGGGAAAAATGGAATAGGGGGAAAGGGAAAAATGGAAAGAAGGGGAAAAATGAAAGGGAGGAGGAACCTTGGCCTCAACACAACAAATTTGCAACCCTAAGAGCAACGTCTTTGATGATTTCAAGAGGTAGGGTTTAGGCATTTTTATTGCAACTATAGACAGCAATAAACCATCATCATATCCACAAAATTTGATGAGCAAGCAAGATGTAGACCCTACCTGTCAATTTGAAGGGTTTCAAAGTGATTTGTTGCAAGTTTAGCACAATTTCGGGCCTTTGTGGGTGTGTGCCGCGTAGCAAAACCAGTGTGCCATGCTCTGTCTGTGCACCGCGTCGGTGTAGTTTCACCACTGTGGGGTCGCGCCCTGTGCGCGCGCTCTCTATGTGCGTTGCGCACCTCTGTGTGTGCACCGCGCTCTGGAAAACACCTCCAACCTCTTCTAAAACACGTGCTAACTCTTCACAATGACTTTGAAATGCTTTTTCTATAACCTTGGTATGCATAATGACTTTGTTTCTTGTGGGAATCTTATATAAAGACTTTGTAGTCATGGCTTTAATTTTTGTTTCTTCAAAACCCCCTTTGATAATGTTTTATTTTGGCACTTTTTCTTGATTTAATTCAACTCTGTATTTCACTTTTCCCTTTGAACTTTTAGCTAAACTGATGCAATTTTTGGCACTTTTTGTAGGGGTTGTTGACATGGCATTTTGCCAAGGAAACCATGACTGCGCCTAAAGAGATCAACCGGAAACGTTTTTGAAAATTATCACAAATGACACACTGTTTGACTTTTCTTCAAAACAAAGTTTTGAAGAACAATTGTAATCTGTCAACATGACGATGAAATTCTTTAAATCATAACCTTGTAAGGGCCTCCCTCTGGCCTGCATGGCTTTATTGGACATGTTTGAAGACAAATTTATCTGATCCCTAGACCTAATGAGTGAAAATGACTCTCGTCCATTAAAATATCAAACATTGGCTGTCATGGACTTTAGTGAACATTGATGAAAAGACCTAAGCCAGCAGGTGCCAGACATGAGGGGAAATGACTGACATGACCTTTCCGACAGATTATGGCATGCCCCTAGTAGAATGCAGCTGAGTGAATGGAGCGAGACACCTAAAAATGAAATGCAAAAAGAGTTTTGATCTCTGATGGAGGACTGACAAGACCAACTCTAACATTGGCTCCAATGGGGGATGGTAGCTCCTTGGAGGTGCCAAGAATGGCAGATCTTTGGGAGAGAAGATAGTGCCTTCATCCATTGGGCTATGGAGTCATCATTTCGACAAACGACATGCAACTCTTGACTCATTTATTGACTGAAACTTGACTCGGACTGACTCAAATTTGGACTTAAAATGACTCAAAGACTGACTAGACAAACTCAAACCAAAACTGAAATAAAATGGTATTTACAGTGACAATGGAGGTAGTAGAAACAAAGTGGTACCGCTTGAGCAGTCAACAATTGATCGGCCCTCCTGGACAATCTTCCCCATTCATTTCATTCAGAAGAAAGACATTTTGACCCCGATATGCTGCAATCTTGAAGGGACCTTTCCAGAGATTGTCGAATTTACCGTGCTTACCCTTTTCCTCATTCCTAGCATCCCACTTCAGTACTACATCGTCCAGTTGAAATTTGTCCGCCTTTGCTTTTCTGTCATAAATTTTCTTAATTTTCTCTTGCAACTTTGATGAGTTTTGGAAGACTTCTTCTCTGGTCTGCTGCAAATGGATCATCTGATTCAATCTTCTCTACATAGTATCATCTTCACTGCCGGCTTCCTGAAGGAGTTTGACTACTGGGGCTGCAAGAGAGGTAGGAAACAAGGCATCAACTCCATACACAAGCTCAAACGGGGACATACCAATGGATTTCTTCTGACTGTCCCGATCGGCCCAATGTGCATTGACCAACTTCTTATGCCAGCTCTTCTTGTTGATTTCCAACAGCTTCTTAATGATGTTGACCAAAGATTTGTTAGAGGACTCCGCCAATCCATTGCCTTGCGGATGATAGGCAGTTGAGTGACCCAAAATGATGTGATATTTATGACAAAACTCTACCATCCTTTTTGATTTGAAAGCTGCTGCGTTATCAGTGATTAACTTGTTCGGGCAACCAAAGCGAGACAAGATGTTATTTTCGAGGAATGAAATAATTACCGCATCTGTAGCTTATATGTTGGGAATTGCTTCGATCCATTTCGTGAAGTAATCTGTTGCCGTGAGAATCCATTGATGCTGACTGGAAGAAGCGGGATGAATTTCACCAATGAAATGCGACCCCCATTGCTGAAAAGGGGCACTCACCTCAATGGGCTTAAGCGGCAAAGGCTGTAATTTTTTCCTTCCTTCAAAAATCTAGCATTTATGACAGCTCTTGATAACCTTATACACATCAGCAAACAATGATGGCCAATAGTATCCCGCTCTCAAAACTTTATTTGCTGTTGTTTTCCAAAAAAGGTGACCACCACAATCCCCTTCGTGGAAATCCTCCATGACCCGATTTTCTTCTTCTTCCACCAAACAAATTCAAAAGAACACCACCGGGATCTTTCCAATAAAGTGCAGAATTTAGAATGCAAAACTTGGCAGCCTTTAATTTGAGAGTTCTAGCTTTGTTTCTAGTCATGCCGGGTGGTGGTGACAAATTTTGAAGCACATATATGATATATGATGTCGGATACCTGAATTGACGAACCTTCCTCATTCTCATCGGACATAGCAGCGATCAGATTTATGTCTAAGGCGTGCAAGTTTGATTCGGCCATTAACTTTGCCAATCCCTATCCTTTAACCAGCTTTGTAGGCTTTATCTCCACATCATATTCCAACAAAGCTGCAATCCACTTGCCTTGTATTCCTTCCAGATCGGTCTGCACGAAAACATATTTGACAACAGCGCTAGGAACATAAGCCAAAATATGAGAATGCAGAATGTATACCCGAAAGTCTTTCAATGCTTTCACAAGTGCGAGAGCTTGCTTCTCAATGATATTGTACTTTAAGGCTGCATCTCTTATAGTCCGGCTGAAGAAAGCAATTGTTCTTTCGTGATCATCTCTTTTCTTCATCAACACCACTGCCATAGTATGCTCCGGAGCGAATGAAAATAATATAAAATCCTGAGTGTATTCCGGGCTGATTATAACTGGAGCTGAGGAAAGAGCCAATTTGACTAAATTGAAAAATTTTGCAGCCTCTTCCGTCCACTTCACTTGGTTGTCTTTCTTAAGCACGTTTGTGATCTCTCTTAGGTGCGCAGCAAGATTAGGTACAAAGCGGCGTAAAAAATTCATTTTACCATTGAAAGACTGCATCTCCTTCTTATTCCGGGGTAGATCAATTTGTTGAATAGCTTGTACACGTGCAGGATCTATACGAATGCCATCTTTTGAGATAATGTGCCCAAGTAGTTTGCCCTCCTCCATGGAAAATAAGCTATTTTTCGGATTCAACGATAGACCATATTTTCTGCACTTGTGAAAGGCAGTTTTCAGATGATACATGTGTTCTTCATTAGATTTGGAAAACATCGTCAGATCATCAAGGTATACAACCAAAATACATCCTTCTCATTTGCGAAAGCCAAGTCCATTGCTCGCTGTAAGGTGGCACCTGCGTTCTTCAAACCGAAAGGCATTTTAGTGTAATGAAAAGTTCCCCATGGAGTAGTGAATGCTGTCTTGTCTCGGTCATCTTCATGGACTGAAATTTGGTTATATCCAGAATTGCCATCAAGCAGTGACATACGATATGCTCCAACTACTCGCTGAAGTATATGATCCATTTTGGGCAATGGGTAGTTATCTTTCAATGAAACTCTATTGAGATTCCTAAAATCGATGCACAAGCAAATCTCACCTGTCTTCTTCCGCACGGGAACCAAATTGGAGATCCAATCCGAAAATCTGATGGGAACAATGATTCCTGATTTGTACAGCCTGTTTATCTCCTTTTCAATTGATGGTAGCAGTTTTGGATTTAGTCTTCTCAACTTCTGTCTAAAAGGTTTCTGATTAGGCTTAATGGATATAGTGTGTTGAATGATATTAGTATCGTATGTCTTCAAGTCAGAATAATCCCAAGCAAACACGTTAGCAATTGAAGACAACAAACTGATATATTTGGCTTTCATCTTTCGTGGCAATGCTTTAGATAGTTTTACCATTTTAGGATTAGCAACTGTTCCGATATTGACCTCTTCAACACCCTTCTCTGTTGGTTGCAATGTTGGTTTGCAGGCTACATCATTTTGATCAAAAAGTTCTTCTAAAGGTATCAAGCCTTTTGGGATGATGTTGTCCTTCAACTGCAATACATCCATTTGATTGATCTGCACCTCATCTTTGCCACCATCATTTTCTTCATCAATTGAGGTCTCTTTGAACTTACCTTT
The DNA here is from genome assembly GCA_031772625.1 of Pinus tabuliformis. NCBI lineage: Eukaryota > Viridiplantae > Streptophyta > Pinopsida > Pinales > Pinaceae > Pinus > Pinus tabuliformis. Next base: position 73,319,772 of record CM062820.1, on the reverse strand, counting down.
GTTTTGCAGAAAATCATCGATCTCCTCATCATCTTGGAAGACTTGCCAATACCTCTGATTGTCAAGAACAGTTGGACGATGCTTGACATGGATTTCGAATTTATTACTGGAGTTCATTGGAATCTTCAAACTATTGGCTACCTTAGCAAGAGCATCCACAATGCTGTTTTGAACACAAGGCACACATGTCAAGGTATATTCTGAAAATAATTTCAGGATGTCTAGGACTGCATTCCGGTAAGCCCGCATCTGAGGATGCTTTGCTTGATATTCGCCTCTGACTTGCTTAATCACCAACTCAGAGTCACCATAGACTGCAATCCTCTTAGCATTCAGCTTTCTTAGAATCTTTAGGCTAGCAATCAGAGCTTCATACTCAGCCTCATTGTTTGAACAATCAAAAGCTAATTTGTAAGAGCATACCTGCACATTACCAGGCACCTTGTTCAGGGCAGAGAAAGGACTGTGTACCCAAATACCAATTCCAGCGCCATCATTTCCCACTACACCGTCGAAATCCATGGTCCACAAACCTTCTTCCTCTTCTTCCAAGTGTCGAAATTCTGTTGGCTCTGTTTTTCCGGCTTGCTGTCCATTATTTTCAGCTGATTTCTCGATGGTGTTTTGCTGTTCTCATCCTTCTTTCTTCAAAACTTCTATGAAATTTTCTACTATTTCTGGAATGCTTTCTGCTTCAACTAACTGACTATCTACATCGTTAAAACTATCTGAATAAAAAAGAAAAGACTCTAGATCTGTATGTACATAATTAATTGGATGATTAATGGGTTTCTCCTTGCTTGTAATCATGTATTTCATTTTTTTTCCTGATACAGTTTTCTCATCTGACCAAACTCTAGAATTTTTGCATAGGAGAAATCAATTTGTAGTGTCCCTTTCAATTTCGTTGCCCAAGACTTGGAAAGAAGCATGCCGAACCTGGGAGGAATATCCGCTACTACAATATCCATCAAAACATTCTTCACTGGGATTTGATCTAGACTTACAACCAAGTCTTTGATAAGCCCGATACATCTTACTCTGCTGGAATCAAATGAATAGAGATCATGGTATTTCCGGGTGACGTCCAGACCCAGCTTATCCATGATAGCTTTGGGCATGAGATTGTGAGAAGCTCCAGAATCGAACATGGCATTGTGTAACACAAAATCATGTAATCTTAAACTGATATAAAAAGGTGGCACATCATTGTCTTGAGACTCACCATTCAATGCTGGTCCAAAGATCATTTTGGGTTGATCATATTCGACATTCACCATATCAGACATTGGATCACAGTTCAAAATTTTAGAAACTTGCCCTCTATAACTGTTGTTCTTCATTATTTCAGTCAAGGGAATGGATACCTTCAATTTAGAAATTTCATTTTCTAAACTAAAGGCGGAAGTATTTTCTACCTCTTTGACCAGGGCTTCTTTCTTTTCCTTTTCCCTCGATACAATTTGCTAATTTGATTTTTCTGCTGATGGTGAATTGCTGCTGTCAGGTCCAAGTGCCTCTTTGCCTTTCTTTTATGCAACTGACGAATCGTTCTTTGATGCCAAAACTTCCTTCCTCTTCTGAATTGGGTTAACTGGCACATCTTTGTTTCTAAGTGAATATTACCACTGCTGAGCGGACAGAGCATTCATATAGCCTCTTTGATATTCCTCTGATTCTTCTTCCAAAACTGTGTCACTTCTAGAATGAAATCTGCATCTTTTTGTGCAGCTGAACTTTCCGCATACTCCTCCTCTTCAATAATGTAAGCAGGAAAATCATCAGGAGTAAAGAAGTGGTTCTCTTCCCCTATTACCTTCCCTTCCTCATCAGAGTTCGGTCCATTCACAAAATTTTGCTGAAGAGGTGTCTGTACTGGCTACTGTGCTGTTTGATCTTGGGCTCGTTGATCTCTCTGCCTTATCCTATACTGTGGCTGCTGCTGGCCACGGAAGTTAGGATTCCTAACTTGTGGCTTAGGTTTGTCGAGTTTCACCCTTTCAAGCATCTGCTCTACCTTCTTGAGTAATTGATCCATCGAGGAGGACTCTTCCTTGACTATGACCTTCTTTTCTGCTTTCGCTCTAGCTCTGTTGGACAACAGATTTGCTTCAGCGCTGACCGCGATTTTCTGCATGCCTTCCATTGTGGCCGACTCTCTCTCTCTCAGTTGATAAGCCATGTCAACATCAAAACCATCTGGAAATTTCATCATGGCTAGTCCCACAGGTGGCCTTAGATGATCAGGGATTTCACTATAAACAGAATTGGATCTAATGCAGTAGTCTTGGACCGCCTCACCAGCGTTTCGTTCGATCTGCTCATACTCAACGAGAATTTGAAGAGGATTTTTTTACTTCCCAGCGGTCTAAAAATTGTCTTTGCAGTTTGACCAAGGTGGTGATACGTGCAACAAGCAAATCTCTGAACCATTTCCTCACTTCACCTGCAAATGTCTGAACAAAGAGTCTCATTGCTACATTTTCTACATCGATCTCATGAAGGTCATAGAAATCTGCCATTCTGTCCACATGTTGCTGAGCTGTAATGCTCTGAGGGGCACCATCAAACAAAGGGATTCTGCTTTGATAATCTGCGGGCATATCATCTAGAACTTGAGGTAGCACAAGAGGTGCAAAACATGCAGCCATCACTCTTGGTGGATTTGGTCTTGGAGATGTTGGATAAGTGTGTGCAGTTGTAGGGAATTAACAATTTGAGTTTGAAGCTGTGTCGCAATACAGTTATCAATTGATCGGTTAGCCCTTTCAGTTTCTAGGTCTACAAGGAACTGCGGATTGGGGACAGTATAGTCAACAGCCCTTTCAGATTTGGTCTCGAACAATGATATTTCAAACCGTTCATCAAACTCAAGCTCTTCAAGATACTCAAAAATGTCAGGACATGAACGAGATTTGAACACGGGAGTTATAGAGCTCTCTTGACGAAGGAGTCTTGGAATCAAGTTGGGGCTTTCGTAGATATGAGGAGGATCCAGATCTGGATTGGCTCTGGTATATCATCTCGAAGCCAGCGTGCTAGTTTCGAAAAAATCAGAAGGACATGAACAACTTACTCAGCCTATCAAGTCCTAAACTTATCATCCTGAAGCTTAGAATTATCAGAAGTATGGGGTGTTCGTAGGTTAAGCCTGTTGTTTATGCAACGGAGAAGACTAACAAACAAAGAATTTCTTCTTCCCCAGTGGAGTCGCCACTATGTTAGCACCTAAATTTTCCTTAGGCTGAAGGAAGGAAAAATTCAGGGTAACCACAAACCACGCTCAGTCTGGTAGCTAGCCCTACCAAAATAGGAGAGGGCTCTCTTTGGGTCACACTCAAGAAAATAAACAATAGGGTCTGAGATGACTCAAAAATGGATACTGATTTTAGGCTAGGTAAATAAATATGATGGAGATGTTTGAAGAATAACTGAGTTTTCTGGGATGTGTGGGGGCCAAGGAACAGCATGAGTAGAGAATTTAACTCAAAGATGCAGATTATTTCGTAAGGCAAGACAGGTGGAAAGTCTAGCAATTAGATTCGAAATAATATGGAGTGGAGAGATTGTTTAAGAGTGTGCAAATGGAATAAATACATGAATCCTTTTCAATAGAAGAAAACATAGAACGTGAAAACTATCCCAAGGCAGAGAAGTACACTGAATTCTACCTTTTTACTTAGAAAGCTTTCACTGGAAATGAATATGAAACAAAATATGAAACATAACGAAATACATATGAAACATAAAGAAGAAACATTTTCTAAACTCACGCCACAGGAATCTCATGAACCAGAGCTGCAATCTTTCATTAATTCTCTGTCAAAATGTACAGCGAGTGACTGTGGTCCCTCCCACAGTTTCCCAGAAATTCCAACCCTTTGCAAATAGTGTTGCATACAATAAATAGACTATGCCATTTGGAAATAGAACGACCCACAGTTGGGGAGTTTTTCAAATGATTACAAACTGGAAATGGAAAGCCAACCATTAGTTACAGGTGCAGTGTTACAGAAATGACAAATGGCTTGGATGACTGCTCACCTTCCTTTGCCACTTGGATAGGAGCCAACCTTTAGTGAAAATACTTTTTAAACATTTCCTTAGTTGTCGAGAAAAATATAGTGTAAATGAGCGGGCCCACTTCGACAAAGTCGCGAATCGAAATGTCGCGGAGCGGAAGTGATTTTTGCCTTTGGGTCCTTGTGTGCCACGCCACTTTGGAGGCGATTTTGAGGTACCTACTGGAGTCCAAATTGTGCCCAAGTGTGCTTGCTGGAAATCCCTGCCTACCTAATTTCCAACCTAAGTGGAATCTCTTAATTTGGTGCTCATTTTCCCCTCCAAAACTTCATTCTCCCAAGACTGCTTCCTGTGTGTCGAAATAGGGCAGAGAGGTCATTTTTTGAGTGTTTTTGACCTCCTGGGGACTCAAAACTTTCCCAAACTTCTTGTCCATGCACTAGAAGTCATGATTTTTCATGCTGAATCCAACAATGCAAACCATTTGTGATTTGGAGCTCCCAATCCTAAGCGCCGCGCGCACAAGGAGAAAAACCCTGTTTTTTGCACAAAAATTTCCAAAAACACCAAAAATGCCCCAAATTTCTTGAAATTCTGGCTGGAGCTTCCTTATCAAGTGTTATGCTCGGTCAAGGAGGCTTCTGCCAATATTTGAAGTTGATCGAGCAACCCTTTGCCTCTTTTGCTTCTTGATTGCCTTCCTCAATTTCGCCTTCAAATTCCTGATTCGGGCCTTGCACACTTTGTTTCGTGCCATGTAGTGGAAAGCCATGTGTCTTAGCTAGGGGTGATTTTAGGGGTGAATGTTCGCCCTTTAGGGAAATTAAGCGGTTTTAAATTTTTATTGGGCGATTATTTTGTATCATAGTACATTTTTACAAATCACCTCAAATAGCCCACCTTCTTTTAAGGGAGAGGGTAAAAAAGGTAAATTTAGCCCTTGAAATTAGGAGTTACAACCTTCCATTCGCCCATTTTCAAGAATAGGTTTTATTTAAGTGAATCCATTCGCCCATTTTCAAGAATATGTTTTATTTAAGTGAATCCTATGGGCCAAAGGCCCAAATACCATATTTATAAAAGAGGTATGGTAAATTAATAAAAATATAAATAAATGAGAAGTATGGTAAATAAATAAAACATTTTTTTAGATTTGCTCCATAAGTCATCTTATATACATGCAAGGGTGTAAAAAAATAAAAATATAAGTAAAGTGGAGGTATGGTAAATAAATAAAACATTTTTTTATACTTACTCAAAAGGTATGGTAAATAAATAAAAATATAAATAAACTAGACGCATGGTAAATAAATAAAACCTCTATTTATATTTAGTCCATAACCCTCGTTCTATTTATGAAGGCTCAAGAAAGAGGTTTCATTTAAGTGAATCCTATGGGCCAAATACCATATTTGTAAAAGAGTTATGGTAAATTTATAAAAATACAAATAAACGAGAGGTATGGTAAACAAATAATTTTTTTTTTATTATTTAGTCCATAACCCTCGTTCTATTTATGAAGGCTCAAGAAATAGGTTTTATTTAAGTGAATCATATGGGCCAAATACCATATTTGTAAAAGAGGTATGGTAAATTAATAAAAATATAAATAAACAAGAGGTATGGTAAACAAATAAAACATTTTTTTATATTTACTCCATAAGTCACCTTATATTTACAAACACTCAAAAAATGCATTATATTTAGGTGAAACCTATGGGCAAAATACTATGGGACAAATACCATGGACTAGATTGTTATTAATACCATGCAAAAAAAATTATTAACCCTAATATTAGTATTAATAAAAATAAAAATGGCACATGGTATTGACCCATTGTATTCACCAAAATGGCACATGGTATTGACCCATGGCATTCACCTGGAATGTAGCCTATTTAAATAGGGGAATTAAACTAGCATAGATCCATCTTTACTCTGGATCTACTAACCCCCGAGAGGTATCAAATATCGTGATATGCAAACTAGCATAGAGTGAAAAATATTTGATCCGATCAAGAGTAAAAATGGATGTTGTAATTTAATAATGTATGTTAAACATTTTAGCTTGGTTAAAATAAAAAATAAAATAAAAATCAACTATTAATTTTATTAATTTTTATAAATTACTAATAGTAATTTTTAAGCTCCAGGTTTACGATAACCCATGGTATTGACCCATGGTAATACCATGGTATTCATGTGATCATAGACTATTTAAAGGGGATATTCTATCATCTTAGATCCATCTTAATTCTGGGTCTACCAAGTGCTCAGAGGGATAAATAGATTTCATCCCGCTAAGAGTGGTAGATGTGGAATTAAGATGGATATAGGTTGGTTTTTATGATAATGAAGATATTAAATAGACCTAGGAAATTATATTGTAAAAACATCTTAAGGTGAATGGTTAAAGCATAGACATTCGACAAGTATATTTGTATACTTCTGTTTTAAACTGAAACAAATCCAGAGCTAAAAGGAATGGATTGATTACACTAGTCATCCTTCTATAACTTTCCAACATATGTTCGAGTAAACAGATTGTAATTTGGGTAATTTTTCTAATTGCAAACAGGAACATACTTGTGTATTGGCAGGGTGGTTACGAGTTCCCTAGAAGTGACGAATTTGAATTTGTCTTGTTTTTATATATAGTATTAGGTTTTTTCTCATGCTTTCTGTGAATGACACGAGTGAATTTTATCCTACACCTACTAGGTTATCGATATGTAATTTCGGTAATTTTGATTTCAAAAGATATTTTAAAGAAATGCAATGATTTCATTTGTGTATTCAATAAACACAAGATTTTATAATTGAGTAAAATATTCGCCAAAAAACTATATATACATATCATATTATTGATAAAATCGTCTTCCATTTTTCCTATATACCATGGAGATTCGCCCATTTATTATACATGTAAATTTGGGGGGGTTCCTAAAATTTTCCCTAGTCTCAGCAATGCATGGTCGTTGTCGGCCTTGTCCAACAACCTCTCCAAGTGCATGTTAACTCTCTCGAGATTGGCCTCCTGATCCTCATTAATCTCTTGCTCCAATGACATGAGCTCAACTCTTCTCCTTTGTACAACTTGGCGATGCTCACAAATGTTTTGTAGCTCCATGATCGCCTGCTGATCCTCCAGCTGTTTGTTCCTCTGCTCCAGATATTTCATGTTCCATTTGGCTCTTTCCATATCAAGGGACAAGGCTTGAATCTCTACTTGCTTCTCCTGGATGATCTCCTTAAGTTGTGCACTTATCGGTTATGTATCTGTATCATCATCATGAAGGAGAATGAATTCGGTCTCTCATTCACCTGATGGCTCACCTGAAGGCCCCTCATCCTGCATTGGCTCCTTGCCTTTGTCCTATTCCTGTGATGCTGATGGAGGAAGCAAGGCCCCTTCCACCCCGGGTGGAGATAACACTCGCTTTGTCGCTGCAAACAAACGTCTGGTGCCTTTCTGATATGTGATGAAAACCTGCACACTAGCAGTCTCATGGTGCTCATACTGACGAGAAGATTCACCCTCATGCTTAACCTCTGATAATACCTGTGAAGTGCTGAAGAGGTCACGGGAGATGAAATCATCCCAAGTAATGCCCTACAATCCCAGCTGATGAACCACCAAAATCTTAATAAGAGAAAAGTGATAAACATTGTTAAGTTGCTGCTGAGGGATCTTGTGCTGCATGAAGGTGTTCATCCTCTTTATATTCCTGCAAATGAAATATGGGATGTTCATCATCTGTACCCTGGCAAAGTGCATGAGAAACCTGATGTGATAGGCATATAGACGAGAGAACCTCCCCTCATAGCTGAAGTACTTCGTGATCAACTTCATCAGTGGAGCATATTCATCTTTCAAATATCAGAATGGAAAGACTCTTGTGAGCTGCCTCAAGAAAGTGGCCTTAATGTAAGGCTCATAATGCTACCGATCAACCTTTTATTTCTTGTGCCATGGTTCTCCAACATTCGGTATGCCGGTTTCTAATGAGACAGTTTCAGGTGTCAGTGTGAAGGTGACACCGGCCAAGATAGAGTGATCTCCATGTAGGTGAAGCACAAAAAGACGGGCCAACTCATGATGAACTTGAACATTAGCCACTCTTTGAAAAAACTCAAAACATGATAGATGCTGGAAACATGACATAGCAAGAGGGCATGCCTGTAATTCTGTGAGGGTGGTTGGCTCATCCCTAACGTGTTTTTCCACTTTTATGATGTCTCCGGGGAGCCTGTTATTCTGAGGATGAATCACTTTGAGTTTCCACCTCGTACTCCGATGAATGCTCAGATGCCATGACTGTTGTATATGGACTATGCTTGGACTGCCCTTTGATGATGGTAGTGAAACTATGTGTTGTTATGAACTCTGCCACCAAGGGGAACAATGCAAAAAGGGAATGTTAGGAAGGGGATTAATATGATGGGATTAGGGATTATGGAGAGAAGTTTTGTTTTAGGGACATGTAGGAGGGTTTGGGGATTTTATAAGGAAGGGTTTTGGGGTTTTATATTGACAAATAAGTGGAGGGGATACGGAATAGAGGTTTAGTACCATTTTAGGGTAGGGAAAGATGGGAAAATTGGAATAGGGGGAAAGGGAAAAATGGAAAGAAGCTGAAAAATGAAAGGGAGGAGGAAGCTTGGCCTCAACACAACAAATTTGCAACCCTAAGAGAAATGGCTTTGATGATTTCAAGAGGTAGGGTTTAGGCATTTTTTTTGCAACTATACACGACCATAAACCATCATCATATCCACAAAATTTGATGAGCAAGCAAGATGTAGACCCTACCTGTCAATTTGAAGGGTTTCAAAGTGATTTGTTGCAAGTTTGGCACAATTTCGGGCCTTTGTGGGTGTGCACCACGCAGCAAACCCTGTGCGTCACACCTGTGTAGTTTCACCACTGTGGGGTCGCGCGCCGTGCCCCTCTGTGTGTGCGTCGCACTTTGGAAAACACCTCCAACCTCTCCTAAAACACGTGCTAACTCTTCACAATGACTTTGCAATGCTTTCTCTATAACCTTGGTATTCATAATGACTTTTTTTCTTGTGGGAATCTTATATAAAGACTTTGGAGTAATGGCTTTAATTTCTGTTTCTTCAAAACCCCCTTTGATAATGTTTTATTTTGGCACTTTTTCGTAATTTAATTCAACTCTGTATTTCACTTTTCCCTTTGAATTTTTAGCTAAAATGATGATATTTTTGGCACTTTTTGCAGGGGTTGTTGGCATGGAATTTGGCCAAGGAAACCATGAATGCGCTTGAAGAGATCAACCGGAAACTTTTTTGAAAATTATCACAAATGACACACTGTTTGACTTTTCTTCAAAATAGAGTTTTGAAGAACAGTCGTAATCTGTCAACATGACGATGAAATTATTTAAATCATAACTATATAAGGGTCTCCCTCTAGCCTGCATGGATTTATTCGACATGTTTGAAGACCAATTTATCTGATCCCTAGATCCAATGAGTGAAAATGACTCTCGTCCATTAAAAGATCAAACATTGACTGTCATGGACTTTAGTGAACATTGATGAAAAGACTTAAGCCAGCAGGTGTCAGGCATGAGGGGAAATGACTAACATGACCTTTTTGACAGATTATGGCATGCCCCTAGTGGAATGCAGCTGAGTGAATGGAGCGAGACACCTAAAAATGAAATGCAGAAAGAGTTTTGATCTCTGATGGAGGACTGACAAGACGGACTCTAACATTGGCTCCAATGGGGGATGGTAGCTCCTTGGAGGTGCCAAGAACGATAGATCTTTGGGAGAGTAGACAATGCCTTCATCCATTGGGCTATGGAGTCATCATTTCGACAAACAACATGCAACTCTTGACTCGACTGAAACTTGACTCAGACTGACTCAAATTTGGACTTAAAATGACTCAAAGACTGACTAGACAAACTCAAACCAAAACTGAAATAAAATGGTATTTACAGTGACAAAGGAGGTAGTAGAAACAACTCAGAAGTGGTACTGATTGAGCAGCCGACCATTGATCGGCCCTCCTCAACAATCTTCCCTGTTCATTTCCTTCAGAAGAAAGGCATTTTGACCCCGATATGCTGCAATCTTGAAGGGACCTTTCCAGAGATTCTCGAATTTACCGTGCTTACCCTTTTTCTCATTCCTGGCATCCCACTTAAGTACTACATTATCCAGCTGAAATTTGTTCGCATTTGCTTTTCTGTCATAAATTTTCTTAATGTTCTCCTGCAACTTGGATGAGTTTTGGAAGACTTCTTCTCTGGTCTCGTGCAAATGGATCATCTGATTCAATCTTCTCTGCATAGGATCATCTTCACTGCTGGCTTCCTGAAGGAGTTTGACTATCGGGGCTGCAAGAGAGGTAGGAAACAAGGCATCAACTCCATACACAAGCTCAAAGGGGGACATACCAATGGATTTCTTCTGACTGACCCGATCTGCCCAAAGTGCATTGACCAACTTCTTATGCTAGCTCTTCTTGTTGATTTCCAACAGCTTCTTAATGATGTTGACCAAAGATTTGTTAGAGGACTCTGCCAATCCATTGCCTTGCGGATGATAGGCAGTTGAGTGACCCAAAATGATGTGATATTTATGACAAAACTCTACCATCCTTTTTGATTTGAAAGCTGCTGCGTTATCAGTGATTAACTTATTCGGGCAACCAAAGCGAGACAAGATGTTATTTTCGAGGAATGAAATAATTACCGCATCTGTAGCTTGTATGCTGGGAATTGGTTCGATCCATTTCGTGAAGTAATCTGTTGCCGTGAGAATCCATCGATGCTGACTGGAAGAAGCGGGATGAATTTCACCAATGAAATGCAACCCCCATTGCTGAAAAGGGGCACTCACCTCAATGGGCTTAAGCGGCAAAGGCTGTAATTTTTGCCTTCCTTAAAAAATCTAGCATTTATGACAACTCTTGATAACCTTATACACATCAGCAAACAATGATGGCCAATAGTATCCCGCTCTCAAAACTTTATTTGCTGTTGTTTTCCAAAAAAGGTGACCACCACAATCCCCTTTGTGGAAATCCTCCATGACCTGATTTTCTTCTTCTTCCACCAAACAAATTCAAAAGAACACCACCGGGATCTTTCCAATAAAGTGCAGAATTTAGAATGCAAAACTTGGCAGCCTTTAATTTGAGAGTTCTAGCTTTGTTTCTAGTCATGCCGGGTGGTGGTGACAAATTTTGAAGCACATATATGATGTCTGAATACCACGGAGAAAGAGTAAACATTTCGGATACCTGAATTGACGAACCTTCCTCATTCTCATCGGACATAGCAGCGATCAGATTTATGTCTAAGGAGTGCAAGTTTGATTCGGCCATTAACTTTGCCAATCCCTGTCCTTTAACCAGCTTTGTGGGCTTTATCTCCACATCATATTCCAACAAAGATGCAATCCACTTGCCTCGTCTTCCTTCCAGATCGGTCTGTACTAAAACATCTTTGACAGTAGCGTTAGGAACATAAGCCAAAATATGAGAATGCAGAATGTATACCCGAAAGTCTTTCAATGCTTTCACAAGTGCAAGAGCTTGCTTCTCAATGATATTGTACTTTAAGGCTGCATCTCTTATAGTCTGGCTAAAGAAAGCAATTGGTCTTTCGTGATCATCTCTTTTCTGCATCAACACCGCTGCCATAGTATGCTGTGAAGCGAATGAAAACAACATAAAATCGTGAGTGTATTCCGGGCTGATTAGAACTGGAGCTAAGGAAAGTGCCAGTTTGACTAAATTGAAAGATTTTACAGCCTCTTCCATCCACTTCACTTGGCTATCATTCTTAATCATGTTTGTGATCTCTCTTAGGTGCTCAGCAAGATTAGGTACAAAGCCGTGTAAAAAATTCATTTTACCATTGAAAGACTGAATCTCCTTCTTATTCCAGGGTAGATCAATTTGTTGAATAGCTTGTTCATGTGTAGTATCTATACGAATGCCATCTTCTAAGATAATGTGCCCAAGTAGTTTGCCCTCCTCCATGGCAAATAAACTATTTTTCGGATTCAGCGATAGACCACATTTTCTGAACTTTTGAAAGACAGTTTTTAGATGATACATGTGTTCTTCATCAGATTTGGAAAACACCGTCAGATCATCAAGGTATACAACCAAAAAGACATCCTTCTCATTTGTGAAATCAAAGTCCATTGCTCGCTGAAAGGTGGCACCTGCGTTCTTCAAACCGAAAGGCATTTTAGTGTAATGAAAAGTTCCCCATGGAGTAGTGAATGCTGTCTTGCCTCGGTCATCTTCATGGACTAAAATTTGGTTATATCCAGAATAACCATCAAGAAGTGACATATTAGATGCTCCAACTACTCGCTGAAGTATATGATCCATTTTTGGCAGTGGGTAGTTATCTTTCAATGAAACTTTATTGAGATTCCTAAAATCAATGCACAAGCGAATCTCACTTGTCTTCTGCCGCATGGGCACCAAATTGGAGATCCAATTCGAAAATCTGATGGGAACGATGATTCCTGATTTGTACAACCTGTTTATCTCCTTTTCAATTGATGGTAGCAGTTTTGGATTTAGTCTTCTCAACTTCTGTCTAAAGGGTTAATGGGTATAGTGTGCTGAATTATATTAGTATCGTATGTCTTCAAGTCAGAATAATCCCAAGCAAACACGTCAGCAAATGAAGACATAAAACTGATATCTTTGGCTTTCATCTTTTGTGGTAATGCTTTAGACAGTTTTACCATTTTAGGATTAGCAGTTGTTCCGATATTGACCTCTTCAACACCCTTCTCTGTTGGTTGCAATGTTGGTTTTCGGGCTACGTCATCTTGAACAAAAATTTCTTCTAAAGGTATCAAGCCTTTAGGGATGATGTTGTCCTTCAGCTGCAATACGTCCATTTGATTGATCTGCACCTCATCTTTGCCATGTAGGTTTTAACGCTGTACAAAAATTACCTGCATACGAATTCTAAAACATAGAAAATAAACAATGCGATAGCATAACACATAAAACGCATATACACAGAGCCTTTCCCCTGGATCCCAAAACCGGGACTACTAGCTTGGTTTTTCATTATATTCATTTCAATGTTACAATACATATTTATACATGCCGAAGCATCCAATACCATGGACCGAAAAACCATCGCGTCCAAAACCAAGGACCGAAAACCATAGGTAGTTTCGCCCAACCTAATATAGGGTCCAAAATTTTTTTTCCCGGGGTGCTGCCCCGGACCCCATAGAGGGGGGCTACCCGCCCCCCTCAAACCCCCGGACAGGGGGGGGCTGCCACCCCCCCTGTGACTCCCCCGTTGCACAATCGGCGCAACGAAGGGCAGGCTCCGCCCCCCCTCTAACCCCCCGTACAGGGGGGGCTGCCACCCCCCCGTGACCCCCACGCTGCGCAATCGGCGCAAAAAAGGGGGGGCTCCGCCCCCCCCTAACCCCCCGGTTCACTACGTAGGTTAGTCGTGGAAAGAATATAACACAACCCAACAATCTCCCACTTGTTGTTTTCTTTCCACAGGGGGCCACAGGAGAGCTTAGTCATTTTTCTACACCAAGAGACTTCTCAGAGCTCACAAATTTTGTCAATGCATCTGCAGTATTCTTCAAAGTGTTCACCTTTACCAGCAACACCTTTTTGTCTTCTATCATATCCCTCACAAAGTGATACTGAACATCAATGTGCTTTGTCTTTGAATGATAAGCATGGTTATTTGAAACAAAAATTGCACTTTGACTGTCACAGTCTATTCTTATAGCTCCCTGTACTAACCCCATACTTGAACACAATCTCTGCAACCAAACTGCTTCCTTGTTTGCATGAGTGGCTGCCATGTATTCTGCCTCTGTAGTTGATAGTGCCACTACAGATTGTTTCTTACTCATCCAACTGACTGAACCTCCAAATAGGTTAAACGCATACCCACTTGTAGATCTTCTCTGATGCAGATCTCCAACCCAGTCTACATCAACAAAGCCACAAATATCCAACACTTTGTCCAATCCTGGTCTTCCTCGGTAGCACAAACCATAATCACTAGTGCCACGCAAATACCAGAAAACCTGCTTCACTGTTGTCCAGTGCTCTTTCCCTAGTTTTGACATAAACCTGCTCAATACTCCCACTACATGTGCAATGTCTAGTCTAGTACAAACCATTGCATACATCAGGCTACCGATTGCACTTGCATATGGAACATGGGACATGTCCTCTTCCTCTTCTTGTGTCTTGGGACACTGTTCAGCAGATAACCTCACACCTACAGGAATAGGAACCTTCACCGATTTACTATCCTGCATATTAACCCTCTGCAGTATTGTCTCGACATACTTCCTCTAGTTTAACCATAGCTTCCTCTTTTCCCGATCTCTTTTAATTTCCATGCGCAAAATATAGTTTGCAGCACCAAGATCTTTCATGTCGAATTTGGAGGACAATTGGGTCTTCAAGTCCTGGATAATTTCTTTGTCATTTCCAACCAGCAACATATCATCCACATACAAGACTAGATAAATAACACGGTCACCAATTAATTTAAAATACACACAGTGATCTGCTTTGCTTCTGGTGAAGCCAAGTCCCCATATAAATGTATCAAATTTCTGATACCACATCCTTGGTGACTGTTTTAACCCATACATAGACTTCTTTAATTTGCATACCAGTTCTTTCTTACCCTTCACCGCAAAGCCTTCAGGTTGCTTCATGTAGATTTCCTCTTCCAAATCCTCGGGAAGAAACGTTGTCTTCACATCCATCTGTTCTACCTCAAAATCAAAAGCAGTAGCAACAGATAAAAGTAATCTAATAGAAGTTACCTTGGCAACAGGAGAAAAAATATCACCAAAATCAATTCTCGACACTTGGGAATATCCTTTTGCTATCAACTGAGCTTTGTATTTCTCCACCTTCCTTTCTGCATTTGTATTCTTTTTGAACACCCATTTTCTGCCAATGGGTTTCCTTCCAGTCGGCAACTCCACCAGATCCCAAGCCTCATTTTTGTGCAAAGATGCCATTTCATCAACCATGGTCTCTTTCCAGAGTTTTCCATCCTTTGAACCTACTGCTTCCCTCACAGTTCTGGGATCATCATCAGTGATAGAGAAAGCAAAATTTGAACAGAAAGCAGAAGGACTATACCTTTCTGGCTGCCTTCTTTCTCGAATTGATCTTCTCACAACCGAAGTTTGTGGTTGTTCATATTCTGATTCCTCCTCTGCTGCAGAGTCTGATTATTTCTCCTTTAGCTCAAACTCTATCTTCTCAGGTTCCTTTGGTTGGACTTCATGTTTAATAACATCTTTCACCTCTCTAAACACCACATCTCGACTGTACACAACCTTCCTTGTTATTGGGTTCGAAAGCTTATAACCCTTTAAACCATCCTTATACCCAATAAAGATGCACTTTTCAGATTTACTATCCAACTTGGTTCATTTCTCCTTTGGAACATGTACATATGTATCATGTCCAAATACCCTCAGATGTGAAAGAGAGGGTTTCTTACCAGTCCATACTTCTTGTTGAGTCTTATCCTCCAACGCTGATGAAGGTGACCTGTTGACCAAGTAACATGCGGTATCCACCTCCACTACCCAGAATTCCTATCCTAACCCGGAACCACTGAGCATGCTTCTTGCCCTTTCAATCAACGTCTTGTTCATTCTTTCTACAACTCCATTTTGCTGAGGTGTATATGGAGTAGTCTTCTGCCGTGCTATACCAGACTTCTTACAGAATTATTCAAATTCCTTGCTGCAAAACTCTCCACCATTATCTGTCCTCAACACCTTTATCTTCTTCTCTGCCTGATTTTCCACCGGAGCCTTAAATTCTTTAAACCTGTCAAAGACTTCAGATTTCTTCTTAAGGAAATATATCCATGTATTCCTTGAGAAGTCATCTATAAATGATACATAGTACACAGAATTACCCAGTGATGGAACTTTCATAGGTCCAAACACATCACTATGCACAAGCTCTAATATTTGTTTCGCCCTCTTAGAACCAGAGGGGAAACTCACCCGATTCTTCTTCCCATATGCACAATTTTCACAGAAATCAAAATCTAGAGAGCTATTACTCATACCTTCTACCATACCTTTACCATGAAGTATTCAAAGGCCCTTCTCCCCAATATGTCCAAGCCTTTGATGCCACAACATGGTCTTCTCTTCAGAGACCACTAGATTTACAGCTCCACTTTCAGGAACCACAGAACTGTTGCACCCATCAACAACAGTGCTACCTTGCAGCTTGTACAGAGTTCCAGTCCGAGCTCCCCGCAACAATACCAGTGCTCCCCGGACCATCTTGCAGGTATCCTTCTCGAACACTGTTTTTACACCTACATCATCCAACTTGCTTACAGAAATCAGATTTCTGGCCAATGCAGGAATATGCAAAACACCCGGAAGTGTTCTAACCCTTCCACCTTGCAACTTCAACTTTAATTTTCCACGACTAATGATTCTAGCCTTCCTATCATCTCCTAAGAAGACATCACCACCATCGTATTTCTCATACTCGCAGAACCACTTTCTATGGGGAGTGAAGTGAAAGGATGCACCTGGGTTAATCAACCATGCCTCATGATCTACATGTGTACTTGAAGAAGCCAAGTACACATCCCCACCTTCATCTGAGGTGGTTTTCGCCTCTGCAGAAGGAGCATCATCAGATCCCTTTCCTTTATCAGGAGCTTTAGATTTACAGTCCCTTTTGAAGTGCCCTTCCTTTCCGCATTTCCAGCACACCACCTTTACAGTTTTTCCTGGAGATTTAGATCTCCCTCTAGATTTAGATCTCCCACTCGATGACTTATTTTTGTTTCTATTCTGGGGCCGTCCTCGTACAGACAAGGCATCACCATTCTAGCTCTCCATATTTTTCCGTCTGATCTCCTCCGTCAGTAAGGCTGAGACTATTTCATCAAACTGCAAAGCAGTTGCATTGCTACCTATTGCAATAACCAGACTATCCCACGAATCTGGTAGAGAACACAACAAACTGATGCACTTATCTTCATCTGAAATTTTAATATCAACGGACGCTAACTGACTTACCACAATATTAAATGCGTTCAGATGCTCTGTCATTGAGTCTCCATCTTTCATCCTCAGGTTATACAACTTTTTCCGCAGGAACAATTTATTCACCAGAGACTTAGATTGGTACAAAGTCCCTAACTTGTCCCACAAAGCCTTCGTTGTAGCTTCCCCTCATACATTCAACAATACTGAATCTGGGACACACAATCGTATTGTGCTCTTTGCCTTCCGATCCAACTTCTTCCATTCTTCATCGGTCACTCCCGTTGGTTTAGTACCTAGATCTACTACGATCCACTGATCTTTATCCACCAACAGATCCTCCATCTTGAGTTTCCACAACTCAAAACTCTGACCATTGAACTTCTCGATCTCTATCTTTCCGCTGCTCGCCATCTTCTTTCACCACCAAAATCGATCTCACAGATCTCCCACTGAACAGGGTCTACCATAGGCCCGAGCGAAACCCCTCAGCAACAAAGGCGTCCCCTTGAAGCCAAAACAACTCTGATACCAAATGTAGGTTTTAACCCTGTACAGAAATTACCTGCATACGAATTCTAAAACGCAAAAAATAAACAATGCGAGAGCATAACACATAAAACACATATACATAGAGATTTTCCCCTGGATCCCAAAACCGGGACTACCAGCCTGATTTTTCATTATATTCCTTTCAATGTTACAATACATATTTATAAATGCCGAAGCATCCAATATTATGGACCGAAAAACCAACGTGTCCAAAACCAAGGACCGAAAACCATAGGTAGGTTCGCCCAACCTAATATAGGGTCCAATTTTTTTTTTCCCGGGGCGCTGCCCCGGATGCCGTAGAGGGGGGCTACCCACCCCCCTCAAATCCCCCGGATAGGGGGGGCTGCTGCCCCCCCTATGACCCCCTCGCTGCACAATCGGCGCAACGAAAGGCGGGCTCCGCCCCCCCTCTAACCCCTCGGTTCACTACGTGGGTTAGTCATGGAAAGAATATAACACAACCCAACATGTCATCATCATTTTCTTCATCAATTGAGGTCTCTTTGAACTTACCTTTGTTTTGCAGAAAATCATCAATCTCCTCATCATCTTGGAAGACTTGCCAATACCTATGATTGTCAGGGACAGTCGGACGATGCTTGACATGGATTTCGAATTTATTACTGGAGTTCATTGGAATCTTCAAACTACTCGCTACCTTAGCAAGAGCATCAACAATGCTGTTTTGAACACGAGGCACACATGTCAAGGTATATTCTGAAAATAATTTCAGGATATCTAGGACTGCATTCTAGTAAGCCCGCACCCGAGGATGCTTTGCTTGATATGTGCCTCTGACCTGCTTAATCATCAACTCGGAGTCGCCATAGACTGAAATCCTCTTAGCATTCAGCTTTCTTAGAATCTTTAGGCCAACAATCAAAGCTTCATACTGATCCTCATTGTTTGAACAATCAAAAGCTAATTTGTAAGAGCATACCCGCACATTACCAGACACCTTGTTCGGGGCGGAGAAAGGACTTCGTACCAAAATACCAATTCCAGCACCATCATTTCCCACTGCACCGTCGAAATCCATGGTCCACAAACCTTCTTCCTCTTCTTCCAAGTGCCAAAAT
Source organism: Pinus tabuliformis (assembly GCA_031772625.1). Lineage (NCBI taxonomy): Eukaryota > Viridiplantae > Streptophyta > Pinopsida > Pinales > Pinaceae > Pinus > Pinus tabuliformis. Next base: position 73,301,059 of record CM062820.1, on the reverse strand, counting down.
TTTGTTGGCTCTATTTTTTCGGCTTGCTGTCCATTATCTTCAGCTGATTTCTCGATGGTGTTTTGCTGTTCTCGTCCTTCTTTCTTCAAAACTTCTCTGAAATTTTCTACTATTTCTGGAATGCTTTCTGCTTCAACTAACTGACTATCTACATCGCTAAAACTATATGAATACAAAACAAAAGACTCTAGATCTGTATGTACATAATTAATTGGATGATTAATGGGTTTCTCCTTGCTTGTAATAATGTATTTTATTTTTTGTTCCCGATACAGTTTTCTCATCTGACAAAACATCGGAATTGTTGCATAGGAGAAATCAAGTTGTAGTTTCCCTTTCAATTTCGCTGCCCAAGACCTGGAAAGAAGCATGCCGAACCTGGGAGGAATATCAGCTACTACAATATCCATCAAAACATTCTTCACTGGGATTTGATCTAGACTTACAACCAAGTCTTTGATGAGCCTGATACATCTTACTCTGCTGGAATCAAATGAATAGAGATCATAGTATTTCCAAGTGACATCCAGACTCAGCTTATCCATGATAGCCTTGGGCATGATATTGTGAGAAGCTTTGGAATCGAACATGGCATTGTGTAACACAAAATCATGCAATCTTAAACTGATATAAAAAGGTGGCACATCATTGTCTGGAGACTCACCATTCAATGCTGGTCCAAAGATCATTTCGGGTTGATCATCTTCGACATTCACCATATCAGACATTGGATCACAGTTCAAAATTTTAGAAACTTGCCCTCTATAACTGTTGTTCTTCATTATTTCAGTCAAGGGAATGGATACCTTCAATTTAGAAATTTCATTTTCTAAACTAAAAGCGGAAGTCTTTTCTACCTCTTTGACCGGGGCTTCTTTCTTTTCCTTTTCTCTCGATACAATTTGCTGATTTGATTTTTCTGCTGATGGTGAATTGCTGCTGTCAGGTCCAAGTGCCTCTTTGCCTTTCTTTTGTGCAACTGACGAATCGTTCTTTGATGCCGAAACTTCCTTCCTCTTCTGAATTGGGTTAACTGGCACATCTCTGTTTCTAAGTGAATATTGCCGCTACTGAGCGGACAGAGCATTCATATAGCCTCTTTGATATTCCTCTGATTCTTCTTCCAAAACTGTGTCACTTGCTAGAATGAAATCTGCATCTTTGTGTGCAGCTAAACTTTCCGCATACTCCTCCTCTTCAGTAAAGTAAGTAGGAAAATCTTCAAGAGTAAAGAAGTAGTTCTCTTCCCCTATTACCTTCCCTTCCTCATCAGAGTCCGGTCCAGCCACAAAATTTTTCTGGAGAGGTGTCTGTACTGGCTGTTGTGTTGTTTGATCTTGGGCTCGTTGATCTCTCTGCCTTATCCTATACTGTGGCTGCTGCTGGCCACAGAAGTTAGGATTCCTAACTTGTGGCTCAGGTTTGTTGAGTTTCACCCTTTCAAGCATCTGCTCTACCTTCTTGAGTAATTGATCCATCGAGGAAGACTCTTCCTTGACTGTGACCTTCTTTTCTGCTTTCACTCTAGCTCCCTTGGACAGAAGATTTGCTTCAACGTTGACCGCGATTTTCTGCATGTCTTCCATTGTGACTGGTTCTCTCTCTCTCAGTTGATAAGCCATGTCAGCATCAAAACCATCTGGAAATTTCATCATGGCTAGTCCCATAGGTGTCCTTAGATGATCAGGAATTTCATTATAAACGGAATTGAATCTAATGCAGTAGTCTTGGACCGACTCACTAGCGTTTCGTTTGATCTGCTCATACTCACCGAGAATTTGAAGAGGATTCTTTTTCACTTCCCAACGGTGTAAAAATTGTCTTTGCAATTCGACCAAGGTGGCGATACGTGCAACCGGAAAACCTCTAAACCATTTCCTAACTTCACCTGCAAATGTCTGAACAAAGAGTCTCATTGCTACATTTTCTGCATCGATCTCATGAAGGTCATAGAAATCTGCCATTCTGTCCACATGTTGCTGAGCTGTAACGCTGTGAGGGGCACCATCAAAAAAAGGGATTCTGCTTTGATAATCTACGGGCATATCATCTAGAACTTGAGGTAGCACAAGAGGTGCAAAACGGGTAGCCATCACGCTTGGTGGATTTGGTCTAGGAGGTGTTGGATGAGTGTGTGCAGTTTGTAGGGAATTAACAATTTGAGTTTGAAGTTGTGTCGCAATATAGTTATCAATTGACCGGTTAGCCCTTTCAGTTTCTAGGTCTACAAGGAACTGTGGATTGGGGACAGTATAGTCAACATCCCTTTCGGATTTGGTCTCGAACAATGATATTTCAAACCGTTCATCAAACTCAAGCTCTTCAAGATACTCAAAAGTGTCAGGACATGAATGAGATTTGAACACGGGAGTTATAGAGTTCTCTTGACGAAGGAGTCTTGGAATCAAGTTGGGGTTTTTGTAGATATGAGGAGGATCCGGATCGGGATTGGCTCTGGTATATCGTCTCGAAGCCAGCGTGCTATTTTCAAAAAAATTAGAAGGACATGAACAACTTACTAAGCCTATCAAATCCTAAACTTATCATCCGGAAGCTTAGAATTATCAGAAGTATGGGGTGTTCGTAGGTTAAGCCTTCCGTTTATGCAACGGAGAAGACTTACAAACAAAGAATTTCTTCTTCCCCAGTGGAGTCGCCACTATGTTAGCACCTAAATTTTCCTGAGGCTGAAGGAAGGCAAAATTCAGGGTAACGACAAACCACGCTCAGTCTAGTAGCTAGCCCTACCAGAACAGGAGAGGGCTCTCTCCGGGTCACACTCAAGAAAATAAACAATAGGGTCTGAGATGACTCAAAAATGGATACTGATTTTAGGCTAGGTAAATAAATATGATGGAGATGTTTGAAGAATAATTGAGTTTTCTGGGATGTGTGGGGGCCAAGGAACAGCATGAGCAGAGAATTTAACTCAAAGACGCGGATTATTTAATGAGGAAAGACATGTAGAAAGTCTAGCAATTAGATTCAAAATAATATGGAGTGGAGAGATTGTTTAAGAGTGTGAAAAGGGCATAAATACATGAATCCTTTTCAACAGAAGAAAACATAGAACGTGAAAACTATCCCAAGGCAGAGCAGTACACTGAATTCTACCTTTTTACTTAGAAAGCTTTCACTGGAAATGAATATGAAAGAAAATATGAAACATAACGAAATACATATGAAACATTTAGAAGATACATTTGCTAAACTCACGCCACAGGAATCTCATGAACCAGAGCTGAAATCTTTCATTAATTCTCTGCCAAAATGTACAGTGAGTGACTGGGGTCTCTCCCACAGCTTCCCAGAAATTCCAACCCTTTGCAAATAGTGTTGCATACAATAAATAGACTATGCCATTGGGAAACAGAACAACCCATAGTTGGGGAGTTTTTCAAATGATTACAAACTGGAAATGGAAAGCCAACCATTAGTTACAGGTGCAGTGTTACAGAAATGACAAATGGCTTGGGTGACTGCTCGCCTTCCTTTGCCACTTGGATACTAGCCCAACTTTAGTGAAGATGCTTTTTAAACATTGCCTTAGTTGCCGAGAAAAATATAGTGTAAATGAGTGGGCCCACTTGGAGAAAGTCGCGAATCGAAATGTCGCGGAGCGGAAGTGATTTTGGCCTTTGGGTCCCTGTGCGCCGCGCCAAAAGCTATATGCGCCGCGCCACTTTGGAGGTGATTTTGAGGTACCTTCTGGAGTCCAAATTGTGCCTAAGTTTGCTTCTTGGAAAGCAATACCTGTCTACTTTCCAACCCAAGTGGAATTTATGAATTTGGTGCTCATTTTCCCCTCCAAAACTTCATTCTCCCAAGACTGCTTCCTGTGTGTCGAAATAGGGGCAGAGAGGTCATTTTTTTGAGTGTTTTTGACCTCCTGGGGACTCAAAACTTGCCCAAACTTCTTGTCCATGCACCAGCAGTCATGATTTTTCATGCTGAATCCAAAAATGCAAACCATTTTTGATTTAGAGCTCCCAATCCTAAGCGTTGCACCAGTGGCGTGGCGCACAGGGAGAAAAACCCTGTTTTTTGCACAAAAATTTCCAAAAACACCAAAAATGCCCCAAATTTCTTGAAATTTTGGCTGGAGCTTCCTTATCAAGTGTTATGCTGGGCCAAAGAGGCTTTGGCAAATATCTGAAGTTGATCGAGCTCCCTTTGCCTCTTTTGATTCATGATTGCCTTCCTCAATTTTGCCTTCAAATTCCTGATTCGGGCCTTGCACGCTTTGTTTTGCGCCATGTAGTGGAAATCCATGTGTCTCAGAAATGCATGGTCCTTGTCGGCCTTGTCCAGCAGCCTCTCCAAGTGCATGTTAACTCTCTCGATATTGGCCTCCCGATCCTCATTAATCTCTTGCTCCAATGACATGAGCTCAACTCTTCTCCTTTGTGCAGCTTGGTGATGCTCATGAATGTTTTGTAGCTCCATGATCGCTTGCTGATCCTCCAGCTGTTTGTTCCTCTGCGCCAGATATTTCATGTTCCATTTGGCTCTTTTCAAATCAAGGGACAAGGCTTGAATCTCTGCTTGCTGCTCCTGGATGATCTCTTTAAGCTGTGCACTTGTCGGTTCTATATTTGTATCGTCATCATGAAGGAGAAAAAATTCACTCCCTCGTTCACCTGATGGCTCACCTGAAGGCCCCTCATCCTGCATTGGATCCTTGCCTTTGTCCTATTCCTGTGATGTTGATGGAGGAAGCGAGGCCCCTTCCACCCTAGGTGGAGATAACACTCGCTTTGCCACTGCAAACAAATGTCTGGTGCCTTTCTGATATGTGATAAAAACCGGCACACTAGCAGTCTAATGGTTCTCATACCGAAGAGAAGGTTCACCCTCATGCTTAATCTCTGATAATACATGGGAAGTGTTGAAGAGGTCACGGGAGATGAAATCATCCCAAGTAATGCCTTGAAATCCCAGCTGATGAACCACCAAAATATGAATTAAAGCAAAGTGATAAACAATGTTAAGTTGCTGCTGAGGGGTCTTATGATGCATGAAGGTGTTCATCCTCTCTATCTCCTGCAAATTTAATATGGGATGTTCATCATATGTACATGAGCAACTTGATGTGATAGGCATATAGACGAGAGAACCTCCCCTCACAGCTGAAGTACTTCATGATCAACTTCATGAGTGGAGCATATTCATCTTTCAAATATCAGAATGGAAAGACTCTTGTGAGCTACCTCAAGAAAGTGGCCTTAATGTAAGGCTCATAATGCTACCGATCAACCTTCTGTTTCTTGTGCCATGGTTCTCCAACATTCGGTATGTCGGTTGCTAATGAGACAGTCTCAGGTGTCAGTGTGAAGGTGACACCGGCCAAGATAGAGTGATCTACATGTAGGTGAAGCACAAAAATATGGGCCAACTCATGATGAACTCAAACATTAGTCACTCTTTGACAAAACTTAAAACATGATAGATGCTGGAAACATGACATAGCAAGAGGGCATGCCTACAATTCTGTGAGGGTGGTTGGCTCATCCCTAACATGTTTTCCACTTTTATGATGTCTCTGGGGAGCCTGTTCTTCTGAGGATGAATCACTTTGAGTTTCCACCTCGTACTCCGATGAATGCTCAGATGCCATGACTGTTGTATATGGACTGTGCTTGGATAGCCCTTAAATGATGGTAGTGAAACTATGTGTTGTTATGAACTCTTCCACCGAGGGGAACAATGCAAAAAGGGAATGTTAGGAAGGGGATTAATATGATGGCATTAGGGATTATGGGGAGAAGTTTTGTTTTAGGGACATGTAGGAGGGTTTGGGGATTTTATAAGGAAGGGTTTTGGGGTTTTATATTGACAAATGAGTGGAGGGGATAGGGAATAGAGGTTTAGTACTATTTTAGGGTAGGGAAAGATGGGAAAAATGGAATAGGGGGAAAGGGAGAAATGGAAAGAAGGGGAAAAATGAAAGGGAGGAGGAACCTTGGCCTCAACACAACAAATTTGCAACCCTAAGAGCAATGGCTTTGATGATTTCAAGAGGTAGGGTTTAGGCATTTTTATTGCAACTATACATGGCCATAAACCATCATCATATCCACAAAATTTGATGAGCAAGCAAGATGTAGACCCTACCTGTCAATTTGAATGGTTTCAAAGTGATTTGTTGCAAGTTTGGCACAATTTCGGGCCTTTGTGGGTGTGCGCCGCGCAGCAAACCCAGTGTGCCGCACTCTGTGTGTGCACCGTGCCCGTGTAGTTTCACCATTATGGGGTTGTGCCCTGTGCGCTGTGCTCTCTATGTGCACCGTGCCCCTCTGTGTGTGCGCCACGCTCTGGAAAACACCTCCAACCTCTCCTAAAATGCGTGCTAACTCTTCATAATGACTTTGCAATGCTTTCTCTATAACCTTTGTATTTATAATGACTTTGTTTCTTGTGGGAATCTTATATAAAGACTTTGGAGTCATGGCTTTAGTTTTTGTTTCTTCAAAACCCCCTTTGATAATGTTTTATTTTGGCACTTTTTCCTGATTTAATTCAACTCTGTATTTCATTTTTCCCTTTGAATTTTTAGCTAAAATGATGCAATTTTTGGCACTTTTTGCAGGGGTTGTTGACATGGCATTTGGCCAAGAAAACCATGACTATGCCTGAAGAGATCAACCGGAAACTTTTTTGAAAATTATCACAAATGACACACTATTTGACTTTTCTTCAAAACAGAGTTTTGAAGAACAATCGTAATATGTCAACATGACGATGAAATTCTTTAAATCATAACTTTGTAAGGGCCTCCCTCTGGCTTGCATGGATTTATTGGACATGTTTGAAGACCAATTTATCTGATCCCTAGACCTAATGAGTGAAAATGACTCTCGTCCATTAAAAGATCAAACATTGACTATCATGGACTTTAGTGAACATTGATGAAAAGACCTAAGCCAACAGGTGCCAGACATGAGGGGAAATGACTGACATGACCTTTCTGACAGATTATGGCATGCCCCTAGCTGAATGCAGCTGAGTGAATGGAGCGAGACACCTAAAAATGAAATGCAGAAAGAGTTTTGATCTCTGACGGGGGACTGACAAGACCAAATCTAACATGTGGTGCTCAACTTGATAGAAGCATAATACATGGATGCAATTCAAGTAGCATGTGAGGCGATTTAGATGAGAAAGATACTTTTGGGATTGTTTGGTGAGATGATGGATAAAAATATGATTTATTCTGATATTCAGAGTTGCATTAAGCTCTTTGTGAATCTTGTATTTCATGATCGATCCAAGCATATAGATATTTAATATCACCATTTATGAGACTGTGTGCAGAGGCAGATAATGTTGCTACAATACATTCTCACAGAGGAACAAGATGTTGACATTTTGACAAAGGCCTTGTTAAGAGGGAAGTTCAAGTTCCACAGGTGTAGGATAGGGGTGATTTATAATCCCTTTCTTTCTGAGAGAGAGTGTTGAAATATATTGCAAGAAATTTTCAATTTTATTTTGCCTTGATTAAGTTGAGAAAATTCAAATTTCCACATTAGCAGACAACCTAGATGTATTTAACTTGTGTGACATGGCTTGTGTCACCCAACTTACGCAGTAAATCCAAGTTGGAGGAGTTAGAGTTCAGTTAAGCATGCGTGATTGCTTATTTGTAGCGATCGAGGTAAGTTATTTCAAGTTGCTTTCAGTTAGCTTAGTTCTAACTGTTGAAGGGACTAGTGGAAGGTCAGTTGTGTAGTGGGACTTCAATCTAACTTAGTGATCATCCAGTCAACTGATCAATCAACCCAAAATAGCTAGTGCATGCACAAATTCAAGTTCCCCATCTATGGTGGACATTCCAAGCTAGTGTAACATTAGTTATAGACTAGCCTTGAGTGTACAAGTGTTGTATGTAGTCAGATGATCAACCTTGGGAATTTCACAATCATTTTGGAGGAACAAGTTATTGATCAAACATGAACTATCACCTCGAAACGATAACTCTAACCAAAAAACCCCCAAAAAATATGAAACATCAACCTGAAAACAAAAAGTGTTGATGCTGGAATAACTTTTTTTTTTTTAAGGTAAATTTTCAACATCTTTTAAAAATGGAAGTAAAAGACAATTTTTTTGGTGCAAAGAACACCCTGAAAATGAAAAGTGTTAATGCTGGAATAACGTCTCTTTTTTCGGGGTAAATTGTCAACATCTTTTAATAATGACATTAAAGATAAAATATCATGACTCTGAAAAACCATAAAATTCTAACAATAGACATGACATTAAAGATAAAATATCACCTCTATGAAAATTCTTAAAATTCTAACAATTTTCAGCCATGGTGTTAATATTATTTTAAAAAATTACTACCATTTAATTTATATTAATTTATTTTTATTTTAAATTTATCATATTAATAACAATTTATTGAATATAATGTGATTTTTATATAATGTATTGAAATCACTTGATAGTAAACACTTCAGTTATGATGAATGAACAACTTTACAAAACAAATGAATTTATATGTGATTTTGGAGTTTTTGATACTCTGCATTAAAACATTTGTTTTTTTGGAAATTTGTGTCAACCTTTTATTTTTATATAATTTTAAGATTTTGAAATTTGCAAATTATTTTTTAAAAACTATATTTCATTATTGAGAAATATATATATTTTAATTTTATTATAATAATAATAATAATAATAATAATAATAATAATATATTTCTTTTGAATTTTATATATTGAAACTAATAAACATATTAAAGGTTATGCAAAAAAAAAATTGTCGTTTCCAGAATCCTATCAACCACTAAGGAAGCACACCATCAACAAAAAAAATGTTCTCCTAGAATTATTACTTTTACATATTTTTTATTTTGACATTATATCTCCAATCAAATATATTAAGAATATGAAAACATTGAAAAAAATAAAAACAAATAAAAACATGACAAAAAAATACAATATTAAAAAAAAAGAAATATGTTAAATTCCTTTTTAACTTAACATTAAACAAACAAACAAACAAAAACATTAAAAAAAAAACCAATAAAAGTAATTAAAAAAACTTTAAAAGAAATAATTAAAATAAACATTAAAAAAAATAAACTTCTAAAATAAAAACATTAAAAGAAATGATTTGAAAAAAAAATGATAAAATAAAAATGAAGAAATAAAAAAATAATAATAATTAAAAGTATTGAAAATAATAATTAAAAACAGTGATAAAAAAACATTTAACATTTTTTTTAAATAACAGAAACAAATTTAAAAAACTAAATTAGAAGGAAAAAAATAATATATAAATAAATCTATTAAATAATAATAATAATAATTTAAAACTAAACAATAAAAAATAAATAAAAATAATAATTAAATACAGATTCAATTAAAAAAACTCATAATTTATTTAAAAAAATAAATTTCAAATTAAAATTAAAAACATTAAAAAATAGAATTTAAAAAAAACAAAATAAAAAATATTGGGCCCAGCCCGTATTGCTCTCAACCCATCGAGGGGCGAGGCCCTGTGACAACCTGGGCGGGAGGTCAATTATGGAGATCAACCTCCCCACCTAGGTGCCAGAGCCTGCGACCATCAGAGCGGGGAGGCGATTCCCAGAAACGACTTGCCTGCCCAAGTGGCTGCGGGGCAGCAAAATTTCATTTATTTATTTATTTTTACGTTATTTATTTAATTTTAATTTTAATTTTATTTTTAATTATTTGTTAGCTTTATTTTGTTTTAATTATTTTTAACTTTTATATTTTAATTACTTTAATTTTCTCTTTAAAAAATTTAATTTAATTTTCTAAAATTTTTATTATTTTAAATTTCTATATTTTAATTGTTATTATTATTTTTTATATTATGTTGGTTTTTTTTTTTAAAATTGATTTTGATGTTTTTTCTTTTGTTAATTTTTTTCCTCTACATGATGTGTTTTTTTTTTAAAAACAAATTCTTTTTTTTTTTTTTTTTATATTGTCTATTTTTTTTTATTTTTTATTTTATTTTTTGTTTAAACTTTTTATTTTTACAAGTTAATTTTGTTTTTCTTCTACATTTTTATGGTTTTTTATTTTTTATTTTTCTAATATTTGATTTTTTGTTATGTTTTTTATTTTTATTTTTTATTTCTATGTTTTATTACCAACATGAAAATCACCAACATTTAAAAAAGAATATCCAGACTTAATACATTGGAAAATTTAAAGTGTGAAAAATAAGCTCTCTAAATAAAAAAGGTTGATGTTGCATCAACACTTTTCAAAATCAAGATAAAAATTACTAACATTTAAAAAAAATGTTCATACTTGATACATAAAAAAATTTAAAGTGTAAAAAATCAAAGACATGCTTGAGCACATCACGCACCTAGTCACTGCCATGGAAGCTCAAGAGGTGAGGAATACTAGAAATGGACACTCCGCTATCAGGAACTTGTTGGGTCGCCATATGAAGGACTAGGACGAGGTCTTGAGAGTCGTGGAAGGAAGAATTATGGACATGGACTTCCATCTAGTTCAGGCTTTCTTAGTTCTAAGGGTTATGTTTGGGGCTTTGGGAATTCAATTCCCTCCTCCCACAATGCCATATACATCCAATTCACTAGAGAACTTGAAAAACTTAGAATCGCTCTTTCAGGGCTCCAAGCTTCCAAGCCTTGGAATCCTAGGAACTCTGAAATCAAAGGATAGGCAACCAAGCAACCCTACGAAGAAAGATCAAACTTTTGGCCCTATGGAGAAAGCTCGAACTTCAACCAACAACACTCTTATTGGAGGCAGTCTCAAAGGTGAAATGTCACAATAGAAGGCCAACACCAGTTCGTATGGTGTGTTCGTTGAGTAGGACCATCCTCCATGGCTACCAGAAGGATACATTAACACTTTCGAGTACCCTACCCAGCATGACTAAGCCCGTTAATGAGTTCCAAGAAAGGCTCCCTCAGTTTCCATTTTTTCACTGCTTTTCTTGTAATCTCTGAATGTCATTGTTTATCTAGTCTCTATTATGCATGATTTTGTTAAAGTACTATGAAATCAAAAACTATCATCAGACTTCTTAGGAGGACCTTCTGGTTTCCCTTTTAAAAGAATATGGTTTTTCCCTAACATCTTCCAATCTAGTACACTTATGGTGCCCAGAAATTACTTATATTAAACACCATCTGCAGATGTTAACCCATGCATATACTTTGTAATTTTTTGAAAATCTAATGAAGTTTTCGCTTTGTTACCCAAAAAAACATACACTACGAGGTCTTCAATACAATGCTAGTGGTGTATATTAAGTATTATGTATAGTCAACATTAAGTTCCAGCATTGGTTGATTGAGCATATATCTTGGCACTAGGATACCTTCATTGATGAGATTTAAGGTTAACACTGAAGTGTGAACTCTCGTTATAGTGGTAGATGTGTGAAGTTTGATAATAATCGCGGTGGATTTATACACTGGAAAACAACAATCTTGATCTTGTCTTAAGGATAAAACACCCACCTAAGCTCTACCAATCGACTCCCATTTATATAGTCTATGAAATGCCAATAATTATGAACGGTAATAAATATCTCAGATATAAGTTATTATCTAGGGGAATTCATTGCATATTCTCACCAACAAAGGCAGTAAACTACATCAAGGAGTTCGATTACAGTCTTTACTTTTATAACTACTCGAGACTAATAGAATCAAAACTCTCCCACTCTAGCTCACTTGATCTTGATATATGAGTTGTACAATTGAAACGCTTTTTGTCAACCAACCAAATGAAATGTGTGAAATGGCTTAGGTAAGGAGATTATTAGTCCTTTCCTACGGCAAAGTAGGGACTATAGCAATTGGTAGATCGTTGAATTCATATTAATTTAAGTGGACTAATCGCTTTACTAAAATTTAACCAAAGTCTTTGGGTGGCTATATCATTTCACGAAAATTTAACCAAAATTTTCCGATGTACCTCTTATTGGAGATGTCACTGGCCTTGAGGCAACATTACAGTGACTAATGTTATTTTATCCCAAGTTTTTCTTAATTCAACGAAAACAAAGTTTTCAATCCATAACATATCCAAGGTTTTTCCCTCCTATTCCGAGCCAAATTTCCTTATCCAAAGTTTTTTGTTGTCCCTTATGTATCCAAAGTTTTTTGTTGCCCTTCTGTATCCGTTATATGATTATTCTCTTTAAAACTTAGGATAACCAACAATGAATTGAGTTTAACAAATTTATGAACTTAATGTGACAATTGAGTTTAACAAATTTATGAACTTAATGTGACATTTGTTTTGTATATACAAAGTTATGCTCCCGCCTATCTTGTAGCCTCAAAACCTGCCTCACCACCCACAACATCAACACCTGCCTCCTCCACATGTCGTCACTTCCCTTCACGTGGTAGCTTTCCTCTACCAAATGCCCAGGGTCATAACCTGGTCTTGAATTGCAGCTTCCAAGTGATGAGCACAACATCCTAACCCGCTTTCTTCCTCTACAACTGGAGAACTACGACCTAAGAGAGCTAAGAACATGAATCCTCCTGGAATTATTTCTTCTACCCTCGCTCCTACAAAATCCACCAAGTGTCGTCTGAATTGGTTGAGATAGGCATTTCCCACCACATCGCTAGATATGTAGATATGTCCGCCATTCCAGGCTGGAGAATTTTTTTCCTCAACGCTAGTAGGAACCTGAAATTTAAAGAGATTAAATCTTGAAAATTGGATTTCACGGTAGGAAATCAAATGGATATACGTAGTATAGTCTACTTCACTTACTTGTGAAAGCCAATGCAGGCCGATGGAGGAATGGCAAAAATGGAGGATTTTCCATCGGAAAAGTCTTAAGTAATGTGATCCCCCCACAACTGCTGCGAGGTAAGACCTAATTGTGGAAGCCTTATTCTCATTGGTCGCTGCTGCTCTTTTTTCATCCCCGAGGTTCATGTCACCTGCTAGGCATGGAGGCAATGTCCGGAACAATGTATTGAAATCATTGGACTGAAAAGCGCAGAAGTAAACGTGGAATTTTGGGACATCCAGGGACTTTGTAGGTGCCTAAGGTGCAATTCAAAATCTTTTATTAGCCAGAGCCATAGAGTAATTGGTCATCCTGTCCCGCAAGAGTGTCGTCCCAGAGGTATGAGAGGTGTGAGATATAGAAAAATTTATTTTCTATTAACCATTTGTGATTTGATGGATGATGCAGAAGTTTTGATGGATGCTACGCTTTGATGCTACCCATGCCCATAGCAGGGAGAACGCTCACGCTGGGAAATGGGGTCATTTATCAGTCTGCTCAAGTTAAGTAGGGTGAGAGAGAACGGTCACACTCAGAAATGGGGTCATTTATTAGTTTGCTCAAGGGGAGAACAGTGACACTGGGAACAGTCACAAGGACTGCCATGTATGGTAGGCGTTATGGTGGTGGGGGCGGTGGTGGCCATACTTGAAGTTGGTTTATTTTTTGAAATGGCTCTGTGTGGACCTAAGATAGAAGTGCTTATAAATGATTCTCCTAAGATAGAAGTGGGGGAGGGCGGTTGTGCACAACACCTATGTGGTGGCACAGGGAGGGGGAAACTCCGTTTTTAGACGAAAGGTAGGCCTTGCAGCCTGAACGCAATTTCACTCGTCTTTCACAAGACTCCATTTCACTTTATTGAAATACAGGTGTGTATGCGCTTCAATTTAAGATGCGTCTCTTCCTCCATTTCACATATGTTTCACAAGAATCGAGTTCATTTATGTGTCTCTTCTAAACTATATATATATATATATATATATATATATATATATATATATAGAATGTTATATTTCTAAATTGTTTATATGCATATACAATATAATGTTATATTTCTTTTCGAACCTTAATTGAAGGTTGGAGGTTCAAGCCTTCTTTTCAGCATTGAGTAAATTTGTTGGTGATAGACTCATAGGTTTGCATTTTCCTTTTCCATTTCACAAGACTTAAAAGGTGAATCTAGTTCACTCTTCCTCCGTTTCACATATGTTTCACAACAATCCAGTTCACATATGTTTCACAAGAATTCTAAATTGTTTATATATATATATATATATATATATATATATATATATATATATATATATATAATAGAATGTTATATTTCTTTTCAAACCTTAACTGAAGGTTGGAGGTGTTGGCAGCAAGACACATCCCACACTTGCAGAGTTATTAGAAAGGTGATGGCAGCAAGATAGTCCGAAGACCTGACACAAAGTCAAACAAATTCTGAATTTCTATTAATCTGTAAGGTGCTTCATGATAATTTGTGTTTGTGCAGGCTCATCTATAATGTGCTTCATGATAATTTGCACAAAATGTGCTTCATGATGATTTGCGTTTGTGCAGGCTAGAGATGAGGGAGAGAATAAGCACAGAATAAGCAGAGGAAAGATAAGTCAATGGGTGGTTTCTTTTTTGCTTTTTTTCTTTTAAGCTGAGGAAAGATAAATCAATGGGTGGTTTCTTTTTTGCTTTTAGGAAAATAGTAAAATAGTAAAATAGTTGGTGATTTCTGAATGGAAAACCATGTTTCAATTTTGTGATAGTAGTCCACTTCTGGATGCTTTTTTGCTTTTAGTAAAATAGTAAAATAGTTGGTCCTTTCTGAAAGAAAACCCATGATTCAATTTTGTGATAGTAATCCACTTCCAGATGCTTCTGCCATTTAGAGTGGTTTTTCTTACGTCAAAATTTCAATTTGTCATCATTGATGTATAACATTTTATATAGTTTCCCATTCCCATTGCTTCATTTGGAGATTCTCTTTTGCTCCCAATGCAGTCCTATTTGCATGAGTGAATGTGTACTTATTTTATATGGCTTTCGTTGCTCCACCGATAGTATTCTTTTACATTATCATTTGTTTCGAAGTTCTTGCATAATTCTTTGTTCTTCTACAATAATGGCCAAGTAAGTCCTACCATGTCCAATTCCTATGTTCACATATAAACTAAATGGTTGAAATGCTTGTCGTATGGTTTTGTTAAACAGATTGTGTATATGCCCAACTATGTTGATATGTTGAGCTGTAGTTAATTATTGTAGAATAGACATCTATGCAAGTACTATTTTAAAAAGCCCTAGTGTCCACTGTTCATCATAGGAATATATTAGAAATATATTAGAAAGTTTTATGAACGGTCAAACATTTTGTACTTTAGAATAAACATCCACGGTTCATTTTGGAATAAAAATAAACATCCACGGCTGTTCATGAGAATATATTAGAAAACTCCACTGTTCATCATGGAATATATTAGAAAATTCTCGGAATTCGCTGAAATTTTGCACCTTAGTTTTTCAATTTGTATTTTGGAATTACAAATTTTAGGCTTTGGCACACTTATTGAAGTTGTATTTTGGTATTACAAATGTTAGGCCTTGGCACACTTACAAAAGGATTTCAGTCCCAGCAGGATTTCAGTCTAGGCAGGGACTACCCCTGCTCGCAGTTCTTGTTTATTTTGTTAATTATCAAATCGTCGTAGAATATACTCTAACAGAAACTGATGGCTATTGAAAATAGAAACATCTATATATATATATACTCACTCTGACTCCACCAAATTTCATTACAATAAGGGATAATGATAGAATTAATTAACTGCCTCTGCGAAGATTATTACCAGCCACACTCTGTGTCATGTATTATGTTTTATACTCCATCCTTCAAAAGGTTTCCACGGCATATCCATCGTTCCTGATGTATATCATTACTCGCACTACAATCCCTTGGAAATGTTTAGCTTTCAATTGTGCATGCAATTCCTTGAGGACCCCCCAGCTCCAATTTAATCGTTCTGGTATACAGCTGACTAATTCTTTTAACAAACACAGCCTTGTGACTTTATTTTTTGATTACCTCAGAGTCAAAATGCATTGCATATAGACATACATGATATAAAAATCCCAATATAAGATAGAAATGTTTAATTGATTATGAAAACTTTGCATGGTTTATCCTTTATTAAGAAAATCTATGCTTCTGTCAAACAAAACGCAGAAAGATCTTAGATTCAAAATTCATAGTCAGAAATTTTGATTTTGCAACTCCCATGTTCTACAAAGGATTACACCACTAGTCTCTGATACCCATAAATATCATCCATCACTCGTACCTATTAATACTATCAAATTGATATTGTCATCAAAATTTATACTAATGCATCGAATAAATTTATACTAATGCATCGAATCGAGCATTCAACCTGCCAGTGAAACCTCACCATATTGAACTACCTGTTGAAGCTGCACATCGAATCGAAAATTTAACCTCACCACATTCAAACCAAAATCTAAACGTGAATTGCCCAGGCAGAGTGTAATCGAAATTTGAACCTTACTACATTCAAACAGAAATCTAAACATGAAATGTCCAGGCATAGTGGAATGTGTGGGCAGAGGAAAGAAAGGGATGAAATGCCTTTGCTATTTGTAAAATTGAGAATTTGTTAAAAGAACAGTGTTAAGAAATTGAAAAATTATCTAGAAATATTTAGTTTTGTCCTCACAAGATGTGATTATCGTGGAAGCCATGTCTCAAACACTTAATAATAAATACTTAATAATGATCACAGAAGTCTAAATTTCTTAATATTTTGTTATATCTCAGAATTTTGTGATTCATAATGTAGATATATGTCTTTGATTAATCATATTATTAAAATGTGGTCCACATTTAGAACCAACTAATGTGATTCATCTTCAGACAAGATAAAAAATCAATCTGTAAGAATAAATAACATAAATACATCAATTTTTTTAGGAAGTACATTTTAAACTTCAGTCACATTGGGTAGTTTAAATTGTTTTATCAAACACATGGTCCAGGTTTCATAGCAGTACGACTTAGAAGCCTGTCAAGCATGCCTGTAATACTCTGGAGTTAATTATATAAACATGGTTTAGTTTCACTTTTCATAATTTGGAGTTAATTAAATAAGCATCGTTTATTTTCACTTTTCCGAGGGTTAGTAGTTAATAGCAACCTTGTAATGCACTGCGTTAACTTTTTATATTTTCAGCGAGATGATTAGGATTCAAATTTTAATTCAGAAATAATATGATTTATTATTTTTCATAAAAAACAGATTGAAACTTTTGGGCGGAAAAATCGAAAATACAAATTGTGTTGCTTGGGTTTTTATATAACAATAGTGCGAAAGCGTCGAAAGAAACTATATGGATGTAGGTTGACATCTGCAGACCATGATATCGAAATGGAACGCGAGGACGTTTCAGTGTAAAGACGACAAGTAAAGCCTTCTACGAGTCCAATGGCATTGGGATGCAAATTGGAGTTATGGTATATAGAAGGAAGTTAATCGGTTTCGAGTGATATATAGAAGGCTTTCAATTTATTTTATTTTTTGGAAAAAGCATGTCAATTAATTTGGAAACATCTGGTTATTTTTCATGAAAATTGAACATGCCATCATGTCAAATTAATGTGCTGTCTGAACTCAACATAATCTCAGAAATGTCGTTTATTGCTTTCTTTTAGAGCTTTGATTTGAAGACTCTTTAGCCGATCGAAAATCAATTTGTTACAAAGAAAATATAAGCTGAAAGAATACGGAGAATACAATGTTCAGAGAGACTAATTGGACTTTCTGCAGTTTTTGCGGATTTGCCCGCTAGTGCCAGTGAGAGGGCTAATATTTCCCATCTTCACCATGGCAGTTGCAAAGTCTGTAAAAATGCTGTTCTGATTGGTGCTGTACGCAGTCACCTGAGAATCTGTAGAACCTCCATTAAACAGCTGCTGGGCAGAGTGGAGAAGTCCTTTCTGTATTTTCAGATTAGCGTAATACTTGTTGTCGAATGTGGTAGGAGTGGCCACATCTAAGGGCGATAGGGTATTGTCCCCACCAGCGCTGGGGCAGTTTGCCTTCACACACGTAGCAAAAGCAGCGTTAATATTGGATTCGTTGTAGATTCGAGTTCTGAAAAATGCGCACCGTGATTGACCAATTGTATGAGCACCTGTAATAATCATAACAAGAGTTCGTGATAAGAGTTCAGTTTAATTACATGAAAGTTATATGGTTTATTAACATGATGGCTACATAAGTAATCTTCTACCGGAAAGTGCAACAAGGTCTTTGGTAGAAAGACCGTGAGCTTGAAAAGATGTGATGAGTGTGCTGAGACTCGATGCGGGAGATGGAATGTTGTTGTTTGCAGCGCTTAAACTAGCAGTCGGGGAATCTCGCCTTCCCAGCATTACCGTCCATGTTGGGCCTTGAAGCTAACAAATTGCAATCACAAGTAATTAGAAAGCATTATTTGATTCCATCAGGTCGTCTGAAATGAAATGAGTCGATATTGTATCTATCATTAACACTTAATTGAACGGGAGATGAATAGATGATTACTTCAACAATAGAGTCACGAGCAGCAAGGGTTGTTGGGAATTTTTCAAAAACAAATTAACTAAACATAGAGCAATGCTCAGTTTTCTCCAAAAGATCTTAGCACAGGGAAGCTATAACTGATTTCTGAGAACAAAGTATTACATACACCCTACCAGTGATTTTGAGAACAGAGTATTACATACACCCACAAAAACTTTGTATTCATTAAAATAAAACTGTTGTTACAAAAAAATTACTCTATCTCCATTTGAAAAGATTTATACTGCTGTGTGTAAATTTTCATTTACATTTACTGTTGTAGATAAAATAAATTCTTACATGCTGCAGTTTTACATTCACATTCAATAAAAAAACATTACATTCAGGCTCAAAGATTTATACTGCTGTGTGTAAATTTTCATTTACATTTACTGCTGTAAATAAAATAAATTCTTACATATGCTGCTTCAGTTTTACATTCACATTCAATAAAAAAACATTACATTCACGCTCTGCAAAATCACTCTGCAAAATCACACTGCTCTGGTTTTGTTTGTTTTGCATTGTTGTGCGTTTCACCCTTGCATTACAATAGTCAACTCCAAAAAAACATATTACATACGATGCGTATGCAACAACAAAACCAAAAAAAATTACATTGCATATATTTTTTTAACCAAAAAATATGACCATACTCAGTACATATTAAAAACACTAAAATTAAAAACATTTACCTATGCTCATACTTACCGTGAATTAAACAAATAGTAAAATTAAAATTTTACCAACCCTTACTGACTAGAGTAAATTCATTAATAATTTTACTATTAAATCTGGTGGTCATTACTTCACGCAATATTTATTTGCTGCAGGCCTGTACCCGTCTTTGTTTCAATCAACGGCTTCAAACCTTCATTTTAATCGAACGATCATCGCTCAATCAAGTCACCCGAACATTATGTCCCTATAAAAAGTGGTTTTAAAAAATGTACTGTGGATGCATGTCAGGTTTTGATTGTATCGGGGGCATTTGAGGGAATATCACTGCCTCAACAAAAGCGGTCCGATGGAGGTTGCCAGTTTTCCTCAGCTGTTTTGGTAGAAGTAAATGTGTGCAGTACAACAGTTTGAAATTAATATTTCAACACTCCCCTTTAATTTCAATTGCTGGGCGTTCAGTCATACCCAAACATTTTCTAAAAATTTCGAAACTTTTCTGGTCCAAAGGCTTGGTTAGAATGTTTGCAACCTGTCCCTGAGTCCTGTAATGTTTTAAGACAATTTCACCAATGCTTACCAATTCCGTCATGTAATGAAACCTTGTGTCTATGTGTTTCGTTTTCTTATGAAACACGGAATTCTTAGATAATGCAATAGCTGAGCTATTGTCACAAAAAATTACCGTTCCTTTTGCCTGCTCTTGGCCTAAGCTCCTTAACATTCTTCTCATCCAAACTGCTTGACATGCTGCTGCTGTAGCTGCCACATATTCAGTCTCTGCTGTAGACAATGCTACAATAGGCTGTTTTTTAGAAGCCCATGAAATGGCTCCTGAGCCCATATGAAAAACATAACCGGATGTGCTTTTCCGATCATCTACACTTCCAGCCCAATCACTATTAGCGTATCCAATTAAATCTGAACATTATGAGATAGTATATAAAATGCCAAACCTTTTAGTACCTTTAACATACCTCAGAATCCTTTTTGCTGCCTCCCAATGTTGTTTTTTTGGCCTCTCCATGAACCTAGAAATTAAACTAACAACATGCATTATATCTGGCCTAGTTGCAGTCAAATACATTAGGCTGCCAACTATGCTCTTATACAAGCTAGGATCAAAATCCTTGCTGCTGTCCTCTTTGCTGAGTTTTAATCCCATCATTGTGGGAGTGAGTGCTGCCTTGCTGTCCTGCGTATTAAATCTGCCCAACACTTCATTTACATATTTTGCTTGTGAGATAAAAATTTCATTTTCATTTTGATCTACTTCTATTTCTAAGAAGTATCTCAACAAACCCATGTCCGTCATTTCAAATTCTTCTTTCATGACTGTTTTAAAATTTTCAATGATGTAATCATCATTACCTGTGAAAATAACATCATCAACATATAACACAACAATTAGTAATTTACCATCATTTTCTTCGATGTAGAGGGTGGGTTCTCCCTCACATTTGTCAAATCCATTTTCCGGTAGATAGGAATCTATCCTACTGTACCATGTTCTTGGCGCTTGCTTCAGCCCATAAAGAGCTTTCTTCAATCTGTACACTTTGTGTTCTTGGCCTTTCTTTTCATAGCCTAGAGGTTGTTCAATGTAAACCTCTTCCATTAACACTCCATTTAGAAATGTTGACTTCACGTCCATTTGGTAAACTTTCCACTTGTTTTGTGTTGCTATGGACAACACTGCTCTCACTGTTTCCATTATTGCAACCGGTGCGAAAGTTTCCTCATAGTCTCTCCCATACTGCTGCTTGTATCCTTTGACAACCAATCTTGCCTTGTGTCTTTCTATTTTGCCCTCAGCATTACTCTTAGTCTTGTAGACCCATTTGACTCCAATGACTTCTTTTCCTTTTGGTAGTTCAACCAAATCCTATGTCTTGTTTCTTTCTATGGCATTAATCTACTCATCCATAGCTTCTATCAATTTCCTATCTTTAATTGCATCTTCGAAATGAATAGAGTCATCAACATGACAATATAAAGCAAACAAACAGTTCATTCCTTCATCATAAATGTCACTTAAATTTCTGAACTTCTTACTTCTTTCATTTGGTGTACAAGTGCTTGAAGATGCACTTGAATTTCCTCCTTGTGGTGTGCTTGGAGAAGCACTTTCATTTCTCCTCAAGGGTGTCCCTTGCTGCCCTTGTGTTGGCGCTGCTATTTGAGGATGTATTTCAACAATCTCCTCATCATCTTCATCATAAGACAAACAGTTTTTAACATTGACTGTTTTCTCTATGCTCCCATCCCAAGCTTCCTCCTCAATGAATTGAACATCTCTGCTCACAAAAAAATTCTTGGTAGATGGGATATACAATCTGTAAGCTTTGGATTCCTCACTGTATCCAATGAAAATACATTTCTCCCCTTTGCTGTCCAACTTCTCCCTTAGCTGATCTAGAATGTGTGCATAAGCCACACATCCAGAAACTTTCATGTGGGTGACTCCTTGCTTTCTCCCACTCCATGCTTCTTCCCGCACTTTGTTCATCACTGCTTTTGTAGGACACCTATTCAAAATATATACTGCGCAGTGTACAGCTTCATCCCAATAATCATTTGGCAAATGCTTTGCCTTTAGTATACTCCTCGCCATATCCATGATGGTCCTATTCTTCCTTTCAGCAACTCATTCTTCCTTTCAGTAACTCCATTTTGCTGCGGGGTGTACCTAGTTGTAAATTGTTTATGGATTCCATTTTCTCTACAAAAATGCAGAAATTCTTTGGAGATATACTCACCTCCTCTATCAGTTCTCAGGACTTTGATATGCAGCCCGCTTTGGTTTTCCACAAGTGCTTTGAAATTTCGAAATTTTTCAAACACTTCACTTCTATTCTTTAGAAAATAAACCCAAGTTTTTCTAGTAAAATCATCAATGAATGTTAGAAAATATTGGCTGCCTGCTAGTGATGGAGTTTGCATCGGTCCACATAAGTCTGAGTGGACAATCTCTAAGGGTGCTTTTGCCCTTATGCTTTTCCCTGATGGAAAACTTTCTCTGTGTTGTTTCCCCAATATGCAACCTTCACAAAGGCTGTCCGGTTTCTCTATCATTGGTAATCCTCTTACCATTCCTTTTCTATTCAACAAGTTAAGACCTCCAAAATTGAGATGTCCAAATCTCAAGTGCCACAACCAATTTTCATCCTTTGGTACGCTTTGGAAAGCCTCTTGGGTAACTGCTGCAATTACTTCTTTGTTTTTCAAATCTGCCTATATTCTGAGAGGGAACATCCTGTTCCTCGTCATTTTCACTTCAGCAATGCATCTTTTGCTGGGTGCTCTATCCATGATGGTGCATACATCATTCTTAAAGAAAACATTGTAACCCTTTTGAACAAGTTGTCCAATACTTAAGAGGTTACACTTCATTCCAGGAACATTATAGACATCTGCTATGGTTTTCTTTTCACCTTATTTGTAAATATTTTTACTTCTCCTTTTCCCATAACAGAAATTTTACTATCAGTCCCAAGTGTGACTTGTGACTTCACACTCTGATCTAACATGGAAAACAAGGCTATGTTTCCTGTCATATGGTTACTGCAACCCGAATCTAGAAACCATATATCATCATTATTTGTTTCAGCCATGTTACAAGCTAAAAGCACATTATCTTGGCTGATATTTTCTCTAGTGATATTTGCACTAGATCTATTATTCATATCATGCTGCTTCTTCCTACATTCATTTGCATAATGCCCATATTTTTTACAGTAATAACATTGGACATTGGATTTTTCGTACATTTGTCCTTGAGCATGATGTTGTCCACTTTGTTGACTGCTGCCATGGCCTTGGTTCTGATTTGGATTGCTGCCTCTTCCTTGAGCATTTGCTGGACTGTTCCTTCCACTTCTGTTTTGGCTTCTGCCTCTTCCTCTCTTGTTTCCTCTGCCTTGACCTCTTCCTCTTCCAAAGGACATTTGGGTCTTAAAGGCTTGCTTTAGAGATGAGTTTTCATTTCTACTCAACCTCTTCTCATGTGTTATCAGTGATGCATGAAGTTCATCAACTGAAAAGTTTGAGAGATCCTTTGTCTCTTCTATGGTGGTGACAATCACATGGAACTTTGAGGGTAGGCTCCTCAATAGTTTCTCCACAATCCTCCTTTCTTCAAGAGCTTCTCCATGAGTCCTTATTTGTGTGACCAAAGCAATCACATGTGTGAAGAATGAGTCAATATTGTTTGACTCCTTCATGCACAGGTTCTCAAAATCTCTCCTTAGCAACTGTAGTTTTGTTGTCTTCACTTTCTCCATGCCTTGATAGGCTGTCTTGAGAGTTTCCCATGCTTCTTTGGATGTATTTGCTGCTGCTATCCTTGGAAACACACTCTCATGCACTGCTTGATATAAAAATACGAGGGCTTTTGAATCCTTCTTCTTATTTCTCTTCAAAAGATCTTTCCTTGCCTGAGTTAAGTTATTAAACTCTTCTTCATCTGCTGGTTCTTCAAACCCATATTCAACAAGTTCCCATAAACCTTGTGAGGCAAATAGGGCTCTCATGGTTATTTCCCAATAGTCATAGTTTTTCCCATTAAACTATGGGAGCTGGGTATTAAAAATACCCATGCTAGTGCTGGTGCTGGAGCCAGGTATTCTTTGCACTCTCAGCTATGCTTGAAATATTTGACTGTGTATTTAAAAATCACTGACTGTCTTCAACAGCTACACAAAAACCTTTGAGAAATACCTGGATCCTTTATTCACTGAGTCTTCACTCTGCTGGAGAAGCTGCTACAGCAAAAGGAACCTTCCTTCAGCTTCTTTGACACCTTCAAAGAGCCTGGACAAGCTCTGATACCATTGTTGGGAATTTTTCTGGTAAAATTCCAAAAACAAATTAACTGAACACAGAGCAATGCTCTGTTTTCTCCACAGGATCTTAGCACAGGGAAGCTATAACTGATTTCTGAGAACATAGTATTACATACACCCACAAAAGCTTTGTATTCATTAAAATAAAACTGTTGTTACAAAAATATTCTTCCTCTGCCTGAGGGATTACACCAAAAACTTTCAACAAAAATTACTTTGTCTCCATTTGAAAAGATTTACACTGCTGTGTGTAAATTTTTCATTTACATTTACTGCTGTAAATAAAATAAATTCTTACATATGCTGCTGCAGTTTTACATTCACATTCAATAAAAAAACATTACATTCAGGCTCTGCCGAGCATTCCCTTTCTCCCTACTCACGCGTTGCTACGTGCTTACAATGCTTTCTTCTCAAAAAAAAATTCACGCTGCTCTGTTCTGGTTTTGTTTGTTTCACACTGCTGTGCGTTTCACCCTTGCATTACAATAGTCAACTCCAAAAAAAACATATTACATACGATGTGTATGTAACAAAAAAAAGGAAGAAAAAATTACATTGCGTATATTTTTTTTTAACAAAAAAATATGACCATACTCCCGTACATATTAAAAACATTTACCTATGCCCATACTTCCCGTGAATTAAACAAATAGTAAAATTAAAATTTTACCAACCCTTACTGACCGGAGTAAATTCATTAATAATTTTACTGTTAAACCTGGCGGTCAAAAACTTTTACTTCACGCAATATTTATTTGTTGTAGGTCTGTACGCATCTTTGTTTCAATCAACGGCTTCAAACCTTCATTTTAATCGAACGATCATCGCTCAATCAAGTCACCCGAACATTATGTCCCAGTAAAACGTGGTTTTGAAAAATGTACTGTGAACGCGTGTCACGTTTTGATTGGATGGGGGGCGTTTGAGGGAATACCGTTGCCTCAGCAAAAGCGGTCCGATGGAGGTTGGCAGTTTTCCTCAGCTGTTTTGGTAGAAGTAAATGTGCGCAGTAAAACAGTTTGAAATTAATATTTCAACAATGGTGAGAATGTCTGCACACGACACGACTCCACTGCAGGCTGCCTCCACTTGAGTTTTAATGCTGTCTATTACTTCGAATCCTCTGGCAGAATTGGCGTTTGGGCCTGCAGTCTTCTCTCCGGTAAACGTCGCGTTGTCATCCAATAAGATTGAACCATCACACCCCTGCAAGGGATCCAACTACAAAATTCAACTTGACGACACAAACAAAGCATAAATGATTAGTGACAAATCATTATCTTTTGGGTAAATAGAACACTTCCTTACATTGACAAAGCAATCGTGAAAATGAAGGCGGACCAAGGACGCCCCCATTCTCTTCTCCTTAACGACCGCCTGCTTCACCACTGATTTTACTATCGACTGCAAAGTCGGACACGATTTGTCATAAAACGTTGAGCTTCGCTGCCCATTCACAGCGTTTATATTAATGAAAGATACAAACACAACCATTACCACAATGTACACTAGAGTCCTTATCATCATATTTAGAAGAAAAGTTTGAAACACAGAAGATAAAAGTGAAATCGAGTTGTAGAAACGGAGATGTGTGCTGAGTGTTGGAGGATACTGAGCTTCTTATAGACGATGCAATCTAAGTTGAAGTTGGAGTTGAAGAGGCTTCCACTTCTCTTCTGCAAGCAGCCTTAGTCCGTGTGATAGCAAATGAGCAGAATGTGTAAGGTGTTGGGAATTTTCTGTTTAATTCCAAAACAACAATGAATAGAAGAAAAAATGCTCTGTTTTTAACACATAGGATCTTAGCACAGGGAAGAAAAAATTGTTTGCTGAAGAAGAACAGACTTTTTCACACACATAAGAAGATTTCTATTCATTAATAAATATTGCCTGTTACAAAAGGGTTTTCGTCTTCTTGAGGGATTACACTAGGAACGCTTCAGTTCCACAAAAATTACTCTCTTTCTCTAAAAAATTTCTCTGTCTCAGCTTGTACAAAATTACATTGCTATGTGTAAAATTTTCAATATATTTACTGCTGTAAAAAAAAATCTTCTCGTTTCATTCATGCTGCTGCATATTTCATTTAAAAAAAAAACTTTCTATGCACTGTTGTGCATTACTTAGAAGAAGAGATTACATTACACTGATGTGTAATATTTCATATGCTCACTGCTTCCTTATCATTCATTACATATTCAATGAAATGACATTACATTTACTTGTGGCCATACTCTCGTAAAATAAAAAAACATTAAAATTAAAACATTTACCTACATTCTACCAACCAACTACTGTAAATTCCATTAATTACTTCACTGGAAAACTTGCAGTCAAACAAAACTTTTACTTCACGTCACGTAATTTCCTGCAAGCCTGTACATCAACTTTGGTTTCAATCGGACGACTGAGATTGGTTTGAAGAAGGTGCGATCTGCGATAGCGATCAGATCGCATCGCGAAATTTCAATCGGCATAAAACACAGGGCTGAGTGTTAACATATGGGTGCGATTTGTGATTAGATCGCATCGCAACATCGCAATCGGAAGAAATCAAGAGAACCTAAGAGAAATAACAGGTAGGGATGCGATTTGCGATTTGCGATAAGATCGCATCGCAAAGGAAAAAAAAAGTACGTTGTAATTGGAATTACATTTCAACACTCCCCTTTAATTTCAACTACTAGGTTATCAATCATACCCAGACATTTCCTCAAAAACTCAAAGCCTTTCTGGCCCAATGGTTTGGTCAGAATGTCAACAACCTGCTCCTGAGTTTTGCAGTGTTGTAAAACAATTTCTCCACTGTTTACCAATTCCCTGATATAATGAAACTTTGTGTCAATGTGTTTCGTTCTCTTATGAAACACAACATTCTTAGATAATGCAATCGTTGAGCTATTGTCACAAAAAATCACAGTTGCTTTTGTTTGCTCTTGGCATAAACTTCTTAACATCCTTCTTATCCAAACTGCTTGACATGATGTTGCTGTAGGTGCCACATATTCTGCCTTCGCTGTAGACAACGCTACAATAGGCTGTTTTTTAGAAGCCCATGAAATGGTTCCTGAACCCATGTGAAAAACATAACCGGATGTGTTTTTCCTATCATTTACATTTCCAGCCCAATCACTATCAGTGTATCCAATTAAATCTGAACATTCTGAAGTAGTATATAAAATGCCAAACCTTTTAGTACCTTTAACATACCTGAGAATCCTTTTTGCTGCCTGCCAATGTGCTTCTTTTGGCCTCTCCATGAATCTGGAAACTAAACTAATAGCATACATTATATCCGACCTAGTTGCAGTCAAATACATTAGACTGCCAACTATGCTCTTGTACAAACTAGGCAAAATCCTTGCTACTGTCTTCTTTGCTAAGTTTTAATCCCATCACTGTGGGAGTGATTTCTGCTTTGCTTTCCTGCATATTGAATCTTTCCAACACTTCATTAACATATTTCGCCTGTGAGATAAAAATCTCATTTCCATTTTGTTCTACTTCTATTCTTAAGAAGTATTTCAGCAAACCCATGTCAGTCATTTCATATTCTTCTTTCATGATTGTTTTGAAATTTTCAATAAGATAATCATCATTACCTATGAAAATAACATCATCAACATATAGCACAACAATTAGTATTTTACTATTCTTTTCTTTGATGTAGAGAGTGGGTTCTCCCTCACATTTTGCAAAACAATTTTCTAGTAGATAAGAATCTATCCTACTGTACCACGCTCTTGGTGCTTGCTTCAACCCATAAAGAGCTTTCTTCAATCTGCATACTTTGTGCTCTTGACCTTTCTTTTCTTAGCCTAGAGGTTGTTCAATGTAGACCTCTTCCTTTAACACTCCATTTAGGAATGCTGACTTCACGTCCATTTGGAAAACTTTCCATTTGTTTTGTGCTGCTATGGACAACACTGCTCTTACAGTTTCCATTCTAGCAACCGGTGCAAAAGTTTCCTCATAGTCTCTCCCATACTGCTGCTTATATCCTTTGACAACCAGTCTTGCTTTGTGTCTTTCTATTTTGCTTTCAGCATTACTCTTGGTCTTGTAGACCCATTTAACTCCAGTGACCTCCTTTCCTTTGGTAGTTCAACTAAATCCCATGTCTTGTTTCTTTCTATGGCATTGATCTCCTCATCCATAGCTTCTACCCATTTCCTATCCTTAATTGCTTCTTCGAAATGAACAGGGTCATCAACATGACAATATATAGCAAACAAAGAAATCATACCTTCATCATAAATGTCACTTAAATTTCTGAACTTCTTACCTCTTTCATTTGGTGTACAAGTGCTTGAAGAAGCACTTGAATTTCCTCCTTGTGCTATGCTTGGAGAGCACTTTCATTTCTTCTCAAGGGTGTCTCTTGATGCCCTTGTGTTGGTGTTGCTATGTGGGAATGTATTTCAGCCATCTCCTCATCATTTTCATCATGAAACAAAGAGCTTTTAACATTCACTGTTTTCTCTATGCTTCCATCCCAAGCTTCCTCCTCAATGAATTGAACATCTCTACTCACAAAAAAATTCTTGGTGGATGGGTTATACAACCTATAAGATTTGGATTCCTCACTGTATCCAATGAAAATACATTTCTCCCCTTTGCTGTCCAACTTCTTCCTTAGCTGATCTGGAATGTGTGCATAAGCCACACATCTAAAAACTTTCATGTGTGTGACTCCTTGCTTTCTCCCACTCCATGCTTCTTCCAGCACTTTGTTCATGACTGCTTTTATAGGGCATCTATTCAAAATATACGCTACACAGTGTACAGCTTCAGCCCAATAATCATTTGGCAAATGCTTTGTTTTTAGCATACTCCTCGCCATATCCATGATTGTCCTATTCTTCCTTTCAGCAAACCCATTTTGCTGCGGAATGCAGCTAGTGGTAAACTGCTTATGAATTTCAATTTCTCTACAAAAACGTAGAAATTCCTTGGAGATATACTCACCTCCTCTATCATTCTTAGAACTTTGACATGCGGCCCGCTTTGGTTTTCTACAAGTGCTTTGAAATTGTAGAATATTTCAAACACTTCACTTTTGTTCTTCAGGAAATAAACCCAAGTTTTTCTAGTAAAGTCATCAATAAATGTTAGTATATAGTGGCTGCTAGCAAGTGATGGAGTTTTGATCAGTCCACATAAATCTGAGTGGACAATCTCTAAGGGTGCTTTTGCCCTTATGCTTTTCCCTGATGGAAAACTTTCTCTGTGTTGTTTCCCCAAGATACAACCTTCACAAAGGCTGTCTGGTTTCTCTATCAATGGTAATCCTCTTACCATTCATTTTCGATACAACAAGTTAAGACCTCCAAAGTTGAGATGTCCAATTCTCAAGTGCCACAACCAATTTTCATCTTTTGGTTCGCTTTGGAAAGCCTCTTGAGTCATTGCTACTATTTCTTCTTTATTTTTCAAATCTGCCTTCTTTCTGAGAGGGAACATCCTGTTCCTTGTCATCTTCACTTCAACAATGCATTGTTTGTTGGGTGCTCTATCCATGATGGTGCATACATCATTCACAAAGAAAACATTGTAACCCTTTTGAACAAGTTGTCCAATACTTAAGAGGTTACATTTCATTCTAGGAACATAATAAACATATGCTATGGTTTTTTTTTCACCTTTTTTAGTTAAGACATTTACTTCTCCTTTTCCCATAACAGAAACTTTATTATCAGTCCCTAGTGTGACTTGTGACTTCACACTCTGATCTAACATATAAAACAGGGCTATGTTTTCTGTCATATGGTTACTGCAACCAGAGTTTAGAAACCATACACCTTCACTCTTTTCTTCAGCCATATTACAAGCTAAAAACAAATTATTTTGGCTGATATTTTCTCTAGTGAAATTTGCGCTAGTTCTATTATTCATATCATGCTGCTTCTTCCTACATTCATTTGCATAATGCCCATATTTTTTACAATAGTGACATTGGACATTGGATTTATCACATCTTTGTCCTTGAGCATGATGTTGTCCGCTTTGTTGGCTGCTACCTTGGCCTTGATTCTAATTTGGATTGCTGCCTCTTCAGTGAACATTTGCTGGACTATTTCTTCCACCTCTGTTTTGGCTTCTGCCTCTTCCTCTTTTGTTTCCTCTGCCTTGAACTCTTCCTCTTCCAAAGAACATCTGGGTCTTAAAGGCATGTTCTAGAGATGAGCTTTCCTTTCTACTCAATCTCTGCTCATGTGTTATCAATGATGCATGTAGTTCATCAAGTGAGAAGTTTGTGAGATCCTTTGTCTCTTCTATGGTGGTGACAATCACATCAAACCTTGAGGGTAGGATCCTCAATAGTTTCTCCACAATCCTTCTTTCTTCAAGAATCTCTCCATGAGACCTTATCTGTGTGACCAGACCAATCACATGTGTGAAGAATGAGTCAATATTATCTGACTCCTTCATGCATAGATTCTCAAAATCTCTCCTCAGAAACTATAGTTTTGCTGTCTTCACTTTCTCCATGCCTTGATAAGCTGTCTTGAGAGTTTCTCATGCTTCTTTGGATCTCTTAGCTGCTGCTATCCTTGGAAACACAGTCTCATGCACTGCTTGATACAAAAAGTAGAGGGATTTTGAATGCTTCTACTTATTGCTCTTCAACAGATATTTCTCTGCCTGAGTTAATCTATTAAACTTATTTTCATCTGCTGGTTCTTCAAATCCATCCTCAAAAAATTCCCATAAGTCTTGGGAAGCAAGTGAAGCTTTCATAGTTATTTCCCAATAGCCATAGTTTTTCCCATTAAACTCTGGGAGCTGAGTATTGCAAATACCCATGCTAGTGCTAGCTCCAGCCATTCTTGCACTCTTAACTATTCTTTAAAATACTTGATTGTGTATTAAAATAACTGACTGTGCAGGACAATCTTCACTGTTGAGGACACAAAAAAAAACTTGAGAAATACCTTGGATTTTTTCTTGACTGAGTCTTCACTCTGCTGGAGAAGTTGCTGCAGCAAGAAATCCTTCCTTCAGCTTCTTTGACACCTTCAAAGAGCCTAGACAAGCTCTGATACCACTGTTGGGAATTTTCTGTTTAATTCCAAAACAACAATGAACAGAAAAAAAAATGTTCTGTTTTTAACACACAGGATCTTAGCACAGGGAAGCAAAAATTGTTTGCTGAAGAAGAACAGAGTTTTTCACACACATAAGAGATTTCTATTCATTAATAAATACTGCCTGTTACAAAAGGGTCTTCCTCTTCTTGAGGGATTACACTAGGAACGCTTCAGTTCCACAAAAAATTACTCTCTCTCTCTAGAAAATTTCTCTGTCTCAGCTTGTACAAAATTACACTGCTGTGTGTAAAATTTTCAATACATTTACTGCTGTAAAAAAAATCTTCTCGTTTCATTCACGCTGCTGCATATTTCATTTCAAAAAAAAACTTTCTCTGCACTGCTGTGCATTACTTAGAAGAAGAAATTACATTTACACTGCTGTGTAATATTTCATATGCGCACTGCTTTCTTCTCATTCATTACATATTCAATGAAATGACATTACATTTACTTGTTGCCATACTCTTGTAAAATAAAAAAACATTAAAATTAAAACATTTACCTACATTCTACCAACTACTGTAAATTCCATTAATTACTTCACTGGCAAAATGACGGTCAAAAAAAACTTTTACTTCACGGCACATAATTTCTTGCAAGCTTGTACATCAAATTTGGTTTCAATCGGACGGCTGAGATCGGTTTGAAGAAGGTGCGATCTGCGATAGCAATCAGATCACATCGTGGAATTTCAATCGGCATAAAACACAGGGTGGAGAGTTAACATATGGGTGTGATTTGTGATTTGTGATTAGATCGCATCGCAACATCGCAATCGAAAGAAATCAAGAGAACCTGACAGAAACAACAGGCAGGGATGCGATTTGTGATTTGTGATAAGATCACATCGCAAAGAAAAAAAAGTACATTGCAGTTGGAATTACATTTCAACATAAGGTAGTGTGTTGATTCAGTCAATTTTTGCGTGCGAAGAAGCAGAGAGGGAAGAAATGTAGAAGGGGTCCAATCTGCACAAAATGTGAAAGCTTGG
Organism: Pinus tabuliformis; assembly: GCA_031772625.1. Lineage (NCBI taxonomy): Eukaryota > Viridiplantae > Streptophyta > Pinopsida > Pinales > Pinaceae > Pinus > Pinus tabuliformis. The sequence goes on along the minus strand of CM062820.1, from coordinate 73,269,039 downwards.
TTGTACATCGACAGAAGTATATTATCCGATTTATATAAGAGAATCGAGATATCAATAGTGAAAGACAGCGTGTTATCCACGATCTCTGAATTTCACTTTTTCAATGTTAACACGCGTATCGAATAGTCCATGGGACATTCAATTTCCAAGTTTCTTCTGTGTTGTTTTATTATACTAGATATGATGATGAAGAGGAGAAAACATTAAATGGAGAAACGATTGGTATGATATTGTTAAATGATGGAGGAGATAGGTAGTGGACATCTATTTTGACTCAAATTCTCATTTACTAATTTTTTTTGATTGGCTGACTTGGTCAACAAAATCTAAAAGAAACCAAATGTAAAATCAGGAGGCTGATGTGTCTGATTCCTGTGACGTGCCCTCTTTGAAGACACACAAATTGACTGTGTAGTGTTGACAGCTCCATATCATCTAATCATGTTTTTAATATTTTATTCTACGTAACTTGCAGCTTTCGGTCAGCGTTGAGCTTGTCCATTCCATCGATTAGCCGTAGTCTAACTCAGCCACAATTTTGAAAAAATAAATAAATAATGGAAATATTTTTGGAAATTAAAGTTATGGTTGTTGTTTTTAAGATTTTGGGTGCATCACATATATTTTGATGATGCTAAATCTATTCAAACACTTCCTATATTAAATTTATTGAATTTTTTTTTTAGAAATTTTAACAGAATTTTAATAAAAATTTTACCATCTTAGAAAATTGTTTTTCAGTATACAACGCCCATCCATAATTATCCGACTGATCCTTCGCTTCCTCGTATGGAGTTTCTCTGTTGGGTAATTTCCTTAATCGTTTAGATGTCTAGAATTTACGAAGAACAAACGTCGATGTTTACGCTCTGCCTTACCCTTTGAGCCAATCGACGTTGTTTATATTTAGCGAAGGACTTTTCTATGGATTTGTATGGATAATATCTTATTATTATGATAATTTATAAAACAAGGTAGCCACTATCGTAGCAGTAGTCCCTGCCGGGGTTGACAAACTCCAGTTCTTAGCCCTCCAGGCTAAGATCCAATAACAGCTTACAAGCTATGGTAGTCCCTGCCGGGGCTGAAAAACTCCAGTTCTTAGCCCTCCAGGCCATTGATCCAATAATAGCTTACAAGCTACGGTAGTCCCTGCCGGGGTTGACAAACTCCAGTTCTTAGCCCTCCAGGCCATTGATCCAATAATAGCTTACAAGCTACGGTAGTCCCTGCCAGGGTTGACAAACTCCAGCTCTTAGCCTTCCAGGCCATTGATCCAATAACAACTTCCAACTTGTAGAATGTAGCCCAACTCTGACGTTTCAAATTTAAGTTTCTAAGGCAACAGCCGTGTTTCCAATTTCTACTTTCTCCTCGGTGTTTGAAGTTATCGTCACCGCGTCTTCCCAGGAGTTCACCCTCGACTCTCTTGCGGTTGCGTCCATCGTTGCCTCCAACGCCATGCGCTTCAAGATCCCTCTTCCAAGAATCCGTTCAAACCTTTGTTTTTCCGAGGATGGTATATTTATGGTCTTTCCTTTTATTAAACGGACTTCGTCAAATATGTCTCATTATAATATGAATTACATTAAAATTGACAAGGTTCATAATTCCCCTTTACAAAAACATTTCTATCAAATGTAATCCGATATATATGTAATGCTTAAATTTTTAAAGTAACAATAATAAAATAAAATCAAAGTTTTTAACCTATTAAATTTCTAAGTCGATATGGAATTAAATTTCTAAGTCCCCTCACACATATGGAGATGTTTTTATGTAAGTGAATGCTTAAACATAAATCTTAGTACTATAAACATAAATCTTAGTACTCCAGCAAGTCAAGAACACACATAAGCATTGGTTATACATTGAAAAGTATTCGCTTTGTTGTTTCAACTACAATCAACCCTTTCACCATTCATTTGTTACCTTGGCTTATGTCGTAGACCTAATGCAAATGGTTGGAGGGCATGAGATATGAGGTATTACAATCATGTTTGATTTTATTGTTATTTAAGCATTGTTGAAAAAGTTATTGTAGTGCATAATTTAACAAGGGTTGCAAGCACCTAGAAGTCCTTGCTGGTGCATAATACTATTCTTACATGTTTTAAGCAAATAAATGCTAAATTTTATCTGAATATGAAGAGCAAGAGAACCACAAATTACTTACTAACTTTGATGGATAGGGGCATATGGAATGCACTTATTGATATGAATCACGGTATATGGTGCACACATTAAAACGAATTGTAGAGGCCAATGGATTTCGAAGTGCACCTCATTGGGAGCGAAGGCAGTGAAGCGACACCATGAGATATAGAAAAATCACATACATGTCGGCTCCATGGGCCACATTTAGATTCTCTATTCGAATCAGAGCCCATGATGGGTGTTTTATTCTTAGTAATCCACTAGAATTTCCAGTTAAAAAATCTGGCAATCTTTGATAGTCAAGACTCTTTAAGATATCCAAATTTAGCATTCATTAAATCTAAGATCCGTGTAGTTTATGCATTTTGATTTAATAATATTATATGTCAATCCAATTGCATTACGTGCAGACATTTCAATAAACCAAATCGTAAACCAATTAAATGTTTTATATTATGCAGTTGTTGTTATCCGTTGTGGGAAATATATCTCTGAACAAGCCATTGTAACATTTGTTGGTGACTTCTGTTGGTGTTGTCGTTTGTATCTTCTACTGGTGAGAAAATATCATTCATAATTGAAGAGAAATACATTTTCACATTTCAATTTCGTTAATTTTAAACGGAAACTAATTTATTTTAGTATAGTATTTAATATAACATGTTTATGGAAGAAAGATTAGTTGATAAACTTGATGCATTATAATATTAAGAAAACAACAAATGTAAACAACATTTAGACAGAAGTCGTGACTGTTGAAATATTAATTTCAAACTGCCGTGCGTATTTAATTCAACAAAACCACCAGTCTCCCATCAGACCGCTTTTGCTGAGGCAGTGGTATTCTCTCAAATGCCCCCGATACAATCAAAATTTGACGCGTGTCCCAAGTACTTTTTGCAAAACAACTTTTTATCGGGACGTAACAATTGTTTTGTTTGGGCAAGCGATATCCGTTTGATTAAAGTGAAGATTGTCCACTGTTGATTGCATCCAAAGCTGCATACAAGCCTGCAACATGACATTGTGTGAAGTTTTTGAGTTTGACCGCCGGTTTGCCAGTAAAATAATTAATGGAACTTACAGCGGTTCATAAATTGTTGGTGAGATTTTTAATTTTATTATTTTCTATCAGCGGAAGTATGGGCACAAGTAAACTTTGGTAAAACCATTTAATTTTATTGTTTTTAATTATTCATGTGAGTATGATAGGTAAAAGCGTGGAAGTATGTGTGTAAGCTTTTTTTTGGTTAAGAAAACACAGGGGGAGCATGTAATGTAGAAAATGGAAGCACACATCAGTGCAATTATGAAATCTTTCACACAGCAGTGAAAAGGGTAATATAAGTTTTTTTTTTTTGTTGGAGAATATGTAGTAAAAACACACAGCAGTGTGAATATGAAAAATGCAGCAGCATGAAGATTTGTTTTGTTGAAGAAACGAAATGTAATGGGCAGCAGCACATGTAAAAGAAATTTTTCTTTACAGCAGTAAATGTGAGATTTTGTTTTTATAGTAGTGAATGTAAAAGAGATTTTTACACACAGCAGTGTAAAATCTCAGGAGGAGACAGAGTAATTTTTTTTGTTGAAATGTTCTTGGTGTAATCCCTCAGGCAGAGGAAGAATATTTTTGTAACAACAGTTTTATTTTAATGAATACAAAGCTTTTTGTGGGTGTGTGTGTAATACTCTGTTCTCAGAAATCAATTGTAGCTTCCCTGTCCTAAGATCCTGTGGCAAAACAGAGCATTGTCTCTGTGTTCAGTTATTTGTTTTGGAATTTATCAGAAAATTCCCAATAGTGGCATCAGAGCTTGTCCATGCTCTTTGAAGGTGTCAAAGAAGTTGAAGGAAGGTTTCTAGCTGCAGCAGCTTCTCCAGCAGAGTGAAGACTCAATCAAAAAATCCAAGATATTTCTTAAACTAGTTTTTTGTGCTGCTGTTGAAGACAATTAGTGATTTTAAATACACAGTCAAATATTTGAAGCATAGTTTAGAGTGCAAGGAATGGCTGGCTCCAGCACCAGTACTAGCATGGGTATTTTCAATACTCAGCTCCCACAGTTTAATGGGAAAAACTATGACTATTGGGAAATAACCATGAGAGCCTTGTTTGCCTCACAAGATTTATGGGAATTAGTTGAAGATGGATTTGAAGAACCAACAAATGAAGAAGAGTTTAATAACTTGACACAGGCAGAGAAAGATCTATTGAAGAGCAATACGAAGAAGGACTCAAAAGCCCTCGTATTTTTATATCAAGCAGTGCATGATAGTGTGTTTCCAAGGATAGTAACAGCCAAGACATCCAAAGAAGCATGGAAAACTCTCAAGACAGCCTATCAAGGCATGGAGAAAGTGAAGACAACAAAACGACAGTTGCTAAGGAGAGATTTTGAGAATCTATGCATGAAGGAGTCAGATAATATTGACTCATTCTTCACACATGTGATTGGTCTGGTCACACAGATAAGGTCTCATGGAGAAACTCTTGAAGAAAGGAGGATTGTGGAAAAAATATTGAGGGTCCTACCCTCAAAGTTCGATGTGATTGTCACCACCATAGAAGAGACAAAGGATCTCAAAAAAATTTCAGTTGATGAACTTCATGCATCACTGATAACACATGAGTAGAGGTTGAGTAGAAATGAAAACTCATCTCTAGAGCAAGCCTTCAAGACCCAGATGTCCTTTGGAAGAGGAAGAGGTCAAGGCAGAGGAAACAAGAGAGGAAGAGGCAGAAGCCAAAACAGAGGTGGAAGGAACAGTCCAGCAAATGCTCAAGGAAGAGGGAGCAATCCAAATCAGAACCAAGGACAAGGCAGGAGTCATAAAAGTGGAAAAGATCATGCTCAAGGACAAAGGTATAAAAAATCCAATGTCCAATGTTATTATTGTAAAAAATATGGGCATTATGCAAATTAATGTAGGTAGAAGCAGCATGATATGAGTAATAGATCAAGTGCAAATATCACTAGAGAAAATATCAGCCAAGATAATGTGCTTTTAGCTTGTAATATGGCTGAAACAAACAATGATGATATATGGTTTCTAGATTCTGGTTGTAGTAACCATATGACAAGAACCATAGCCCTGTTTTCTGCTTTAGATCAAAACATGAAATCACAAGTCACATTTGGGATTGATAGTAAAATTTCTGTTATGGGAAAAAGAGAACTAAAAATATTTACAAAGAAAGGTGAAAAGAAAACCATAGCAGATGTCTATTATGTTCCTGGAATGAAATGTAACCCCTTGAGTATTGGACAGCTTGTTCAAAAGGGTTACAATGTTTTCTTTGAGAATAATGGATGCACCATCATGGATAGAGCACCCAGCAAACGATGTATTGTTGAAGTGAAGATGACAAGGAACACGATGTTCCCTCTCAGAATAAAGGCAGATTTGAAAAACAAAGAAGTAATTGCAGCAGTTACCCAAGAGGCTTTCCAAAGTGTACCAAAAGATGAAAATTGGTTGTGGCACTTGATATTTGGACATCTCAACTTTGGAGGTCTTAACTTGTTGAGTAGAAAAGGAATGGTAAGAGGATTACCATTGATAGAGAAACTGGACAGCATTTGTGAAGGTTGTATCTTGGGGAAACAACACAGAGAAAGTTTTCTATTATGGAAAAGCATAAGGGCAAAGGCACCCTTAGAGATTTTCCACTCAGACTTATGTGGACCGATGCAAACTCCATCACTAGCAGGCAGCCAATATTTTCTAACATTCATTGATGATTTCACCAGAAAGACTTGGGTTTATTTTCTAAAGAACAAAAGTGAAATGTTTGAAAAATTTCTAAATGTAAAAGCACTTGTGGAAAACCAAAGCGGGCTGCATATCAAAGATCTGAGAACCGACAGAGGAGATGAGTATATCTCCAAGGAATTTCTACGTTTTGTAGAGAAAATGGAATTCATAAGCAATTTACAGCTAGGTACACCCCGCAGCAAAATGGAGTTGCTGAAAGGAAGAACAGGACCATCATGGATATGGTGAGGAGTATGTTAAAGGCAAAGCATTTGCCAAATGATTATTGGGTTGAAGCTGTACACTGTGCAGTATATATTTTGAATAGGTGCCCAACAAAAGCAGTCATGAATAGAGTGTCGGAAGAAGCATGGAGTGAGAGAAAGCAAGGAGTCACCCACATGAAAGTTTTTAGACGTGTGGCTTATGCACACATTCCAGATCAGCTAAGGAAGAAGTTGGACAGCAAAGGGGAGAAATGTATTTTCATTGGATACAGTGAGGAATCCAAAGCTTACAGGTTGTATATCCCATCTACCAAGAAGTTTTTTGTGAGCAGAGATGTTCAATTCATTGAGGAGGAAGCTTGGGATGGAAGCATAGAGAAAATAGTGAATGTTAAAAACTGTTTGTCTCATGATGAAGATGATGAGGAGATGGCTGAAATACATCCCCAAACAGTAGCACCAACACAAGGGCAGCAAGAGACACCCTTGAGGAGAAATGAAAGTTCTTCTCCAAGCACATCACAAGGAGGAAATTCAAGTGCTTCTTCAAGCACTTGCACACCAAATGAAAGAGGTAAGAAATTCAGAAATTTAAGTGACTTTTATGATGAAGGTATGAATTCTTTGTTTGCATTATATTGTCATGTTGATGACCCTATTCATTTCGAAGATGCAATTAATGATAGGAAATGGATAGAAGCTATGGATGAGGAGATCAATGCCATAGAAAGAAACAAGACATGGGATTTAGTTGAGCTACCAAGGTAAAGAAGTCATTGGAGTTAAATGGGTCTACAAGACCAAGAGTAATGCTGAAGGCAAAATAGAAAGATACAAGGCAAGACTGGTTGTCAAAGGATATAAGGAGCAATATGGGAGATACTATGAGGAAACTTTTGCACCGGCTGCAAGAATGGAAACTGTGAGAGCAGTGCTGTCCATAGCAGCACAAAACAAGTAGAAAGTTTACCAAATGGACGTGAAGTCAACGTTCCTAAATGGAGTGTTAATGGAAGAGGTTTACATTGAGCAACCTCTAGGCTATGAAAAGAAAGGCCAAGAGCACAAAGTATGCATATTGAAGAAAGATCTTTATGGGCTGAAGCAAGCACCAAGAGCATGGTACAGTAGGATAGATTCCTATCTACTAGAAAATGGATTTGACAAATGTGAGGGAGAACCCACAGTCTACATCAAAGAAAAGGATGGTAAAATTCTAATTATTGTGTTATATGTTGATGATGTAATTTTCACAGGTAATGATGAATATCTCATTGAAAATTTCAAAGCAGTCATGAAAGAGGAATTTGAAATGACTAACATGGGTTTGCTAAGATACTTCTTAGGAATAGAAAATAGAATTTTTATTTCACAAGCAAAATATGTTAATGAAGTATTGGAGAGATTCAATATGCATGATAGCAAGGCAGCAATCACTCCCACAGTGATGGGATTAAAACTCAGCAAAGAGGACAACAGCAAGGATTTTGATCCTACTTTGTACAAGAGCATAGTTGGCAGCCTCATGTATTTTAATGCAACTAGGCCAGATATAATGTTTGTTGTTAGTTTAATTTCTAGATTCATGGAGAGGCCAAAAGAAGCACATTGGAAGGCAGCAAAAATAATTATGAGGTATGTTAAAGGTACTAAGATGTTTGGCATTTTATATATTGTCTCAAAATGTTTAGATTTAATTGGATACACTGATAGTGATTGGGCTAGAAGTGTATATGATCGGAAAAGCACATCCGGTTATGTTTTTCACATGGGTTCAGGAGCGATTTCATGGGCTTCTAAAAAATAGCCTATTGTAGCGTTATCTACAGCAGAGGCAGAATATGTGGCAGCTACAGCAGCAGCATGTGAAGCAGTTTGGATGAGAAGAATGTTAAGGAGTTTATGCCAAGAGCAAGAAAAAGGAACTGTGTTTTTTTGTGACAATAGCTCAGCTATTGCATTATCCAAGAATTCGGTGTTTCATAAGAGAACGAAAAACATTGACACAAGGTTTCATTACATCAGGGAATTGGTAAGAAATGGAGAAATTGTTTTAAAACATTGCAGGACTCAAGAGCAGGTTGCAGACATTCTGACCAAGCCATTGGAACAGAAAAGCTTCGAATTTTTGAGGAAATGTTTGGGTTTGACTAAACGCCCAGCAGTTGAAATTAAAGGGGAGTGTTGAAATATTAATTTCAAACTGTCGCGCGTATTTAATTCGGCAAAACCACCAGTCTCCCATCGGACCACTTTTGCTGAGGCAGTGGTATTCTCTCAAACGCCCTCGATACAATCAAAATTTTACGTGTGTCCCAAGTACTTTTTGAAAAACAGCTTTTTATTGGGACATAATGATCGTTTTTTTGGGCAAGTGATATCCGTTTGATTAAAGTGAAGACTGTCCACCGTTGATTGCATCCAAAGCCGCATACAAGCCTACAACATGACACTGCGTGAAGTTTTTGAGTTTGACCGCCAGTTTGCCATTAAAATAATTAATGGAACTTACAGTGGTTCGTAAATTGTTGGTGAGATTTTTAATTTTATTATTTTCTATCAGCGGAAGTATGGGCACAAGTAAACTTTGGTAAAACCATTTAATTTTATTGTTTTTAATTATTCATGTGAGTATGATAGGTAAAAGCGTGGAAGTATGTGTGTAAGCTTTTTTTTGGTTAAGAAAACACAGGGGTAGCATATAATGTAGAAAATGGAGAAACGCATCAGTGCAATTATGAAATCTTTCACACAGAAGTGAAAAGGGTAATGTAAGTTTTTTTTTGTTGTTGGAGAATATGTAGTAAAAACACACAGCAGTGTGAATATGAAAAATGCAGCAGCATGAAGATTTTTTTTGTTGAAGAAACGAAATGTAATGGGCAGCAGCACATGTAAAAGAAATTTTTCTTTATAGCAGTAAATGTAAGATTTTGTTTTTACAGCAGTGAATGTAAAAGAGATTTTTACACACAGAAGTGTAAAATCTCAGGAGGAGACAGAGTAATTTTTTTTGTTGAAATGTTCTTGGTGTAATCCCTCAGGCAGAGGAAGAATATTTTTGTAACATCAATTTTATTTTAATGAATACAAATCTTTTTGTGGGTGTGTGTGTAATACTCTGTTCTCAGAAATCAATTGTAGCTTCCCTGTCCTAAGATCCTGTGGAAAAACAGAGCATTGTCTCTATGTTTAGTTTATTTGTTTTGGAATTTATCAGAAAATTCCCCACAGTGACATATGTTGCCAAATTTATTCTTTATTTTCTATTTTCCATGTAATTAAAAATGACAAACGTAAACTACATTTCAACCGAAGTCGTGACATATGTGGCCACCTCCATTCAATTTTTACAAGGTTTTCTGACCCGATATCCTAGTGGCATCCTCAAGTGGGGATTAGAGCTTGCCTTTGTACACGGAAGTCGAATTCAATTCCCAAGATGGAATTGAATGACCATTTGCAAATTGATTTGGTTTTATTCTGGAAATGAGGTGCTCAGGCTGTGTTTATGCCATGGAAATGAAGTGATCAAGTTGTGCTTAAACTATGGAGATTTCATCAGACTCCATTTTAGCCATGTTGGCCATGAAAAATTAAGAGTACACTATTAATTAGCGAGAATTTCTTGCGGGTTGATAGTACTATGTGATGGCCTCCACTCGTATGCGCAGCAAAAAACCCAGCAGATTTATGAATTACCGTTATCAGATCGCCTATCAAATTTTGGGCCATTTCCAAGAACAAATTATGGTGATCGCTGGCCTTAGTGGCACCATAGAGTCATGTGTTACTAGGGCTTGTGGCTTGGGCATAGGCATGGTTAAATGAAAGGATTACATTGAAGGATATGGGGAGTTCCGGTTGTTAGCTACATTGGCTCAGACAATAGTAGATGTGCTTGTATCAATCAATGCTTGGGCTCTGCACATAAGGAAAGGAAACATAAGAATTCTCGCAAATAAACATTCTACCCATTCTCGTGGTAGACAGGAACTCCCAAGTTGGGAGCCTCTGACTCATCTCATTCTTTTCCGAAGTAGCATTGACAAGTATTTTTTTGGTTTCCCGATTTTGCCAGTTATTATTTCAACTTCCCTTTACTGCAGCTAAACCAGTTTGAACGTTGCTAGACAGGTCCATGAGGTAAGTACATAACTGTTGGATGAGACCAAGAGGTAAGTACAAAACACCAAACCCTACCTTGCAAATCTATTTGGAAGACTCAATAATAGTCAGCGTAATCGATCAATTTGATCTAATTAGGCTACTCACATTCGGACCTGGTAGCCTCCTTGCGCATTGTCAAAATATCGATGGTAGCCTCCTTGCGCATCGTCAGAATATCGATGTTCTTCCCTAATGTGCTATGAGTGACCAGAAGAATATGGGTGAGCCGAAGGTGCTACAGGCGATATGTCTTTTATGGCATTATAGCTACTTTAGTGGATTACCAGGTAACAAACCTACCAAGCACCTTTTCTTTTTGTAATGGGAGCATAATGCGAGCAAAAATACAATAGAGCAATATAGTCCAAATAGACAATAGAGAAATATAGTCCAAATTTGATGCAAAAGTGTGATGCAGGTTTTCCATAGTGCAGTCTGGAGAAAATTGTGATGTAGGCTTGCAATACTCGCTAACCACCATTGCTTAGATGAATCTTGCAATACTCGCTAAGAAATATTGCTTCTTAGTATGATATACTAGTCACCGAGGAAGCCTGGTGGACAACAGTGACAATGTGCATGCACACCAAGTGGCAGGCTTCTTGGTCGAAAATAGTGCAGGTGGTAATTCTTGGTCGACAGTAGTGTAGGTGGCAATGTACATGCACACAGTTGCAGGTGACAGGCCTCTTGGTCCCATAAAACAAACTTTGGATAAAATCAGTAGTCCCAGCATTCCTACATCGCAACTTTTGATAAAATCAGTTGTCCGAACATTCCAGCATTGGGATAAGCTAAGCCTGCAATAAGAGGTCGATCTTTTTTCATTGAAAAACTTCAATTAAAATTTTAATGGACAAAATTGGCAATATAAAACTTTGGTTAAACCCTGATAAAGCTAAAAAAAAAATTGGTCAACGAATGAAGTAATGGCCAGTCAACGATCGAGTGATCGCTATAGTCCCATGTTGGAGGCAGGGACTAATAATGTAAAATTGTGAAAAATAAATATAATAATAGATTATAGGTATTGATGTGTTAAGGTCGTTATATATATGGGGGAGCACATGAAAGTGCATTTAGTAAAATTACAGTTTTTTTTAATGCAAAAGACTTATTTGGATCAGTTAATAAAAGAATTTTGAATTTTTTTATTAATATTTAATATAATGATAGATATTCTTTATGTCGTAGTTTAATGATTGTTTTTGGAGTTGTCTAACGAGGCGGAGAATGCTAAAAGTGGTGGGAATGTCGGAAAAAAAAATTCAGAAAGAATTGCCTGGAATGTTAAAAGTGGCTGGAATGTGGGCAAAAAATTTTCAAAAAATCTTGTAGAGGTAGTGCTTGAGTCGTGCTTTTGATGTTGGCTAGGACACCTAAAATTTTGAAGTTTAACAATTATAACTTAGATTTACAAAAAAATTTACTAGATTTTCTCTAAATATGACCAGAATTTCCACGATTTTCATAAATCTAAGTTATGGAAATTCATGTCATATTTTGAGAAAATTTGGCAAAGGATGCCGAGATTCCAGCCACTAGGCAATGCCTTAGGCAATTCCTTCACGTGGGTGGACTCCATTTTTTACGATTATATAATCATAAAAATTAATTAAATTATTATTATTGAATTAAAGCTTTTGTGATCATTATCAAGTTTTTGAGACATGTTTTGGGTGATGGGCAAGATGAAGAACCAGATCATGGTAGCAACTTAAATAGAAAGACCTAACATTCCAACGACTAGAAAAAAACTACTCCTTTTGACCATAGGGAACAACGAAAAATTGACAGGGCAACAACTACATTTGACTCGATGAGGAGTTGGGGGAAAAATTAGAAAATTAGATAATTAATTTGTTAGAAAATTAATTAATTAATTAGTTAATTTGTTAGATTTATATATTTTTTAGTTGAATCTATATGAAACCAAATATATCTGCTTTTAATTAATTAAACTTTTATGAACTAAGAACATTAAAGCTAATAACTAATTTATTATCCTCTCAAATAAACTAAATATTAATGAATTTAAATAATTAGTTAAATAAATAGTTAATTTGATTACTAAGTTTTTTTATAGGTAACCAAATAAATATCATTTTTACAACTAAATATATTTATATTAATACTAACATATAATGTATTAGGATAAAATATAAATGTTTATTAAGTAATTGATTAATCGGTTAATTCAATTATTTATTTTCATCTAACCACATAAAAACCCATAATAAAATAGAGAATTTATAGGATAAAATATCAATAAATAAATAATTAGTTAAATAGTTAGTTAATATGACTACTATGTCTTTCTATATGTGACCATATATGAATTAACCTCTTTAACAACCAGATAAAATGTATATAAATTCATATTAATATTAATATATGCAGTATTAGGGTAAAAAATAAAGTTTATTAAATAATTAATTAAACAGTTAATGTGATTAATTTGTTTATATTTAACTAAACATGTTACTAATTATATTAAGGGATAAATAAGAATTAAACTTAAATATATATCTATTAATCAAACAATTAGTTAACAAGTTATCTAAATATGAAAGCTTATAATTCTAAACTTAATTATTATCTATATATCATATTTATTAAAAACCTTAAGAATAAAGAAAAATCTAAAATTTAAAAACTAAACCAAGAAAATAAACAAGTAATAGGGAAGGAATCGAAATTCTAATAATTGCAATTAAAAACCAAATAAATTATTAACAAATCGATGAATAATGAAAGGAAATTAAATCCAAACTACAATTCAAAAGAGAGGGGAAATTCAAACAATCCAAAAGATGAGGGAATAAAAATAGAAAATAAAACAAGAAGAGGGAAAAAAAGGGGGAGGGGGGGTGGTGGGCTAAGAGGAAAGGGCAGGGATCCAACTGCTACTAATCTTCCAGCTTTCATCCCTGTTGAGATTGCTCGGCCTCCTTTCAATTTCTATGGCCTCCCTAAACATGCGGTGATGAGAAGGAGAAATCTTAGTAATAACATGGGCCTCCCCAATACATATATGATGATTAGTCTTCTCTGTGTGCTCTGCCAAGGCTGAATATTGGGTCCTCCCATGCTTGATGTCGACTGCGTGCTCATGAATCCTCTGATTAATAGAGCGCCAGTTCCACCAACATAGGGGGTCCCACACGAACATGGAATAACATAAACACCTTTCATGTCCTTGAGTCAAGAAGGTCTTTTACAGATCTTAGGGAACTATGAATGGTGTTAAGGGGTCTAAAGGTTGAGGGAATATTATGCTTTCTAAGGATTCTTGCAATCTTTTTAGTAGTTCCCTGGATGAAAGGGAGATGCACTATTGAGATTCGATCATTAGGATCTTTCTTAACCTTGGGACCTCTGCTAGCCTTAAGAAAAGCTTTTATACCTTGGTGCCTACTATATCCATTATTAGTAAAAACATATTAAGGAGATGGGATTTCTCTTTATCAAGGTTCTTTTCATGAGAAATTCTCAGCACACGAGTAGATAGCGTACTGAGAACACCCAACTTTTGAGCAGGGAAATGATGAAAGTTGGCATGAAGATACTGCTCAGTATGAGTTTTCTTTCGAAACACCTGGTGGGAGAAAGAACCATCATCCTTCTTCGAAATGAGAACATCAAGGAAAGGCAAGCACCCATCAACTTCTTGCTCCATAGTAAACTTTATGGAAGAGGATTGATTGTTGAGATGTTGGAAAAACTGATCTAACTCATCTTGGCCATGGGACTAGATGACACCAGTGTCATCCACAAATCTTTTCCATAGCTTGGGAAGGAGACGGGTTGAAGCCAAAGCCTTGGATTCAAATTCTTCCATAAAAATATTAGCAACAACTGGGGACAACGGGTAGCTCATGGAAACCTCGTAGGTCTACTCATAGAATTCCCCTTCAAAGCAGTAAAAAGTAGACGTAAGATAAATCTCAACTAATCGAGCGATATTAGGGTCGGTGAGGCGATTAATGAACTCAATGTCTTCATTAATAGGGATGCAAGTGTAAAGGGAAACCACATCGAAACTAAAAATAATGTCCGAGGGTCAAACTTTATGCCCTTTAACTCATTCACAAACAAAGAAGAGTCTTTGAAGAAAGACTCTATAAGGCCAACAAGGGTTTAAGCTTCAATGCCAGGTATTTAGCTAGGAGGTAAGTTGGTCCTCCTATGGTGTTGACAATGGTTCCCAGTGGGGCCCCATCCTTGTGGATCTTTGGAAGCCCATAGATCCTCTGAGTGATGGGGCTACTCTCAATAAGTTTGTGGCAGAAGGAACCCACAGTGTTACTAGACTTAATAGCTAAAGCGACTATTCTAGAGATCCTTTTCATGGGATTATTAATAAGCTTTTTGTAGCTTCCACTATTCCAGAGGTGATCCAACATCTTGCTGCGATAATCATCTTTGTCAAGGATAACAAAAACTCCACCTTTGTCGGCTTTAAGAATGACGATTATATATATATATATATATATATATATATATATATATAGCATTTGATATTTGTGGATATAACTTTTTTTCACTAAATTGAAAAGGAAAAAAATTATAATTATGTTTAAAGTAAATGTCAATTCTCTATTCTTAATTATTATAAAAATTATTTCCATATTAGGTTAAATTCTTACTATTCACAGAATAGTTATTAATAATTAAATTAAAACTAACACAAGTATATAAATTAAAAATTAAATGCCCTGTAAAAGCCAATAAGCATCAATCCATAACAAGCATCAAAATACTTTATAATATATCATGTTATATATATATATATATATGTATGTATGTATATATATATAGATATATAGATATATATATATATATATATATATATATATATATATATATATATATATATATATATATATATATATATATATATATATATATATATATATATATATATATATATATATATATATAACTTTATTTTTAATTATAAACATAATTAATATAAGTTAAAGATATACACATTTGAAAAAACATGGGATAATAACATGACTTATCAATACCACGTGTCAGAAAAATGATAATTCATTTCATATGACACTTATTCATATGACATTTTTTAAAAATTAATTAATTTAATTAAAAAATTAAAAAGGGTATAACCACTTTGAAAATAAATATGAACCATTGACTTGTATATACTATTAAAGAATATTCTAAAATATTTCATGGAGGTCAAATCCTTACCATCCACCTATTAATTATCTATAATTAAATTAAAATTTTGGAAGCGTTATTACAAAATGACATATCTATGGGTATGGGTATACTTAGAGAAACCATATTATCAAAAAAAGGAAAACCCTATTCATGTAATAAGTAAATTCACCTAATAATATATAGATATAACCGTTGTCGAATTCTTCTACATTTTGGATTTTTTGTTAAATTTTATCATTATTTAAAATGTTTTTTCAAATGCACACATGGATGTAGTGCCCACAAACTATTTTTCTAACGATTCTCTTGTATGAAACTCACTAGAAAATATGCATATAAAATATTTACAAGAATTTGGATGAAATTCACTAATAAAAAAAATATGTTCAGGAAAATGTCAAAACAAAGTACAACCATCTTTACATATAAATATAAATAAATGAACTTAAATATGTAAAATGTAATTTATTTATTAAATGAACAAATAAATATTATATCTAACATAATTTAAAATATAAATAATATATTTTATAAACATATTTTGTAAAATATAAAATACTTAAAGATAAGATATATTAGATATATTGTTAAATATTTTTTATTTAATATTAATAGTAAGTTCGAGGGGTAATTCAATTGGTGATTAAAGTAATGTGAAATCTGTAAAAACTCAAAGATTCAAAGTTAAATCTTCCCTATTGTAACTCAATATCTCAAAAATTACTAATAATTAAATGTGAGATTTACTAATGTAATTACATGCCAAATAAACAAAATAATAATAATAATTTAATTTTTATCTTTACATTAATTGATTAAGTAAAAATATCCATAATCTTCTCTCGAATTCGAGTATGGTCAAAATGCAATGATATGTAAACGATTGATGTTATCTTATTTTACCTCAAGTTTATGGTGTTGTCTTTGGACTTGAAGGGTTGCAATCATAAAACCCTTAGATAATTAAGAATATTTTTATATAAGAAAAAAAGAGTACATTCGATGGTTTAGAAAATGGGTGGTCTCACCCCAATCGAGTTTGTTGACCAAAAATCGTATTATATGAAAAATTACAAAAGGGAAACTAGGGACATTTTTCATAAACGATAGAGCTAGAGGCACCAAAATACATATAAAACATAAAAAACACTAAAGACCATACTAGTCGTTTGACATGATGGAGGTAGGGTTGTTCGCGGATGTTCCTCGAGGAGGTGGAGGATGGAAGTCACACTGAACATGCCCTTCAAAGTTCTGTAGTCAAGTCTCCAACTTTTCTACTTTCTCAGTTAGTTGATTTTGGCCTTGCCAAACAAACATTAGTCTCTCTCGGACTTGGCACTAAAAATAGTGCATTCAGTCCAACATTGTCATCTTCTCTGCATGCTCCTCGCGATGGACTCTCTCAGTTGTGTACAATCTTTCCATTAGGCTATTGATAAGTGATCGACAATTCTCTAAGAAAAAATGCTAGATACCCTACCCTTCATTCGCTTGGGCTCGACCAAACCCATGATTCCCCTTGCCACCCCAGGTTCCTCAACTCCGATGACTCAGATTCTGAATCCGCATACCACCACCGCTACTGGCACCTTGTTTACCTGCTCCATGGCCTTCATGTGATCCCACACTAGCTAGTTGTGCATGTTCAATAGTATTGCCTCCTCGATAGGGAGCCCCAGTGGCAATTGCCGAGTTTGCCATACCCGTAGGGCCAAGGGTGGACGGGGAGGGGGAATGCCCACACCACGCTTAGGGTTTCATAATTCATCAAGATGGCGAGCCGCCATGTTCAAAATCCATAGGCCAGACCCCCCACTAGAGAAACCAAACACCACCATCAGAGGAACCAAATGACACCACCCACCACACGAGAGAAACACAATACCACCCACTACTTGAAAAATTCCACCACCACTAGAGAAACCAATACCGTCGCCCACCACACCAACACAGACAATTGAAAGAAACAGGAAGAAAAAGTAACCAGCACCTGAGCACAGCTTCCCCCAGGGCGACGACCAACCTCTGAATTCACCTTGCAGAGACGACCCACCAATCCACAAAACACTGTTGTGCCCACGCCGGAGGTCATGAAATTGGAAATTGAAACTAGTTTTCCACCACCATCTATGAAGTTCCCTATACTGTTGGTTCCATCTTACACTACTAGCCTTAGCAAATAGGCTTACCATAAGCCAAGAGGAAATGGAATGGAAGAGGTCTCGTCGTACCGACTTCCCATCCTTATGCACATAGACGATAACAAAGAAGCTTTGTAGCAGGGTCCATGTTGACACACTTCTCGAGAAAATGCCCAGGACAAGTACAAAAAGACCACTCCTACCAAATAACCTCCTGCACTACAGCACCAAACCAGATCGTGGATACGAATGTCGACTCCCACATGTTCCGACACCTTAACTATTCGGCACCCCCGAACTCCAACGTGATGTTAATACTCGCCCGAGTTGCCAACCTGCTGATATTCCTCCTCCCATTACATGCGCTTTGGTGAAGGGATTGGAAGGACCGTCCCTCAGCCCCACTCCCCCTATATTCACACATGACGCTCCTGCTCCACGTGTTGCAAGGACCTCACCCCCATCGGGGAAGTGTCGACCTCCTCCACAATTCTTCGCAGGTCAACCAGGAAATTATTTTGGGAGGAGGGGGCTAGTCTTGGGCAATTTTCTGGCCCTAAAGCTCACTACACCAATTCGCCAGTTTGTCTGCCGCTTTATTTCCCTCACAATCGACATGTTCAGATATCATGTAATCAAAGGAGGAGAGTTTGAACAGTATGCGTTCCCCTATCAGTGCCAAATACCAACTCTTTATGACCTTTGACAGAGGAGAACCATTAATAAGACATTGGAGCATGGATATAGTGATCTGTGAGTCTCTAGTTACTTGCAGCTTCATGATGCCCATATCTGTTGCTTCCTGCAAACCTTTCTCCAAAGCTAAGTATTCAACCATGTTGTTGGTGGTGTGGCTGCAGGATGCAACATAGAATATGAGGGCCTGCCCTTTGTCATTCCAAAGGATTCCCTCGAGGCCTACTGGGCTAGGGTTCCCCTTTGAGGCCCCATCAAAATTGAGTTTAACAAAGTCCTGCAGTGGACAAGTGAACACATTTGAAGAGACATATTGAGGCACAGGTTGATGGGTGGGGCATAAAGAAGGGGGCTCCCTTAGGATATATAGCGTGAGAAGAATAACACGTTCTCTCCCTTTCGCCTTCCAGTCCTCCTCTATCCATGGTGAAATCGATACAGTTTCCTCAAGATTGCGGAGAAAAGTGTGCCAAGTGTTTACAGGTTGGGACTCTTCTGAGTGGAATACCACCCAGTTTTTTCCTTTCGAGATGTTCCATATGACAAATCCTTGCGACAAGCACCATGCTGGATTGATAATTGGATTCTTGAACAGGGTCCATATCCATGTGTCTAGAGACTCCCGAAGACTGTTAACAGACCTGTTAGTGACTCCAAAGGCCTTTAAGTGACATCTTTAGACTTCCAGTGTCTTTGGGAAGAAATTTAGAAGCTGGTCGGCCGATACCTCCTCCTTGTGACATAATGGACAACATGATGGATTGAGAAATCCCTTATTTCATATTTTATCCCATGTGAGAAGCTTACCTTGTTCGATCAACCATAAGAAGAGGGAAAATTTTGGTTAAAGGTGAGAGTACCAAATCCTTTTCCATAGAAGGTTTGGTTTTAGGTCTCCCACAGAATGTTTCAATGAGTACGCCTCTTTAAGGGTGAACATGCCTTACTGTCGATATCCCCAGCGTAATCTACCAGGTTCTCCATTATTTAGGATTGGCTGCTGGCAGAGAATCGTAAGGAGGGATTCCCAATTCAGAGGGGCATCATGAGCAGACCAATTTTCGAGGGATTTCCACTTTCTCCACTTTGAGCCCGATAGAGGGTCACTCTAGAAGCCTTGGACATAAGCCACACTAGTCTTGGAGGTGAATGCCTAGAGACTTGAAAACTTCAAATCTTGATCTAATCTGGGTTATTGCATCCATGAGTTAGTCCAGAATTTAGCTTTTCTTCCACTGTAGACTTCCCAGAAACCATGTATCTAAATGAAGTCTTTTTGTGCCTTGGATCTGTTACAAATCGAGGAACCCAACGGGAGGTCTTGGTGGTGGTGAAGGGTATTTTTCCAACCATCAAACCTGTGTTTGGCTTCCGAGATGTTCTTCCATATCTCTTGTCCGCCTTGGATCCAGTGGCACCACACCTTTGCGTTGAGGGACATAGATAATAGCTTGGGATCTTTTATCCCAAGGCCACCATGGGTCTTTGGTTTACATAGCTTCTCCCAGGCCACCAGGGCCCATTTGCGTCCAATCTGGACCCCTGACCATAGAAATCGACAGAACCTTGCTGTCATTAATTTATAGATGCTACTAGGGGTCAGGATTACCAACAATTGGTATAAGGGGATTGCTTGAAGGACTTCCTTTAACAACACCAATCTTCCATCTAAATTCAGATCCTGGAAGGTCCAACTCAAAAGGTTCTTATCCGTGCAGGAGAGAACTTCTTTCCAGATGGAGGTCTTCAGAGAGTTAGGCACTAGGGGGACTCTAATATAGATGATGGAAAGTTTCCTGATTTTGAAGCCCTGCGTTGTTGCAAGGTGAGATTGCACTCTGGGGTGAGTGTTGAAGAAGAAGATGTATGATTTCTCACCGTTTATCAAAGTGCCTGATGCCATTTGGAAAGTGTCCAAAATTTTCCCCAATTGCTTAGCCTCTTTCAAAGTTGGCTTCCCAAAGAGCATTTTTCCATCCACAAACTATTGATGGGTTACCAAAGGGATTTCTTGAGAGATGAAGATGCCCGAAAGGGCCCAATAATTTTTCGTTGCCTTAATGAGCTGACTCACCCTTCCACCACGATAATGAATAAGAAAAGGGAGATAGGGTCACCCTATCTGAGACCTCTTGATTCTCGAAATGTATGAATTTACAGGGTAAGTTCCTTAGATAGAACACCAGAGGACACCGCTCACAAACATATCACAGATCAATACACCAGTATTCTTGACGTGCTTCAAACCCTCAAAGAGGGAAATAGTCCACGGCTTGAGCCAATGCGACCAATTCCGGCAATTTATTAATAAAAGAATGAAAATTTACATAAGATTCTCTCATGAATGGTCACCCTACAAATGAACCTCCATTCTCTTTAAATAGAGATCATGGACCAATCGAGTGTTAAGCCATGGATCAAGTGTCGATAATACAGAGGAGAGAATGAACCGTCGGATCACTTCATGTCTAGAACATATAGTGACTGTCGGATTGTAAGTTACAAATGTACATAGTAAAGAAACACACTTTACCTAACTCTACACTAGACCAAGTTATACTTAACTATTTCCTATGTGTTGGAATATCCTAACATCCCCCCTTAAGAACAACTTGGGATAGGAAAGGTTGAGACGGGTATGGGTCAGATACAAAAATTTTCCTACAAGTTGATGGTATAAGGTAGCATCAAATTCATGGGAAGTACAAGTGACTAAAATTTTGGCTACAGACTGAAAGGGAGAAGAGGCTAGCTTACAATCTTCCATGTGAAAGTGGCGTAGAAGATCACAGACATACTTGGATTGGGAAAGGGAAATACCTTCCTTGGATTGCAAGAATTGAAGAACAAGAAAATAATCCAAGTGTCCTAAGTCTGTCATTTCAAACTGCTTTTTAAGATTGGACTTCACATGGTTTATAATGTTGGAATCACTACCAGTAAAGATAAGATCATCAACATAAAGAACAAGAATGATAAGAGACTTAACCACTTTCTTGGTGTAGACAGTATTGTTAGAATGACACCTAGAAAAGCCAGCATCTAAAAGAAAGCTATCCATTTTGGAATACCAAGCCCTAGGGGATTGCTTGAGACCATAAAGGGATTTCTTAAGCTGACATACAAGGTTGGAGTCTGTTTGTATAAAGCCAGGAGGTTGTTCCATATAGATTTCTTAATGCAAGTCCCCATGCAAAAAGGCAGATTTAACACCCATCTAATGCACTTCCCATTTCAAAGAGGCAGCAAGGGAAAGAACAAGGCAGATAGAGTTCATTTTAGAAACAGGGGAGAAGGTTTCAGTATAGTCAATGCCTTCAACTTGTGAAAATCCCTTAGCAACAAGATGAGATTTATGTTTATCAACTTTTCCATCTGGTTCAAAATTGGTTCTGTAAACCCATTTACATCTAACAAGTTTTCTTCCCTTTGAAAGAGGAACAAGATCCCATGTATCATTTGCTAATAATGAACAATATTCTTCATTCATAGTTGTGTCCTAATCTCGATGGCCTGAAGCTTATACAAAGGTGTCAGGATCATGATTCCCTGAAGCTTGAGCCAGTAAAGAAGAGGCTCTATCGAACTGAGAACATGTGCGCCACTGATCTATAGGATCACCTGCAAGAGCGCCTGCTACATCCCGAGTAGCACAGACCCATTTTGGAAGTTGAGGAGTGGAAGGAAGATCCTGAGAAGGTGGGGGAGGATTGTCATCCTCACTGTCATCATCTGAAGAAGAAATGTTTTCAGAAGTAGAAGGGATAGAGAGAGGTGGCACATCCACCGAACTAGGTTTGTAGGCCGATATATTTTTAGTAAACTTTACATCTCTTCTAATGATAACATTTTTGGACTTAAGTGGAATACATCTATATGCTTTGACATATTTAGAATATCCAATAAACAAACATTTTTCACTCTTAGGTTCTAAAGATTTATGTTTCTCATATGGAATATGGACCCATGCTTCACTTCCAAAAAGATGAAAGTGACTTACATCTGGTTTAATTGATCTGCATGCTTCTTATGGAGTGATATTCTTTAAAACCTTAGTAGGAGTGCGATTTACTATATAATTTGAACAATTAATTGCTTCTGCCCAAAAATTAAGACTAAGTCCTTTAGATTGAAGCATACAATTAGCCATTTCCTTTAAGGTGTGATTCTTCCTTTCAGCTACACCATTTTGTTGTTGAGTATATGGAACAATATGTTGCATTTGAATTCCATTCTCAATGAAAAAGTTGATGAATTTGTTGTTAACATATTCTCCGCCATTATCTGATCCTTAGCTTAAAGATTTGATGTCCATATTGTTTTTCAATAAAGGCCTTAAAGGCCAAGAACATGCTAAATACTTCACCCTTGAGTTTTAAGAAGTGTACCCAAGTGCGTTTGGAGAAATCATCAATGAAAGTTAAGAAATACTTGTAGCTAGAGAATGAAACAACTGGAAGTGGACCACATAAATCACTATGCACAAGCTGTAAAGGGGATGCGGTGTGCCAAGAGGAACGTTTTTAAAAACTATCCACATGATTTTTTTCGAGTACACATCCGGAACAAACAACATCTCTGCAAGATACCATAGGAAAACCTGTCACCATATTTTCTTTACATAGATTTTGAAGGGAGTGATAGTTTAAGTTACCAAATCGCTCATGCCAAAGTTTTCTCACCTCATCATTATGAGCAACAATCCCAAGGGAAGAGTTGATGACCCAAATTTGTTAAACTTATACAACCTTTTAGAATCATCAGCAATGCTAGTAGCTAAAATCTGTTTAGGATCTCTTAGGTCCTTAATTACAACATCGTGAGGTGAAAATTCAATGGTTTTACCTTCACCTGAATGAGTTATCTGATATACAGATAGAGGGTTGCAGGATAAGGTTGGAACACATAATACATCATTAAATTGACCATTGTCTAGATGAGAAGTTCTAGTCCCTACAACACTAAGAAATATATCATTATCAACATATATATTTTTGGTGTTACAATCATTTAAAGAAGAAAACATGGCTTTGTTTTTGGCCATGTGATAAGAAGCTCCATAATCAATGAGCCACTCATGAGAATGAGGAGAAGAAGACACATTTAGTGCATAACTAGATCGAGATGCTTGACAACCACATGCAAAAAGTGCTATTCCTGAAGATGAAGTTGAAGTTGAAGAGTGCTCCAAATGGATGTTATGCTTCTTCATTGCTACTTCCAAGGCTTCCATCTTCTTAAATAATTTGGATTCTAAGTGGTCATCTCGATTACAAAAGTGGCAATGTCTATCAATGTTCTTCCCTTTGTTTTTATTTGCCTTATCATTTTGTTTAAATGATTTTTCATTTTGAGACTGAAATTGCTTAGGACCCTTATTTGGTTTAGGACCTTTCTTTTTAGGATACTACTTCTTAGGATTCTTTTAATTTGGTTTCTATTGGGCGGCTAAGGCTTTCTTAGAAGAGTTTCCAAGATTAAGAAGACCAAAATGTAAGAGTTTTTCTTGTTCTCTTATTAAAGAATCACAAAAGGAATCAAAAGAGGGGGACTTGTAGTCTTGTCCTTGAGAAATAAATGTTTCTCTAGTAGAATGGAAGGTGGAAACGAACATTGAGTAGGCTGGTCCCAAATTAGTAAGAATGGAATAGATAAGGCTACCATCCTCTTTCTTAACCTTAACACCTTCTAAGAGAAGTCTAAGGGTCTTGAACTTGGACAAAAAATATTTAATGGAAGAAAAATTATTTAGGTCCAATGTAAGCAACTCTTTTTCGAGTTGATGTGCTCTAATTTCATTTTTAATTCCAAAAACTTTAGTGGGTTGTTTCATTACTTCATTAGGGGTATCAAGTTCTTTGATATGGAATCAAGGTATGGAGAAATAGACACCCCTATCAACTCACGTGCTTGATCTTCCCTATATTTCCATTTGGCTCCCTTATCTTCATCTTTAGGTTTAGTTTCTTGGCCTGAGGCTATTATGTAAAGACCTTTACTTCTAAGTAAATCCACAATGTAGGACCACCATTCGAAGTAGTTGGTGCTATCAAGAATAACTTGGCATGAAATTTCCATTTTAACAGAAACTGAAGCTATAGATGCTGAAACTAAGTGTTCTAATCGAAATATCTCGAAAAATTAGGCTGATTAAAAAAAAAAACGGATCTGAAAACAGCTTCCAGATGAAGAAGTTATGGCTTTTTGAAGAAACGTTGTTGAAGATGCCGACGAAGTTCGTGAATGTGTGGAAGTGAATGATAATGTTATATTTAAAAAAAAAATTCCCCTACATTTCGAAACTTAATCTAATTAGTTCACTTAAAAAAATATTTTATGTGATGCACTTTTATAAATAAGTGAAAGTCACTTTTACAATGGTACTTTATGAGCTACTCACTAAATTGTAACTTAAATAAAAGAGAAAAAGACTTTAGAATTATAAGTGACTAATTGTTTATAATGGGTGAGAACACTTTTACATAAAATAACTTTAAAACATAAGTTGCATGTTCCTTTTTAAAAAGTAACTCAACAAAAAAAAGGACTTGAACCCAAGACTTCTATTCTCATAAAGTAACTTTGGACCAAGTGAGCTATTTTAAAAGGTTAGTAATTTTTGGAAAAGAGAAAGGGTTTTTTTCTTAAGTAGTCACTGAAGCTATGGGGTGCATGTTTACTTGAAAAATCTCTTTTTTCCTACCAAAAAGAAATCCACACAACCCAACACGGACATACAAAAAAAACCAAACCTTATGGCTTGAAGTTAGCTTTCGCTAGAACCTAAAATATTTCTCTCAATGTTTATTATTTTCCAAGATCACATTAAGGCGGCGTAGAAAAGAGCATATGCATGAGGAAAATCCTTCTTTTCTATTTTTGATTTGCCCAGATCGCACAGAGTCACAGGGCAAAGAGCATACAAAGAAATGAAAGGTATAGACCCAGTAATAAAGAAAACAGAGAGCTAAATAAACCGAAATAAATAGAGAGATGAATAACTAAAACTCCAAATAAAGGTTGTATACCTATAGATATTAAAAATGACGTAGCTAGGGCTACTAGAAACCTTTTCACATGAACAAAAGGGGTTCCTCAGTGGAACAGATGCTCCTAACACAATAGAGCAATCCTCTCGACCTGAAAGCGGTAAGAAAAAATAGATCTAGGACACGACAGTCGGATGCAGTTGTACCAGCTTCGAATTTGGATCACCAATGGATGCGACCCTCAAATAGCTCTCATACCATGTAGGAACTTATAGGGTAAGTTCCTCAGATAGAACACTAGAGGAAACCACTCACAAAAAGATCACAGATCAACACACTAGTGTTCTTTACGTGGTTAAAACCCTCAAAGAGGGAAACAGTCCACGACCTGAGCCAACGCGGCCACTTCAGGAAATTTATTAATAAAAGAATGAAAATTTACATAAGCTTCTCTCATGAATGGTCACCCTACAAATGACCCTCCATGCTCTTTAAAGAGAGATCATGGACCAATCAGGTATTAAGCCACATATCAAGTGTCGGTAATACCGAGGAGAGAATGAATCATCGGATCACTTCATGTCTAGAACATATTATGACCGTCAGATTGTAAATTGAAATGTACATAGTAAGAAAACAAACTTTACCTAACTCTACATTAGACCAAGTACTTAACTATTCTCTATGTGTCGGAATATCCTAACATGAAAGGGGTGGGACGGGGCTCCATTTGGAAGGATGGAGTAGAACGGAGTTGATATCAGATATCTAACCCACCTAATCCATTCTGGGGAGAAACCAAAGGGAGCTAGAACTAAAAATAAAAAATCCCAATTCAAATGATCATAGGCTTTAGAGAGTTTGAGTTTGATAATCATACCGAGCATTCGGGAAGAAACTAAGGTGTGCACCATCTCATGCACATCCAAATTTCCATCCATGATATGCCGACCTTCAACAAAATTAGTTTGTTGAGGGCTAATGATAACCTAGAGTAAGGGTTTAAGCCTTCGCACCAAGATTCCAGAGAGGATCTTGTAAACTACATTGCATAGAGCTATTGGCCTAAACCCACTGGGTTCTAGAGAAACTCCCTTTTTTGGGATGAGCACAAGGAAAGTTGCATTCAACCCTGACCATAGCCATTGGGACCGACGAGAGTATTCAACGAGCTCCAGGATCTCCTCTCTGAGAAATTTCCATCCCGCCTTGAAGAACTCAGAGGTAAAGCCATCAGGCCCAAGGGCTTTGTTGGATGGGTGAGCCTGAACCACCTCCTCTACTTCAACAAGAGAGACTTCTCTCATGAGGGCCTCATTTTGATCTTCAATAATTAGGTGTAGGATATGTTGTTGTATTTTTGAGGTAGCCTCCCTCCTTTCCACTTCTGGTTTAGAGAATAACGATTGAAAGTGGTCAATTAAGGCTTCATATATTTCTACACGATGCACTAGCCATCGACCATGAGGGTTGTTTAGAGGGAAAACAATGTAAACTTTGAAACGGGAGCTATAAACTCAAAACAGGAACTCTCGCCAAAAAACCCCGAAAAAACATCAAAAACAGTGCTAAAAACGAAAAGTGTTGATGCTGGAATAGCACCTTTTTTTTTCCAAGCTAAATTTTCAACATGTTTTAAAAATGACGGTGAAAACCAATTTTTGGTGCAAAAATTGTCCAAAAAATGCCCTCAAAACGAAGTGTTGATGTTCGAATAACATTTTTTTTTTCAATGGTAAATTTTGTGCAAAAAACACCCTCAAAACAAAAAGTGTTGATGCTGGAATAACAATTTTTTTTTCAAGGGTGAAATTTCAGCATTTCAAAATAATAGCATAAAATATTTTATCATGACCCCGAAAAACATTAAAATTTCAAAAAATTAAAATTAAAATTAAAATTAAAACAATGAAAAAACACAAAACAAAAAAATAAAAAATAAAAATAACAAAACATAAATAAAAATATATACTAAAAACAAAACATAAAATAAAAAACAAAAAACAAAAAAAATCAAACATCAAAAATAAAATCAATCATAAAAATGTAAAATGTAAAAAAAAAAAAAAAAACAAAATTAACCTATAAAAAATAAGAATTAAAAAACTAGAAAGAAATTACAAATTATAAACAAATAAATCGTAAAAAAAACATATCTAAAAAAAATTGGGGAAAAAAAACAAATATGTAAATCATAAAAAAAATTGGGAAAAGAAGAAAAAACACATTTAAAAAACTATAAAATTAAGTAGGTAACAATAGAAAAATTTAAAAAAATTTAACAAAAAACTAAAAAAAATTAAAATTAAAAACAAACTAGATTTAAAAAAAAAATGGAAAATTTACAAAAAAAAAAAAAAAAAAATTAGTGAAATTAAGATTAAAATGATGATTACTTAAAAAATAATGTAAAAATACATATATATGAGACAAAATATAAATAAAAAATATTAAAAAAAATTGTTTAATCATAAAAGAATTTGGAAAATAAAAAATAAAAAAATTATATATATATAAATTTAAGTAAGTAAAAATATAAAGAT
The DNA here is from genome assembly GCA_031772625.1 of Pinus tabuliformis. NCBI lineage: Eukaryota > Viridiplantae > Streptophyta > Pinopsida > Pinales > Pinaceae > Pinus > Pinus tabuliformis. The sequence continues at coordinate 73,241,164 of CM062820.1, read as the reverse complement.
TAAAAAAATCATTAACAAAAACTAGCCAAAAAAAAAAAAACAAACTAGATTAAACAAAAATAGAAAATTAACAAAAAAATAAAATTAAAAACTAGTAAAATTAATATTAAAAACATTTAGAAAAATCTAAAAAGACAAAAATAAGCTCAAATTATTAAAAAAAAAAAAACCTAAAAAAAATCGAAATTTTAAAAATATAGGTATTTTCCAATAAAAATAAAATAAAATTAAAGAACATTTTCAACTTACAAAAAAAAGTCTTTTTGATTTAAGAATAAATAAATAAATAAATTTTTTTATTAAATTTTAATTATTTATTTAAAAACAAACAAAAAAAAATTAAAGATAATTTTATTTTTAACTATAATTTATTTTTTTATTTTTTTTTTTTTTTTGAAAAAAAAATTCATTAATTTGTAGTAATAAAAATTATTAAATTTTAATTTATTAAAAAAAAATTAATAAAAAAATCGATTAAAATGTGCGGCCAGGGGAAAAGCAGAAAGCAGAAGGAGACGGTTAACCACAGAGTTCGGAGGGCTGAGCAGGCCTTCCTCCGTAATTCCAACCCGGCAGTGCGTAGGGTCATGCAGCATCTTGAAGAGGAATCGCTTCAGGAGCAATCCGATGAGGAGATGGAAGAATGGGATTTTCTCCTCCACGACCCGGGTCATACCAGAGGGCGTATATCTTTATTCAAGCAGTCGCTTCACATCTATTGGGTGATGAAGGGGCTTATGGCCAAGGCGTTGGAACAAGTGGCCAAAGAGATGGTTAATCTGGCTAAGGGGGATCCAGACATCCGCAGAGAACTGCGCTTCCTTCGCATAGCAATGATAAAACAGGATGAGAAGCTGGATGCTATCCAGCAAATGCTGAATCGAGACCAGCCAGGGCCAGCGGAAGCAGCGAACCAGCAACCCGATGGCGGCAATGACTGATTTGAGATATGTTTAGAAACTGCAACAATTTTTTTGGTTATAGCTTTGTATATGTTAAAAATAGGAAAAAGTATGTAGTACAGAGCAGTAGTTTTAGTAACAGTTTTAGTAAGTTTCAAGATTGCATAGTTTATCTAGCTAAGACTACCAGACAGTGGACCTACTATTTTTGGGCTGCTCTTAAAAACTATAGGTGGTGTTATGACCCGGTTTCCCCTAGAGGGCGGGCAGAAACTGTTTTTTGTATCGATGTAATGTTCTGTTGATCAAGTAATAGAATGAGATCCATCCTAGCTTACAAAAAAAAATAAAATCGATTAAAATATTTTAATCAAAATTAAATTTTAATTTTTTTTATAACTTTTGTTTTTAAACAATATGTTATTTATTTCAAAATATAAATAAAAAATAAAAATAAAAAATATTTAAACAAATTTTAATTTTTTACTTTAAAATTTAAAAAATTAATAATTTTTTTTTTAAATTAATATATTAAAAAAATTAACTAAAATTATATGTGTTATAAAAAATTTAAAAAATATTGTTAAACTTTTTTATTTTTTATTTATTAATTTTTTTTTTTAAACGTATTAAAAAAAATAATAAAAAAAAAATTATTTTTAAAAATAATAAATTTTTTATTTATTGTTTTATTTAAAAAATAATATAAAAAAAACAATGCCCCCGGCCGCGCCACCAGCGGGCGGCGGGAGGGCCGTGTGTCGATTCCGGGAATCGACCCACGGCCCTCCCGCCGCCCGCTGGTGGCGCGGCCGGGGGCCCAAGGGCATTCCAATCATCAACATATGGCCGCCTCCAATCTTGAATTTCTGCATTCTCACTATAAAACAGTAGCAGAAACTTTGTTAGGCTTCGTACCCTTCCCGGGATCCTGCAATTTTGGAGGTTCATTTCGGAATCTATAATTATCATCGCTCAATCAGACGAGAGACTTGCATTTTCTTATTTTTGTTTCATTAAGCGAGCTCTTCTTGATCCACGTTGATTTTGGATCATGTTATGTTCAATATGCGTTCAGGTAGCAAGCTCCGAATGCATGTTTTTATGAATAAAATTTGTCCACTTCCGATTGAAAAACTAAATAGGTTTTATTCATCCGCACAGATTTGAATGAGATCACGATCTCTCGTAAATTCGAATATTCAATGGAAATGGAGCGACATTAGATACGCAGTGGTCACAATGTCTGTCAGCAACCCGGAGTTTCTCGACCTCACGCTCATGGACGCCTATAAGCGAGTGGTCGCGGGGCTGGGAGAGGCGGGGCTGATGGTCATACTCGATAACCATATCAGTAGACCCCGCTGGTGCTGCGGCTACGACGATGGGAATGGATTCTTCGGAGACGCGGATTTTGATCCAGCGGTGTGGATCCAGGGGCTGTCCGCCATGGCCACCGCTTTCAAGGGCACGGCAGCGGTCGTGGGAATGAGTCTGCGCAACGAACTGAGAGGCAAGAGATCGAATCCGGCGGACTGGTACAAATACATGCAGCAGGGAGCTCAAGCCGTCCATGATGCCAATCCCGACGTGCTGGTCATCATGTCGGGGCTCAATTACGACGCCGATCTTAAGTTCTTGGCGTCGAAGCCGGTGAGTCTGTCATTTACAAACAAAATCATGTATGAGATGCATTGGTATTCATTCACAGACGGGAATGCCTGGGTGCAAAAGCCGGCCGACACGCTCTGCAAAACTGTGACGGCCCGGGTAAATGACCATACTGCGTTTGTTACGAAAACATTATCTCCTCCGGCGCCGCTGTTCATCAGCGAGTTTGGAATTGATGAGTGAGGAACGAATGTGGGCGATAACAAATTCATTGACTGCTTCCTTGCCTTTCTTACTGCAGGGGATCACAACTGGGTGCTCTGGACTCTACAGGGGAGCTACTATATTCGTAATGGGCAGCCTGGCTTCGAAGAGACTTACGGGATTTTTAATGGCCGCTGGGACGGTCTCAGGGATCCCACATTTGTTTCCAAGCTGCAATCCTTGCAGAAACCATCGCAAGGTTGATTTATTAGCTTTCTTGTAATATATATGCATAACTGTGTTTCTTAATTTTGTATCTGGTTTTACTTTGTTTTTCACTTTTGAATGTTCAATTCCTCTCTTTGTGCAGACCCTTGGGCCCCCGGCCGCGCCACCAGCGGGCGGCGGGAGGGCCGTGGGTCGATTCTGGGAATCGACCCACGGCCCTCCCGCCGCCCGCTGGTGGCGCGGTCGGGGCCGTGTTTTTTTTATATTTTTTAAATAAAACAATAAATAAAAAAATTATTATTTTTAAAAATATATATTTTTTTTTTATTTATTATTATTATTTTTAATATGTTTAAAAAAAAAATTTAATAAATAAAAAATAAAAAAGTTTAATAATATTTTTTAAATTTTTTATAACACATATAATTATAATTAATTGTTTTAATATATTAATTTTAAAAAAAAATTATTAATTTTTTAAATTTTAAAGTAAATAATTAAAATTTGTTTTAAAAAAATTAATTTTCTTTTTTGATTTATATTTTGAAATAAATAACCTATTGTTTAAAAAAAACATTATAATTTTTTTTTTAATTAAAAAAAGATAATTTAAAAAAAATGTAAATTTAATTTTTATTTTTTTTAAACATAAAAATGTAGGTTTACTTTTTGTTTTAAAATTAAAATGTAGTTTTAATAATTTGAATTTTTAAATTAAAAAATAATAATAATAAAATTTGTTTAAATTTTTTTTTTTTTTAATAAAAGACAAGATTGTTAAAAAATATATATATATATTTATTTATTTTTAAATAAAATAGGTATATTTAATAAAAGATAATTGTATTTTTTAATAGAAAATACCCATTTTTTGGGTTTATTTTTTTATAATTTAAATTTATTTTTGTTTTTTTAATATTAATTTTACTAGTTTTTTTATTTTTTTTGTTAATTTTCTATTTCTTTTTAAACTAGTTTGTTTTTATTTTTTATTTTTTTTTTCCTAGTTTTTTATAATGTTTTTTTTTTTTTTTTTTTAATTTCTCTATTTCTACATATATATATATATATATATATATATATATATATATATATATATATATTAATTTTGTTTCCTTTTTACAAATTCTTTATGGTTTGTGAGATTTTTATTTTTTTTTACATTTTTTGTTTTTTTTTTTAATATTAATTTCACTAGTTTTTTAAATTTTTTTCGCTATTTTTCTATTTTTTTCTTTAAACTAGTTTGTTTCTATTTTTTTTCCTAGTTTTTGTTAATATATATATTTTTTTATTTCTCAATATTTACTTACTTAATTATATATATATATATATATATATATATATTAATTTTGTTTTTTTTTTCAAATTCTTTTATGGTTTATGATATAATTTTTTTTTAACATTTTTTATTTTTTGTTTTTGTCTTTTTTATATATATTTTTATATTTGTTTTTTAGAGACAATTATTTCATGTGGATTGAAAATTTAATTAATGATGTATAAATATGTAAAATATCGAAAATGTAAAATATCGACCTTCTTCTTTAAATATGCAAATCAATAAAAGCCCCACTACAAAAATAAAAATAAAAAAAATAAAAACTAGAAAATATGAAGAAGAAGATCACTTCCAAAATTATTAAATTTACGAAATAATTATTTACATTTCATACATTAGAAAATTTAAAGTCAAAAAATAGGTCTTTTAAAAAAAGGGTTACGAAATAATTATTTACATTTCATACATTAGAAAATTTAAAGTCAAAAAATAGGTGTTTTAAAAAAGGGGTCTGATGCAGAATAACCATTTTTTAAAATTAGCATGAAAATCGCTACCATTCTAAAACGCAATGTACATAAAAAAAATGAAAGTGAAAAAAACTATGCTCTAAAATAAACATGTGTATTCTGTATCACCCCTTTTCAAAATCGGGTCACTTTTTTGCTATCTCTACAAAACGGGTAACAGTATCAGTTCCCGTTTCAAAGTTTACATTGTTAGAATATGTGGTTGTGGTGGTGCTGCTGCAGTATAGTCTAGTGGAAGAATTTATTATTTCGCTCCCCCTCCTTGAGCCATTTAACTCTAGATTTCTGTTTCCACAAAATTTCCTCATGCTACCTCCTCTTCTCTAACTTCGTTAGGAGCTTCCCCTCTTGGGCTATATGAGCGTCAGTGCGCCCATCTAAAATGATTTGATGCTGAAGAGATATCATTTCTTCCTCGAGGAGACACTTCTCACGATGAGTGTTTGAAAACTCAGATTTGTTCCATTCTTTGAGTCTTCCCTTAAGTTCTTTAAGCTTGAGTTGGAAGGTTTCCATCATGTTTTGTCCTTTGACCCTGGAAGTCTGCCACCATTCTTCCATTTTGGGCAATAGATCTGGGTTCTCCAGCTAGAAGGATTCAAAGTAAAATGACCTATTTCGAGTGGCCATGCACAGATGTATCTCTAGGCAGATCGAATAGTAGTCTGATCCCATGCACAGGAGGATCTCTATCTGGAAAAATAGATCTTGTAGTAGAATATTTTCAGAGAGAAGAAAGTGATCCAACTTTGAGGCTATTTGGAATGTACCACCTTGCCGATTGTTCCAAGTAAAGATTCTGTTTTGAACTCTAGGTATTCCAACCCCAGCTCTTGGATGGTTTCCTAGAAGGCCACAGATATTTGATCCAATATTCTAAGGCCTCCTTTTTTCTCGCTGAGCTTCATTTCGAGATTAAAGTCCCTAGCCACAATCCAGTTCGTTTCCCCCACTAGCTCCTTGAGGTTCCTTAAGCACTAAAGGAAGTTGGCTTTTTGGTTGGGCACAGTGGGTCTGTAGAACCCTGTTAACCAGAGCTTCTTTGTTGATCCAAGACATTCGAATTGGCCTGAGAGAGAGTGAGGGTTGGTAAACCAATTTTTGAATGAAATAGATATGGGGTCTATTGAAGATAATGGAGAATATCCTAGAATAGGTACAGTTGGTTCACGTAGCCTCAGGATAGGAATTAGTTTCTATTTCTTAGGATGTTGTTCTAACTTCCCTAAAACCATGTATTCTATTTAATGTGTAATGTTGATGAACAATGGAGAGCATTCTACAAGCCAGACTCTCTTGGTGCAGACTCTCTTTCGTAGAGCTAACCAGTGGGTTTTATTTTCTTAATACAAACATTGCCATTTTTATCATGGTATAAGAGTGTTAGGGTTGACAAAACCTCTACGCTGGCTGGTGAGTGGTTCACTAAACTGAGATCATCGCAGTTGTAAGCCGGCTAACTGCAACGTTTCCGAAATCGTCACTGGAAAGGCATGTTCCTCTGCGACGAGGGCACTGTAGCACTTTGCACAAATTTTTCTTCGCAGATCATCGCAAGAAAGACGTATACCTTTGCGATGATGTCGCAAAACAGACAGGGACTTCTGCGACGATAAAGGAAAGCCAATAACAAGGACCTCTGTGACGGCGTCGCAGAACAGACAGGAACTTCTGCGATGATAAAGGAAAGCCAATAACAAGGCTGTGGTTGCGTGAGGAAGCCAAGAACAAGGTTGTAGCTGTTAGAGAAGCTACGTGGGGAAGCCAATAACAAGGCTGAAGCTGACAACAGGAGGTTGTCTAGAGGTTGAGAAGGAAGCCACGGTGATATGCGCGTGTGCTGCGAGATCGAACAACAGTGATCTATCTCTGTCACAGATCTGGGGTAAATTTAACATCTTTTACTTGTCGATTTTTTTTTTCCTAAATCGCCAAGATGAATAACAACATATTTGAAGCATGCATGAACGAGCATAACAAGCTCGATGGTTCCAATTTTGCAAATTGGAAGTTTAAGATGCAGACTCTGCTAGAAGCGCAGAGTGCTTGGACGATTGTGAATGGGGATGAGCTGTAGCCCGCGACTGGATCAGCATCGGTCCCAGATTGGGAGAAATGAGAAAGCAGAGCAAGGACAATGTTAAAGATGTCATTGAAATACTATATTATACTGCACATCAGAGAAGGTAAGTCAGCTAACGAAATGTGGGGAATTCTGAAGGAATTGTACAAGATCAAAAATTCAAATCGTCTTCTATTTCTCAAGAGTAAGATTCTGTCCATGAAGATGGAGGAGAATGAAACAATTGCTTCATTCGTAGCAAGGATTAAGGATCTGAAAACCAAATTATCAGACATTGGTCATACAATGGACGATACAGATCTTGTGACCATTACAATGAATGGTGTCACTAACGATTATCAGATGTTCATCACAAGGATAAATGCCAGAGAAAAGATCCTTCATTTTGAAGAGCTGACAGGTATACTGATGCAGGAAGAAGAGAGGAGATCGACTTTGAAACCCTAGAGTGCTGATATTGCATTGGTGGCGAGGAAAAATTCTACAAAGGGAAAGGAGGTCCACAACAACAAAATGGAGCAAGTTCACATAAACGGCCAAATCTGACCCAAGGTATGCACCCGAATAAAAACTGCTCTGAAAAAAAATGTTTTTATTGCGGAAAATTGGGTCATATTGCCATGGAATGTAGGAAAAATAAATATCATGAAGAAAAACAGAAGCCAAAAAGACATGTAGGTCATCTCGTGAATGGTGATCAGGTGTAGAATTTGAGATTGTTCATGGTAGATCATGATGAGAATGTTGATGCAGACATCTGGTATGTAGATTCAGGAGCGTCGACACACATGACAGGGAACAAGCATTGGCTGGAGGATTTTAAAGAGATCAATGAAGGCGCACAGATTTACCTAGGTGATGACATAAGTCATCAAATCAAAGGATGTGGGAAATTTTCTGTTATTCTACCTGATGGTAATATCAAACAAATTTATAATGTAATGTATGTGCCTGACATAACTAAGAACTTGATTTATGTATCAATGATTACAGATCAAGATTTGAAAGTTGAATTTTTTAAATCTAACTGCTATATTAAAGATCTGCTAGATTGCATGAAGACAATTGCTACAGGAATCCAAACAGGAGGACTGTACAAGTTGGATGTGAAACCTGCACCAGTTCGAGCATTGATAGCAGTGACCCTGACTATAGAAGAGCTTTGACACCAGAGATTCGGCCACATCAATTACAATGATTTGTTGTTACTATAGAGGAAAGAAATGGTAAGAGATCTTCCTATGCTAAAGCAAGTACGTAATGATTGTGATGCTTGTACTTTAGGAAAAATGCATAGAGAAGAATTCCATGTTAGAGTAGAAAAGAAATAGAGGGATACACTGGAGTTAGTGCACATAGACCCTTTTGGTCCCATGCAGACAAAATCATTAGGAGGTGCAGTGTATTTCCTACTGTTTATTGATGACTGTACGAAGTTTTCTTGGGTGTATTTCTTAAGTAAGAAGAGTCATACATATGAAGACTTTAAGCATTTTAAAAATATGATTGAAAGACAAAAAGGGAAACAGATAAGATGTCTCTGTTCTAATCAAGGGGGAGAATACAGGAAAGATGAGCTGATCAGATATTTTAAAGATCATGGAATTTTGCAGCAGTTTACAATATCCTATACTCCATAGCACAATGGAGTAACAAAAAGGAAGAACAGAACTCTGGTGGAATGTGCTAGAAGTATGCTTAAAGGTAAGAATCTTTCAAAAAAAATTTGGGCTGAAGCAGTTTATATTGTGGTTTATTTGAAAAATAGGAGTCCTACAAGAAGTCTTGAGTTTAAAACTCATTTTGAAGCTTTATATGGATATAAACCTGTAGTAAAACACTTAAGAATATTTGGATGTAAAGAATTTTCTCACATACCAAAGGAAGATAGAAAGAAATTTGACTCAAAAACCATCAGATGTACGTTTATAGGGTATTGTTCATCACATAAAACATACAAATTATTTAATCCCTCTACTCATAAGATCTTTGTTAGTAGAGATGTTAAATTCCATGAGCAGGATAATGAAGAAACTGATGAGCACTATGATGGATGGGACATCCCGTACTTTGAAGAAGAAGAAGTAGAGAATAATCAGGGTCAACAACAGACAAAGGCAGAGGATGAACAGAAACAGCAGCAGCAACAACAGTAGGAAGAAATAAGGGTTGAAACCACCACCCCACCACTCAGGAGATTGGGTAGGAAAGCTCAAATGCTTGCAAGATATAGGGAAAATGCATTTATAACTAGTATGATGAATGTTGTTGAACCATCTAGTTATAAAAAAGCAAATGAATGTAATGAATGGAAAATAGCCATGGAATAAGAATATGATTCAATAATCAGAAACAACACTTGGGAATTGGTAGAACTTCCTAGAGGAAAACAAGTCATAGGTTGCAAATGGTTATATAAATCGAAAATTAATGCAGATGGAACTATAGAAAAATTGAAACCTAGGTTGGTTGCAAAGGGATACACACAAAAAGAAGGGATAGATTATGAGGAAACCTTCGCCCCTATAGCTAAATTGAATACCATCAGAATGTTAATTTCTTTAGCTACCAAGAAACATTGGATGATGCACCAACTAGATGTAAAGTTTTCATTTCTGAATTCAGAACTGAAAGAAGAGGTTTATTTAGAGTAACAGGAAGGGTTTATCTAGAAGGGAAAAGAACATTTTGTCTGTAGGTTGACGAAAGCACTCTATGAACTAAAACAAGCTCCCAGGTCATGGTATGAGAAAATTGATTCATTTTTTCTACAAGCTGGCTACAATAGAAGTAAGAATGACCCTAATATTTACACCATGAAAGATAAACAAGGGTGTGTAGTGCTGACTTCATTATATGTAGATGATTTGATAATTACAGGTAATGCTATATATCTAATTGATGAAATCAAGCAGCAGATGTCACAAATGTTTGAGATGAAGCATCTTGGTGAACTCAGATACTGTTTAGGTCTCGAGATCTGGAGAGATTCAGGTCAAACAATTCTGTCTCAAGAAATGTATGTCAAAGGTTTGTTAGAGAAGTTTAGAATGGATCAATGCAAGTCTGCACCAATACCATTGCAGCAGAACATCAAATTGCAGTGTGAGGATGGCTCAAAAGCGGTGGATACAACACTTTACAGAAAATTGGTTTGGAGTCTGATCTACCTAACCACCACTAGACCTGATTTGTCTTATGCAGTCACCGTGTTAAGCCAATTTATGTCTAAGCCACTTGAAAGCCATTGGAATGCAGCGAAGAATGTTTTGAGGTACCTACAAGGTACTGTAGATTATGGAATTATTTACACAGACTCTTCTGATGTTAGATTGGCAGGATTTGCAGATTCATATTCGGCAGGAAATGTAGATGATCGCAGATCTATAACAGGTTATGCATTCAGTCTTGGATCCGGGGTGATCACTTGGAGGAGCAAGAAGCAGAACACAGTCTCCTTGTCCTCAGAAGAAGTAGAGTATCAAGCCATATGTGCAGCAACGTGCGAGGTAGTTGGGTTGCGAAGACTTCCCCAGGATGTTGGGGAAGAATAGACAATCGCAAAAACAATCAGATGCAACAATGAAAGTTCAATCAAGCTAGCCAACAATCTGGTGTTTCATAAAAACACCAAACACATTGATACTCTGTTTCATTTTGTTAGGGAGAAAGCATAATCTAAAGAAATTCATCTAGAATATTGTAATACATGTGATAATGTTGCGTACATTTTCACTAAGCCCCTTGGAAAAGTAAAATTTCAAATGTTTAGAGAGATGTTAGGCATATATGTGAACCCATTCTCCATTAAGGGAGAGTGTTGAAGATAATGGAGAATATCCTAGAATAGGTAGAGTTGGTTCATGTAGCCTCAGGATAGGAATTAGTTTCTATTTCTTAGGATGCTATTCTAACTTCCCTAAAGCTATGTATTCTATTTAATGTGTAATGTTGATGAACAATGGAGAGCATTCTGCAAAGCTAGACTCTCCTAGTTCAGACTCTCTTTCGTAGAGCTAACCAGTGGGTTTTATTTTCTTAATACAAACATTGCCATTTTTATCAGGGTCCCAAAGGATGCCCAAACCCTCTGCACTACCTATTGCGTCCAAATCCATGCTCTCCATGAGAGGCAAGCTCTTGTTGGAAATATCTTTTATTCTTTGCTTAGTTATTTTTGTTTCCTACAGAATAACTATATAAGGCTTCTATTTCTAAATTTTGTCCTTGAGGTAGATCAATTTCTCTTTTGAATTAAGGCCTCGAATGTTCCATGAGATCAACTTCAAAGAGAAGGGGGTAGGAAGAAATCTTTGGTAGTACTCTGTCAGGACGTTTTCTTGCCCTGAGTTTACCAAGATTGCCCCTGCTTCTTGAATCACCTCCCACATTGGTCTTCTTCCCCGCTTCCTGGACCTTGAGTTGAGATCAAAATTATACGAGGGTGGTCGTCATCCCATAGTATTAATGCCAATTGGTTGGGAGGCTCCGTCGCAACTTGGAATTTCTCCAAGTCTTCGAAAATTTGGTGGAATTGAACCAGCTGATCTTGTGGGATTATCGTTGTACCATCCTTCACGTAGCTATAGAGGTACGCTACCATGAGTCTTTCATCCGAATTAGTTGTTCCAACTTCACATCCCACTCCAGCACTTGACGAACCTGAGAAATTACTTGGATTATTTCCTTGCTATTTGATTGGGTTTCTAGGGACTTTTTTTTGCTCGACTGCTTGTCCTTCTCAATTTCTAGGCCTTGTTCCACTTCCATTATTGCTCGGACTTGGGGGATTGTCCCTCGAATCTCTAGCTGTTCCAGCTTCAATGGCGCGGTCGGCTCTGCAAGGATGGAAAATTTATTACATTGATGGTTTTGATGTGGAGGCTATGAGCTCGAAGCTATGTGGCCCAGGACCACGACTAGGTCATTCAACTGAGTGACTGGTAGATGCATGCATGTGCTTCGCCAAACCTGACTAAGGGGGTGCTTTTTCTAGAGGGTATCAGTGCTAGACCTCTTTAAAGCCATCCAGGGCAGGGGTCAAGGTAGTGACCTGGGCTTGTTGTGGGTTGTCATGAAACATATGACCATATTCATGACATAATCGACATTTGAATGACACATGTTCGTAGTCCAACAACTGGGACCATGTCTCATCCTAATATTAAATTTCTACAGATTCCGAGAGAGGCTGAGATATGTTCATGTACACAGATATGCGGGCGTATGACGAGAATATTTTGCGATGCGTGATCTTAGAGACCTACAGAAAGTTTCCTATGGAATTTCCTATGAGTTCCAAAATGTCCAACTCCCAGAAATCATTCAGAAGCGAGTATAGGCAGACCCACATTGGGGTGACGAGGAATTATTCCTTGTCTGGGTTATAGCAGGGTTCCCAATGTATCATGAATAGGCCTGTGTTGTTCATGAAATAAGGTCCATTATCTAGGATTCTTTTCCTGTCCTCTATATCTTTGAATATTACAGTTAATAATCCCTTAGCCCTTAGAAGAAGGTTAAAGGGAGATTTGGGTTGCCATTTTAACTGGATCCAGCGAAGGATGTTAGCTTCCTACAACTAAATACCCATAAACTTGCATATGATTTCATGGTCCTGCATGAACTCGCGAGAGTGTTCCAGATGATTATTGGGAATGAGCACCTTGGGATTCTTACTCTCTTTTGGCAAGAAACAAACCTTTATTCACGCCTGCCATTACGCTCGTAGTGTTGGCGTCTCTACCTGAGTACCTTTGTTCGGTCTAGAGGAAGGCGTAGGAGTCAGTGGCGAGATAGAAGCTCCATTAAGAATCAACTTGAAGGACGGGGTGGACCCCCCTCCCATTGGAGGCCCCATCTGTGGAGCACCCAACTTGGTACACGCCAGTTGTGACAACACCTGCGACAAAGGCATGGTGAGTAGGATTGTTTAGTAAGGATCAGGTTTTTGTTGGAAACCGTAGCTCGATGTTACTTCTATTGTTAAGAAATTTTGATTCAGAATAAAAAAAACTATTTTACTTTGTTGAAACTTACTCAAAAGATGAAACAAAGGTGATATTTTTCCTTATAATATTTAATATCATAAAATTATTAATTTATGTAAAAACCAAAGTTTGTTTTTATTTATTTATGGTTTTCGTTTTTAATTTCACTGATACATGGCATTCAAAGTTTGATATCTATATCTATCTATCTATCTATTTATCTATCTATATATATATGTGTGTGTGTGTGTGTGTGTGTTTTATTTATTTATGATTTTAGTTTTTAATTTCACTTTTACATCTCTATTTAATTTCTCTTAAAGACATGCCAAATTTATATTATTGATTGAAAAAAAGGAGTTAGTTTATATAAATTAAATGTATAGGATTAAGACATTAATATAAGTAAGAAATAAAATTATGGCAATAGGATTGGCAAGAATTCAAATCTCAAGATTGAAAGTGAGTTATATGACTAAACATTATTTTAATAATATAAATAATCACAAATCTACATTTATAAAATGCAAATAACTTAATAAATGTAATCAGAACCATTCATTAAACCATAAAAATGAAAAATGCTCATTTTTATTAAATCTTAAAAATATATATAATATTAAAAAAATATATAAAAAAAAAAAACCAATAAACCAATATAACACCTTCCAATATAACACCTTCTATGATGTCAATGTGAAACTAAAATACTATTTTCATTTATATCACTCATGCAATGTTTTGCTAACTATTTTTCGTTCTCATAATATATTGTTACCCACCCCTTAATTTACAACAAAGGTTAATGTGAAACTAATTCCATTAGGCTATTATATTGAATATTGTTTAGTATTCTCAAAACAAATTTATTTTTGACTGTGAATCTAAATATTTATGGTTAGAATGTGTTAATTAATCATTCTAAATTTAGTAAGAATGTTAGTGTTTTCAAAATATTTCTATAGAATTCTCCATACTATTTTTAAGTATTCTCTATAAATTATTTGGGTTTATTTAATCATGTGTCTCCAATCAATTTAATGAAATTAGAGTTAGAAAATATTAACTCTATTATGAACTATTTGTATTATTGTATTAGTTCATTTTCATCCCATGGTTTTTATGGGTTTTATTAGAAAGAGAAACAGAGAAAAAGTATACAAACATTAATCACTTTAATATTTTTATTGATACAAAGGTTACGTATATATCGGATACAAATTATTAACTCCCACAAATCTAGATCTTAAGAAAGTGGATCTATGGTTGGGACATGACACAAAAAACAACTCATACACATGGGAAACAACCACATGTAGAATAACACGTCAAAATTGTTGGGTGCAGGAATTACACTTAAGTAAACTCCTCAACACTTAAATTGTCTACCTAGGGGATTCATAAACTTAGAGATGAAGCACAAGCAATGCCAAAGATGGTATGAATATTTCTAATACCAACTCATACTTTCTTTAAAGGAAAAATTGTAGAATCAAACTATAGAGGAATTACTCTAGCTAACTATTGATTCAGAAATAAAAGAAGGCAATTACTCTAGCTGACTATTGATTAAATACTGAGAATGGTTTTCTTTAACAAAGACACCTTAGCAATGTTCAACAGATGGGCCCCTTCAAACCTGCTTATGTAAATATGTCCTTCTCGTAGGAATCGATCTTGCACTAGTGCAGTCCGCTTGCACTAGTGCAGGAACAACAATTTATGCAGAAGGTGTGAAGTAATGTCTTGTACTAAAAGTTCTTTTCTTCGTGAAAGGGCTTTGAACTTTCCCAAGTCCAAAGCACTCAAATATAGTACGAAGAAACGGGTTCTCGTGCCCAATTAGAGCTTATTACACTTTAACTTTTTGATTCTTGAAACCAATGCTTAATTACTAAAAGTGTTATGAAACCATATTGCATATCAAAACGATGAATATCTGCAGAAGTGAAGAAACAATATTTTTCAATTTATCCTGTTGTAAAATATTAATGAAAGCAAGAACGTTGTTAGAAGTGAACTAAAGAGGCTTACTACATCACACTATCTAGCATTGGTGCAAGAACAGTTCTCCTGCTCGGACTAGGGGAAAACCAAACCAATCGTGCAGAAAGTGAATAGCACACCAATGTGCACCGGTGCAGGTAATTTCTCCTCCTCAAACCAGGCGGGGGAAACCAAACCAATTGTGCAGAAAGTGAATAGCACACCAACGTGCACTGGTGCAGGTAATTTCTCCTGCTCAAACCTGGCGGGGAAAACCAACTCAAAATCAGATGTAGAAAAGGAAATTTGACTACTTCAAGCAGGGCTTTGCGCGGGACTCCGCATTTCCAATTCACCTCTATCTTTTTATCCTCGACAAAACATTGTGAGCGTTTTCTTTCCAGCTTTTGGTTCTTGAACCGCTTTTCTCCCATATTCTCCAAACCTGTTGCTGCTGCTACAAATTCCTCGTGACTTTAAATTCTAGCGGCCCAATTCTCACTTGGTCGTTCTTAAATTTTTTTGCAAATTGTAGGGTGAGCTCTCTGTCATACCCATCGAACTCCTGCAGGAACTATAGAAATCCCGACTCTTGCAATAGTGCAAGACTGTTGCAATATTCGGCAGTTTGCTCAATTTTACTTAGAGACAGGGGTTCATTTCGGACAGGCGGCATTGCAGCTAGCGGCTATGAAAAGTTGAGCTCTGATAATTTACTTGCAATACCGGGGAATCGGCCTTCATAAATAAAAATATAACTATTCATCCTCCATATCTCTAATTTATTTGCCGTAGATACTCATCATTTTCTGGTCAGGCTCAATTGGTGCTCGTGGCGATGGTTTAACGGTTAAGTGCAATGATAATCACAGTGAAGGGACGTTTAGGATAAATGGAGGAGAGGGGGAATTATGAGTGAAAGACATTTCAAATCATGGTGGAGCGGGGTAGATTATATGCAAGCAACGATTAACACAATTCTTACATTTCTTCATAATTACAAAAAAGACTTAGCATTCATTAAAAAAGGATCATGATTTCTACTTAAAAACTTTGTACTTTTAACTAATTTCCTCCTAGGTAGTATAATAGCATAAATACTCATTGATGACATGAAAATACATCATATAACTTTTCATAATGACCACTTTCTTATGTCATATGATAACTTGTACTATGTCGCCGATGAAGTGCATGCTCATACTGATCTTTGTACTACTTAAATCATATCGTTCTGTTGGTACTTTTTTGCTCATCTTATCACATAGGACAACATGCTTGCACTAGTGCAAGCATAATATTAAGACAAAGAATTAAAATATAGGTTGGATTTCACATGATTTCCTCAACTTTGTTCTAAAGTTTGCTTCGCCCTTTCTGATGTTTCAGAGCACATCCTTTTGCTCTTCATATGCAAGATCCTGCAATAAACTCATGAGGTAATAAAGGAGTGGGAAAGGGAAATTTTTAAAATGGGAAGGAATTATGTTACATGGATTCCAGGAAAGTACCAAAAGAGGGAATAAATAGAAGTGGGATAGGAAAAAAATTCAGGGTTAAAGTGGGATTTCTTCGAAGCGGATAGGGTAAATTTAGAAGAATGTGGGAAGGTCACTATTCTGGGATCAAAGAAGAAAACTGAGGGAGTATTATGAAAGTGGAATATGAAGAAAGACAAAAAAAAATTCTGGAAAATCTACCTGCACTGGTGCAAGAAAAATAACTGCAGCAAAAATTAAGCGTTAATTGAATAAAAAATATCCATGCTAATTACCCCAACTGTATAAAGGTTGGTTCTGATGAACCTACTTCTACTTGGTGGTAGCTTAGCACATCTAAAGATCAAGCAACATTTTCTTTTTATTAGGAATTTTTGATCTTCTTGCCAACAAGCTGGTTTTCAGGTTGATCCTTCTGCAATCATGTCAGCTAACTGATTTTCATAATTACAGGAAAAGATTTTTTCTTTATATATATATTTTTTATTTCTTTCTTTTATCTATATATATATATGTATATATATATATATATATATATATATATATATATTGAGAAGAAGAAAAATTCATGTCTCCAACAAGTTGGTATTACCATTTTCCACTACCATCCCAAATTGCTGTTAGACTTGTTGTGAAAAAACTTTCTTAGTAAGTGGCTGAAAGTACTTCTTTAATTTGTGTCCATTTACCAAGAATATTGAATCTTGTCCATCAATAGTTTTAACTTTAACTGCTCCATTCTCGAATGCTCAGATCACTTCATAAGGTCCCATCCACCATGTATGGAATTTCCCTTTAAAAATTTTAAATCTAGAATCATAAAGGAGCACCCAATCACCTGGTTGGAACTGCTTTTTCTGAATAAACTTTTCATGCCATCTCTTACGTTGCTGCTGAATTAGTATGTTTTGCTGAACAACATCCCTTCAAAATTCATCTAGCTCCTTTAAATGGAGAAGACGATGTTGCTGTGCCTCAGAGAGATCTAGTTCTAACTGGATTGCAGTCCTGAAAGTTTTTATTTGGAATTCAACTGGTAGCAGAACCTATTTTCCATATACCAGCTCATATGGTGTATGTCCCATGCTATTTCTCCAAGTGGTTCTGTATGCCCTCAAAGCTTCTGGTAATCTTTCAGCCCAGTCTTTTTGATGCATATTGACTGTCTTTGTAAGAATGGACTCGATCACTTTGTTTGTAGATTCCACCTGGCGATTTGCTTGCGGGTGATACGGCATGGACTTCCTGTGCCGGATCTTGTATTTCTCCATTACACCCTGTACCAGATTAGAAATAAACTACGGACCATTGTCATAAAAAATTTCTCTAGGTACACCAAATCTAGTAAAGGTTTCAGCAAAAACAAAATCAACAACAACTTTTTTGTTGCAAAAGAAACAGCTTTAGCTTCTACCCATTTTGTAACAAAATCTACACAAACCAAAATATGCTTTTTACTTAATGACGTTGGATTTATTGGCCCTATAAAATCAATAGCCCATTTTTCAAAGGGCTCAATCATAACTTAAGGGCATAAAGGCATTTCATTGGTCTGATTAGGCTAGCACATTCACTAACAGCTATCACAGCGCTTGACATACTATTTGGCATCCTTAAACAAGGAAGGCCAAAAGTAACCAACGCGCAATACTTTATATGCAGTCTTCTTATCAGCGAAGTTGCCTCCACAACGTTCGTCATGAGCAGATTTCAAAATGTCAAACACTTCCTCCTCTCTTACACATCTACAGATAATTAGATCTGGGCCGATGTAAAAGAGATCTCCTTGAATCCAGGAATATGCAGCACTTTTCTGAATAATATTCTGGTTTTCACGGGTGGACAAGTGGGGTGGTGTTTTCCCAGTAACCAAGTAATTAGCAATGTCAGCAAACCATGGAGAATCTGTTGACATAGCAAAGAGATGTTCATCTAGAAAATCATCATTAACAGGAGTTGTTTCACCAAGATTATATAATCTAGAAAGAAAATCTGCTACAACATTAGATTTTCTTGGTCTATCAACAATAGTAATATTAAACTCCTGCAACAATAGTAACCACCTAGTCACTCTACCACTAGTTAAAGGTTTGTTCATCAAATATTTAATTGCGGAATGATCAGTATGTACAAATACTTCATATCCTGATGGATCAAAAAATCCCGAATAAAAAGGGAAATGATATTACAATGAAGGGACAGGAGAAGGAGAAGCTAGGGTTGGAGTTGAAGATAGGGTTTTGGATTCAGGGTACCATGGCAGGGAGCATAGGGGGGAGTGTTGCTCCCTCCTACAGCCAAGCAGTCTCAGGAGGGAGTCAGGACGCGGGAAAGAAACATTTCAAAAAACCACTGGACAAGATCTTAGAAACACGAAGTCAAGGGACATCTGGAAGAAGCAGAGATCAGGATCAGGAAGGGAATCAACAGGAAATGAGAAAAGAAAAGGGGAATGGAGGCAATAGTGAAAGATTAGCTTCTAGTAGAACCACTAGAGTCTGCAAGCCCAAGTCAGGCATTATTCCATCGGTTGTATTGAGCGACCCAGTGATACATGCTCATAGAGATCATATGACAGAGCATGAAATCATATGCAAGTTCATGGGGTTATGGCCGATAGAGAGGGTGTTACATGTCTAGATAAGGAGCCATTGGAAGCCAAAGGGAGAAATACATTTACATTTGGGTCTTAAGGGCTTTTTCACAGTAGTGTTCACAAGCTTAAAGGAAAAAGATAGAGTGTTTGAAGGGGGGCCTATTTCTATGCTACAACAGGGCTCTACATGCGGCTATGGATGATGAACTTTGTCCCAAAACGTGAAACATTCACATCAGTACCGTTTGGATCAGACTATATTCCCTTCCTCTGGATTATTGGCTGCCAGAATCTTTGAAAACCATAGGCAACAAGATGGGACATTTTCTAAAGATCTCAGAGGCAACTCTGAAAGGAAGATATACCTCCTTTGCTCGAATATGTGTGGAAATGGATCTATCTAGAGCCCTTCCAGAAATGATCATTTTAGAAGTATATGATAAAGAATGGGTGCAGACAGTGGACTATGAGCACATACCGTTTAGATGCCACAAATGCCATGAACATGGACATCTATATAGAGACTGCCCCACAATCAATAAGGAATATAACCAGAAAACCATTGCGGAGATAGATCACGATGGTTTCACCAAAGTCAGAAGTAAAGTAAAATGAGGACAGACATACAAGACAAAACAACTTCAAGGTCCCGGAGGAAGAAGAGGGGAATAAGGAGACAGCCCAGGACATGGAGAATGCAACAAAGGAATAGGATAAGGTAGCTGACATGGAGGATATCATAGTAGACAACCAGCAAAAGGATGAACTACCAAGCTTGATGGAGATCAATAGGGACCAGGAAATGACTCCAAGTGAAGTAGGAATAGAGGACCATGAGTTACAGGAGATCCTAGATAGGAAAAATCTGGATCTAGAGAAATTTCTGGAACAAGGAAAAAACATAGGGGTGGAATCCCTGCCAAAAGAGGACTATGATAGAGTACAACAACTCTTTCTCTGGAGGTCACAAGCGAAGGGAGATGGAGTCAAAAGAAATCATGAAATCTAGGAGCCAAGCAGGGTCAAGATGATGGAGAATTCTCAGGAACAATCTCCAAATAACTCGAGTAGGAAAAGAGGAAGAAAGAGACAGAATGAACCATTGAACGAGTGTGGAAAATTGTTGATCAACTCAGGTAAGATGAAAGATCTTACCAGTTATTCCTTTACTAACCTTTCTTAATGAAGTTCACAACTTGGAACATTAGATGAATAGGGAAAAGGAGGAAACAAAGAAATCTTAGTAACAGAATGAAACAAGAAAAACCAAACATGGTTTTCATTCAGGAGACAAAATGTTTGATGGAAAAGATAAGAGATATTCATAATAAGTGGTTATTTAAATATGAGTATTTAGAGGTTAAGGCAAATCACTCGGCGGGGGGGATTCTCACCTTGTGGGACCCACAGAAATTTGGAATTCTGGATGCTGAAGCATCTAGGAAAGTTATCTATCCCTGATATGTCAACCTGTAGGGGACAAGGAGATACACATGATTACAAATGTTTATGGACCTCAAAAGCAAGCAGACAAACTCAAGATTCTCACTTCCTTGGAGGAACTAAGAGCAAGACATCCCATCTTGCCCTAGATCGTTGTGGGAGATTTCAATATGATAAGATCTCTTTAGGAAAAAAAAGGAGGTACTAGACAGCTAGGCACCGATTCCATGGACTTCCAGGACTTCATTATGAACATGAGGCTAGTGGACACTGAAACAATTAATGGAACCTTCACTTGGAACAACAAAAGGGGAGGGGCTCAACAAGTTGCTTCCAAACTCGATAGGTTCATGATTTCAGAGGACCTCTTTCTCTTAGGACCTGCCATGACAACCTCCATTCTTCCCTTTGGAGGATCAGATCATTGGCCTGTACAGTTGGAAGCTACCTTTATGGGCACTCTGAGAAATAGACCTTTCAGGTTTGAAAATGCCTAGCTCTCACACCCTAATTTCACTAATTACGTTGATAAATGGTGGAGAGAGGAGTTGAATGTTCAGGGCACAAAAAAGTATATGCTCCAGGAGACACTTAATCATATCAAATCCCATCTTAATGTTTGGAACAAAAATGAATTTGGAGACATCTTCAAAGCCAAAGGAGAAACTGAACTGAAGCTCCAGGAGATCAATCAGATCAACATCACAGATGGCTTCACCAAAGAGTGGAAAAAATTAACTAAATCTTTGTAGGAAGAATGGGAGGATCGATGCTTACAAGAAGAAATTTTCTGGAGGCAGAAATCAAGGATACAATGGATCAAAGAGGGAGAAAGAAACACAAAATTCTTCCACAAAACCACTATGGCTCACAGGGCACACAACAGAATCACAAAATCAAAGATTCTCAAGGCATTGAACTTGTTTCTCACAATGATATGGAATCCATCCTTGTGCACCACTTCTGCAAAATTTCAAAGGAGCCACTGGAGGACAGATCTAGGTTCATTGATCATTTCACTAGGTACATCCCTCAGTTGGTTACTAGAGAGGAAAACCACAATCTCAACAGGCCAGTATTGGAAGAGGAGGTCAGTGAAGTGTTAAATGAAATGCAAAGTGGAAAAGCACCAGGCCCGGATGGATTCAATGTAGACCTCTTCAAAGCCTGTTGGAAAACTATCAAACAAGATATCCTCAAGGTTGTGGAAGACTCAAGAAGATCCAAAAAAGTTTTGAAGGCCCTGAATGCATCATTCATAGCTCTGATTCCAAAGCAATAAAATGCCATGACTCCAGATGGGTTCTGGCCCATAGCCTTATGTAATGTGGTGTATAAAATTATCTCCAAAGTTATAGCCAATCGACTCAAACCACTTCTACCCTCTCTCATATCGGAGGAGCAAACAGGCTATGTGGAGGGAAGACAAATCCTCAAAAATATAATCCAAGCTCATGAGGTAGTACTCTCTCTCAAAAACAACAAACAAACTGGTATGATCATTCAGTTGGACCTCACGAAAACCTATGAAAAATTGAGCTGGGCTTACATAAGAGAAATTCTAAAAGCCTATGGTTTTGATCAGAATTGGATAGGATGGGTCATGGCTTTAGTTACATCAACTAGTTTTTCCATACTGCTTAATGGAGTTCCATCAAGGACCTTCACTCCCTCCAGAGGGCTCAGACAAGGAGACCCACTTTCACCGTTCCTCTTCATCCTCATGATGGAAGGGCTAGGTAGAGCGATTAAAATGGCAAATGCTGAAGGAAGAATTCAGGGTATCAAACTCACCACATATGGAGAGGCAAACACTCATCAACAATTTGTCGATGACACAATGTTGCAGGGCATACCTACAGTGAGGGAGGCCAGAGCAATCAAAAGCATCTTAAATGACTTTGCTATGGCAGCAGGCACTGAGGTAAGCCTTCACAAGTCCAAAGTTTTTTTATTTAACACTAATATTGCTATTCAGAGAAATATTACCAGAATTCTTGGATTTCAAAGAGAACAACTGCCTTCCAAATATCTTGGCATTCCCCTTACTGACAAACCTCTAAGCAAGAAAGTGTGGGAACCAATTTTAAATAAACTTTAGGACAAGATTAGGGAGCCATGCTTTGGTGGAGATGGATTAAGGAACTGAATTCCCCCTAAGCTAAGCATTGGAAACAAAAATATGCCAAGTAATGGCAGGAGAAGGATCACATTAGAATGTCAGGGCAAATCAGGGGCTCCCATATTTGGAACCTTGCCTGGGATAATAAAAACATTGTTCAACACCATTTGTTTTTGGAAATTCGAGCAAAGGATCTTGCTCAATTTTGGGAGGACAACTGGCAACAAGAAACCAACCTTTATAGGGATGAATTTTCAGATCTCAAAAGTGACACAGATAGCAAAGGTATGGTTTAGGAAAAAGACTTTTGGGATCAGGGAAGGAATAATGGAAAATGGAGGGAGTGGAAGGATCTTGGATACAGTGATGAAAACCAGCTGAAGACCAAGGCAGAAGCCCTCACCCAAGAGCTAAAGCATAGAAGGATTCTTGTCTCTGCCTCAACGGATCGATTAAGATGGGGTAAGAACACTGAAGGCAACTTTAACCTCAAAGAGGCCAAACAGGAAGTCACAGTATTTAACTTTGTGAATCCTGATCAAATCTGGAAGAAACTTTGGCAAAGTCGGCATTGGATGAAGATAAAGCTTTTCATCTGGCTAGTGCATCAAAGGAAGATCTTAACTTGGGAGAATCTCCTCAGGAAAGGCTTCATTGGTCCTTCCAGGTGTTACCTTTGTGGCACTCATGAGGAGACAATTGAACACCTTCTCAACCTTTGTCCTTTCACTTCAAAGATGTGGGACTGGGTGGCTACTATTTTTAGACAAACTGATAGGGATGGTCTCAACATATCCAACACTCTAAAGAGCTGGAGGAAGAGCTTCTCAGGGAATGAGATAGTTAATAAAGCCTGGATTCTGGTTCTAGGTTTTATCATCTGGAATGTGTGGAAAGAACAACACAGTAGAATCTTCAAAAACAAATCAAATAGGCCCCAACATATAATTGAGCAAATTCTGAGGCAGCTCAAAGACACAGTAAGAAGCTTGCTGAGGACCCTTCCTAAACAAGTGTGCTACGATTTGGAAGCCTCCTCCTTATGGTTTCTTAAAGGTTAACATTGATGGAGCAGCTAAGGGCAACCCAGGTTTAGCGGGCTTTGGGGGTGCCATAAGAGACGATCGGGGACAAATACAGATAATTTTCCATGGCCACTTGGGGAAGACCACAAAAAACATGGCTAAGCTCATGGAATTAGAGCAATGCTTGGAAATCCTGTGAATTCAAGTTTACACATTGTTATAATTGAAGCAGATTCGGAATTAATTATTAGAGCTACTAAGAAAATTAGCGATGGAACCTCTCCAAATAAATTGTCGAAGCACTAGGAAGCTCTTTCAGGTTTTTTACCGTATCTATGCTCACCTGCGAACCCTTAAAACTGTCAGATTTTCTCTTGTGAAAAGGAAGGCTAACATGTTAGCGGATCATTTGGTGAATGAAGGAGTCACAAATAGGGACAGGGATTCTAGGTATGCCTGGGATTCTCTTCCCCCAGGTAAATTGTAGGAGGACTGTCTCTGTCAGGCTACCCAGGATATGGAATAATGGACTAACAGATTGGATCAAAGGGACCCTGAAGAATAGCGGGAGGTTGGAGAACTCCACACAATCTAACCCGCCTTGGTTCAGTTTTTGTCCAAAGTCCGGATTCCCTTTGTTTGAATGATGAAAGGTTTGACTCTCCACAGGATGGGGTAGCCCTCGTCATTTGGCTTAGGTGGTGGTTGATAGAGAATCCAGGTGAACGAGATTGGCTCAAGTACTGCCCACGGAACAGAATTAAGGGACAAAACGTGGCTAAAGGATGTGTTTGGTTTTTCCTCAAGTCAACCTGTCTAATACCACAAGCGGTATATCGGGTGGGGTTTGAATGGTTTTCGGTTTTTCTATGTTTGGCTCTAATTCCACTCTTTGAGCGATGCGTGGCGGAGCGATGTGAGAGAAAAATGCCCCCATCGAGTGGTTAACTCACACGCTTCTCGTCTTTCCGGTATCCAAAATGACCATTGGATCTTCGTCTGTGGATCAATGGTGGTGATTGTTTGTGCATTTTGGTTGGACCCGAAATATGTTTAGAGTGTTATGCTTTTAACTTCCGTTGGGTCCGTTTGTCAGTTTTCAGGTTGGCCTGTGGTGGGACCTCTTGTGAACCCATAACAAGTTATGGGCTTTCCCTCCATGGTTTTCTAGGCTCATTTGATGCTCTGTTTGGCAGTTCTCCCCAGATTTCTGGTTTAGGTTTCTCTTAGTTTTGGGTGATTGGTTTGGCTTGGCCTGCCCGGCTGACTACTGAACGCTCGCAGAGCGAGTGTGTGGCTCCTTGTAAATTATGTATATTTGGCTAAGTTTTATAGAAGGTCCTACTCTTACCTGATAAAAAAAAAACAAATACTTCATATCCTGTAATATAGTGTCTAAACTTATTAATTGCAAAAATCACAGCTAAAAACTCTTTCTCTGTAACTGTATAGTTTAATTCAGCAAAAGACAAATTTTTACTAATATAATAAATAGCATAGGATTGCTTATTTTCCTCTTGTCCTAGAGCTGCGCCAATAGCCAAATCTGAAGCTTCAGAGGAAATATGAAAAGGTAGAGACCAGTTAGGACCTCTCAGAATTGGTGCCTGTACTAACTTTTACTTCAATGTTTCAAAACACTGTTGGCAAGCTGTAGTCCAAGAAAATTCACTATCCTTAGCTATAAGTCTAAAAAAAGGAACAACTATCTTAGAAAAATTTTCAATGAATCTTCTATAGTATCCAGCATGTCCTAAAAACCCTCTTACTTCCCTTTGAGTTTTGGGTGCAGGAAGATGTAGAATGATTTCAATCCTTGTTGGATCAACCTGGATACCTTTACTGGAAATCAAATGGCCAAGTACCACCCCTGCTTTGCACATCAATCTTCATTTCTTGTCACTTTAAGCGAGATGGGCTTCCTCACACTGAAGAAGTACTTTTCCCAAATTTTCAAAAGCTTCCTGAAAAGAATCACCAAACACAGAAAAGTCATCCATATAAATTTACACAAACTCTAGATCAGAAAAAATAGCTAAGACTGCCCTTTGAAAGGTAGTTGGGGCATTAGGTAAACCAAAGGGAAGCACTCTATAAGAAAATGTACCCCATGGACATGTAAAAGTAGTTTTATCTTGATCTTCAGGTGTAATCTGTTTCTGGTTATAACCATTGAAGCCATCCAAAAAAGAAAAGTATTTCTTTCCTGCAAGGGTATCAAGCACCTGGTCAATGAATGGGAGAGGGAAGTAATCTTTGAGAGTGGCTTTGTTTAATTCTCGATAATCAATACAAATATGCCATCTTCCATCCTTCTTAGGTACTAGCACTAATGGAGGGACCCACTGACTATCGGAAATAGGATAGATAAAACCGACATCCAAGAGTTTCTGTACTTCTTCTTTCACAATATCTCTTAGAGTTGGATTCATTCGCCTTTTGGGTTTTCGGACAGGTCGGGCTCCTTCCGGAATATATATATGATGTGTGCAAGTTTCAGGAGGGATACCTCTCATATCTTCATAACCCCATGCAAAGGCACTAAGATGGTTTCGCAACAAATTCACAAGCCGCTCTTGCTGAGATGAGTCCAAATCTGAACTAATATACAAGGATTTACTAGGGCTAATCTCAACAAGAGTAGTATCAGGCTCGAGAGTATTCAAGGGAGTGGTCAAATGCAGTGGTGCAGAAGAATGAGGATCATGATCTTCTTGAAAATCTAGGATGAAAATTTGGCTCAAGGGCTCAAAATTAGGCATAGTGTCTAGATTATTTAGGAGGTCTTGAATCTCATCTTCTTGTGAGGACCCAATATAATGATGGATAAGGGAGATGGGTTGAGTCTCTTCATCACTACTTTCATCCAACCACAAATTATCTCGAAGGTCCTGAATGGATCTGGAAGGGGGATATAGGGTAACTTTCTTCCTAGAGTCTCCATGTGAAATATACATATCACCAGAACAACATCCAATATATGCATTGGCTGTAGTAAGCCATGGTCAACCCAAGATCAAAGGGTGTCCTCCTACTGGGTTCTTTGGTTGAATCACAATGAAATCAATATTCCCAAGAATCTAATAAAATGATCACATCATCCAATAATACTTCTGGCTTAATTCTAGATCTACGTGTTAATTCAATCACAATGGGAGTAGGGCAAAGGTGGGTTAACTGAGGTTGATCCATGGTTATTTTAGTCATGACATTAATGACTGCCCCCAGGTCTATAAGAACATTAGAGACAAGGACATTACCAATCTAAACTGAGACAACAGGGTTTCCAGGATCAATATATTTTTCCATAGATACACATGTCGTCATTAACTCTGCTGCCCTACCAACAAATTGAATGGTCCAGGGTTCCAATTTCTTCCTCCCGGGTTTCTTGAGACAGAGTTCCTTAATAATCTTAGTACAAATAGGGATCTCTTTGATGGCTTGAAGAAAAGGTATCTTAATGAAAATATTGCTAAGCTCTGATTCCAAGTTACTCTCAGAAATAGGCTCCCTTCTTTCCATAACTAGCCTCTCTGTGAAGGGAGGCTAGCTGGAAGAAGGTGGCAAGGATCCAGAGGGTGAGGGTTGTTTGGTGACTGCTTTCGGAGAATGGTTAGGAGTTTCCTCTTCTCCTTTCTCTTCAACAATCACTGTGGGTCGGTTCTGATTTTCTGCTGTTACAGTCCTTCCCGATCTTAACTGGATATCATGAACCCCAACTAGAATAGACTGGTACTCAAATGATAAAGGTGGGTTTGTTACATAAATCATTTGCACTGCTTTGTTATTGTTAGGATTAGGCATAGGTTGAGTAGGCAATTGAGGAGGTCGAAAGGGTGGAGGTAAAGGAAATGGTGGATTAGAATGACTCGGAAGTTGTGGCATTGAATTTTGTGTATGAGGATATGACTGCATAGGTGGCTGGTAGGAATATGGGGAATGAGTTGACCCTCTCCAACCTGGCTGCCATGGTTGAGAAGGTTGTCCATGCTGATATTGATTTCCATACTGCCACTACTGATTAGTGTTAGGATAAGAATATGCATGTGAATTATAACCAAAATAGTGTGGAGAAAATTCAGGAGCCATACTTGCACCTACTTGGGGTCAATTTCTTCTTGCTCCCATAGCATTCAAGTATTCAGCTTCAGGCTACCCTCCTATAAATACAACTTTGAGTCCTCGTATGAAGGGAAATTTTTCAGTGGTATGATCCTCTGCACAAATAGCACACTTTTTAGTTTCTTTTAAATTAAGAGGACACTCTTTAGGCGGAAGCTTTCTCTACATTTAGGACAAAAAATACATAGTGACTCTTGTTATTTTATAAGTTTTTGTTGAAATTTTAAAGAGTCCAACTGTTTAGAAACAACATTCATTATATCAATTTTCATGTTTTCCATTTTATTTTCTAGTCCAATAATCATAGCATCGGTAGATTCAGTTTTTCTATTTCTATTTTGAGTTCCTCTAATAGATCTATATTGACTTCTTGAAAATTTCCTGCATAATTCACAAATTTGATCAAAATTTTGCTGAGAGATGTCACCTTGTCCCAATAGATTTAGATTATTTCTAGCATTATCAGTAAGTCCTCTTAAGAAAAAGGTTATAATAGTGCTGGAATCAAGCTTAAGTTTCAACCTTTGTAGAATATACATAAATCTTTCTAAGTAATCTTCAAGAGTTTCATCATCATCTTGTATGATCATAAAAATTTCATCCTGCATGTCTCGAGTTTTGAAATATTCCTGATATTTAGACAAAAACACTTTCTTCATCTATTCCCAAGAGGTTATAGAGTTCCCTCTTAGCCCCATGAACTAGCGCAAGGTTGAGTCCTTAAGGGTAGCAGGAAGTAATATTAACTTTTGAGCATCAGTTGAATAATCATAACTTCTACACAAAATATCAAACTCAAATAGAAAAGAGTTAGGGTCTTCATGAACTTTACCATGAAAATGGGGGAGAGCTGATGGTGGAATATTCTTCATCTGCGCCACAGTATCAGGATCCACAATTGGAAACACAAAAGTGGATTGTTCTTCGCTTACCTGATCCTGGTTTTCACCAGACCCTTCCACATAAATTTCATGATCTGCCATTGTCTCTTTCTTACTCTCGACAGGCTGAACCACACCTGAGTTGTTGTCACTAGAATCCAAGTGGATTTTTCCTATGTGATGGGTTTGATTGGGCTTCCTGCTCACAGAAGGAGTCCCAATATGAGAATTGTTTTCAAAATTCTTTTGGCCCTTAGTGGGCTTTGAATGTTATGAAACCAACTCAAGAAAAAGATAGAAAAGATAGATCAACGCCTCAGAATTCAGCCTCTTCGAGGGGGCAACCTCCTTTACATTACATAAATGAACAATTCTTGGATGATTCAAATGACAAAACCTCCTTTCTATATATAGGAGTCTAAGGAGTCACAATATAACTCAACCGACCTAAAAATAATAATAGAAAGCCACAAAAATAATAATAGAGGGATTCTATGGGGCACAGTAATAACAATATGGGGATAATAGGGGCACAACAATATTAATAAGGGGTACGACTACAATAGTAATGGGGTAATCACCAGTATTATAGGGACCCAACATGCCCCTCTCCTTCAAAAAAGTGTTGTCCTAAACACTTGAGAAGTTCTGTATGCTTCTGTATAAAATTCTCATCCTCCCATGTGGAATCTTCAGCAGATAAGTTCTTCCACTTGATAAGATACTCCGAAATTTATCGATTTTGTAGCTGTCGAGTTCTTGTTTCTGTGATTGCTTCTGGTTCCAATATAATTTTTCCTTCCTCATCAAGTTCTGGCAATATTGTTTTAAATGGGAGCTTGTTGCCTATAACCTTCTTTAAACATGAAACATGGAAAACTAGGTGCAATCGAGAAGCTGCAGGAAGCTCCAATTTGTATGCCATAGTACCAATATTTTGCAACACCTTGTATGGACCATAATACTTTGGTGATAACTTATTATCCTTCTTAGCTTGCTTTAGGGACATTTGCTTATATGGTTGTAGCCGTAGGAATACCCAATCACCCACATCAAAACTTCTTTCGCTACGATGTTGATCTGCCTATTGTTTCATTCTATTCTGTGCTAACACGAGGTTATCCTTTAAGAGTTGGAGGACTTGTTGTTGATGTTTGATGTGATGTTCCACTGCTTGAACCTTAGAATTTTCTCTTAAATATGATGTGATGGATGGTGGATGATACCCATAAAGTTCCATAAATGGGGTCATTTTTGTTGCTGTATGGAAGGAAGTGTTATACCACCATTTAGCCAGAGGCAACCATTTGACCCATTGTGTCTGTTTATCAGATACAAAGCAACGAAGATATCCTTCCAAACATTTGTTTACTATCTCAGTTTGCCCATCAGATTGAGGATGATAAGATGAGCTATGAGCTAACTGAGTACCAAGACAAGAAAATAATTCTGTCCAAAACTTTCCAGTGAAAATGGGATCTCTGTCACTTACAATAATCTTTGGGTTTCCATGTAGCTTTTGAATTGTTTCCATAAATGCAGTAGAAAATGTACTGGCTTTAAATGGATGTGATAATGCACAAAAGTGTGCATACTTGGTAAGTCTGTCAACTACCACCATGATGACACTCTTTCCCTTAGACTTGGGTAAACCTATGATAAAATCCATTGAAACCTCCTCCCAACATTGGCTTGGAATGGATAAAGGTTGTAATAGAACGGGTGTCTTAATTGTTTCAACTTTATTTTGTTGGCAAACCAAACATTTCGCCACAAACTTTTGAATATCTGATTTAAGGCCATCCCAAAAAAAATCCTTCTTAACCCTGTGGTAAGTTTTTAAAAATCCTGAGTGCCCTCCTAAGGGAGAAGTGTGCAATTCCATAAGAATCTTTTGTTTTAGCTGGGAATTCTTACAGAGGTATAAGCGATCTTTGTACCATAACGAATCATTTTTCTAGCTAAATGTATCATACATACTAGAATCTTGTTGTAACTTTCGAATAAGTGCCCACACTTCTTCGTCATTCTTCCATTCCTCCCTTTCTTCGTTTATCCAATCTGGTTGGATAATAGAAATGGCGCACAAAAATGCTTCCACATCCTCATCCTTTCTTGAGAGTGCATCTGCCACCACATTTTTCTTTCCTTTTTTGTAGATGATTTCAAAGTCATAACCCAACATCTTTGTGACCCACTTTTGTTGCTCTTCAGAGGATAATCTTTGTTCTAAAAATTATTTAAGTCTATCATGATCCATTTTTACCTTGAAGTGTCTTCCCATTAGGTAGGGTCGCCATTTCTTAAGTGCATGGAGTATTGCCAACATTTCCTTCTCATAAATAGTTTTGTGTAAAAACTTTCCCTTGATTGGACGACTTTCAAAAGCAATGGGTCTTTCATCTTGCATTAAAATAGCACCAATTCCATTTCCTGAAGCATCACATTCCACAATAAAGGTTTTTGTGAAGTCTGGTGTAGCTAAGACCGGTGCTTGGCACATTGCCTCTTTAAGATGTTCGAATGCATTTGTTGCTTCTGGAGTCCATGAAAATGCATCTTTCTTCAATAATGTTGTTAGAGGTGCTGATATTCTCCCATAATTCTTAACAAACTTGCGATAATACCCTGTCAATCCGAGAAATCCTCGCAGATGCTTTATGGATGTGGGAAGTTTCCATTCCTTAATGGCTTTAATTTTGCTAGGGTCTACCTTAACTCCTTCATGAGATACAATATGACCCAGATATTCCACCTCTTCTACTCCAAAGAAAAATTTGGATCTTTTTGCATTAATTGTTTCTCCTCCAATAGTTGTAGCACCCTGTCAACATGTTCAACATGATCCTTCCAAGACTTGTTGTAGATTAGTATATCATCAAAAAATACTAACACAAATTTTCTAAGGAATGGTTTGAAAATTGAATTCATCAAACCTTGAAATGTTGAAGGTGCATTGGTAAGGCCAAAAGGCATGACCAAAAATTCATAATGACCCTCATGAGTTCTAAATGTTGTTTTTGGAATGTCTTCAGTCTTCATTCTGATTTGATGATATCCTGAACGAAGATCCAACTTGGTGAAGTAAATTAATCCATGCAATTCATCCAGTAATTCATCAATGACAGGAATGGGAAGCTTATCTTTAATAGTGAGCTTGTTGAGCTCCCTATAATCCGGACACATGCACCATGATCCATCCTTCTTGTGCACCAATACTACTGGAGCAGAGAAAGAACTTTGACTCGGTTGAATTATACCAGCCTCTAGCATTTCTGCAACCATACGTTCAATTTCACTCTTTTGGGCATAGGGATATCTGTACGGCCTGATGTTTGGAGGAACACTTCCTGGAATCAGATGAATAGCATGATCATGATCACGAATAGGTGGGAGACCTTTGGGAGTCTCAAATACCTTGGAATGATTGTCCAAGACTTTTTGGAGATCTGGAGAAATAGATGATTCCAATGTGGAAACATCTAGCAAACATAATTGTGCAATTACACTTCTTTGTTCCTTTTTTAGAAGCTTTGTCATACCGTTAGAGCTGATTGTTTTTCCCGATTTCCCTGCAATACCCCTTAATTCAACTTCCTTTCCTTCCACAGAGAATTTCATGAAGAGTTCTTGAAAATTAAAAGCTATTGTTCCCAAGGATTGTAGCCATTGGACTCCTAGTACAACATCAGCACCTCCCATTGGAATGGAAAGCATTGGGCTAGTCAATACATATTCTCCCATGGATAGCTTCATATTATGGCACTTTCCAGGGCAATTTGTTGTTCCTCCATTTGCAACCATCACTTGACACTCTGGTGCTGGATATAAGAAGCAATTCAATTCTTTTGCTACCTTACAATGAATAAAATTGTGGGTACTTCCTGAATCAATCAACACTATTACCTTTTTCTTCTTGATTTTTCCTTCTATCTTGATGGTTTGAAGAGTGGTAATTCCTGCCAATGCATTACAAGATATGGTCGGATTCATTTCTTCTTTATCTAGGCTTTGTTCTTAGAGTATATCCTCTTCTTTTGACCTTTCTTGCTCATTTTCTTCTTCCTCTTCACAATCTATGTAGAATAATTTCTTCTCAGAACACTTATGACCTTTAGTGTATTTGCTATCACAACTGTAACAAAGCCCTTTTTCTCTTTTTTCTTCCAATTGTTGTGGTGTCAACCTTATAGGTTGTGGAAGACTAGGGGCAACAACACTTCCGTCTTTATAGTTGTGAGTGGTATGCTTCCTGGTTACCATAATTTTACTTTCCATTTTTCTTGCTAACCTAAATACCTTCTCTAATGAATTAGGTTCCCAAAGGCGAACATCATGTTGGATATTATCCTTTAAAGACCCTATGAACACATCAATCCTATGCTCCTCTGGAATATCTTTTACCCTTATGTTCAATTTTTGGAACTCCTCATTGTGCTCCATTATTGAACCCTTTTGTTTGTGTATCCTCATAATGTGCTATCAATTCTTCCGTAAAAATTTCCCAAGTGATGAATTGTTTACGAGAGCAAAGCCATTGATACCATACAAACTGATTTGGTTCCAAATATAAAGTTGCAATACGTACCTTTTGTGTGTTTTGCACATTATTGAGATCGAAAAATTGCTCCATCTGTAATATCCATGTTGTGGGATCCTTGCCATCAAACTTACTCATATCGATTTTTGGAATATGGTGGGTCTTCGATCCCACATTAGAGTCTATGATATCATGATTAACATTTCTTTTGTTCGCATCATGATTTTCCTTTACTACCTTTTGACCATTAGTAAGTATTTCTTGTAGAAACTTTGTCAAATCTGTCTTCAAATCTGTCATGCATGTCTTCAAATTTGTGTTCAAATCTATCTTCATATTGTCCACTTAGCTCCATGCCATTTATCTTAGCTTCCACGCCATTTATCTTAGCTTCTATTAACTTTTGTGAGAGTGACATTTGTTGCACTTGTTCTTGCAATTTTGATATGTCATGTAGCATTTCTTCCTCTTCTTCATGAGTCATGCTAGAGCTTTCAGGTTCCTTACTAGGTGTTTGCATTTTCTTTCCTTAGGGCATCAGTTACCGATAATAATGCTCTACTATGCCCTTTGAATTCCTTCAAATTAATTTTTCAAACCAAGCTTAAGCAAAAGTTTAGAAAAATCTACACACCTTTTTTCACTTCGTAGGAGCTTGATATTGCCTCTGATGTATCTTTGTAATTTCTAATCATCTAGTTCTGAAATTGCAACCTGTAGTAGCCCTCTATGTCCTCTTTCCAACGCCACTAGTCTTATCCCAATTGGATTCTCCAAGGAAGAGTTATGTCAAATCTCCCACAGTGACCTGATTATAGAGTAGTTCAGTAGAGCGAACTTTTACGACGTGCCACGTGTCCTTGTTTCGAACTTTGGCTCTGAAAAGGATATACAAGAAACTATAGTCTGTCCTCTTTCTGCAGCTTCTTACAAAATTTCAATCCAATGCTCAAAGAGAACGTTATGATGATTTTCCCCAGGTCACCTATTTGGAATGTAATTCAAGAGTCTGCAAAAAGACCAACTTCCTTAGATCATATCTCGACAAATATAGCGTGAAAAGCTCTGAAATCTGGACCCAAGATTCAGTGCGATGTCTTCTCAAATGGGTTTTTTTGTTAGAATTTGAAACATCGTAGAAAAAGGTTATAGCAAAAATTCCACGATGACCTGTTTGGAGCAGCAAAACCCTAGAATCCAAAGCTTTGATACCAAATGTTATGAAACCAACTCAAGAAAAAGATAGAAAAGATAGATCAACACCTTAGAATTCAGCCTTTTCGAGGGGGCAACCTCTTTTCCATTACATAAATGAACAATTCTTGGATGATTCAAATGACAAAACCTCCTTTCTATATATAGGAGTCTAAGGAGTCACAATATAACCCAGCTGACCTAACAATAATAATAGAAAGCCACAAAAATAGCAATAGAGGGATTCTATGGGGCACAGTAATAACAATATGGGGATAATAGGGGTACAAAAATATTAATAAGGGGTACAAATACAATAGTAATGGGGTAATCACTAGTATTATAGGGACCCAACATTGCACCCTTACCTCTCCTAGGCATTCATTTCAAAGAAATTAAAACAACAAGTAATTTTTAATAAAAAGATGTTGTCATAAATTAATTAACACCAGTAAAATTCCTTCAAAAGAAAAATCTTTCCCAAACAATGCTGAAAAAAAAAATTACCTCTATTGTACAATCAGAAAATTCTTACCAAATCAAATTGCCTCCCTGGCAATGGTGCCAAAATGTTGGGTGTAGGAATTACACTTAAGTAAACTCCTCAACACTTAAATTTTCAACCTGGGGGATTCGTAAACTTAGAGACGAAGCATAGGCAATGCCAGAGATGGTATGAATATTTCTAATATCAACTCCTATTTTCTTTAAAGGAAAAATTACAGAATCAAACTATAGAGGAAAAGGGCAACTCAAACCATCAAAATAATCCAAGGCTAGAACAAGAAGAAACGTACTTGCAAAAGAGATTCAGAAATAAAAGAAGGCAATTACTCTAGCTGACTATTGATTAACTACTGAGAATGGTTTTCTTTAGCAAAGACACCTTAGTAGTCTTCAACATATGGGCCCCTTCAAACCTGCTTATGTAAAGATGTCCTTCTCACAAGAATCGGTCTTGTACTAGTGCAGTCCGCTTGCACTAGTGAAGGAACAACAATTTATGCAGAAGGTGTGAAGTAATGTCTTGTACTAAAAGTGCTTTTCTTTGTGCAAGGGCTTTGAACTTTCCCAAGTCTAAAGCACTCAGATCTAGTACCAAGAAACTGGTTCTTGTACCCGCTTAGAACTTCGTACACTTTAACTTTTTGATTATTGAAACCAATGCTTAATTACTGCAAGTGTTATGAAACCAAATTGCATATCAAAAAGATGAATATCTACAGAAGTGAAGAAACAATCTTTTTCAATTTATCCTATTGTAAAATGTTAACGAAAGCAAGAAAGTTGTTAGAAGTAAACTAAAGAGGCTTACTGCATCACACTATCTAGCACTGGTGCAAGAACAGTTCTCCTGCTCGGACTAAGGGAAAACCAAACCAATCGTGTAGAAAGTGAATAGCACACCAATGTGCACTGGTGCAGGTAATTTCTCCTACTCAAACCAGGCGGGGAAAACCAAACCAATTGTGCAGAAAGTGAATAGCACACCAACGTGCACTAGTGCAGGTAATATCTCCTTCTCAAACAAGGCGGGGAAAATCAACTCAAAATCAGATGTAGAAAAGGAAATTTGACTACTTCAAGCTGCAGATCTTCTTCCACTCAGACAGAAATTCAAATGTTGTAAAGTAAATCACACTTGATAGTTCAAAAACATAAATTGCAAGATCAGAAAAGAGGGAAAACGTGCTGGGTTGGTTGGGCCCTAGCCAACCAATGTGTTTCCCTTTCAAATGGAAATGCTACTCAGTACTGAATCGATTCATCAACTATTAAACACAAAGAATATAATTCATGAAGTGTAAGGTGGAGCTCTTCTTATTAAATCATCAAATCAAGTACATGCATGATTACATATCCATCCCAGATTTGGGTGATAACAAAAGACATGCCTGTTACCGCCTTCCTGGTTCTATTCTCTGTTCTATACAATTCTATCAACCATTTAGCATTTCATCCTATTTACATTTCTTCTTATATAGATCCTTGGCCGAAGGCCAAAAGGATCGTTTAACTCATTACATATCCGATTGCAGAATAAGCTTTTGTTACAACAAAATACATAATTGATTACAAAATAAGCTTTCGTTACACCAGATTACATAACCGATTGCAAAATAAGCTCTTGGCCTCCACAAATTAGATATTTTAATAGAACAAGCCGTGGCTATCTCTAGCTGTTTGTTCCACCTAAGTCCGATCTCAGCTACTCCAGATTGACTTCTTGTTATAACTGGGACTCAGTTGCCTTTAGATATGTTCTGTTGTTCATGGCTAAGGCGATGCAAAATTGGGCAACAATCTAAGAGATCCGGATTTGCTGCCAAGATTCGCGGCACTGGCATTGGGGCAAGATCTGGTCTACACTTAAAATCAGCGGTCAAAGTGACCATTTAACTATTAAATAACATAGGAGGTAACGATAAGTTACAAAAGTAATTCTAAGTATGAAATCACGTAATAAATAGTTAATAAATGCTAAGTTAAATTAAAAAATGTAAAATATGAAGTTAATGCAAAATGTGTCATCGTTCTCGCACTAGTGCAAGATGAGGGCGCATAATATAAGTAAAACAGGGGTAAATAGTTATGATTTGGGAAGGGAAAAATGGTCAAAAAGGATGCAAATTAGGGAACTAACAAGAATACTCACCGAAAACCTCTAATACAAATGTCACACATGACATGGAAGCATTACTTCCAACACCCTCCCTTAATGCTTACATGCAAAATATTGAAAACACATATTACAACAACAAGGATAATTTTTGTCTGACTGGTCTTCATCAGCAATCACTTCCACTTTGAAATCTCGAAAACATTTCTCTTTCACCACCACATATTTGAGTTGTCCCTTTACCTCCATTTAAAATGTAACCGCCTCTAACCATCGTTGATGCACATTGCAAGATCAACAATATTGACACCTCTACTCGTCGAGGCTTCTGCGATACGAGTCGTCAAGTAATGCACTATTATATGGACCAACCACCATATGTAAGATATTTGTCTCTTGGCTATCCATCAATTTCGAGGTTAGAGGTCTCAACCCTAAATGTGTTCAAAATTTGATCAAACAACTTGACCTTACTAACACACAAGAATTTATGTTTCAGACACTAGAGCTTCCAATTTAAGAACCACTAACCCTTTTTAACCAGAATTGAAAGAAATAGAAAATTACTTGACAAAGAAATCTCACAACTACAAACTCAATAATCATCAAACTATCAATTGTCATCCAGGCATAGAAAAGTCACCATGGCCCTCCTTAGCAAGGGTCAAAAGTTTTTCATCTTTTTCAATCTTTATCTTGGAGTTTTCTCGTCTTCACAAAGAATTTGTTGGAGTGGACAATTCCAACAAACTTACACTCACATATTGAGTTGACACGACTCAATATGTTTAAAATGAAAACTCCAAAATTGAGATCAGAACAAGATTGCAACAGAAACATCTAATGCAAGGATCTCTTTCCCGTAGAAGCAAAAATTGAGATATGCCTCCAATTTTAACAATTGTGACATATATAACTTGCCACTTTAAACTCCTCAGCCCCATATCTTAGATCCAGATCTCAAATCCAACTCCGTGCAACAACATGTACAGTTCGTGGGCATGATTTTGTAGATTTATAATATGACAGTGCACAAAATTTTGACAAAACCATCAGGGCATGAATTTAACTCCTTTGAAGGTTCCATGAAGATAAGCACAAACAAAAATTTACAAATAGCACCATAACAGAAGGATCTGATGATGCTTGAAGGAGTTGCAAACAAACAAACAATCTACACACACAGGATCACAAAAAGAAATATTTACACACTAAAAACAAACTCTCACACATATATACTAATATATACAAAAACAATAACGCTCAGGATCCGTCACATATTCTCGGCCCTCCCTTAAGGGAGTCAAACCAGAACAGTCTCTGATACCATATTAGAAATAGAAAGAGAGAGAAAAATTACACACAACACAAATCACTCTCATATTTTTATTGATCACAAAGGTTGCATATATATAGGACTTCCACAAATCTAGATCCTAAAAAAGTGGATCTATGATTGGTACATGACACAACAATAACTCATACACATGGGAAACAACCACATCTAGAATAACACCTAGGAATACTCACTGGCAACTTGTAATACACATGCCACACATGACATGGAAGCATTACTTCTGATAACTTTAGTATAGCGCAAATCCAAACACCATTATTTATGCTAGAATTTTATGCCATGTATTATCAAATTTGCAATCTTACTTGCTAGGAAGATGAAAGACAATGGGGAGAAACAAATGGAAAATTGTAATTATTGGCGAGTTGTAAATTTTGAAGTTGTTAGGCGATAGCCATTAAACAAGAGCCACTTAGTGGCATGTCACTACTCATTTGTATACATGAACTTTTTGTATATAGTTTTTAGTTTATTTAGTTAAAATGATGTGTGAAAATAAAATTATTTGAAAAAAAAAACTTTATTAAAAACTTATATATTTAAAATTTTAATTATATTTTTATGTTAAAAAGAATTGATATATTCAAATAAGTTTTTAGCTATAGTTGAGTAAAAAAAGGTGTTATTTGAAAATGATTTTAAATGACTAATTAATTAAACTTGTATAATTTGACTAGTTAAATTAAATATTAAAATATTTAAAATTTAAATCAAATTTTTATTTAACTTAAAATGAATTCTTTGAAAGTTTTATTATTTTTATCATGGTATGTATATTAAAAATTCTATATAGTGAGAATTTTAGTATTGCAAAATGATTTGATTTCTAAAGATGGACTAAAAATTAACAAAAATATAATTTACTTTACATAAGTAAAAATTTTAATTTTCAATTAACATATATTAATTGATTTTTATATTATATATGAATTTTAAAATTTAAATTAAAAAAATATATGCGTATTTTTTTGTTATTAATCTCTAAAAATAATATTGAAAAGATTTATGTTTTTTTCAACAATATAATATATAAATGTTTTTTAAATAAAAATATATAAATAAATTAAAAGTTGCATCAATAAATAATTAAACTAACATGTTAATTGATAAAATAAGATAGGATGAAATTAAAGATTTCTTTTCCATTATAAAATATTATCTCTTAAATTTAATCATGTCTATATTGTCATTTTTAAAATAAGACTACTAAAAATTTTAATACTCAAACTATATAAGTGAATGTACCATCTTTTATGATGGTGATGATGGTAGTGGTTAACGTCCACTGAGACCAAATTGGTCTATCAGACCTATAATTTTCTTATTTTTTAATTCCCTGGCTCCTCGTCTTTCTTGTTGAGATTGGTGCTATAGCTTTATTTTTTTTCTCTACGGTCTTCCAACTTCCTTTATCTTGCATCTCCTTCATCTCTTCTGGTTCTTGGGACATTGGTGACTTAGCTTTGCGATCTATTGTTTTCATCCTTTTGAAGATAGTTCATATTTTCACATGAGGTTCATATTTTCATTATACTTTGCAACACATGTTTACAAAATAAAAGTGTATATGCTCTATTGAAGAAGCAAAAATACTAAGAAACATAAATTGGAAATACTTTGGTAAAAACATACTAATTTTAATTTTCCTTAAAAGTGAATATTAAATAATTATTTCTATTTTTAAGTTTACTAAATAAAAATATTTAATTAAAGAAAAGTTAAACTCACAAAGTTTTTATAACTAAATAAAAAACCAATTTTCAAGAAAATGGGGAAATAGGTTAATTAAACCTACAGTCTAGTCCCCACATTGGTAGGACTGATTTTACTTATTTTTCTTATTACTCATTTATTGAACATTATTCAAATGATTCAAATAAGTTTTTTTTAATTAAAAATAATTGAGATAAATTACAGATTTTTGCAACATATTTCTAATTTCTATTTTAATTCTAGGATTTACCCCTATATAGGGTTTCATACTCATTATATTTATAATTTTTTTCTATTTTGTTCAAATTGAATTTAACACTTGTGTTCCGCACTTTCATTTTATCATTATGAGTTTCATGTTACTCTAGTCTTTTTTAAATTATGGAATTTCATTTTGAGTGGAAGTCGCTGCTCCACCCATTTCACATCTTGGAATTTCATTTTGAGTGAACTTTGCAGCATGTCACATCTCACTCTACTGTCATTCCACTAGTTCCTAGATTTGAATAAGATGAATTTTGTGGATGAATATCATTTCATTTCATTAGTCTTGATTCTTGTTTATAAAAATAAATTGTATCAAAATTTCTAAGTTTCTATTTTAATTATTTTAATTTTTTCCATTTTCTATTCTAATTAAATACCAAATTTGTATTCAATTATTAAAAAAAAACTATTTTCTATTTCAGTTAAATAATATTTTTGAAGTCTATACTTTCTTTGAGTACCACTTGAACCAAGAGTTAGCCTAACAAATTTGAATTCATATGAGGTCGTACTTGGTTTATACGAAATCATGAAATTGACATACAATTCGATCTTAGGTTTTTGATTTAATATATGCATGAATATTAGGTTTTCATTAGTTTAATTATTGAAATTTGAAATATATGAATCAACTCTCACATTTGAACAAGGGTTACAGATGCTGTAGATGGTAGATGGTATATATGGTCGTTTCACATTGTAGAATATATGCTAACAAAATTCAGCCAATCAATAACAACTAATTTGGTCTAAGTTAGCTAATAAATGAAATGGCCATTTTATGATACCATTCCCACATATTTTGTGGAAATACTATAGAAAAAATTAACAATTAAACGTTTTAGATATTCAATATGTAAAATAAAAAATTTAAGATATTTAAGATTTATCTCCAAATAGTTATGACATTTTTTCCCTTTTAATTTAATTAATTAAAGAAATGTCATTTGAACAAATTTCATATGAAATGAGTTATAGGTTTCTTAAGCATGTGGTATTGAAAAGCCCTAGTATTGGTCAATGGTATTGTAACAAAGCCTCTCTGTAAATATGGTAAAGTGGGCATGAAAATCCATGGTTAAGAATTGTGAAGTAAATGTTTTGATGTTTGTATTGGTCAATGGTATTGTAACAAAGCCTCTCTGTAAATATGGTAAAGTGGGCATGAATCTCCATGGTTAAGAATTGTGAAGTAAATGTTTTGATGTTTATCATAAATTGACGAATGTAGGAATTTACCAACCGTTTTGTTTATATGATTAAGGTAGTAACATAGAGCTTCCATAGTTTTAATATAATTATCAATAATTATTAGGTAGATGGTATTGATTTAACCTTCACAGAATATTTTAGAATATTCATAGTGTTGGATGACAAATGAAAGAGAGATACTTTAAAAGCAGGTAAGCCCTTTCTTCCTTTTTAATTAAATTGATTAATTAAAAAAACATATTTCATATGAACACCCATTAAAGATTTTGGAGCATGTGCGATTAAAAAATTATGGTATTGTCTCATAATTTGTACCAAAGTCTAATTATTATTTCATTCTTTATGTATTTATTAAAATATATGTATATTTTATACATTGATTAAATAAATTAATAATAATAATAATTTTTAAACCATTTATAATATAATTAAATTGTAAAATATAAAAATTGGAATATAATTCATTTAACACTTAATAAAACATATTTATAAAATATCATTATTCATGAGAGGTAGATTTTGTATTCATTAGAAACTAAATAACTTATTTTTTTCAAAAATGTATTTGCTAATAAAACTTCAATTATACTTTATGTGATATCCCCAATTTTGATTTTTTTTTTAATAGGATTAATC
Source organism: Pinus tabuliformis (assembly GCA_031772625.1). Lineage (NCBI taxonomy): Eukaryota > Viridiplantae > Streptophyta > Pinopsida > Pinales > Pinaceae > Pinus > Pinus tabuliformis. Next base: position 73,199,118 of record CM062820.1, on the reverse strand, counting down.
AAGTTTATTGGGGAAGTGCTAAGCATAGCAAAATTTTGTAATCTCAGCATTGGAGACATTTTTGGTACATGGGGCTTAGGAGAAATCAAAAACTTCAATATTAGTGGAATATGGTGGCCACCCCTCATGTAATACCCACCCCTTTTGATTAAAAATCGATTTTGTGGAAATGAGGTCGAAATATTTGGATGAGGGACCCACAAGGAAAGGTGAAGAAAAAATTATAAATAGAGGGTTGAAGGGAACATTGGGAACCTTTTGATAATTTGACATTTAGACATTGTTGCTCTAGTTGTTCAACTGAGTCACAAGTGTCATGGAAAATTTTAGGGGCTAATGTTCGCCCAGTGGGCTAATTTTCCATGATTTGTCCAAAAAAAAGATTCGCCAATTTCCAATTTTATAAAAGATGATTCGCCCAAATTTTAGAATATAAAATTATTTTACCTTAAAAATCGCCAACATTATATAGAGACTATATATAAAATAATTATAAATTTGATTAATTTTACAAATATATCAATAAACATTTATAATTTTCATATTAGGGATTAGTGAGATTCGCCAATGTTTTAAACTTCAAGAAAATTTTCCATCCTTAAAATTTTCCTTGACAAGTGTTGTTTAGCACTAGAGGTTTCCAAGGGAAAATCTCACCCTCTTCTTCGGTGAACGACGAGTGCCACCCTAGGGAGGTATTGTCACGAATTTGGGGAGACCTGGGGGGACCAGTCTCAGGTGGTATGACTTGCCTTAGCTTCAGCCCAGACACAAAATAAGAACCACACAGTTCTTGGGTGAACTGGGGTACTGAAATCGGAGGCTATACCATTACTGGGAAATTCCTTGTCCAAATTGCAGGAGAATGGAATTTATGGGAGTTGAGAGTTCCTTCTCAACAAGACATATTTCTTTGGTTGGGCCTGTGTAGACCTATCCCAGGACTGTGCAGTCATTAGTGGAGCTGATTGTGGGGAAGCTTGAGAGAAGGATTTAGGAGCTGAGCTGTTGGGATTTCATTTGGAGGGCCATTGGAGGAGGATTGTTATAGTTTGGAGATTAGAGGTTGATAGGAGCAACCATAGTAATAGAATTCGAATTTGGTGGAGGGCCAAGGTGTGAAGGGTCAAATGTTGAAGTTTGGAACCAACGGAAACCCTTTCTGAGCTTTTTTGGGTTTTTGACAAGGATCTCATATCTAAATTTGCAGAATTTTCCGGGTATATGTGAGGGGTCAAACAGGGGTCCCAACTCAGCCAGCAACAAGAGGAGCTAAAGGAAATTTGGGTTGAAATTCATAGGTGGACATTTAGCCAATTCCTTCATGGGTTTTTGTGGGTTTTGGGTGGAGTGCTTAGGGTTAATTTCCTATGATTCTCTGAGCACCAAAGGAGGCCCTAGTAGCAGTTCTTCATAGCTAGCAGCATATTTCTTAATAGTTTCAGTGCAAAGCCAGGAGAGAGTCGCATCAGATTTGGGAGGGACTTCTTATTATTCATTTGGGCTTAGCTAGCTTGCCTTGAGAAAGCCCAGGTGCACTCTTTCCAACACCTCATTGTACCCTCTTCATATTATAATAAAATGGCTCAACAAAGCAGTTTTTGGTGCAATTTCATGGACTGATTCATGTGTTTGATTTTCATGGTTTTTATGTCTATGTTTGCTTTGTTATTTACTGTAAAGATTCCCTAGGAATATTACAGTGGTATCAGAGCATGATCTTGGCCAACTGTGGGAAGGCTAGCAAGATCATGGAGGAGTTGATGAGGCAGAGCCAACAATTGGTAAGGAAGAAGCAACAGATTCTACAGGTGATGCAACCACTGATACATAACCAACACAAAATCCAAGTACATACATGCGCATCCTAGCAGTACAACACCCACTTGAATGGTCACTTTGACCATCCTACCATGCCTCATTCGTTGGATGAGCAGGAGAAGGAGAAGTATAGTTCAAGTGTAGGATCATCATGTAGAGGTGGGTAGTTAGAGGATGAGACCTAGAGGTGATTTTGCTGGTGGAAACCTTGTTTTAGACATCAAGAAGCTAATGAGGAGGTCGAACATGAGGCTAAGGCCACACAAGGTTACGAGGAGCATGTAGATACAAATAATGTGACACAGGAGACACCCTTGTGGGAGTTTCCTTTGGTAGACCCGATTTACACATTGGTGGAGACAGATGGGCACACACCCATGGGACCATCCATTGACAAGGTGCTAGTAGGCACAGAAGTACCTAGATATGTGACAGAGCTCCCAGACGATAACTACATACAATAGCATGGAGAGCACCTTGAAAAGCGTGAGCTAGATGAGGATGTTGTGCTTGAGGAGGTATCTGTGGTGGGGCAGCTCGAGACTATAGTTGAGTCCATGATGGAGGAGGATGTGCATTCATCTTTTGGGTCTGCCATCAGTGTGGAGCAGATAGATGTACAAGAAGCTAAGAGAGTTACAGTACTTCCATTCAGTAGCTATCTTCAAGATTACGTAGATGGGGCCTGCAGTATTGTTAGGCTACCTATTCATGTTGGAGGGAGAGTGCCTAAGTTACATAGACATATTGTATATGTTGACCAGCCCAGTGAGACGAGGCGGCATGAGTTACACAGGGCACAACACTCACATGATGGACTTGCTACATATTTAGGGGCCCTTGAATTTGATACATATCATGGGTTTGGGTGGCACAAGTTATTTAGTTGGTACTTGATAGGGCTAACTAGGTTTTTGGATACATCCATGGGTGGGAGCATAGTTCAGTAGGGGTTGTGGTTTTCTAGAGGGGCTCGAGGGTTGGATCATCATTGGGACCCAGGTGGGACTCCCTACCACTCCATGGATTGGGTCAGTTAGGGTAGTAGCAGGATGGTGGATCCAATGACTGCAATCACCCCCATTTTTATATTACCACTAGAGTTTTGGGCAACACCCATGATAGGTCGAGCTAACAGAGGGGCAGGAAGATTCCATGAGTTGTCTTGGCATGTTGGTCGTGTGTCGGGGCATAGGATGATCAGTGTACCTTAGCAAGAGGTTGTCAAAGATGGTGGCATAGAAAAACCACCATATAGTTCCTTGTATGGAGAGGGGGATTTCCCATGCATATATTGCACATAATGGTTGCCATGCAGCAACTTAGGGACACCCCCATAGGTACATAGGGAGATTCACAAGTTAGATCTCTTAGGGAGGATCAGGAGGGGGGATCCACTTATTTGAGATTATGGAGATCGATTCATTAGAGGACCTGGTGATGTGACTATAGAGCTGATGATGTCAGTCAAGTGCAGGCTGAAGCGTACTATCACAACTTTAGGCCATAACACCTAGGGATGCGCAGGAGCATCCAAAATTGAGCAGTGGTTGGCAGGTGGACATGGAGGTGCATTGTGGTGAGTCATAGTGTGTCTAATTGTGTTGTGGAGTAGAAGGAGAATCTCACATCGCATTGAGTACAAGGATACTTGGTGGTATCTAGTGACATATGGTGCGACACAATGGGCTCTTGGAGTATTTCCTCCAAGGAGACTTATGGGAATGGAAGGTTATATTTACCATCAAGAGTAGCTCACCCTAGACCAATGGGGACGTTGTTGAGCATAGAGAGACAACATGTTGAGCAGAGATAGGTCTTCGATTGGGTTATCAGCAGATCTAAGGTGAAGGGAGGAATGTCCATAGGGTTACTCTTCGGTATTCCCACAAAATCTTGGTCACACCCTTGGGGAATTAACAACCTATCATGCTCCAGTAGTTCTTAGAGTTGCAGGGCATTTGGTTGTTGCCCTTTAATGCTCTTCATATATGCAACAAGACATGTGAGGCTCACCCTCGGCAGATGGATGAGACACAATGTGTCATAGGCTAGAGGGAGACTCTCCAGTTGAGACATTTGGTGAGTGCATGTGCCGACAGATACATGTTTATGGATAGCGTGGTTTGTTGCCGAGGTAACATATGTTTCACCCTTAGGCTCACACTTGGGGGGATGATTGTGAGGGAGCTGCATGATGCACTTTCAACGAGATAGTCTGAGGCATTATATGAGCATGAGTTGTAGTGGATAATAGACCTCATCTATAGGCAGACGTTTGGACTCCAAGTAGTATTGGGGTGTGCTTTCAGGAGGTAGGATCACAAATTTCATGATGTGGCATGGCAGATGCAGGGAAATTTTGTGTTTACCTGGTTGATTCATGACATGTGGAGTCTATACATTGATTACATATAGGGAGCAAAGATATGTAACAAGAGGGTTCCAACAATCTTTAGGATTATGTTGCAGCGAATCTTGTTATGGGATTCGGGGATTTAGTTAGCTGACAGGTCACTCCACTTAGTGATGATCAAAGACATGACAAAGGGTGATCTAGTTCACCTTGTATTTGACACATGGGGGATCACTGAGACCTCGATTGTATGGTGAGGCAGATTTATCCTATTGTTGCTTAGGACCGAGATTCGTAGTGTATGGGTAGACATTGGCATCATGGAGATGCTTAGGTAGGATGAGCTTGGCCTTCACATATTTTTCACCATCAGGTACCAAGAGAGGAGGGTACAGTATGGTCATGATGGGTAGTATGTCATAGTCAGAGTGGGGTAATGCCAACATGGTGGCACCCTTCTAAGACTAGCATGAAACCTGAGCAACACAATACTTCACAGCTCAATGACCTTTAGGGATGAGTTGGCTACTACATGAGGAGATCATTCATATATTCCATTGGGATTTAATGAGTCATTGATGGTGTCGGTAAATTCATTAGCATGGAAGTTTGGTCATGAGGATGATATCTAGAGAAGCTCATGTGAGAGAGACTTTATCTCCACAGGGATTGGGTGGTACCTTCAAGACTTTACTCTTGGAGTGTATGAGATTGACTATTTGGTAGGGCTACTTCGTGAGGGGTTGGACATGGTACCTGTTATAGCTCTGATACCACTTGTTATAGATCGGATCAGAAAATATATGATAATAGAAATAAACCCAAGAAATCAGAAGATCTGAATATAGATAGAAATTCTTCACTTTATTAATCAAAACCATTAAGGTAGGGAAACACCATACATTCACTCCTTAAGAAAAGAGAACAACTCACAAGCCATATGCCTATTCATACAATAATCCTTGACATCTCTCAATGGGGAGTCTCTAGCCTCTATATAGGCCTCATACATACACTACCATGGGTCATTACCATGGTTCCCTCAATACCATCTATCTAATACCATGGGCTTATTACATTATTGCTAACTACTTGTGGTCCCTTACATGATATGGGTTAACCACCTTATTTATTACTATGGCCCATCCCATTATTACATTATTCCCTTGGGTACCTCCCTTTGTACCCCATATTATCCGCCCTAGGTATACTACATTCCACCCCCCTTAAATATGTTTCATCCCCAAAACATAAGAAGGACACAAATAATAAGATCTACTCAAAAGAGTAGTCCACTGGTACCATGCACGTGCATCTAGCCATCCCAGAGAAAGGTGAAGCCTCGATCTAGCTAGTGCCTCGCTCGCTTGAGATGGAAGTTGACTTTGGTAGCTCTTTTGTGTTGATGTGTAGTAGGTGGATCGTTGCCCCTCTCTATCTATCATGTGGGGTTGTTGTCCTTGTGGCTAATTCATTGCCATCTTGTTGGTTGTTGTCTTGCAGGGTGATGTGGGTGGTGATATGCTGAAGTTTTAACCAACGGTGTATTTTTATTTAATTCACCACCTAATGGAGCCTGATTGGTAGTTGGTACATGTTGTGGTGCCTGTTGTTGTTTCTTATATTCCAATATTACTTCAACCACTGAGTCCTCATCTGACATATCAGTACTTGTAATATTTTTCTGTTTCAGCCTCCTTGGATTCTCCCTATATTTCTGGTACATGGTTTGATGTTTGTGTTTGGTTGTTGACCATTAAGGGCTCATCATCTGACGTGTCAGTCCCTAGAACATCTTCTGCTTCAGCCTCCCTGGACTCTACATTTTTATTGATGGAAATATCTTGTAATGTAATTTATTTATTTTTATACCAGAGCTTCAGGAATTTCTTTTGCACATTAATATTGATAGTACCCACCGATTTCATCCAAGGGTATGCCAAAAAAACATCCACATTAGCCATATTTGAAGCATAAAAATCAGAATGCAATACATACTTGTCCATAGAAATCTTCAAATCTTTATAAACTTGGACCTCCTCATTATTAACCTATGTGTGCTCCATTTGTTTTGGTGGAACTTGAAATTTTTTTGCCAAATTGACATTTATAAGATTTTGCTTGCAACTAGGATTTATAGACACAATGATCTTCTCCTTCTGAATATATCCATGAACTTGTAATAAGCAGACACCAGTAGAAAATAACCCCACATTTTTCTCATTATCTTGTTTTCTAGCATGAGACCATCTGTCTAAAAGGAATTTTTCAAATTCTTCATCGAGCAGGTTGGAACACTTCTTTTGTTAAGTAATTCCAACCATGTGGCCGCCTCATCTGAAAAATTAGCCACTACCCAAAATCTTCAATGTTTTGTCCATAATGACTTTTTTTCTTTTATGTATTCTTCAATAGTAGGACCATTATCTTTTCTTGTAAAATATAGAACCACCATGAAGAGGGTTTGGGAAAAAAAAGAAAAATAAAGAAATAAATAAAAATTCTCTGCTTTGCCCAAGAAAATGCTCTTATACCACTTGTTATAGATCTGATCAGAAAATATATGATAATAGAAATAAACCCAAGAAATAAGAAGATCTGAATATAGATAGAAATGCTTCACTTTATTAATCAAAACCCTTAAGGTAGGGAAACACCATACATTCACTCCTTAAGGAAGGAGAACACTCTACAAGCCATATGCCTGTTCATACAATAATCCTTGACATCTCTCAATGGGGAGTCTCTAGCCTCTATATAGGTCTCATACATACGATACCATGGGTCATTACCATGGTTCCCTCAATACCATCTATCTAATACCATGGGCTTATTACATTATTGCTAACTACTTGTGGTCCCTTACATGATACGGGTTAAGTACCTTATTTATTACTATGGCCCATCCCATTATTACATTATTCCCTTGGGTACCTCCCTTTGTACCCCATATTATGCCCCCTAGGTATACTACAGTGCCACATTATCATGATTCCCTACACATTGATGGTATGAAGAGGGCTTTTGGTACTTATACTTGGTAGGGTAGTGAATGGATCAAGGGGAGCTTCATGTTAGACAGGATGGATTGGGATTTGATTAGGTTCTTAGTATTTAGCTCAAAAATAAAATTTCTTAGAATCACTCGAAACCTGAATGACTGCATTCGTCTCGGCAATATGATCCCAATGAAACTTGTGTCACCAAAACCAAGCTCGTGTGAGGAAGATATAGCGTTTTGTCCGCTTTGCCAAACAGAGGAATTTTTGAAAAAAATGTACAGTCACTGCACAGTCAGCTGTCCGTACTGCTGATGTGGTAGGTAACTGGGCGGAGTCAACGATGGTCATTGTTCTATCAATGTTTGACAAGTGGCATCCAGTGGTTGCTTTGCAGGTTGGTGACATGGCACGTTTTTATAGGCCAGGAATGGACCAATGAGGAGGGGACAAGTGGCAAGCCCAGGGGCCGCCACGTGTCCCTCCCCAAAGGAGCATCTATGGCGTGCTTTATTAAAAATTTTGGGTAGGTCAGCAAATTCGAACCCCAAACCTCACCCGCGTAAACTCCACGCATTACCGCTATACCATCGCCCTGAGTCTTAACCAACTATGGACTCCATTTGTATTTGACATGTATCATGTTAACGGTTGCAGGTTAGGAGGGCCAGCCCGCGGGATAACCCTCCCATGTGAACACCACGATAACCGGTGGATAACAGTCATCATAACAGCGTGGATTAATGTGCCTAACCACATCACGTGTCCACTATTATAACCACCAGCATTTATGTCAACTAACCATGTGATTAATGCTAGTTAATCCAATTAACTCCTAGTTAATCATGCTTATCCATAATTAACCCGCAGTTTAGTTCGGTGGAGTATTTGGTGGTCCCTCCTTTTTCGGCCGTAACTTCGGTTTTAGTGGAGTTAACTGGAGTTCCTCCAGTTTTAGAGGAGGTTTACTAGAGAAAACAATTTTGACCATAACTGGAGAAAAATTTGACCAAATTGAGATCAAGAGAAGGTGTTCCTAGCTGATTTGAGAATTTTGAGCATATTGAAGCAGGTTTCAGGAGAAATAGAGCATTGTAAACAACACTTTTGCCATTATTGAGCTAATATAGAGGCCCAATCCATAGAAGCTAGACAAAGGAGGGGTGAACTCCTGATGAGCACTAGTATTGCAGCAAGAATGTTGCAACTCCTGGGGCTACCAACTTTACTTTATCAACCCAGGGTTCGTACACACTTGGAGGTGATAGTGTTGCATACACAGGTAAAAGGGATGGTTCTGCCTTTTGTCAGTGTTCAACTGGTGAGAGACCACTAGGGTTTTTCAATCCAGGCTTCTATGGATTCAGAAGAAGCTTGATTATTGATGATGGAAAGAGAAATCTACTCTAAAAGAAAGCTTGTCTACTGCAGTAAGGAAAAAGAATGAAATCCTATGCTAAAACAAACCATTTCCTACCTATCTTCTAAGAGACTATGTTTTAGAAAGAATTTTATATTAACATTAACATGTGTGAAATTCAACTATCTTAAGCATGCAAATTCAAAGCATCAACATTCTACTACTGTGCATGTAAATGGCTACAACAAATCTATTTTTTTCTTTTTGTTCTTTTTATGGAAAAACAAGTGTGAAAGCTAATCTCTTTTGGTGATGTCGCAAGTGGCTTAGTGATGCTGGTGGATGTTTGGAAGGTTTGGTAGACCTTTAGGTGACCTTGTTTGGCTTTCTATAGGTTTTCCCTCAATTCGGCCTCAAAACATGCCACAACAGGAAAACCTACAGGATTCCCTGTATTTCTATAGGATACAACTGAGAGCGAAAAGATGGGTGTTGAAGGTGATGGAAGGCTTAGGGAAGGTGTTTGGTGCGTGGAATGGAGTGAGGAAATGCCTAGGATCACTCAGAACTCAAAACCAAGGTTGGGAGATGGTTGGATTTGCTCAAGATGCTTAGAGGAGTTTCCATGAGAAATGATGAAACTGGTTAGGGTCTTAGTGAAAGTGAGGAATGATCATGGATGGATGAAGTTGGAAGGAGGTTGCTTGCTATGATATCTCTCTCTACTTATGAAATAGTTGCACTGCATCAAACAATGATATTTGCCCAAAAGTCACGTAAACAAAAAGAATTTCAATAAGCTAGAAAAATAGAGTTTAATGAGCTAGCTGTTTACTTCATGCATGAGGAAAATTTACAGAATAAGATGAAATCATTGATGAGATCTACTGGAATATTGAAGATGGAAGAAATGATAATTAAATCCTACAGTTGCAAACTAATCAAACGCTGGTTCAAGTACAATAACCTCTAAATTCTATGAGAAAGTAGAATTCTATCTTTTTGGGGCTGCAGAGGGGTCCTTTCCTCAAATGATGAACCCTGAAGGAAGAGGTGAGGCCAAGACACCTACTAAAAGCTTTTTTATGCTCCTTTTATTCCTTCTAACATAATGCTAAAGTAAAGCACAAATGGAAGAAAACTAATAAACAAACTAATCAAATATACACTACTTGGAATGAAATACTTCTAAGGACAATTTAACCATGAATCTATGAAATTAATCTAAGCATACAGATATAAGAAGAGGAGACTTTGCTGCTAGGGTTGGGCCCTAACCCAAGAGCTTCAAACCTTTGACCTAACTCATTACTGGATCAAGAAAAATCTCATTCTCATTATCAAAACAAAAAACTACATAGCAATGTCTTCCACAAATCTGGAGCTCAAAAATAACTATTGTTTTTACAACAAAAAAAATCAAATCCTAATGAGGCTCTAGGCCTCTTTATTATACAATTGAAGTCTCCAACAACTTCCTTAAATCTAGGGAGGCTCGTCTCCCAAACTTGAGATGAACTAACTCTTTGACTATTACATGCTCGATTGCCTTTTGATCTTCATGACTTGGCTGCTTGTACTCTGAGCTAGTGTGATTGATGGAGTAATAATTGAATAAGGGAGGAGTAAATGAGGAGGATTTATCTTCTACAATCTCTCTTCCTTGTCCCATTTGAATTTCAACCTTTAATCTTGCCAAAATTCCCTGATTTCCTCTCACAAACCTGCATTCAATGCACATTAGTTTGCTAGGCATAATATCTCACTTTGACTCATCTCATTAAACAAAATATAATCAAAACATGTAATAAATTATGAGAAGAGTTTATTTGACTAAGCTAGGAGGTGAATTAAGGTCCATATAGTTACCCAATGATGAGGCTCATCAACTCCTTCATCAAAACATTGTGTTAAGTGTTCAAATTGGTGGTTTGCTATACATTTGATTGGTGTTGTTCAACACTTATTTTTCATTTTATTTTTCTCATGAAATTAACTTAAAACTTGATAAATTTACCTGTTTTCAATCACAAAAACCATAAGGGAACCTATGCACATGAAGCAATTGACAAGAATTTGTTTATGAATCTGAAGTTGAAACTAGCATAGAAAAACTAACATTCAATAACAAATCAAGTTGTTATCAAAGAAAAGGTTCTTTTCTTGATTACTTGAGTTTTGTGAAAATAGGGTTTTAGTGGTTGCAAATTTGTGATGCTTACAAGGTTAAAGTTGCATAGAGGAGAAGGGAAACTATTGGTTGTAACTCCCAAGATAATGGCCAGAAGAATGAGAGCCACAAGGCCACAATCTCCACCCATAGTTCCAATCCTAGATTCACTTGAAGCACCTCAAGTTTTACCTACAATTGAGATTGAGAAGGTACAAACAGTATCAGAAGTTGGGCTTGAATCCAAAGCCATCATATCTGGAGCAAGAAAGACTGAATGTCTTTCAGGAGAGAAAGCATTCAAGAAATATTTCTATGACTTAACTAACATGGTTAGAGTCCTCTATGAAGAGAGGAATAGTATAATGGATGGAGAGAGTTCTAAGCCTCCACATGGAGAGGGAAGCTCAGGAAATAAAAAAGATAAAAAGAATGATTCAAAGGGTAATGGAGAAAATCCTCCTCCATCTCCACCATCTTCATCTTCCTCATCATCTTTATCATCCTCAACATATTAAGAAACATCATCTTCCACTTCCACCACAAAAGCTGTTCATACTCATTCAAAACCCTAAAGGAAAAAACTCCCTTGCTCAAATTGGACATTAAGTTTGGACTTCCCATGTACAATGGGGATGTAAATGCATAAAAGTTATACAATTCGATTCGACAATTGAGGTTTATTTAATAATTCATAACCTTCAAGAAGATGACATAAAGATCCAGTTGGCTTCATTGAGGCTAGAAGGAGCAACACTAGTCTGGTGGGAAGCAAAGACTGAAGAGGAAATGTGAATTCATGGTAATATATCCATTTCTTGGGTTGAATTTTTTTCTGCAATTAAAACATAGTTTTATTCTTTAGCCTATATGGAAAAATCCATTATGAGTTGACAAAATTTTAGGCAACTCAAGGGCAGCCAGGAGTTTAGAAAGAGGGATTTTTTTGTAGGAGTAATCTTGAATTCCCAAGATACACTGTTGAAATATATTGGGGGTTTCCATTCCTATTTAAAACATACTATCCTTATGTTCAATCCAAGAAATTTTGATGAGGTATGTGTGCAAGCCACACACCTTGAAGCAAGAGGAAAGAACATTGAGGAAGAGGGTAGTAAGAAGAAGCCATTCAAGGGCAAGGAGAAAGACAAGGGAGGAAAATGGAAGGGAAATAAGAATGCAAGTGTGAATAAAGAAGGGGAGAAAAATATATTCCAACATTGTTCCAAAGCTAGGCATGATGAAACCCATTGTTGGAAATTGATGGGCCTCTAAATTAGACATAAATTAAGGCCCATGACTCTAATTTAAAACATAAATTAAGGCATATGACCATCCTTCAGCGCATTAAACCTCTCTTTTTGCATTAGATAATTTATTTTCAACTTCAATATATTCATTAGGAAGGTTTATGAATAATTGAATATTTGTGCCTAATATTATTTATTCTTTGTGGAATATTATGAGAATATTGGGCAGATTATGAAGAGTTGGAGGAGGAGATATTTTAGGGACTTGTTCCTTACTACTAGAGGATCAATAATAAATAAATAAGTGAATGAGATATTATGGAATTATGGCACAAATTATGGAACTCCAATGATTGAGAAAATCTAGGGATGTGTTCCACTAATAAAGGGAGCAGATCCATTAATCAAGGGAGAAGATCCACTAATCAAGGGATTTCAGTGGGGAAAGCTTCCTCCATCCATGGGGAATGATTATTAATCATTTTTATAAGTACCAAGTCGAATTTTCCTCTAGGGAATGACTGCTAAAATCTAGGAATGTGTTCCCTACCATTTAATGCAAATTCCTAGTATTGGGGACTAGATCCACTAATCAAGGGATTTTGGTGGGGAAAGCCTCCTGCATTCAAGGGGAATGATTCCTAATCATTTTTTATAAGTACCAAGTCAAATTTTCCTCTAGGGGAGAATTTCATTAGTGTGATGCTGGAGAGAGATTCTAATCTTGCAGCTTCATTGTATTTTCTTGTAGGGATGTAATTCTATTGATGAAAATAATGAAGATTGGTGTCGTGTTCAGCTTCTAAATCTTGTTATCCTCCATAGGTCTCTGAGTTTTCTTGGGGTTGGCCATCCCAGGAACCTCAAAGCCCTTTTGTATCATTTTCTTTCCTTCTTTTCATTGCTTATTCACATGCATCTCTAGTTTTTACTTCTTTCTATTTCTGCATTTAGTATTAATGATTTATTGTTGTAGGATTGAGTTAAATAGTTGATGTAAGTTCTTTTGTAGGATCAAAAGCATTATTTCATCCTTGGAAAATATTTGGAATTTCATAATAATCATGGAGTTTCTTGGATTAGTCTTCTTACTCCCAAATCTAGATTGTTGGACCTCCTTTTTAGCAAAGAAAAATAAATTTCTGTTATTTTTAGAGCATGCTAATGAGCTTCAATCGACTTGATTCCACTTGCATTAGATAAAAAAAAAAATCTAGTTCATAACAAAAATCACCCCATTTCATTTTCACTTGATTTGGTTAGATTTTTTTTAGATTTACTAGCTCACTAGTTCTTGAATTTCTACATTTTCGACTAGTAATGTTTTTTATTTTTCTTTGAATGGGTGAACAGAGGTATTTTTGAGTGATTCCAATTGGAATAGGGACCTAAGACATCATAGATAATAAAAAAAATTATCCCATCCAATTTGGATATAATTTTCTTGGTAATGAAACCCTCGCCAGTTTCATCATTTCACAAGGAAACTTCTCCAAGCTTTTGGAGCAAATCCATCCATCTCCCAACTTTGGTTTTGATTTCTGATTGATCCTAGGAATTTTCCCACTACATTCCACCAATCACACACCTTTCCTAGGCCTCCCATCACCTCCGACACCTTACATTTTTCTCTCGGCTGTATCCTGTAGGTTCACTGTAATTCCTACAGGATCATCCTGTAGGTTTCTAGTACATCATGTAGGTTTTCCTGAATTGGCTTGTTCTGAGGCTGAATTGAGAGAAAACCTCTAGAAAGTCACCAAAAGCCTCCCAATGGTCTCGCACACCATCCAAACATCTCCTAACCCTTCCATCCAACCTCCAACATCCTTAATTCACCTGCCACATCACCAAAAGAAATTAGTTTGCATATTTGATTTTGCATGAAAAGGCAAAAAGAGAAAAACTGGTTTATTTCAGTCCCTTTACTTACACATTAGTGATGTTTGATGCTTCTTACTCCCATGCTTAGATAGTAGCATTTGTTTCATGATAATTTAGCATTATTGCAAAGAATAGTTTCTTGGTAGTTGATTAGGAAATGGTGTGATTTAGCATTGAATTTCCGTCTCTTTCTTTGTACTTTGTTTCTTGCAATAGATTAAGGTTCCATTTTGAACAATTCATTTTCTACAGCTTGTTTAGGATTTGACTTTAGTACATGCACTCCATTACATCATGACATCAGAGGAAGTACACATTGTATGCTGCATATATAGTGCTGACACCTCTTAAGTTTGTACGAACCTCAGGTTGATAATTAAAGTCGGTAGTCTTGGGAGTTGCAGCATTCTCGTTGCAATACGAGGCTCATCACTTTATGGCACCGTTTCCAGGGAGGTGTCAAAGTATGCATTTTTTTCTTCCCTAGTTGATTCATTTCTTTTTACTTTTTGTGAAAACAAAAAATATTTTCATTAGGCATATTTCCTTTCAAAAATAGATAAGTTCATTGCATTAGTGTTTCTATTCAATCATAAAAACAAAAACAAAATTTCTCCAACACCAACCCACCCCCCCATTTGATCACGTGGTGCAATAAGAGCTACATCACCATTCATTTTTGCAGGTAGAAGAAGAAGATGACAAAGAATGTAGAAGAAATGGATGAATATGATGACAATGAGGAAGATCCTCTTGGATTTCCCATTCAAGATACTGATGTTAGTGTGCACATGAAGAACATCCCTCCATCTTTGCTTACAAAATTTCATGGCCTACGTTCAGAGGATCCAAAAACCTTTCTCTTTGAATTTGAAATTGTTTGTAGATCTTATGGCTACTTATTAAAAACTCTAAAAATGAGATTTTTTTCGACAACTTTGAAGGATAGATCTCTTGAATGGTTCATGAGTTTAGGGACTAATTCAATAAGATCATGGAATGATATGCAAAAGATATTTATAGAAAAATATAATGATGATGATCTTAAGGAAGAAACCTCTAAAATGAATAAAAAAGAATATGAGAGCCTTGAGGATCTAATAAAGAGTTTCATGCATAATGTTAAGAGGGAAAAACTACATCATTTAGGATCCGACACACTAAAAACCCTCTTACTTAGAGAAATTATGGATGAATGGATTGATCTCCTTAATCTCATGAGTAGAGGTGATGTATACCAAATATCATTTGATGAAATTTGTGAAACATGCAAACACATATCAAGAGGAAAAGCAAGAGTAGGTAAATCATCATCAAGATTGGTAAGTCAAGCTAAAGTTGGAAATTTGTTTGATGATTTTAAAACAAAAATTCTTAGCAATCTAACAAAACAAGTAGAAATGTTAAGAATGCAAGATGAAGGAAAATAAAATGCTGATATTCATGTTGCAGAATCACAAGATGTTAAATCACTACCAAGGTTAAAGGAAGTTTACCAAGAGGACAATGGAGAAAGTCAATCACCAATGCAGCTATGTTATGTAGCTCCAAGAGGACCATGGAAGCCTATTCAGCCTGATATGATGCAAGAGCCTAATTCACAATTTCAATCTTATGCACATCCACCTCAAAGTAATTGGAACACACCTTTTCCTTGGCAACATTGGCCATCTCAACCCCAAAACCAATCTTGGCAACAAGTTTGGCAAGGAACTTATGGGAGCCATCCACAATATCCTCAGTATTTTCCTCAATATCCTCCATACCAAATTCCATGTTATCCTTACCATTCACCTCCACAACAACCATAACCCCATCCACATCCATCTCAAATATACACTCCCACTCAACTACCCATACCACCATTTCCAAACCCACACATTGAAGTAGCTTAGCCCACTTACAATGCTGAGGTACAACACTTCCAAACAACTCCTCTTGAGCTCAATGGTATTCACCATAGCTTAGGAAGAGTATTGCAAAAAAGAGATTATATTGATATCATTGAAGGACCACATCCAGAAGAAGAAGATTCAAATATGAAGACCACATAACCATGGGCTGCGATTGATGAAGAGAAGACATCAAAATCAGAGATCAAGAGAACTCCCTCATGGTTACCATTAAATCCTCCATGTATTCAAGAGAAAAAGCAGCAAAAAGAGGAAGATTTAAAGGTCATGGCAGAAGAAGACATGAAGAATGATCCGGATCAGAAAAAGGACCAAGGGCATCACAACTATATTAAAATATGGTTCTAGATAGTCACTAAGTTGCAGCATCACTCTCTTCCTCAACTATGCTTGATCCTTTCAAAGTCAAATCATTTGGTCTCTGAAATCTAGGTACATGTCAAATCATACATTTCAAGCCTCCACATTATTTTGTTTGTCATCTTGATGTGCACATGGCTCCATTGGAAGTATTCTTATATTTGAAAGTGATTTTGTTTTTCAAGTAGGGTAGGGTAGAAGAAAAAAAATGAAAAATAAGAGAAAAAAAAATCTAAGGTGAAAACCTCATTGGAGGTGCTTCAGATTGGCTCATTGATTGAAAACCTCCATGAGGTGGTCAATAGGTTGGGAAAAAAAGAAAAAAAGAAGAAGATCCTAGGTGAAAACCTCCTTTGAGGCGCCTAGACAGACTTACTAGGTGAAAACCTCATTGAGGCGGCTAGTAGGCCTAAAAGAAAATAAGAGAAAAAAATATAAGAATCCTTGCTCCATGCATGCGTGTACTCTCCAACATCTGCAAGCAACAAGAACAAGTTGGTACCAAAAGGAAAATTGGTCAAGCCTAGTCAAAAGAAGTCAAATTTTGACTTTCTCCTACTTCACTCAAATGCTCCAAGAAGGCCAAGGCCATGCAAATCCATCACCCTCATCTATTTTCACCATCCACCCATCATTCTTAAGATTCTACCACTCATTTTCCTTGTTGTCCTAAAAAACTACAGGATGCTCTGTTTTACTACAGGATACAAAAATACATAGAGCAGGAATTTTCTTTTTCCATAACTTGAAAACCATGCATCCATTTGCCAAGATGTTTAAGGGGGAGATGCATATGGATGATGGTAACATGATCAATCAATTTTAGCAAATTCCAGTGCACGGTTTCCAAGAAATCGACCTCCATCACCTTCAACCATTTTTGCATTTTATCAATATCCATGCATCCATTTAAAAATATGTTTCATGGGAAGATGCATGTGGATGATGGTAACATGCCCAAGTAATTTTAGAAAATTTCAGTGCACGGTTTCCACAAAATTGGCCTCCATCACCTTCAACTATTTTTAGTGCTTCTCGAGATCCTTGCATCAATTGAACATAGTTTTTCTATGGGGAGGTGAATAATGATGATGGAAATGTGTTAAAACATTTTCAGCTCAATCCAGTCTATCATTTGGGAGATATGGACAAAACAAGTCGTTGTCCTATAAACCTACAGGATACAGAACAACACCTACAGGATTGGCAGTAAGCAGTTTTAAAGGAAATCTGGAGGTCAAAGAAGCTCCTACCGAGCTTAGCAGCAGTGTCAGGATCATCAACATCACCATCCAACACCTACACATCAACATCAACTCAGCAGCAGCATGCATGTCTCTCCAACAACCATCATGTAGGTGCATGTATGCAATATTCTTGAGCTCTTCTCTTGATCATATTATAGTTAGAAATTTGTTGTCAATGGATGAGAGATGAGGTTTTATAAGCTAAGGATTGGTCAGCAATCTCAACCACCTTCAGCAAGTTAATTGCAACTCATTCCTTCACTCATGCAATGTTGAAAAGTCAAATTATGAAGGGTGACGATTTCAAGGAATAAGGACAGCAGTTAAAAGAAGAGAGCATTGTTTACTCCAAGCCCTCCATCCACTTCATATTCACTATCTATTCATCATTCATCCATCCCATTTCATTCTTGAGAAAAAAACAAACATAGCATCCTCTCCATTTTCATGAAATTTCCATTTGTAGGTCAGCAAGAAGGACGGCCAAAGAGCAAAGGAGGATCACAAAGAGACCCCTGTCATTCACATTTTTATTATACCACTCATTACCATTCATTCCTCCATCATTTATGTCATTTTTCCCACTCCTTTACTTCTGTTTACAAATGGACTATGTTTTCTACACGATGATCCTGTAGGAATTACAATGACCCAGAAATCCTACAGGAGGCAGTCTTAAGGCAAATAAATGACTTGTCCATATGGCAGAACAAGGTAGTAGAAGGTTGATAAAGATATGGAAGACCTTGCTAAACTAAAAAAAATTCAAGAACTCATCTTGAATAAGGGAAAGAAAGCAAGCTAATGGTCTCAAGAAATAATGATTTTTGTTTGAACAAATATGTTTTTGGGCTTGTACTTGTAGAGCTTACAGCCAAGATTCTTTATGCACAAGAAATAGGCCACCAGGGCCATGGACGAGGCACAATGAGGTCATTAAGTTTCTCAGAAGATGAACAACACTTTCAGCAAGGGGGTATGATGGGCCTCTAAATTAGACATAAATTAAGGCCCATGCCTCTAATTTAAAACATAAATTAAGACTTATGACCATCCTTCAGCACATTAAACCTCTATTTTTGCATTATATAATTTATTTTTAACTTTAATATATTCATTAGGAAGGTTTATGAATAATTGAATATTTGTGCCTAATATTATTTATTTTTTGTGGAATATTATGAGAATATTGGGCAGATTATGAAGATTTGGAGGATGAGATAATTTAGGGACTTGTCCCTACTAATGGAGGATCAATAATAAATAAATAAGTCAACAAGATATTATTGAATTATGGCACGAATTGTGGAACTCCAATGATTGAGAAAATTTAGGAATGTGTTTCACTAATCAAGGGAGCAGATCCACCAATCAAGGGAGCAGATCCACTAATCAAGGGATTTCAGTGGGGAAATCTTCCTCCATCTAGGGGGAATGATTCTTAATCATTTTGTATAAGTACCAAGTTGAATTTTCCTCTAGGGAATGATTGAGAAAATGTAGGAATGTGTTCCCTGCCATTTAATGCAAATTCCTAGTATTGGGGACTACATCCACTAATCAAGGGATTTTGGTGGGGAAAGCTTCCTCCATTCATGGGGAATGATTCCTAATAATTTTGTATAAGTACCAAGTTGAAGTTTCCTCTAGGGGGAGAATTTCATTAGTGTTATAGTGGAGAGAGCTTGTATTCTTGCAGCTCCATTGTATTTTCTTGCAGGGATGTAATGCTATTGATGAAAAGAATGAAGATTGGTGCCATGTTCAACTTCTAAATCTTGTTCTCCTCCATAGGTCTCTGATTTTACTTGGGCTTGGCCATCCCTGGAACCTCAAAGCCCTTTTGTATCACTTTCTTTCATTCTTTTCATTGCTTATTCACATGCATGATTCTCTAGTTTTATTTCTTTCTATTTCTGCATTTAATATTAATGATTTCTTGTTGTAGGATTGAGTTAAATGGTTGATGTAAGTTATTTTGCATGATCACAAGCATTATTTCATCCTTGGAAAGGATTTTGGAGTCCATAATAATCATTTAGTTTCTTGGATTAGTCTTCTTACTCCAAAATCTAGATTGTTGGACCTGATTTTTAGCAAAGAACAGTAAATTTCCGTTATCTTTTAGAGCATGCTAACGAGCTTCAATTTACTTTATTCCACTTGCATTAGATCTAAAAAACATTCTATTTCATAACAAAAATTACCCCATTTCATTTGCACTTGATTTGGTTAAACATTTTTTAGATTTACTAGCTCACTAGTTCTCGAATTTCTACATTTTCGACTAGTAATGTTTTTTATTTTTTTTTAGAATGGGTTAACAGAGGTATTTTTGAGTGATTCCAAATGAATAGGGACCTAAGACATCCTAGTTAATAAAAAATTTGTCCCATCCAATTTGGATTTGATTTTCTTGGTCATTAAACCCTCGTCAATTTCATCATTTCACAAGGAAACTTCTCCAAGCTTTTTGGGCAAATCCATCCATCTCCCAACTTTTGTTTTCATTTCTAAGTGATCCTAGGAATTTTCCCACTCCATTCCATCCATCACACACCTTTCCTAGGCATCCCATCACCTCCAACACGTCACATTTTTCTCTCGACTATATCCTATAGGTTCACTATAATTCCTACAGGATCACCATGTAGGTTTCTAGTACATACTGTAGGTTTCCTTGAAATGGCCTGTTTCGAGGCTGAATTGAGAGAAAACCTCTAGGAAGTCACCAAAAGCATCCCAAGGGTATCCCAGCTATCCAACCATCTCCTAACCCTTCCATCCAACCTCCAGCATCCTTAATTCACCTGCCACATCACCAAAGGAAATTAGTTTGCATACTTGATTTTGCATGAAAAGGAAAAAAGACAAAAACAGATTTATTTCAGTGCCTTTACTTGCACATTAGTGATGTTTGATGCTTCTTACTCCCATGCTTAGATAATAGCATTTTGTTCATAATAATTTAGCATTATTTCAAAGCATATTTTCTTGGCAGTGAATTAGGAAATGATGTGATTTAGCATTGAATTTCCGTCTCTTTCCTTGTACTTTCTTCAGGGGAAATTTTAAGAAGCCCCCCTAAATTTATATGTATAATAAATGGGCGAATCTCCATGGTATATAGGAAAAATGGAAGGCGATTTTATCAATAATATAATATGTATATATAACTTTTTGGCGAATCTCTCACTAGGCATAGCGAATATTTTATTCAATTATAAAATCTTGTAAGATCTTGGTATTACCATGGGTCAATACCATGAGTTATCATAACCCTCGAGCTTAAAATTCACTATTAGTAATTTATAAAAATTAATAAAATTAATAGTTGATTTTTATTTTATTTTTTATTTAAACAAAGCTAAAATGTTTAACATACATTAAATTACTACATCCATTTTTACTCTTGATCCACCAAGCCCCGAGAGGGATCAAATATTTTTTCACTCTATGCTAGTTTGCATGTTACGATATTTGATACCTCTCGGGGGTTAGTAGATCCAATATTTTTTCACTCTATGCTAGTTTGCATGTTACGATATTTGATACCTCTCGGGGGTTAGTAGATCCAGAGTAAAGATGGATCTGTGCTGGTTTAATTCCCCCATTTAAATAGGCTACATTCCAAGTGAATACCATGGGTCAATACCATGTGCCATTTTGATGAATACCATGGGTCAATACCATGTGCCATTTTTTTTTATTAATACTAATATTAGGGTTAATAATCTTTTTTTCATGGTATTAATAACAATCTAATCCATGGTATTTGTCCCATAGTATTTTGCCCATAGGTTTCACCTAAATATAACGCATTTTTTGAGTGTTCTTAAATATAAGGTGACTTATGGAGTAAATATAAAAAAAATGTTTTATTTGTTTACCATACCTCTCGTTTATTTATATTTTTATTAATTTACCATACCTATTTTTCAAATATGGTATTTGGCCCATTGGATTCACTTAAATAAAACCTCTTTCTTGAGCCTTCATAAATAGAATGAGGGTTATGGACTAAATATAAAAAGAGGTTTTATTTATTTACCATACGATCTAGTTTATTTATATTTTTATTTATTTACCATACCTTTTGAGTAAGTATAAAATGACGTTTTATTTATTTACCATACCTCCACTTTACTTATATTTTTATTTGTTTACACCCTTGCATGTATATAAGGTGACTTATGGAGTAAATATAAAAAATGTTTTATTTATTTACCATACCTCTCATTTATTTATATTTTTATTAATTTACCATACCTATTTTATAAATATGGTATTTGGCCCATATGATTCACTTAAATAAAACCTATTCTTGAAAATGGGCGAATGGATTCTCTTAAATAAAACCTATTCTTGAAAATGAGCGAATGGAAGGTTGTAACTCCTAATTTCAAGGGCTAAATTTACCTTTTTTACCCTCTCCCTTAAAATAAGGTGGGCTATTTGAGGTGATTTGTAAAAATGTACTATGATACAAAATATTCGCCCACTAAAAATTTAAAACCCTTTAATTTCGCCAAAATTTTCTATGACTTTCTTTCTTGCAATAGGTTAAGGTTCCATTTCGAACATTTCATTTTCTGCAACTAGTTTAGGATTTGATTTTAGTACATGCACTCCATTACATCATGACAACAAAGGAAGGACACATTGTATGTTGCACATATAGTGCCGACACCTCTGAAGTTTGTACAAACCCTGGGTTGATAATTAAGGTCGGTAGCCTTGGTAGTTGCAGCATTCTTGTTGCAATACTGAGGCTCATCAGAAATTACATCCCCAGCTAAGGCCTAAGAAAATGAACAATAAGGGAAAACAAAAGACGGTTGCTACCACACAACATGATCTTGGATCAGATTCTGGTGATTAGGTCAAGATTTGAGCCATGGTTTGAAAAGGAAAAAAGGTTGTTACAAGCACTAGTTCCTCACATAGTCATAACAACACTCCAAATGAAGAATCAATAATAATGTTGTTCCATGTAAGAGTAATTTCAAATCATAAAAATATTGATGCATTATTTGATAGTGGGTCACAATCAAACTTAATTTCACAAGACTTTGTCAAAAAGCTTAACCTTTAAATTGTACCTCATCATAAGCCATATCCCTTGGGTTGGATAGTCAATAATGCAAATTTATAGGTTATAAGGAAATGCTTATTCAAGTTTTCCTTTACTGAAAAGTTCATTGATGAAGTTGAGTTAGATGTAGTTCTTCTTGACATATCAGGAATAATTTTTGGAATTCATTATTTGTATGATAGGAAAATGGTATTTTATCTCCATGAGAACAAATATGTATTGCTAAGGAATGGAGTGGAGTACATTGTGAGATCCCATCACAAAAAGTTAAACATTTCTTTGGTTAATGCACGGTAGATGAAGAGACTAGTAAATGCAAGTAAAAATTTTGTGATTCTCATGATCAAGAAAAAGAATGATGTTGATTATGAATCTTTTGAAGGTTGTGATGACAAATTAAAATATGATTTTTTTGATGTGGTAAGCAAGCATGGTGATATCTTTCAAGAACCAAAGGGGTTGCCTCTTGTAGTGGTTCCAGCTAGGGTACTAGACTAGACTCTATATTTAATATCGACCGAGGTGCGTAAGCTTAGAGGCGTGGTCTAAAATATATAGACATAAAGAATCTTTGGCCAAGTGATTATGATGTAGGCTACAAGGCTTCTTTACGGAAGACCAGAATATGTAGCCTATCATTCACACACCTAGATTACCCTACTGATATGCTTGATTGCAGTGCTTGTTATGAGATGCATCTATCAAATCAAACCATGAACCTAAGTACTGTGTATGACTGTAACAATGATTTTAACCTCCTTACAAAGATATCACCCAGAAAACCCTTGTTTGGTAAACACACACAGCATGCAAAGATATTTACACTATCAAACTATATAAAGAGAACATAAATGAACTGTGAAACAAAACAGAGTTTATGATAATGTCTCTATAAGTCACACAGGGATCGAATCCCTTACAGGACTCCCTTCCAGATCCTAGTACTGACCATTCAACATAACCATAAACCATTCATAAGCGCACACCATATACATGCAATGAAAATCAAAGGCTATGGAAATCGAAAGCTATGTAACTGCTATGCAAACCATAGGCTGTGTAAATCGAAAGCTATGTAATCGTAACTGTGATGCAAACCATATGCTATATAAATCGAATCCACTATAAATATTGTGTGAACATGTGATAACCGAAATGTAACAAAACAAATGAACAGTATACCAATCGAAGAATGCAGGGCCCGTCCGCGTCCTAAGGGTACACTGGCTATAACCGATCAGCTATCAAATCAATGCAAGAGGTATACACACGTCGTGACTGTGAATAGGTCTTTGTATTAACTTAAAACTCAGTTCTGAGAAAACAATTCAACGATTAACCCCTCAAACATTAACCTGACTGTATTTACATATGCGTACGCACAGCCATGTCATCGATACAATGAATGTACATTCGGCTGTTGCCGCTTTTATTACATAAGCCTTTTCAAAATGTTTCCATGCTAAGTGTTTCAAAAAGAACAAAAACTAAAATGAAAATGGAACGATGTTGTTGCTGCTTTTATCTGCCAGAGTGCCCTACTTTGACTTGAGTTGACCGCATACATAGGAGGTTCGATTTGGCTGGGCGATAGGTGTTTGTCCATGCTTGGACATTCTGCTTTTCGCCCATGCCTTTCGTTCTAGCTCATCTGCTGCGCCACATGTCAAACGATAAGCTCATTACAGGATGTGGGTACTTCCTGTAACCATGTCATCAAAAATTTCCAATTCTTGAACATAAAACCCCTAAATTAATTTCTATGCAATTTAATAACTATAAAACGATTAATAATCAATATTCAAGGATTTTGAGGGATATATGATGAAAATGTATGGATAAATGATATGTTTTTGGGAAGGAAAAAGGGTCTTGGGATGATACCAACACCTCCCAAGAGAGGAATTCAACATGATATATAGTTGTAGCAGGATATTCCACTTCTAAACATTGACATGTATCAGATTCGATTATTGAGAGCATGGAAATCAGGAAAAAAAAATCAATAATTCCTAAACAAAGGTATCATACCCCCATCTATTGCACCATGTGGTTCAACCATTTTCTTGATGCCAAAGAAGGATGGGACTTGGCACATGTGTGTGGATTTCCGTGCACTGAAAAAATAATGGGAAATAATCATTATCCACTCCGAAGAATTGATGATTTTCTTTACCAATTGAGGTATGAAAAGTATTTCACTAAGTTAGACTTACGAAGTGGTTAACATCAAGTTAGAATAGATGAAGAGGAAAATTGGAAAATCGCATTTAAAACTAAACAAGGTTTGTTTGAGTGGCTTGTTATGCTTTTCGGTCTTACAAATGCTCCAACTACTTTCATGAGAGCTGTGAATGATGTATTGAGACCATTTCTAGATGAATTTGTCATTGTTTACTTAGATGATATTCTCATATTCAGCAAATTCAGAAATGAACATGTCATGCGTGTGAACAAAGTACTTGATGTCTTGAGAAAATAACAGTTGTTTTTAAAGATATCAAAGTGTGAATTTGGCAAGACTTTTTTAGTGTATTTGGGACACTTTGTTGGAGGAGGTGAGATGAAGATAGACCCCTCCAAGGTTGAGATCATTCTAAATTGGCCCAAGCCCAATACCGTTATAGAGGTAAGAAGCTTTCTAGGGGCAACAAAATATTAGAGTAAATTTACTGCTAATTTTTCTTCCATTGCAACACCATTACATGCATTGACTAGTGTCAAGAAAGTCTTCCATTGGGGAGATGTAAAACAGAAAGAATTTGATGATTTAAAACAAAATATAAGTTCAACACTGGTATTGGCTCTTTCGGATCTTAGAGAGCAATTTGAGATTCAGATGGATGCTAGTGATTATGCCATGGGAGCAGTTCTTATGCAACATGGTAAGCCCATTTCATTTCATTCTGAAATTTTTAATGGAGACACAGTGCATGAACAACTTGAAAGAAGCCAACGCAGGTACAAGGTAAGGCATAAAAAACACCATGTCGATCATAAATTTCAATTTGGCGATGAATTTTTGTCATATATTAGCAAAGAGAGACTTCTAGGGGCAGGTAAAAAGCTTAAGCCAATCAGTTATGGTGCTTCTAAAATTATGGAAAAGATTGGTAACAATGCATTTAAGCTAGATTTTCCTCCTTATATGCAAATATACTCTATTGTTAATGTTGAGAATTTGATATTTTTTGAGCCTCCTTTGGTTGATGATCAAGGAGGGCATGTTCAGCTGCCGTCAATAGATGATTTCTCGCTAGAATATCTTGATGAACTTCAACAAGATCTCATACCTGACAGAAGACCCAGAACATTGAAGAGAGGGAATGTTGAATACCTTAGAGTGGGACTCAAGGGAAAAAACCTTCTAAGGCCAAATGGTTGCAGATCGAGAAGGTGAAGGAGATGTACCCTCACTTTCTGAACAATTAATAATATCTTTTGGGGTCCAAAAAGCTTCAAGTGGGGAGGAATGATTAGGTGCTCAGTATTTAGCTCAAAAATCAAATTTATCAGAATCACTCGAGACATAAATTACCACTTCCTTCTCGGTGATATGATCCCAACGTAACATGTTTCACTAAAAACCAAGCTCGTATGAGGAATATATCATGTTTTGTCCAATTTGCCAAATAGAGGAATTTTCAAAAAAAAATGTACAATCACTGCACAATTAGTAGTCCATACTATTGACGTTGCAGGTGACTCGGCAGAGTCAATGACGGTCAACGTTCATTCAGAGTTTGACAAGTGGCATCCTGTGGTTGGTTTTAAGGTTGGTGACGTGGAACATTTTTATTGGTCATGAATGTACCAATGAGGAGTGGACAAGTGGCAAGCCTGGAGGCCGCCATGTGTCCCTCCCCAAAGGATCAGCTATGTCGCGCTTTATCAAAATTTTTGGGCAGGTCAGCGAAGTCGAACCCATGACCTCGACATCGTAATCTCCATGAATTACCACCATACCATCGCCGTGAGTCTCAACCAACTATCCATTTTTATTTGGCATGTATCATGTTAACAGTTGGGGGTTAGGAGGGTGAGCCCTCCCATGAAAACACCACAATAACTGTTAGCTAATGGTCATCATAACCACGCAGATTAATGTGCCTAACCACATCATGTGTCCACTATTATAATCGCTATCATTTATGTCAACCAACTGCACGATTAGCGTTAGTTAATCCGGATTAACTCCTAGTTAATCCGGATTAACTCCTAGTTAATCGCGCTTATCCATAATTAACTCATAGTTTAGTTCGGCGGAGTATTTGCCAGTCCCTCCTTTTTCGGAAGTAACTCCAGTTTTAGTGGAGTTAACTGGAGTTCCTCTAGTTTTAGAGGAGGTTTACTAGGGAAAACAATTTTGACCATAACTGGAGCAAAATTCGACCAAATTGAGATCAGGAAAAGGTGTTCCTAGCTTATTTGAGGATTTTGAGCAGATTGAAGTAAGTTTCAGGAGCAATAGAGAATTGTAAATAGAACTTTTGCCATTATTGAGATAATACAGAGGCCCAAACCATAGAAGTTGGACCAAGGAGATGTAGCCCAGGAGGGGTAAAGTCCTTCATCAAAACATTGTGTTAAGTATTCAAATTGATGGTTTGTTGTACATTTGATTGTTGTTATTCAACACTTGTTTTTCTTGTTATTTTTCTCATGAATTTAACATAAAACTTGATCAATTTACCTGTTTTCAATCACAAACACCATAAGGGAACCTATGCACATGAAGGAATTGACAAGCATTTGTTTATAAATCTGAAGTTGAAATTAACACAACAAAACTAACATTCAATAACGGATCAAGATCTTCGTATTGAGGGATTCCTTCATGACAAGATGGTGCAGAGGTTAGGGAAAATTCAGTGGCACATCTGGGACCCTGACATATTTTGCAGTGACAGTGGGGATTAACAACCAGACAACGTGCTTGTTTAGGCATTTCTTGAGGACAAGCAATTTTTGGCGGGGATGACTATGATATCCCCAATTTTGATTTTTTTTTATTTAACAGGACTAACTAAGTTTATTGGGGAAGTGCTAAGCATAGAGAATTTTTGTAATCTGAGCAATGGAGACATTTTTGGTACATGGGACTTAGGAGAAACTGAAAACTTCAACATTAATGTGATATGGAGGTCGAAATATTTGGATGATGGACCCACAAGGAAATGTTAGGCAAAAATTATAAATAAAGGGTTGAAGGTAGCATTGGGCACCTTTTAATAATTTGACATTTACACATTGTTTCTCTTGTTGTTCAGCTGAGTCACAAGGGTTGTTTAGCACCAGAGGTTTCCAAGGAGAAATCTCACCCTCTTCTTCGGTGGACCATGAGTGCCATCCCAGGGAGGTATTGTCACGACTTTGTGGAGACTTGGGGGTACCAGTGTCAGGTGGTACAACGTGCCTTAGCTTTAGCCTAGATGCAAAAAAAGAACCACACAGTTCTTGGGTGAAGTGGGGTGTTGAAATTAGATGATATACCTTTAATGGGTAATTCCTTGTTTAAATTGTAGGTGAAGGAAGAGAATTTATGGGAGTTGAGAGCACATGTCTCAACAAGACATATTTCTTTGGTTTCGCCTACGTAGACTTGTACGAGGACTACACAGTCATTAGTGGAGTTGATTGTGGGGAGGCTTGAGAGAATGATTTAGGCGCTAAGATGTTGGGATTTCATTTGGAGAGTCATTGGAGGAGGATTTTTTAGTTTGAAGAGCAAAGATTGATAGGACCAGCCACAATAACAGAATTCGAATTTGGTGGAGGGCCAAGCTGTGAAGGGTCAAATTTTGAAGTTTGGAGCGAATAGAAACCATTATTGGGTTTTTTTCTGGGTTTTCGACAAGGATCTCCTATCTAAAATTGTAGAATTTTCTAGGAAGATTTGAGGGGTCAAACGGGGGTCCCAACTTAGCCAGCAACAATATGATCTAGGGGAAATTTGGCTTGAAATTACGAGGTCAACATTTGGCCAATTCCTTCCTGGGTTTTTGTGGGTTTTGGTGAAGAGCTAAGGGTTAATTTCCTGGAATGTTCCGAGCACTCGAGGAGGCCCTAATAACAGTTCTTCACAACCAACAACATATTTCTTGATAGTTTCAGTGTACAGCCAGGAGAGAGCCGCATTGGATATGGGAGGGACTCCTTATTATTCATTTTTGCTTAGCTAGATTGCCTTGAGCAAGACCAGGTGCACTCTTTCTAGAACCTCATTGTACCCTCTTAATATTATAATAAAATGGCTTAGCAAAGCAGTTTTTGGTGCAATTTCATGGACTGATTCATGTGTTTGATTTTCATGGTTTTTATGTCTATGTTTGCTTTGTTATTTACTGTAAAGATTCCCTGGGAATATTACGCGTATCGCACTCGATCACTAAATTGAAAATAACAAAACTCATAGATTTTGAGGGACTATATAATAAAATGACCTTAACTATATATATATCATATCATTCTATAAATGGAGAACATTTATTTTTTATTTTCTTAAATTTAGTCATGGTAAGTCAGATACATATAGGCAAGAATCATATCAAAATATTTTGAAAAAAAATAATAATAGCAATATTTGGCTACAATGTTCAAGGTGGATCCATGTTATTTATTATTGTAAAAACACGATTGACATTACAAGTATAATTCAACATGTTCCACAAAATTTGCAAGATGTTGGCCTGGTTGGACAAGTTGGGCTCAATAAATTCATGTCCATTATTAAGTGAAGACGTAAGAAATTCAATCTCGACTAGTCAGAGGTACGACGTCTAGATTTTTTGACTGTGCTAAAGGGAGAAATAAACCCTGACCCGACTTCAAGTGAAGGTCTGGTTGTAAGAGAAAAGGCAGAGGTAAAGAAAGACCAACCTCCCAACTTCATTT
Organism: Pinus tabuliformis; assembly: GCA_031772625.1. Classification (NCBI taxonomy): domain Eukaryota; kingdom Viridiplantae; phylum Streptophyta; class Pinopsida; order Pinales; family Pinaceae; genus Pinus; species Pinus tabuliformis. Next base: position 73,169,769 of record CM062820.1, on the reverse strand, counting down.
AGGTGGACCCTACGACAATGACCCAAGGTGCGGGAACATCGATTTAGGGAAGAAGGCTTACGACACATCATGGAAGAAATTATCCTTTGCCTTGAATATATAAGAGTTAAGGACCAGTCCATCTGGAAATTACGCCAGCATTATCTCGAAGAGGAGGGCTCTAGTGTTTGGCAAAAGGTGAAGGGCGAGAACCAAACAAGGGTTTGGATTTTGCACGTGAACTCCAAAAGAATGAATGGGAATCAAGCATCTCAACAGATACAAAGGGAGGTTTTCAATTTCATAATAGAGGAGGTGTTATAGTTGACTAGACGAGGAATAATGAGCAGATGCCTGCAATAAATAATTATGTTAACTCAGGCTCCATGAACTTTGACCTTCAAATCAGAGTCAACCAGGGCCCCTAATTTTGTGATTACGTGATTCAAATGGATGATATAAAAGGACCACTCACCAGTTAGATATATACATGCACTATGTAGGGGCATACGAAAGAGAGTATGCAACAATGTTATTTAAAAATCAGAGGAGCAAGTGGTGAAAAGGAGGATAGAATATGGTTAAACAAAGCAAAAAAACAATATAGAGATCAAAGAAAAGTGATGAAAATGTTTACTATCTATTAGAAAGAATGTTATTTAATTCAATTTATTAAATTGAAAATCTAAAATTAAAAAGAAAAAACACATAAAATTAAAATTTGAGATAAATCTCAATCAATAAAAGTGAAAAAGAAAAAACACATAAACTTAAAATTTGAGATAAATCTCGACCGATAAAAGTGAAGTGAAGGTTGACCATCCACTTCACATTTTTTAAACATAAAATTATAAAAATCTTATCCATTTTTATTGATATTATAAATTAAATGAATTATTTAAAAAATACGAATATTTTTTGTGTGTAAATATTTATTTTTATATAATTAAAAAAAATTAAGAATAATAAAACAAAGTTAACGTCTTCTATTACAATGGACATTCCAAAATTGCATGTTTTATATAATTATATTAAAATAATAAAGAATGTTAACATTTTATGTTAGAATTGGCTTTCCAAATTTTTACTTGCCACATGCAAGAGGAGAAAAATGTAAATGAACAAAGGAAGTCGAGTTTTGATTTCAATAAACAAAGGGTGAGGCTCTTAGCCAAATAAAAAGGCGACTCCAAATAAATTGGTTGGCAGATTGATTTCATATAGGAACCCTATAAGAAAAGAAGCAAAGGGACCACATATTAATAGGGTCTAAGGCTTCTGTTCACATAAGCAAGAAAAGACAATTTAATTGATAAAAGGAGGTCATTCACTATTCCAAAATGAGAGCTAATAGGAATTCGAGGAATGAAAAGTATTGGGGAAAGTATCCTAAGCATAATGAGCAGGCCGTCGTAGGGAGTAGTCGGAGTAGTTGAGCTTCCACAAAATTCGATAAAAGTTTTTGGTAATGGTTGGCTAACCTCGACTAATCAAAGGTCGAACCGTACGTTCATTTGAAAACATTAAGAATGGAGACTAAACCCGATCCCAACTATCGGTGGACCCTGTAAGTGCTCTCACGAACGAGGTGAAGTTTATAAGACGACAGAGTAACGATCATCATTTGGTCTTATCAAACAATGCGAAGAAGGTAATTGATTCTAACCCCTACCACACTTGTAATTTGAGTAACTCTACATGGAATCATGCCAAAATAATAGTCAACTAATCCAATAAAGTTCTATCCGTTTAGAATTAAGAACCTCTTATAATTGAGAAAGAAAATTGTCACATATGACTGATAACAATGCGAATCAAGTCCCACATAAGAAACTATAAAAGGGTAGCACTTGATAATTCCATACACCTACATTTCCCTCTTATTACACGTGAAGCTTCCTTCGCCATCTAATTACCCAGATTTTGTTCCAAATCATGTCTAACCAAGAGGCTGATGCATTCGATACTTGTGTTGGCAATCTCAACATCCGCACAAAGCGACGTTAATCACTAAGATCACTTTATCATTTTGCGATCACTTTATCATTTTGCAATCTATTTGTTTGAGAGTTCTCTGAAATTATGATATATTTTGTAAGAATAGTATGGAAATGTAAATTTTTTCGATGTGTTGTAGAATTATATGTTTATATTATAACATAAACTATAAATTACATAGGAGTACTGCATGATTTTGAAGTCTGGTTTTTACAAGAGTATTGAAAACGTTTTGGTTCTTTTTTAATTAGTATAGGAAGCTAGATTTGTGAAAATGACCAATAACCTCTAAAAAAAATATTTTGTGAGAAAGATTTATCTAAATGAATATAATATAAAGACAGCAAAAAGTTTTAATAATGGAAACTACTTTTCAAAAGAAAAAAACAACATCCTTCCATTAATTAAAAATAATCAAAACCTACATTGATGACTTTCAGCAAATATTAAACAATTGCCAGATTAACTTTTCTTTTGTTATTTATTCCTATTCCTAATAATAATCTTCTTAAGAATCTGTTTTTGGTATTTTCTTTGTGGAAAAACATGATAAAGTCATTTTGGTTGATAACATCAATCAAATTTCAAAGCTCTAGTTACAAATAAAATTTGGTCACCCAAAATAGTTGTCCTGTGATCAGTACCAACGTGGGCCTTTTTTCTCGATTACCATGGTTTCTTGAAGGGAATAATTACTTATTCATTGAAGAATAGTTTTAAATTGTATTTTAAAATTATATATATATATATATGAATGAGGGTTGGTTGAGTTGGCATTTTATATTATTATAAAATTTTAAATTTTTGTTATATGATTAAAATGTTTGGAAAAAAATAATTGTTTTAATTCATCCTGGATTTAAGACATATGTGGTTTATATCTTCTAATTTATTAACCGGAGAACCCACAGTGAGAACCATTTTTTGTCAACGTTTCAAATCCCAACAGGGATCCATCATCAGGACATTCTTGAATGATGATAGTAGAAGAGCTTGAATGAGGGTGAAGGTTTGCAGCTTTTTTTGCTATTTCCACCCTAAATTTTTTGAGTAAAATGATTTCACTCCATGTATCCCCTCTTCATAGGGAAATGATTCTGAATTTAAGACATCTGTGGTTTATATCTTCTAATTTATTAATCGGAGAACCCACAGTAAGAACCACTTTTCATCAACGTTTCAAATCCCAACAGGGATCTATCATCAAAACATTCTTGAATGATGATAGTAGAAGAGCTTGAATGAGGCTGAAGGTCTGCAGCTCTTCTTGCTATCTTCACCCTAAATTTTTCGAGTAAAATGATTTCACGCCATGTATCCCCTTTGCATAGAGAAATGATTCTAGATTTAAGACATCTGTGGTTTATATCTTCTAATTTATTAACCGGAGAACCCATAGTAAGAACCATTTTTCGTCAACGTTTCAAATCCCAACAGGGATCCACCATCAGGACATTCTTGAATGATGATAGTAGAAGAGCTTGAATGAGGGTGAAGGTCTACAACTCTTCTTGCTATCTTCACCCTAAATTTTTTGAGTAAAATGATTTCACTCCATGTATCCCCTCCGCATCGGAAAATGATTTTGGATTTAAGACATCTGTGGTTTATATTTTCTAATTTATTAACCGTAGAACCAACAGTAAGAACTATTTTTTGTCAACGTTTCAAATCCCAACAGGGATCCATCATTAGGACATTCTTGAATGATGATAGTAGAAGAGCTTGAATGAGGGTGAAAGTCTGTAGCTCTTCTTGCTATCTTCACCCTAAATTTTTCGAGTAAAATGATTTCACTCCATGTATCCCCTCCGGGTAGGGAAATTAATATTTTCTATTAATTTTATTAAACTTAAAATTATGTTTTGATTGTAATATTAAAATGAAGTTATAATATTTTATATTATAAATGAATTATTTTTACTTATTATAATATTATAACTTTTTAAATGTTTTAATAATTAAATTAATATTTTTAATATTAATATTTTGTTTTATACTATTTTTACTATGTATATTTTTTTATTATCTTTTTATAATTATATTTTTTTTAATTTAATATTAAAAAAAACATTGTTAATCTTAAACCATTTATATTTATATTATGAATATTTACTTACGATATTTATCATTTTATTTTTATAATAAAACTACGAAATAAGATTTTTATTTTTATTTTTATAATAAAACTACGAAATAAGATTTTTTAAGTGAGCTATAAAATAAATATTTTTATTTTTTATAATAAAACTACAAAATAATATATTTTTTTTAATTTTAAGTGACCTATAAAATAGATATATATGTTTTTATTTTAAGTTAATTACAATTTTTTTTGGAACTGAATATTGCACTTTTTTTAATATAAATTGATTTTTTTTTAATTTTATTTATTATAAAAAAATTCCTTCATCATAAACAAACTAAATTTACAATATGAATATTTAATTAGAGTTTTTAGCGTGTTATTTTTTATAATGAAATTAGAAAAAATAATATAGTTCTTTTTTAATTAAATTATAGAAGGGGTATATCCTCTATTATTTAAAGTTAACTACAATTTTTACAGATTTATTTTTAGTTATGGAAATATAGAATGAAATACGGCCTTTTTTATATAAATTGATTTTTTAAAACTATTCTATATTATTATTAAAAAATTCCTACCTCTTAAATAATTTATATTTACATTATGAATATTTAATTATAGTTTTTACATTGTTATTTTTTATAATAAAATTATAAATATATTGCTTTTTATAATTTATATATTGTTATTTTTTATAATGAAACTATAAATACATTGTTTTTTTTTAAAGTATATGGCTTTTTATTTGAAATTAATTACTGTTTTACCTTGAAGATAAAATTATCAAATGTGCCATTATCTTTTTAATTATAATTCAACTAGATATATTGTTTTTTAATTTGAAGTTTTTATATTGTAACAATATATTTTAGTTTCATCTTATTTTCAACCTAACGTGAAAAAATTCATTTTAATATTAGTTTTTTATTATTATAAATAATATTTTTCATTTTTATTAAGATGGAAGGGTATTTTAGTTTTAAGGATTATTAAAAATTTTATTTTACATATTCTAAGATAAAAGCTTTATTCATTTTTATAAATAATCATAAAATTGAAATTTATTTAAAATTTTAAATAATAAAATATATTTTTAGTTTTGATGATCAATATTATCTTTATTTTATCTTCAGTTTTTACACAAAATATAATTGGTATAAAAATTCTAAAGCTTTGAAATGATAAGATGTATATTTTTTGATGGAATTTTTAGTTTTGATGATAATTGACATCTTTATTTAATCAATTTTAATGACAAGTTTTAGAAAATTTCATTTATTATTAGCGACAACAACAACAAAAAATAAAAAGTTAGGAACATTATCATCTGCATATAAAAATATGACATTACAACTAATTTTTAATAGAGCCAAATTCTCCTTCTACGTATCTATGTGTCACATCTCTAAACATAATACTTAATATTAATAATGTGATTTCTTTTTTTTTACGAATGTAGTTTGTTATACTTATGTCAATATATACATATCATATTCAACACAATTAATACACCTGTCGCAATTGCATTGAAGGCTTCTACTCCGAGTTTATAAGTTAAATCTATTGATATATAGAATTCAATGTACATTAATGCAATAAGTCCTTACCAAATACAAGGTTAATAAATTTAAGTCCTAATTCAGCAGACCTGGCTACCCGTGAGTTGGCGGGAGCAGGGTTCTGGGCTCTTCGTTTTGCTTTATAGTTGTTGGCCCTACCTTGGGAGTATCCCTTCATCAACAGACCTTTGAAACCTTGCATGATCGAACGACGATGGGTGAATCCTTATCCTTTTGGTCAGCTGCTTGTGGGGTGTTTTCCGGCGTTTGCATTCATTCTGGTAGAGTCTCCTAGCTTCGACCCACAACTCTAGATTTCTCACAGGTTTACCCTTCTTACCTTGCAACACTGAAATTCATTTCAATACCCAGTTTTTGTCTCTGCTAGGATTATATTCTTACATGCCAAGCACACAAAGAAGGTTGTGATAGAATCCGCTTTGAAGGAGAAGCCATATGGTTTCAACCCTAGCCAGGTACAATGTTTCATGGTTTAGCATTAAATATCACATATCTACAGTTCTTGTTTACTTCTATACTGCTAATTCTGTTGTTATGTTTTGCCAGGTTTTGTCGGGGTTACTTTCTTCTTGAATATGGTTCTTGGAGGGCAAGGCTCCCCTCCGAAATCTAGTCCTAGGGTCATAGTTCTGTTCCTCTTCCAGCCTCCGGGTATGTGGAAACCACATTCTGAAATCTCTTGGGTTATGGGTCTTCGGAACATTAAACTACAATACTCTTAAATGGGTCTAAGTTCATTTCTGTTAGGAGAATCTCTTTTTTTTTAAACTGTAACAGATCCTCGAGGCTAAATCCTCTTAGATTCAAGTCATGGGCTTCCATGCCTATCGTTTCAAGTTTTGGGTGTGCGATTAAAACTGGAAATTGTAATTTTTTATACAAAAATACCAAACTACTCTGTTATCATTTTAAAGGTCGTGACTGTTTTTATATGGAATCTTCCTTTCTATTATAATAACTTTGTCTTAAGATTTTATGCCAGGGTTTTTGATATCTTTCTGGGTTATTCAAAGAAGGTTGGTGCTTTTGCACAGTTCCAGTTATATATATATATATATATATATATATATATATATATATATATATATATATATATATATATATATATATTCATATTTGTTACAGAAATATATTGTTCAGATTTGCAGGTTTATTCCTCCTAATTTCTACTTGGAAAGTGGAATTTGACATTTCGTGTTCACAAGAAAAATTCGACCCTTGCCCCTAAGCTCGGAATATTGCCTCACAGTGATAACTTGCTGGTTGGGGTTTAGTACTTATGGGTTTGACTTTCCCTAAAGGTTAGTTATCAATTCTTTTGTTTATGTGATAGTTATGTTCTTATTGCATTCTTTAATTTACTTTCTAGCTCAAATATTAAAAGGACATGGTTGACCTCGGATCTCAGTGTATCTTCCATTGCTTGATTTTCCTTGCAATGAAGGCTAAGTATAGAGTAATCTATTTCATTTGTCTAGTAATAGTTGTCTGATAGTATTATTATCTAATTAATTTATTTTACGGATTTGTAATTTCTCAGGCGGAAGAGTCCCTATATAGTTCCAAAACAATTCCTATAACCTTTTTTTTTAATTTCTCTGCTTTCTTAATGGTTTTCCTTCTTGTAACCATGAAGAGGAATTCTTCTTAAGCACTCTGTGTTTTCCTAATGAACATATTATACAGGGTTATTCTTTATGATTCCCAGATTATGAGTTTCTTTTAGTAAGCATTTGACCTATACTAGACTGGTTCAGTTAACCCCTTTTTAGCATCATACACTTTTCTATTCCAAGATAACAATTAATCAACAACATAAATACTACTGTTTCAAGAATACATATATTCCCAAACATATATATTCTATTCAAGAATTCCTTTAATCAACAACATACATACTCTGTTTCAAATTCATTTAATCGACAACATACATATTTTGTTTCAAGAATACAATTAACCTTCAAGAAGTGATAAATACTTATCTGACTTCGGAAACTAATTGTCGACTATTTGGATCAAAACAACCATATGTTTTTGATTTTTCCTCCCAACCTTGAGACTCGCTTCCAAGCCTAAGTCTCCCCTCGAGCTATTGCTCACATGCAGTAAGACTAGCAGTCTTTTGTCACAATTATCTGGTTTTAACCAGACATAGCTTATAAACCCAGTGTGACATTTCAACACAAAAGTATTTCTGTGTTCATTCCTTCTTTTCTTTTGCCTCAAGTACGTATCTCCTCTCGATATTTCTTGAGAATAAATCTTCTAGGAAGTAGTTAGGTATACGTAACTGCCTACTCTAACTACCTGACATGTGAGAGTTAAATGTTTGTCATCAAAACATTTACCTCATGTATAATTAATCAAAATAATAAATATTTAAACTTAAATAGTAATATCTAGTTTGTTTAACTGTAGTAATTAAATATCAACAATTGCTGGGAACATCACATCTTCCCCCCAAGATTAAACATCACCCCGATGTTTCTCTTCTGCAAATAGATCTAGACAGGTCTCCCTCATAACTTGTTTGTCCTCCCAAGTGGCCTCTTTTGACACAAAGTGATGCCATTTGACTTTAACTTGGGTGATAACTCATTTCTGAAACATTACATCTCTCCAATCGATTATAGCCAGGGGTTTGACTAAGAACTCGCCTTCTGGTTCGACCTACACAAAAAATAAATTTAGTCATTTCGTTTCCCTTGGTAGTTTGTCATGGAAAATCTATTTAAGATATAATTACTTGTATTTCTTGCCAATTGATTATATGTTTGGGATTGTATTTATATATTTTTAACACAAAAAGATGGAAAACATTGTGCACACATATGTGGCTAGGAAAAGCAAGCTGATTGGTCACCGATCCTATTCGAGCCAAAATTGGTCAAGGACTATAGAATCAAGGTGCTCCATTGTAATGTACTCTTCTTGGCTCGTACACAAACATAAACATGATCTCCAACTTGGTATTCCCGCAAACTTCTCTTTTAATCAGCAAAATTATTTTGTCCGTCCTGAGCAGCCTTCAAATTGGAACGTACTTTTTTAACCATATCCTCTATTTCTTTTAACATGTCTGGTCCTAACGTCAATTTTTACTCTGGCGCACCCCAACTTGAGGGTGTCTTGCACTTGCGTCCATATAATACTTCAAACAATCTCATTTGTAGTGATGTATGGTAACCATTGTTGTAAGCAAACTCTACCAAATGTATGTAATCCTCCCATTTAGATGGCTATTGCATTATGTAAGTTCACATCATATCTTCTACTATTTGATTTACTCACTCGGTTTGCCAATCCGTTTGAGGGTGGTAAGCAATGCTGAAATGTAGCTGTGTGCCTAAACCTTCAAATAAGGCCTTCCAGAAAGTTGATGTAAATTTTACATCGTGGTTGAAAATTATAATCTTTGGTAATCCATGTAATCTAAAAATGGTTTGCATGAATATGTTAGCAATTTGTACAACCTTGTAAGTTGACTGTACTGGTATGAAGTGAGCAGATTTTCTCAACTTATCTACTACCACCATTATTGAGTCATTATTCTTTTTAGACTTAGGTAGTCCTGTAATAAAATCGATGGAAATGGTTTCCCACTTCCATTCTGGAATAGGCAACATGTGAAGTAATCGGCTGGGTGAAGGTGTTCCGCTTTCACCTTCTCACATTCAAACCAACGAGCCAAATACTCAGCTACTTCTTTCTTCATACCAGGCCAAAAATATTCCTTTTTGAGTGTAGTAATTAACTTCTGGTTTCTGGGGTGGCTTGCATACAAAATTTTATGATATTCATTTAAAATTAAATTTTTAATATGTTCCTGGTTAGGTGCATACATTCTCGCTTTATAAATTAGTATACCTTCTTGATTTACCTCATATCCTAGCTGATGTTCATTGCTATTTAAACATTTTGGTGTGCTGCCATAAAAATTTATATTTCGGATCCAGCATGGCTGCCTCTTTAATATGCTCATTAAATGTATTACGCACTTCACTCAAAGAGACCTCATATATATAGTTTACCTTCCGACTTACGGCTTCTATGACTCAGTTGCTTGATTTCAAAATCAAATTCACTTAGAAAGTTGACTCAATGAGCTTGCCTAGCATTTAGAGTGGGCTGCTTAAAATAGTTAGTTAAACTATGATGATCATTCATTAATAGAAATTTCTTACCCATCAAATAATGTTGCCACATATTTAATGCCTGAATGATTGTTGTTAGCTCTAAGTCATAGGCTAAATATTTTTTATCGTGCTCCTTAAGTTTCCTTGACTCATAATAAATAACTCTTCCTTGTTGCATTAGTACGCCACCTACCTTCCTTGCTGGCATCTGTACAAACTACATATTCTTTATTCGGATCTGTAATGCTCAAAATGGGTGCGGTAGTGAGTAAATGATTAAGCTGATCAAAACTCCTTTGACGATCCTTGCTCCACTTAAAAGTTTTTCCTTTCTATTGCAGAGAGGTAATGGACCACCCTAGAAAATCCTGCAACAAACCGCCTATAGTATCTAGCTAGACCCATGAATGATCTTATATTAGCCACATCTTTTGGTACTGGCCACTCCATTATAGTTTTTATTTTCTCTGGGTCCACAACAATTCCATCTTTGGTAATGACATTTCCTAGATAGTAGATTTGTTCTTTAAAGAAAACACATTTTTTGTAATTGGCATACAGTTGATGTTATCTTAAGACATGCAGAACAATACAGAGATGTTCTTTATGTTCTTCTAAATTCTGAGAGTAAATTAGTATATCAACAATAAAAATTAACACAAATTTATCCAGATACTGATGGAATATACTATTCATGAGACACATGAAGGTCGTGGGAGCGTTGGTTAGCCCGAAGGGCAATGCAACGAACTCATAATGCCATAAGGAGTTCTAAAGGCTATTTTTTCTATATCTTCTTCCTTTATTCTAATATGATGGTAACCTAAATGCAGTCCGATCTTTGAAAACATAGTCGCACCCCTCACCTGATCAAACAACTCATCTATACAAGGTAGAAGGTATTTATTCTTGATGGTCAATTTATTTAACTAGTGGTAATCCATGCACATTCGCAAGGTTCCATCCTTCTTCTTAATGAAAAGCACCGGAGCTCCCCAAGGTGATACACTTGGGTGGATATACTTTTTATCAAGCATTTCTTGTAGCTGCATTTTTAATTTTGTCAACTCTGGTATACTCATGCGATAAGGAGCTCGGGATATTGGGGTAGCTCCCAGAATCAACTCAATGGTGAAATATATATCCCTCTTTGGAGGAAGTCCCAGAATTTATTCAGGAAACACATCTGGAAAATTCTGTACCACAGGTATATTTTATAAAGATTTTTTTTTTCCTTTGAATTAGCATATCCTACCTATATCGCATAAATTTGACATCCTTTTCTGATACAATTTTCTAATTGAGAGAATGTCACTGGTCTTAATATTATTGGTTTTAGTATGCCCTGAATTTACTACCTCTTTGCTTCTTCATCCATATAGTTAATAGTTTTGGTTTTACAATTAAGGAGGGACCAATGTTTTTCCAACCAATCCATGCCTATTAGGATATCATATGATCCTAGGGGCAACAGATTCAAGTTTTCCATGAGAGAGTGACATGCTACCTTTAAGGGGCAGTTGCTGACCTTGGCCAACACCCTTCTCTTTGCTCCCGTGTCTAGCTGTACTAACCATGGATTCTTAAACTTAACAGCTTTCAAACAAAATTGTTCTACTACTTTGGGACTAATACAACTCAAAGTAGCTCATGGATCAATTAAAATAGCTATAGTTCAGTTGACGATTTTACCTTCAAATTCTATCATGGTTGGTTGGTATTTCGTCTGAAGGTCTTCAAGGGAAACAATGATTTTAGGAATACTTCTTGCTACTTCTCCCATAGTTGATGCTTCTTGAAACTGTGCAACCTGATTGGTTCCCTTACGGTATGGACATTTTTTATGTAATGTGGTCCTGCACATCCCCAACACTGTACTAGAGGTCTAGCTGCTACTTCCACTTTAGTTCCGCCTGACTGCTCATTAGTCTTGGACTCACTTGGAAGTTTGAATCTAGGCTAATTTATGTTCATACTTCTATTTGCTTTCCATTTATGGGGTCCCTTTTTGGCTATGGCCTTATTACCTTTGTTGTTAGAGGTAAACTTAATCCCCTTTTTTTCAGCCCATCTCTTTCCCACATCCCCTTTTTGCCTATTTTTTTGATAGCATAATCGAGCCTTTCGTATAACTTTATCCATGATCTTTAGGTTATAAAACTCGAGACAATATTTCATGAACAACGTTAGACTGCTGATAAATTGCTACACTTTCACTTTTTCTTCCCATATGTAAGCAACATACTGAAGAACGGATGTAGATTTTGCTATAAACTCATCCATAGAAAACTGACCCAATCGAATATTGTGAAACTCTTTTGCCTTTTCGTCATAAAATATTTCAATTAAATATTTCTGCTTAAAATACTTTTGAGTTATGCTCTGCTTATTTACTCGACACACTGTTTTAACTTCCTCCCACCGTAGGGTGGATTTTCCTTGCAGCTGAAAGATGGCCAAGTGAGCCTTTAGATTATTGTCGTATTTAGACAACTGAAATTACTTATTCATATTGATAAGCTAGGCTTCAGCTGCCTCTTCCTGTTCACCATAAAAGAGAGGAGGCTTTACTTTTCAAAATTCTCCTCGTAATTCTATTTTATATCTTTTTTATGTTTCATATTCTAATGCATTATCATATTCTTCCTCTTGATTTTCTTCACCTCCTTCCATTTCTAAATTCTCGGTTCAAAATTCTTATTCACCAGAAATGTTCCTGAGCTCTGGACTGGGAATTGGTTGTTGTTGATTCTATCTATCAGACAGAATCTTCATAATCTTTTCCTGCTCCTGCATCAACCTTTCATTATCTTCCCGTAACCGAGCTATATCATCATTCAGTTCTTGCACAGTTTCCAAGATTGCAGTGTTGGTATTGCGTGGCTCTTCCCCCAACTATACCCATACCTCAGGATTGGCTTCTTGAAAAGATGTTGGTCTTGTTCCTGTCACTAATTTGTGTGGTGTAATTCCAGTCCTCCTCATGCTGGTTGCTTTTCTTTCTTTCTCTGTGCACATCACAAATGTTGTTATTCATTTATTTTCTAGAGGTCTCATTTTTGTAACCTGAGCTCTCTGATACCTATTTTTACATCTCTAAAAATAATACTTAATACCAATAATGTGAAAAAAAATTTATGAATGTAGTCGGTTATACTTATGTCAATATATACATATTGTATTTAACACAATTATTACACCTGTCGTAATTGCATTGAAGGCTTTTACTCCAAGTTTATAAGTTAAATCTATTGATATATAGACTTCACTGTAAATTAATACAATAAGTCCTTACCAAGTACAAGGTTAACAAATTATAATCCTAATTCAGCGTACTTGGCTACTTGTGAGATGGTGAGAGCAGGGTTCTAGGCTCTTCATTGACAGTCCTCTGAAAATTTGCGTGATCCAATGATGATGGGTCGATCCTTATCCTTTTGGTCAGCTTCTTGTGGGGTGTTTTCTGTCATTTTCATTCATTCTGGTAGAGTCTCCTAGCTCCAACCCGCAACCGTAGATTTCTCACAGGCTTGTCATCCTTACCTTGCAACACTAAAATTCATTTCAATACCCAGTTTTTATCTCTGCCAGGATTATATTCTTACCTTCCAGGAACACAGATAAGGTTTCAATAGAATTCGCTTCGAAGGAGTAGCCTTATGGTTGGAACCCTGGCCAGGTAGATGGTTTCATGGTTTAGCATTGAATATCACATATATACAGTTCTTGTTTGCTTCTATAATACTAATTCTATTGTTATGTTTTTCCAGGTTTCATCGGGGTTACTTTCTGCTCGAATATGGTTGTTTGAGGGTGAGGTTTCCATCCGAAGTCTGGTCCTAGGGTCACATTTTTGTTCCTCTTCCAGCCTCTAATTATGTGGAAACCATGTTCTGAAATCTCTTGGGTTATGGGTCTTCGGACCATTACACTACAATACTCTTAAATGGGTCTAAGTTCATTTCTATTAGGAATTTTTTTTTTCTTAATTGTAACAAGTCTTCGAGGCTAAAGCCTCTTAGATTCAGGTCATGGGCTTCCATGCCTGTCGTTTCAAGTTCTGGGTGTGTGATTAAAACTAGAAATTGTAATTTTTGGTACAACAGTACCAAACCACTCTGTTATCGTTTCAAAGGTTGTGACCATTTTTATATGGAATGTTCCTTCTTATTACAAGACCTCTGTCTTAAGATTTTATGCCAGGGTTGTTGATATCCTTTTAGGTATTCATAGAAGGTTGGTGCTTTTGCACAGTTCCAGTTTTATATATATATATATATATATATATATATATATATTCATATTCGTTACAGAAATATATTGTTGATATTTACAGGTTTCTTCCTCCTAATTTCTTTTTGGAAAGTGGAATGCAACTTTTCCTATTCAATTGGTTGATGTGTGTTACTGCAATTTTAGTTTATTACCCAGAAGAAAAATTCGACCCTTGCCACTAAGATTGGAGTATTGCTTCACAATGATAACCTGCTTGTTGCGGTTTAGTACTTCTGCGTCCGACTTTCCATAAATCTTAGTTATCAATTGTTTTTTTTTATGTGACAGTTATGTTCTTATTGCATTTTTTAATTTCCTTTCTAGCTCAAATGTTTAAAAGGCCATGGTTGACCTCTGATTTTATTGTATCTTACATTGCTTTATTTTCCTCGCGATGAAGGCTAAGTATAGAGTAATCTATTTCATTTGTTTAGTAATATTTGTGTGATAGTACTATTATATAATTAATTTCTTTTCCGGATTTGTAATTTCCTGGATGGAAGAGTCCCTATATAGTTCTGAAACAATTCCTATAACCTTTTTTTTTATTTCTCTGCTTTCTTAAGGGTTTTCCTTCCTATAACCCTAGAAGAGGAATTATTCCTAAGAACTCTATGTTTTCATAATCAACAAATTATACAAGGTTATACTTTAAGATTTCCAGATTATGAGTTTCTTTTAGTAAGAATTTGGCCTATACTAAACTGGTTTAGTTAACCCCTTTTTAGTAGCATACGCTTTTCTGTTCCAAGATAACAATTAATCAACAACATACATACCACTGTTTCAAATACATTTAATCAACATCATATATATTCTGTTTCAAGAACACAATTAAGCTTCAAGAAGTGATAAATACTTATCTGACTTCGGAAATTAATCATTATCGACTATTTGGACCAAAACAACTATATGTTGCCGATTGTTCCTCCCAACCTTGAGACTCGCTTCCAAGCCTGGGTCTCCTCCTAAGCTATTGCTCACATGTAGTAAGAATAATAGTCTTTTGTCATAGATATCTGGTCTTAACCAGAAATATCTTATAAACCCCGTCTGACATTTCAGCACGGAAGTCTTTTTGTGTTCATTCCTTCTTTTCTTTTGTATCAGGTACGTATACCCTCTTGATCTTCCTTGAGAATAAATCCTCTAGGAAGTAGTTAGTGATAGGTAACAGCCTACGTTAACTACCTGATATGTGAGAGTTACATTTTTGTCATAAAAACAATTACCTCATGCATAGTTAATCAAAATAATAAATATTTAAAATTAAATAGTAATATCCAGTTTGTTTAACTACAATAATTAAATATTTACAATTGCTGGGGACATCACACTATGCTTATGTATAAATATATATACAAGGAAAAATAAATTGGTTTTTTAAACCCTATATTATTACAATTCAAGACTACGATTCACGACGACTCTCTTATACCCATCCCTTCAAGTGCTCTCACGAGTATCTCATCTTAATTAATTATGATGTACATATACAATTAGTCGTTATTAATACTTCTTCTAAATTGTAATAGGATTGTACGGAAGTTAGGCACATACATGTGATTGATTATTTTTTTAACAATCATAAGATTGAAACTTATTTAAATTTTAAATAATAAAAAACATTTTTTTGTTTCGATGATCATTACTATCCTTATTCTATCTTCATTTTTCACACAATATATAATTGGTATGAAAATTTTGAAGCTTTGAAATGATAGGATTAGTATATTTTTTTATGGCATTTTTAGCTTTGACAATTTCCATTTTTATTTAATCAATTTTAATCAAAAGTTTTGAAAAATTCACATTATTATTAGTGACAACAAATCAAAAATTTAGGGACATTATCATCTTCATATAAAAAGATGACATTACAACTAATTTTTATTAGAGCTAAATTCACACACATTCTTTTCTACACATCTATGTTTATGTATAAATATAAATACAAGGAAAAATAAATTGGCTTTTTAAACCCTATATTATTATAATTCAACACTGCAATTCACAATGACTATCTTATACAAAGGTTTTGGTAGCAGTTGGCCGACCTCGACTAGTCAGAGTTGGACCCTACGTTCATTTGACAATATTAAGTGTGGAGACTAAACCCAACCATGACTGTCGGTGGACCCTGCAAGCGCTCTCACGAATAATCTCATCTTAATTAATTATGATGTTCATATACTATTGGTCATTTTTAATGCTTCTTCCACATTGTAATAGGAATGTACAGAGGTTAGGCACATAAATGTGATTGATTATATTTTTAATAGTAAGGAAATATAAACACGATAATTTTAATTTAAACAAATGCACCTTTCATTAACAAGATATAGATAAGTGATGTACATTATCTGTAATTAATGATCCATTAAGTATTAACCGATGAAAGAAATGGTATGCAATCGGAGAATTTAAACCATGGTCCCATCCATTCATAAATTTGCAGCCATCGTCAAATACGTCTGGCATGTCTATCAATGTACAATACATTGAAGCCATAGATTATGGTATCAAATCCAATCTATATTAAATGCGGTATTTTTCCAACTAATTATTGATATATGTTTTGTTAGAATATTATTGATGAATTGTTAAGTTCCCATTTCAATAAATTTGAGTCTTATCCACAGTCACACTTAAAAATATTATTCAAATACTTGATATGGTTGATAATATAATTTCTAATATCATTATGATGTTATTCATTAGATTTTGGTTTTCTCAAATGGTTAATCTTAGTCTCATTATAAACTTAGAATGTTGTTTTAATAAAATTGACATTATTTTCAACTAAAGTGTATTGTAATTTTAATGTATTTTCAATTTATTTTATGATCTATTTACTAAAAATATTATTTGAGTTTGAGATTTAATTTTATAGTAAGTGAACACCTACATTTGATACATTTAATAATACTATAAAAAAATAATAGAGAATATGATAAAAATAAAAGTTTTCTTTCTTTCCATCCAAAATTTTGAACTCTCATTTTATTATTTGAAATCTTATTTTATTAATTCTCTTACAAGATCCACTTTCAAATCAAATTTGCCTTGATTAGTAGGATTGCATAATAAAATTTTGGTTTATCAAAGTCACCCTAAATAGTTAGGTTTGATTTTAGATTTCATTATGTTGGGTTGAGAAATAAGTTATCAGAAAAAGTTCATCCCTAACATAAACTACTTTTATGCTATCACCATTCAACAAAAGAAAAAATATAGATCTTATTTAAAGCTTTTAAAATAGAGTTATTTTTCCATAGACTATTTCCATATCTACAAAATTTTGTATACAAGTTGGATTTTCACCAAAAATTTAACAAACCATCATATTTTGTGAGAAGCATTTGTTATTATGTTACTATTATTTTCATGTGTTGTTTTTGTTGTTTTCATATATTGTTTTTCCATCTAGTTTGTTTTTTATTTAGCTGTCAGGTTTTAGTTTTCTTGTCCTCCCGTTAACATACTTAAATGAACATTTGGTCTATGATCAGGTGCTCAAAATTAGGCTCTAAAATATAAGTGTTAGAATTTTGATAAAATTAGCTTCAGATTGAAGAGCTCGTCATTCTGATTCCAATGGTGTGAATGTCACTCAAATCCAAGCTCATATGTATAAGTTAGAGAAAGTCAAATTTCAAGTTTCACTTTCTCACATGGCAGGATTAGATGATGTGGCAAGGTCCTTGAATGAATGAGGAGGCACCAAGTGGCAAGCTAACATTGGCCCCCACATGTCACAAATCGCAATCACAGGCAGGTTGGCGTTAGAAATCGGCCCCCGAGCACGGAAGGGTGCGATGCAATAAGGTAAGGGGGAAGGTTTACAAGAAACGACCAAAGGTGTGATGCGATGGATTGCAATCGTAGATCGAAAAAGGGTCGGTGTTACAGAATTGACCCCCAGCAGGTATCAGGTTGTGATGTGATCTCGTAATCACAAATCACAACACACTGCAAAATCCCACATATACAAGACCCTAGGTTATCTGTCGATTAAGAAATGTGAAAGCATGCTAGATTTGAAGCGACTTTATGTTTCGGTTAATACTCTCGTCAGGTCCGCCACATTGCAATCGCACATTTCCTGCCTTTTTCACAAAACATAAGCCTACAGAACTCTGCCGATTGTGATTTACGATAAGACAGTCGGTGCCTATAGATTATGGCTTGCTGCACGGAAAAATTCTTGCTCGGTTAGCCAATTTTTTGAGTGACATGTGGGTTCATGTAATATGTGGAGAAAATTATGGAACGAATAATGGGAAAACAAGGGGAAGTCATAAATTCTTCAGTTTTCCACCAAATTAGATGCAAAAAGATGATAGATGGTCATTTTTGAGTATTCTGAACTGATTGGAGTAGGTTTCAGAAGCATTTGAGCATTGTAAACTCAATATTTTACAATTTTTAGCATAATAGAGAGGCCCAAGCCATTGGAAGTTGGACCAAGGAGATGTATCCCATGAGGAGTGAAATCCTTTATCATCTCCTTGTTGTAATGTGTTTTGACGATGTTCTGTATATGTTTATGCTGCTGTTCAGTTTCTATTTTATGTTAAATTTCTCATATAATTAACATAAAAACTCTTCATTTCACTTGCAAAAATTGACGA
Source organism: Pinus tabuliformis (assembly GCA_031772625.1). Classification (NCBI taxonomy): domain Eukaryota; kingdom Viridiplantae; phylum Streptophyta; class Pinopsida; order Pinales; family Pinaceae; genus Pinus; species Pinus tabuliformis. Next base: position 73,151,078 of record CM062820.1, on the reverse strand, counting down.
ATCCTTAAGCATAATGAAAGAATTTTATTTATAATCTAAGGAAGATATTAGCACTACAAACTAATATTCTAAATCAGATCAATTTGGTATCAGAGCTCTAGGTTTGCTTTGTGAAGGAAGGATTTAATGGTTTGCAAGTTTATGTCATATTTACAAGGTTAAAACTCAAAAGAGGTGAAGGAAAGCTGGTTGGAAGACCTGAAGTTGGGTCAAGGAGAAGAAGAGCAAGGTTTCCACAATCTCCAACTTCCAGTTCAGCCTCAAGTTGCAGTTGAGACTCCAAAGATCATGTCTCGTGAAGGAGAACCTACAAACATGATAGAATATGAGAAGACCTTCATAAAGGCTTTCTTTGATATGACAGAGATACTGAAGGTCCTGAATAACAGGCTTCAAGGAAAAAGTTCCAAACCTCCCAAAGGAGAAGGATCTTCAGGAGGAGGTAATGGGAGTGGAGACAAACCTCCACCCTCTCCATCATCTTCTTCATCTTCTTCTTCACAAGCATCTTCACGCTCTTCCAATAACACAACCCTTACTCATACTCATCATCACTCTTCAAAAGGAATTGGTAAATCAAATTTTTTAAAATTTGATGTTAAATTCGAGTTGCCCATGTATAATAGTAAAGTAGATGCAGAGAAGCTTGATAATTGGATTTGTTAGTTGGAGGTCTATTGTAAGATTCAAAACCTTAAAGAGGGTGACATAAATATTCAGTTAGCTAGCTTGAGAATGGAGGGTGCCGCTCTAGTATGGTGGGAATAAAAGACCCAAGAGGAGATTTAAAAACATGGTTAAATCTCTATTTCTTGGAAAGATTTCATTGCAGCAATCAACAAACAATTCTACCCTCTAGCTTATATGTAGAAAGATCATGAATTAGCATAAATTTAGACAACTTAAAGGCCAAAATGTGCAATATTACACCCAAGAATTCAGAAAAAGGTCTTTGATGTTAGGTGTAGATTTTCAATCATAGGACACTTTGTTGAAATACATAGGGGGTTTGCACAGTTACCTTAGACATACTATCTTAATGTTTAATCCCAATAATCTAGATGGTGTGTGTGTGAAAGCCACTCATCTTTATGCAAGAGGGAAAAACATCTCAGAAGAAGGCAGTAAAAAGCCATTTAAGGGTAAAGAGAAAGAAACGGGTTTCAAGGGAAAGAAAACTGCATCAATTGAAAAGGAAGGAGAGAAAAAAATATATGAACATTGTTCTAGAGAGGGTCACGATGAAGCTCACTGCTAGAAGCTTCATCCCGAAATGAAACAAGGAAATTCAACGATAAAGGAAAAGAAAAGACCGCTGCAATCACTCAAGATGAGGATCTGGGATCCGAATCTGGTGATGAAACGAAAATCATAGCCATGTGGTTTTAAGGAAAGGAATCCATTGTCAACACTAGTTCTTCAGGCTCGCAAAATGAAACTCCAAATGAAAAGAGGAGAATAGAACTATTTCACATAAGGGTGATATCGAAACATAACAATATTGATACGTTGTTTGATAGTGGCTCTCAAGCCAATCTTATATCAGAAAACATTGTCAAGAGTTTAAATCTAGAAACTGTTCCACATCATAAACCGTATCCACTTGGATGGGTATGTGACAACACGCAATCACAGGTTACGAGAAATTCTAAACTAAAATTGACAATCACTACAAAATTCATAGATGAAGTGGAGCTTGACGTTGTGCTGTTAGATATCTGTGGCATCGTTTTGGGTAGCCCATACCTTTATGACAGAAAAACTATTTTCCATCGACATGAAAATAAATATCACATTTTAAAAAATGGAGTAGACTATATTGTGAGAGCTCACAGCAAGAAAACAAATCTTTTGATTATTAATGAAGGGTAGATGAAAAGACTCGTGAATTCAAGCAAGAATTTTATGCTTCTCATGATCAAACCCATGAATGATATTGATTATGAAGTGTTTGATGGTTGTAATTTGAATTTGAAAATTGATTTGGTTGATAGTGTTAACCAATCTGATGAAATTCTTTGGGAATCAAAGGGATTACTTCCCAAGAGGGGAATCGAACCAGAGATACAATTACAGCAAAAGTGTCTTCTTCCTAACATTGGCATGTATAGGATGTCAGTGATGGAAAGCACAGAAATTAAGATGCAAATCCATGGATTGTTGAATAAAAGGATCATTCAACCTACTCCTTTACTGTGTGGTGCACCTCTTGTTTTGGCACCCGAGAAGAATGGTAAGCATTTCCTTGAATGGGATCGAACAAGTGGTTTTCATCAACGTAGAGTTGTTGAAGGAGATATAGGGAAGAAAACATTCAAAACCATGCTCCTACTACTTTTACTCATATGAAGAAATATGTGTTGAAGCCATTTCTAGATAGGATAGTCTATTTGGATGACATTTTCATTTTTAGAAAATTTCATTATGAACATGTCATCTATGAGAAAAAAATACTTGATGTTGTATGTCAAGAACATTTGTTTCTGAAGATGTCAAAGTATATGTTGGATAAAACTTCTTTGATGTACTTGAGCCATGAAATTGGTTCTTCCAAGCATTTTCAGGTTCCCAAAGGCTTTTTGGAAGTCTACATGGGACGTGGAGAAGGTGAGATGAAGTTAGACCTCTCCAAGATTGATGTCATAACAGTCTATGGTGGTATTGACTCCATTCCTATAGACACGGGTGAAAGAATCAAACATCCTCGTGAAGCCGTAGATGTCTTTGCTCTACTCCCAATTTACGCAGGTAGGCTTAAGATAGTCATTTGGATAAGAGGTTTTTTGGGAGTAGCCCACTATTTAAGGAGAAATTTTATTAATTTTTCTTCTATTATAGCTCATTTTCATTCATTGGAAGTTATGCAAAAGGTCTTCCAGTGGGGGGCAAACAACGAGAGGCATTTGATTTTTTAAAACAAAAGATCAGTATAACTCCAATACTTGCTTTTCCACACTTGCGACAATCATTTAAGTTTCTGGTTGTTGTATGTGACAATGCCATGGGCGCAGTATATTTGAAATATGGTAAGCCCATTTCATTTCATTTAGAAATTTTCAATGATAAAGTGTTTAAGTTTCAGCGACAAAGGAACTTCCATTGGATGGGTTTTCTTCTATTCCACTCGGTCAAATGGTATAGGAAAGGTATAAGCGACAAGGTTGTGGATGTACTTTCTAGGCCTATAGTTTGTATAAATATTTTCCTCAAACATCATTTCGTTTAACATGAAATTTATGTTCAGGAAAATACATGCTTTCAAGATTTATATTCAAGCTTGAGTCAAAGGAATCAAGTGGAGGAATTTTTTTACCATTTTCATCATAATGTATTGTATCATCTTAAGGCCAAAGAGTTCATTGAACAACTCCAAATGGTACATCAAACAGTGAAAGAACAACTTGAAAAGGTTAAAGAAAAGTACACAGAAAGGCATGACAAGAATCGTGGAGATCACAAGTTCCAATTCAGTAATTAATGGATCAAGATTGGAAAGGTGAGGGAACTATACCCTCACCTGATGGTCAATTAAAAGAGATCTTTTGGGCTCCAAAAGACTTCCAATCGGGAGGAGTGATCAGGTGCTCAAAATTAGGCTCAAAAATCAAAGTTTAAAAATCTTGATAAACTTAGCTTCGAATCAAAGAGCTTGCCATTCTGATTCTAACAGTGTGAATGACACTCAAATCCGAGCTCATATTCAGAAGTTAGAGCAAGCCAAAGTTTAAGTTTGACTTGCTCACATAGCAGGATTTGATGATGTGGCAAGGTCCTTCAGTGAATGAGGAGGAACCAAGTGGCAATATACCACTAGCCCCTGCATGTCACAATTCGCAATCATAGGTAGCTCGGCATTAGAAATCAGCCCCCGAGCAGGGAAGGGTGTGATGCGATAAGGCAGGCCGGAAGGTTTACAAGAAACAGTCGGAGGCGCAATGCGATGGATCACAATTGCAGATCGGTGAAGAGTCAAAAATAAAAAATCATTCCCTAGAGGTACCAGGTTGTGATGCGATCTCGCAATCGCAAATTGTAGCACGCTGCAAAGTCTTGCATATGCAAGACCCTAGGTTATCGTTCGATTACGAAATGTGAAAGGATCCCAGATGCGAAGCGAATTTTGGTTCTGATTAATACTCCCATCAGGTCTGTCACATCATAATTGCACATTGCGTACCTTGTTCACAGACCATAAGCCCGTAGAACTTCGCCGATTGCGATTTGCGATAAGATAGTTGGTGTCGGCAGATTATGGCCTACCGCACGGCAAAATGCTCTCTCGGTTAGTGGATTTTTGGAGTGAAATGTGGGTTCATGTCAGATGTGGAGAAAATTGTGGAACGAGTAGTGGGAAAACAAGGGGAAGTCATAACTTCTTTAGTTTTCCACCAAATTGGATGAAAAAGGAGACTAGATGGTCATTTTTTAGTTTTCTGAACTGATTGGAGCAGGTTTCAGAAGCATTTGTGCATTATAAACATAGATTTTTACACTTTCGATCATAATAGAGAGGCCCAAGCCATTGGAATCTGGACCAAGGAGACATAGCCCATGAGGGGTGAAATCCTTTATCATGTGCTTGTTGTAATGTGTTTTTGATGATGTTTTGTATATGTTTATGTTGTTGTTCAATTTCTGGTTTATGTTAAATTGCTCATAAAATTAACATAAAAACTCTTCATTTCACTTGCAAAAATTGATGAATCCTTAAGCACAATGAAATCATTTTGTTTATAATTCGAGGAAGATCTTAGCACCGCAAACTAATATTCTAAATTAGATCACTCTATCCTAACTTTTCATTTTGTAAAAGAAACTATATTCCTTATTTTCACAACAAAAAAGTACAAAAGTAACACATGTCTTCACACAATCCTTATGTGGGATCAAATATAAAGGTTGAAAGGAGTTTATACAATATATCCTCAAAAAAATGGTAGTTAAGTGTGGTTGGTATTTGATATTATTAGTTTGATGAGTTTTATTTATTAAACTAGGAGCAACTCAAGGTCTACTTGAATACCTTCTCTTAATGGAAAAACTTGTCCTACATTTTCTTTCCTTCATGAATACCACTTTAGTTTTTTCTTGTTTCACAGTTTAGATAAATGGATGAAGCTTAATGTTTACTATATTAATATGTTTCATATTGAATGTTAATGGTCTCCCTAAAATTTATTTTCTTTATGTGCCATCTTACTTGAGTTTTCTCTTACTAATAAAAGAGCCTAAAATTATTTGTTTGAAAACATATTGTAACAATGAGGTTTGGTTCGGTTATAAATTGTATATACTTCAATACAGGTTTGGTCTTGAAATGAGAAAATTATTTTATTATAATGATGCAATAAAATCTAGATTTGGTATATATCATCATTGCAATTGTGATGTAGACAATTTGATGTGGATTTAAAGGATTTTTTTGCAGGAGCTTTCTATCGAAGTAAGGAAGAGCGGCAATGGAAAATGGTGACAAACTCTTTCCATAGACACAAGAGCCATCACACAAGCTATCACTTGTAGGCTTTGTTGAACAAGCTTAAACTCCCAAATGCATTTTTTTGCTTGCCTTAGGTTATCATCATCACTATAATTTCAACCAAAATGTTATTAAAAAAAATAAAGACTTGAAATTAGAAGAAAATCAACAAAAGTGTAATGAATTTTCCCATCAAACTAGAAAAAGTTTAAACTCTTATAAAGTCAAGAAGTGAGTAGGAGTAGTTTCTCATTTACTTGAACCCCACATAATACACACTTTGATGGGGAAAAATTTTTTCTTGCTTCTGACAACAAGATCATTATTACTCCTTATTATATCATAGTTGGATCTAATAGAATGCTTATTATCTTTGAAACCTTTTTCATGAAATGAACCAGAGTTAAAATTTCCTTGAGGTAGCTCAATTTCCCGTTCAAATTGACGCCCCGAATGTTCCATGAGATCAACTTCATTGAGAAGAGGGGAGGGGGAAGCGATCTTTGGTAGTAATCTGTCAGGACGTTTTCTTGCCCTAAGTTTACTAAGATTTCCCCTACTTCTCGAATCACCTGTCGTGTTAGTCTTCTTCCCGCTTCCTGGACCCACAGTTGAGATCGAAACGCTACGAGGGGTGGTATTCATCCCGTGGTAGTAATGTCAGTTGGTTGGGAGGTTCCATCACAACTTGGCGTTTCTCTGAGTCATTGAAAATTTGATGGAACTGATCCATCTGATCTTGTGGGATTTCCGTCGTACCGTCCTTCACCTAGCTACGAAGATAGGCTACCATGACTCTTTCATCCAAATTGAGTTTTTCTAACTTCACATCCTGCTCTAACGCTTGATGAACCTGGGAAATTATGGAGTATTTCCTTACTATTTGATTGGGTTTTCAGGGACTTTCATTTTCTCATTTTCTTATCCTTCGCAATTTCTAGGCCCTGTTCCACTTCCATTGTTGCTCGGGCTTAGGGGGTTGTCCCTGGACTCTTTAGTTGTTTTAGCTCCGATGGCACAGTCGGCTCCGCAAGGATGGAAAAACAATTACTTTGAGGGTTTCGAGGTGGAGGCTATGAGCTCGAAGTTGGGTCACCTATAACCACGACTGGAGGTTCAGCCGAGCGACTATTAGATGCATGTATGTGCTTCGTCGGACCTGACTGAGGGGGAGCTTTGGTCGAAGGGAGGCATCAGTGCTGGACCTCTTGGAAGGCATCCGGGGTAGGGGTTGAGGTAGTGGCCTGGGCTAGTTGTGGGCTGTCACAAAACAAATGACCATATTTGTGAGATAATTGACATTTGAACGATACATGTTCGTAGTCCAACAACCGGGACCAAGTCTCATCCTAATATTCAATTTCTACAGATTCTGGGAGAGGCTGAGAGATGTTCATGTACACACATATGCAACCGTATGACGAGAATATTTTGTGGCGCGTGATCTCAGAAACTTGCACAAATTTTCCTATGATTTCCAAAATGTCCAACTCCTAGAAGTCGTCTGGGAGAGATTATAGGCAGACCCACATTGGGGCGACGAGGAATTCTTCCTTCATCTGGGTTATAGCAGGGTCCCAATGATGTTGTTCATGAAATAAGGCCCATTATCCAAGATTATTTTCCTATCCTCTAGATCACATCATTGTTCATGAAATAAGGCCCATTATCCAAGATTATTTTCCTATCCTCTAGATCATTGAATATTACGGTGAAGAATCTCTTAGCCCTTAGGCGAAGGTCGAAGGGAGGTTTGGGTTTCCATTTTAACTGGATCCAGCGGAGGATGTCAGCTTCTTGCGGTCGAATACCTATAAACTTGCATATGATTGTATGGTCCTGCATGAACTAGCGGGACTGTTCTAGGTGATTATTCTGAATGAACACCATGGGATTCTTATTTGCTTTTGGCAAGCAACAACAATTTATTTGCATCTACCATTGCACTCCTAGCATTGGCATCTCTGCTTGAGTACCTTTGTTTGTTCCAGAGGAAGGCGTAGGAGTTAGCGGGGGCTTAGCAGCTCCAACAAGAATTGACTTGAAGGAGGGGGCAGATCCCCCTCCCCCTGGAGGCCCCATCCATGGAGCACTCATCTTGGTATGCACCAGTTGTGACAGCATCTACGACAAAGGCGTGGCATGGAGGATGGTTTATTAAGGATTAGGGTTTCGCTGGAAACCATAGCGTGATGTTACTTCTATTATTAAGATATTTTTATTCAGAAACCAAAAAATATTTTACTTTATTGCAACTTACTCAAAAGGTGAAACAAAGGTGCTATTTTTCCTTATAATATTTAATATCATAAAATTATTAATTTATATAAACCCAAAGTTTGTGTTGTTTTTATTTATTTATGGTTTTAGTTTTTAATTTCACTTATACATCGAATTCAAATTTTGATATATATATATACATATATATATATAAAAGTTTGTTTTAATTTATTTATGGTTTTAGTTTTTAATTTCACATATACATCTCTATTTAATTTCTCTTAAAAATGAGTCAATTTTATATTATTGATTAAAAAGAAAGGAGTTAGTTTATATAAATTAAATGTATAGTATTAAGACATTAATGTAAGTAAGAAAGAAAATTATGGGAATAGGGTTGGAAATAATTCAAATCTCAAGATTGGAAGTCAATTAAATGACTAAAAAATATTTTAATAATATAAATAATCACAAATCTACATTTATAAAATGCAAATAACTTAATAAATATAATTACAACTTTTCATTAAACAATTAAAAAAAATACTCATTTGTTTTAAATCTTAAACATATATATAATATTAAAAACACTAAAGAAAACTACTAAACCAATATAACACCTTCTATAATGTCAATGTGAAAATAAAATTAGACACCTTCTATAATGTCAATGTGAAACTAAAATACTAATTTTATTTATATCACTTATGCAATGTTTTGCCAACTATTTTTAATGCTCATAATATCTTGTTACCCACCCCTTAATTTACAACAAATGTTAATGTGAAACTAATTCCATTAATCTATTATATTGAATATTGTTTAGGATTTTTTAAATAAAATTTTGATCGTGAATCTGAATAATTATGGTTGGAATGTGTTAATTAATAATTCTAAATTCATAAACAATATTAATGTTATCAAAATATTCCTATAGAATTCTCCATAATCTTTGTAAGGATTCTTTATAAATTATTTGAGTTTATTTAATCATTTTTCTTTAATTAATTTAATGAAATTAGTGTTTGATTATGAACTACTTGTATTATTGTAACCATTCATTTTCATTCCATGGTTTTTATGAGTTTTATTAAAAAGAGAAAGGAAAAAAAAATATACACAACATAAATCACTCTCATATTTTTATTGATCACAAAGGTTACATATATATAGGATACAAATTACTGACTCCCACAAATTTAGATCATAAGAAAGTGGATCTATGGCTATGACATGACACCACAAAAACTCATATATGTGGGAAACAACCACATCTAGAATAATACCTTAGAATACTCATTGAAAACTTGTAATACAAATGTCACACATGACATGGATGTATTACTTCCAGTACACCCCCTTAATGCTTACATGGAAAATATTGAAAACACATATTACAACAACAAGGATAATCTTTGTTTGACTAGTCTTCATCAGCAATCACATCCACTTTAGAATTTTGAAAACATTGCTCTTTCACCACGACATCTTCGAGTTGTCACTTTACCTCCATTTAAAATGGAACCTCCTTTGACAATCGTTGATGCACAAATTACTAACTTCCACAAATATAGATCCTAAGAAAGTATATTTATGATTGGTACATGACACAACAATAACTCATACACATGGGAAACAACTACATCTATAATAACACCTAGGAATACTCACTTACAACTTGTAATACACATGCCACAAATAACATGGAAGCATTACTTCCTATAGCTTTAGAATAGCGCAAATCCAAATACCATTATTTATGCTAGAATTTTATTCCATGTGTTACCAAATTTGCAATCTTAGGTGTTACAAGAATGAAAGACAATGGTGAGAAATAAATGGAAAATTGTAATTATTGGTGGTTGTAAATTTTGATGTTGTTAGGCAATAATTGTTAAACAAGAGCCATGTAGTGGCATGTCACTGCTCATTTGTATACATGAACATTTTGTATATAGTTTTTAGTTTATTTAGTTAAAATGATATGTGTGAAAATAAAATTATTTTAAAAAAAAAAAGCTTTATTAAAAACTTATATATTTAAAATTTCAATTATATTTTCATATTAAAATGAATTGTTATATTTAAATAAGTCTTTAGTTATAGTTGAGCTAAAAATGGTGTTATTTGAAAATGATTTTAAATGACTAACTAATTAAATTTGTATAATTTGAATAGTTAAATATATTGTTAATCAAATGTTTATATTTGAAATCAAGATTACATCTTTATTTGAAAATAAAATTAACGGATTAAAATATTTAAATATTTAAAATATAAATTACATTTTTATTTAACTTAAAATGAATTCTTTGAAAGTTTTATTATTTTTATCATAGTATGGATATTAAAAACTATATATAGTGATCATCTTATTTTTGAAAATATTTATATTTAAAATTAAGATTACATGTTTATTTAAAAATAAAATTAATGAATTAAAATATTAAAATATTTAAAATTTAAATTACATTTTTATCTAACTTAAAATTAATTCTTTGAAAGTTTTATTATTTTTATCATGATATGGATATTAAAAATTCTAAATTAATTCTTTGAAAGTTTTATTATTTTTATCATGATATGGATATTAAAAATTCTATATAGTTGGAATCTTAGTATTGCAAATGATTTGATTTTTAATGATTTGATTTTTAAGCATAGATTAAAAATTAACAAAAATATAATTTACTTTACATAAGTACAAAATTTAATTTGCAATTCATATGATTTTAAAATTATATATGAATTTTGAAATTTAAATTAAAGAAATATATGCATATTGTTTCGTTAATAATCTTTAAAAATAATATTGAAAATATTTATGTTGTTTTTTGAATAATATAATATATAAATATTTTTTTAAATAAAAATATATAAATAAATTAAAAGTTGCATCAATAAATAATTAAAATAACATGTTGATTGATAAAATAAGATAAGATGAAATTAAAAATCTCTTTTTCCACTATAAAATATTTTCTCTTAAATTTAATCATGTCTATATTATTATTTAATACTCAAACTATATAAGTGAATGTACCATATTTTATAAATACATGTTCACATGAGGTTAGTATTTCCATTATACTTTGCAACACATGTTTAAAAAATAAAAGTGTATATGCTCTAGTGAAGAAGAAAAACACTAAAATACATAAACTAGAAATACTTTGGTAAAAAGCATACTACTTTCAATTTTCCTTCCAAGTGAATATGAAATAATTATTTATATTTTTATGTTTACTAAATAAAAATATTTAATTAAAGAAAAGTTAACTCAGAGTTTTTAGAACAAAATAAAAAACAAATTTTGAAGGAAATGGGAAAAGAGGTTAATTAAACCTACAGTCTACTCTGCACGGATTGGTCTGGCTGATTGTACTTATTTTTTTTATTACTCTTTTATCCAACATTATTCAAATTATTCAAACAATTTTTTTTGTTTTAAATTAAAAATAATTGAGATAAATAGCAGATTTTTGTAACATATTTCTAATATTTATTTTAATTTTAGGATTTATCTCATATGTAACGTTTCATACTCATTATATTTATATTTTGTTTCTATTTTTTCCAAATTGAGCTTGGAAGTTGTGTTCTACACTTTCATTTTATCATTATGAGTTTCATGTTACTGTAATATTTTATAAACTACCAAATTTCATTTTGAGTGGAATTCTTGCTCCACGCATTTCACGTCTTGGAATTTCACATCTGACTCTACTCTCTTTGATTCCACGAGATCCTAAATTTGAATATGATGATTTTTTTGGATGACTCATATTTGTATCATTTCATTTCATTAGCCTTGATTCTTGTTTATAAAAATAAATTGTATAATAAATCGGTTCCCTCTCCACATCAAAATTTCTAAATTTCTATTTTAATTATTTTAATCTTTTCCATTTTCTATTCTAATTAAATACCAAATTTTTATTTCAATTATTAAAAAAAACATTTTCTATTTCTGTTAAATAAAATTTGTGAAGTCTGTACTTTCTTTGAGTTTTGCTTGAACCAAGAATTAGTCTAATAAATTTAAATTCGTAGGAGGTCATACTTCTTTTGTACGAAATCATGAAATTGATATACAATTTGATCTTAGGTTTTCTTTTTAATATATGTATGAATATTAGGTTTTTATTAGTTTAATTATTGAATTTTGAAAGGTATGAATCAATTCTCACGTTTGAATAGGGGTTAAGATGCTATAGATGGTAGATGGTATATATGGTCGATTCACTTTGTAGGATATATGCTAAAAAAATTCATCCAATGGATGACAACTAATTTGGTCTAAGTTAACTAATAAATGAAATGGCCATTTTAAGGTATCTTTCCCCACATATTTTGTGGGAAATATGGTAAAGTGGGCATGGATCTCCACGGTTAAGAATCGTGAAGTAAATGTTTTGTTGTTTACCATAAACTGACATGTTTATATGATTAAGGTAGTAACTTAGAGCTTCCACAATTTTAATTTAATTATCCATAATTATTAGGTAGATGGTAGTGATTTAACCTTCATAAAATATTCTAGAATATTCATAGTGCTAGATGACAAATGAAAGAGAGAGATTTAATTTAAGAGTAGTTAAACATTTTCTTCATTTTTAATCAAATTGATTAATTTAAAACATATCTCATATGAAGAGTTAAAGATTTTGGAGCTTGTGCTATTAAAAAATTATCATATTGTTCCATAATTATACCAAAATCTAATTATTATTTTATTCTTTATTTATTTACTAAAATATAGATACATTTTATATGTCAATATAGATACATTTTATATGTCAATTAAATAAAATAATAATAATAATAATTTTTAAACCATTTATAATATAATTAAATTAGAAAATATATAAATTAAAGTATAATTCATCTAACACTTAATAAAAACATATTTATAAAATAACATTATTCGCGAGGAGTAAACTTTGTATTCATTATAAACTAAATAATTTATTTTGTTTCAAAAATGTATTTGCTAATAAAATTTCAATTATGCTTTATCGCACTCGTTCATTGAATTGTAAATAACAAAACTCATGGATTTTGAGGGACTATTTAAGATATTAACTAATTATATATATAAAAAAATATCATACCACTTTATAAAAGAGAACATTTATTTTTTATTTTCTTAATTTTTGTCATTGTAAGTCACTCGTTCATTGAATTGTAAATAACAAAACTCATGTATTTTGAGGGACTATTTAGGATATTAACTAATTATATATATAAAAAAATATCATACCACTTTGTAAAAGAGAACATTTATTTTTTATTTTTTAAATTTTTGTCATTATAGGTCAGTGAGACTTATAAAGCCAGTGAGATTTATATCAAAATATTTAGGAAAAACGGTAAGAATAATTTTTTTTTACTACAATGCTCAAGGTGGATCCACGTTATTTATTATTGTAAAAATACGATCGACATTACAGGTATAATTCAATATGTTCACAAAAATTGAAAGATGATGACTTCGTTGGACAAGTCGGGCTCAATAAAGTTGTGTCCATTATCAAGTGAAGACGTAAGAAATTCAACCTCGACTAGTCAGAGGTAGGGCCTCTAGCTTTGTTAACTGCGCTGAAGGGAGAAATAAACCCCAACCCGACTTTAAGTGAAGGTCTAGTTGTAAGAGAAAAGTCAGAGGTAAAGAAATACCAACCTCCCAACCTCATTGAGGTGGACCCTATGACAGTGAGCCAAGGTGCGGGAACATCGATTTAAGGAAGATGGCTTAAGACACGTCATGGAAGAAATTGTTCTTTGCATTGAATATATAAGAGTTAAGGACCAATCCAACTGGAGATTACATTGACATTATCTCGAAGAGGAGGGCTATAGTGTTTGGTAAAAGGTGGAGGACGAGAACCAAACAAGGGTTTGGATTTTGCAGGTGAACTCTGAAAGAGGAGTGTCAGACCAGGAGGTAAGTCCTCAAATCAAATCATATTATTTATTCGGGCTGTTCAGTAGTATATACAAGAGGGAGAGACAATTCAATTCATCTCCCGATGACTCTTCATCTTCTCTATTATTTATTTACACTAATTGATTAGGTGTCAACATTCCCCCCTTAATCTGAAGGGATGTTGGTGAGTCCAAGCATCATTCTGAATCTTGCAAGTTTTTTTCTTCTAAGCGCTTTGGTGAAGATGTCTGCAATTTTCTCATTAGTGGAAGAATGGTGGAGATGGATTGTTTTGGCCTTAACATGATGTCGAATCATATTATGTTTAGTATTGATGTGCTTTGTTCGATCATGGAACTTTGGCTTCTTGGCCATATTTATTGCTGAGGTATTGTCAATCATGAGTGGAGTTGATTATACTTGTTTTACCTACAAATATTCAAGAATTTTCCTGAGCCACACAATTTCTTTTATTGCCTCAGCTGCTACCACATATTCTGCCTCTGTTGTGGAATCTGCTAGAACTAATTGTTTGCGTGATCTCCAAGAGACAGCTCCTGATCCAAGACTCATAGCATAACCTAAAGTAGATACCCCGACTTCTTTGTCTCCATTGAAGTCTGAGTCAGAGTATCGAATTAAGCTGAAGTCACCCACCTGTGTCTACTTGATTCGAAAGTCCTGAGTTCCCTTCAAGTACTTTAGAACTCTTTTTGCAGCAAGCCAATGTCCCTTACAAGGCTTTTGCATAAACCTGGAGAGGATTCCAACAACAAACGAAACATCTGGTCTGGTAGTAGTTAGGTAGTTGAGACTTCCCACAAGTTGTCTATACTTTGTTGCATCCTCAAATTCTTTTCCTTCAATGAATGTAAGCTTTAAGTTTTGTTCCATTGGAGTAGTCAGAGGATTGCATTCCATCATGCCAAACCTGTTCAACAGATCTCCAATGTACTTCTTTTGAGAAAGGAATATGGACTTCGAATGTTGTGCTACTTCAATACCAAGATAGTAATGAACATAGCCCAAATCAGTCATTTCAAAACCTTCCATCAATTCCTTCTTTATGGATGCAATGTAGCTCTCACTGTTCCCTGTCATGAAAAGATCATTTACATATACAACTATTTTTCCAACCTTCTTGACAAACAAAGTTGCATCATCAAGATCATAATGTTTGAAATTGAGTGTCAAAAGATACTCAGTTAGTTTTTCATACCAGGCTCGCGGTGCTTGTTTGAGGCCATACAAGGATTTCACAGGTATGCATACTTTATGTTCATGTACTTTTAGAGCAAATCCTTCAGGCTGGGACATAAAAACATTCTCTTTTAGATCTCCATTCAAGAAAGCAATTTTTACATCCATTTGATGGACTTTCCAACCATTCTGAGCTGTTAGGGCAAAGAGTGTCCAGATGGTAGCCCATTTTTCTATGGGGAAAAGGTATCCTCATAATAGACCCTTTCCTTTTGTGCAAAACCTTTTGCCACAAGCCTAGCCTTGTGCTTGTCAAGTGAGCCATCATCTTTATACTTGTTCTTGTAGACCCACTTGCAGCCAATTGGTTTGGTTCCAAATGGAGGATCAAACAGCTTCCAAGTGTCATTATTTATCAGGGCATCATACTCCTTTTGCATCGCTGCTTTCTATTCATCATGAGAAGCAGCTTCTTTGAAGGAAGTTCGTTAGAAATCTGTAGACAAATTCAATTCACAATCATAAGAAACATCCATATCAGCAGGTGAATGAGAGTCATCTACATCACCTCCATTTTGTTAGTTTGAATTTCTAGTTCCTGTCTTTCCAACCTCATTAGGATGAACACTTTCAAGTGTCTTTGTCAGCCACTTTGGGGGACCTTTCTCAGATGGTCCAGGCTGCTCTGTTGATTGAGTTGGGACTGAATCAAGTTTGAGTCTCCCAATTATGTCAATCACATCACTCAAAGTATCATCTGTTGTTGGAGTTTCATGCGGGGGAGAGAGTGCTTCAGAAGAAGATTCCACGGGTTGATCTAGTATAGGAATCCCCCCTTCGAGATGTGGAATCTAATTATCAATTTCTTGAAATGGTTTTGCATTTGCGAATCTATCCAAGCGATCAAGTTGCCGCTCAACAACATTTGTTAGTTTTGGATGATTCAAGAAAGATTACATCTCTAGATACAACAAACTTTTTATTGACTTCATCATAGAGACAGTATGCTTTGGAGGTGTTTGAATACCCCAGGAAGATACACTTACGACTTCTTGCACCAAGTCTATTTCTATGTACCTTTGGTATCAAGGCATAACGTGTGGAACCAAAGACCCTGAGATGCTTTACCAAAGGAATGTTCCCATACCACATTTCATAAGGAGTCTTGTTTCTAATAGCATTAGATCGACATCTATTCTTTACATATACAACACATAGAACTGCATCAGCCCAAAACATCAATTTTACATTTTTGAAAAATATCATGGAGCATACCATATTTAAGATTGTCCTATTCATTCTTTCAGCTACTCCGTTTTGTTGGGGATTATAAGGCACAGTTGTTTGATGTTTGATCCCATGTTGGCAAAGATAGTTTTCAAATTCATTTGAAGTGTATTCTTTTCCATTATCAGTGTGAATAGAGCCAATATGAGATTGTGCATCATTTTCAATCGATGTATGAAATTTTTTGAATGGTTGAAAAGCATCATATTTGTTCTTCAATAAATAAACCCAACACATTCTGGTGTAGTCATCAATAAATGTCATCATACATTTATTTCCATTTGCAGAAGGAACAGGCATTGGACCACATAAATCTGAATGAATGAGTTCAATTTTTGTATGTGCTCTTGAATGTGAATCATGAAAACATTGTTTGCTATGCTTTCCTAGAATGCAAGCATCACATTGCTTAAGTTTCCTAGGAATCGTAGGCAAACCAGTGACACCATTTTTCTTCAACAAGTGGAGGTTGTCATAGTTCAAGTGTCCAAATCTAGCATGCCGTAATAAACTTGATGGAAATGTACCTTCTTCATAATGATAATTGTATGTGAAATTTTGTGCACGAGCAGAGGTACCCTACATCTTGAGAAGCCTTTCTTCTTCTATCCCTCTGATACCAATGAGTCGCAGGTGATATGAGAGAGATGTCAGTCTGCAAAGGATTCAAAACATAGGCAGAATAGGCAGAGTAGGCAGAATAGCAGTTAGAAATTAAAGAGGGAAGCCAAAAATGTCGTTGGCTCTCATACTATGCCAGACCAAGAAGTAACTCCTCAAATCAAATCATATTATTCATTCAGGCTGTTCATTATTATATACAAGAGGGAGAGATTATTCAGTTCATCTCCTAATGACTCTTCATCTTCTCTATTATTTATTTACACTAATTACAGTTGTTCACCCAATCCTTATGATTAGGTGTCAACAAGGAGGGCTATAGTGTTTGGTAAAAGGTGGAGGGCGAGAACCAAACAAGGGTTTGGATTTTGCAGGTGAATTCCGAAAGAATGAATGGGAATCAAGCGTCCCAACAGATACAAAGGGATGTTCTGAATTTCATAATAGAGGAGTTGTTGCAGTTGACTAGAAGAGGAATAATGAGTAGACGCGTGCCATAAATAATTATGTTAACTTAGGCTCCATGAACTTTGACCTTCAAATAAGAGTCAACCACAACCCGTAATTTTGTGATTACGTGATTCAAATGGACGATATAAAAGGACCATTCGCCAGTTAGATATATACATCCACTATGTAAGGGCATACAAAAGAGTGTATGCAACAATGTTATTCAAAAATCAGAGGAACAAGTGAAAAAGAGAATAGAGTATAGTTAAACAAAGCACAAAACAATCTAGAAACCAAAAAAGTGATAGAAATGTTTACTATGTATTAGAAAGAAAAAATATTATTTAACTCAATTTATTAAATTGAAAATCTAAAAAAAAAAAAAGACAAAACAAAACCAAAAAACACATAAAATTAAAATTTGAGATAAATCTCAACTCATAAAAGTGAAGTGAAGGTTGACTATCCACTTTAAATTTTTTAAACATAAAATTATAAAAACTTTATTGAATTTTATTTTTATTGTAAATTAAATGAATTATTTAAAAAATAAGAATATTTTTTGCGACGAACATTTATTTTTATATAATTAAGAAATAATTAAAAATAATAAAACAAATTTAACGTCTTCTATTAGAATGGCCCTTCCAAAATTGTATGTTTTATATAATTATATTAAAATAATAAAGAATGTTAACATTACTTGTCCGAGGAGAAAAATGTAAATGAAGAAAGGAGGTCGAGTTTTGATTTGAAAAAACAAGGGTTAGGCTTTTAGCAAAGAAAAAGGTGACTCCAAACAAATTGGTTGGCGGTTTGATTTCGTACATTAACCTTATAAGTAAAGAAACTACATATTAATAAGGTCTAAGGTTTATGTTCACATAAGCAAATAAGGACAATTTAATTGATAAAAGAAGGTTGTTCACTGTTTCAAAATGAGAGTTAACAGGAAGTCGGAGGAAGTCGGAAAGTATCTTAAGCATAATGAGCAGGCCACCGTATGGAGCAGTTAGAAGCAGTTAGAGTAATCGGGTTTCCACCAAATTTAATAAAAGTTTTTAGTATTAGTTAGTTAATCTTTTTTTTTTCTGTAAACTGAGGTAGGAATTCTATTACTTCAACATCGTAAAACTTACAACCAAGCTATATACAAAAATATACATCGTTGCCCGCCCTTAAGGGAAACCGGGATCCGTCGATAGTTTTTAACTGCCATCCATAAGAAAAACATATCCAAACTATCTATCCATACAAAATTTTCTACTATGAGTTTCACAAGCAAACTATATCTTGTTTGAGACAATTCCATTAAGGATTACAAAATTGACAAACTAAAAAAGTTTCCGTTGACAGCATAGTCCATTCCTTAGTGAGTTGGGATATCCAGCTGTGGTTCACCTTCTGCCTTGATCTCGAAACCATTTTCCTTGAGCAACTGTAGAATTTTGTCCAGCTTATGATTTTGGACATTCAGAGTCATCTGTATATTCCTTAATTCCCTTTTAAAAGTAGGGAATCCATGGACTAATTCCACCATTTCGACTGCAATTTGCTCCATGGCCCTAGCCAGGAGTCGTTTCATGCCCCAGTAAGCATGCAGAGATTGTTTGTATAAAGACAACCTTCCTCTAGTATGTCCAGGATCAGGTATGTAGTTCTGCCAGTCCTCCATCTCTGGGTCTGAAGCTGCCTGCATAGCTTCCTCTTCCAACTGATCAATAACTGTCCTCATATGTTGGCTAGTTCCATGATTATAAGCTTCCTCTGCTTCAGTGAGTTTCCTGTTCATGTCCCGCCTGGCCCTGCCTCTAACCCTACGCTGCGGTTGCCTACTCCCTCTACCACCTTCGTCACTGCTCGTTCCCAGGCCCCGTTGAGTCCCCCGAACTTTCGGTGGCCGTCCTCTTCCACGTCGGCCACCCCTACCCTCCTCGGAGTCTTCTGGTTCCTCGAGGTCTTCACTCCGACTCATCCGCTTCCCTATCTTCCCTCCTGTCACCCGTCGCTGATCTTCGTCCACTAAATACTCATGGATATCAAAATCCTCCTCAGATTCGTCAGGGATATCCAAATAAACGCGAGGTAAGAATTCCGCTTCAACAGCTTTGCCCTTTGCGGCCTCGGACAGACCTTTTCCTGTCTGTTCTTCAACCTTACCCTTACTCCTTGTCCAACGGCCATCTTCCTGCACCCTTCGCCCATCCATTAGTCGAAGGTCGAACTCTCAGTTCATTTTACAACATTAAAGATGGAAACTAAACCTGTCCCCACTATCAGTGGACCCTGCGAGTGATCTCACGAGCGGGGTGAAGTGAAGTTTATAAAACGACAGAGTAAGGGTCAGCATCCGGTCTCATCGGACAGTGCGAAGAGGGAAATTGACTCCGACCCTTACCACACTTGGAATATGAGTAAGTCTCGATGGAGTCAGGTCAGAATAATAGTTAACTAATCAGAGAAAGTTCTATCCTCCATTTAGAATTAAGAACGTCCTATAATTGAGAAAGAAAATCATGACATATGACGGATAACAATGCGAATCAAGTCCCACATAAAAAGCTATAAGAAAGTAGCACCGGATAATTCCATACACCTACATTTCCCTGTTATTGCATGTGAAGCTTCCTGCGCCATCTAATTACCCAAATTTCGTTCCAAACCATGTCTAACCAAGAGGTTGATGCATTCGGTACCTGTGTTGGAAATCTCAACATCCACACAGAGCGACAGTAATCACAGCGGTAGAATCACTATCATTTTCCAATCTATCTGTTTGAGAGTTCTTTGAAATTATGATCGGTTGTGTAAGAATAGTACGAAAATGTAAATTTCTTCGATGTGTTGTAAAATTATATGTTTAAAGTATAACATAAACTATAAATTACATAGGAGTAGTGCATGATTTTGAAGTTTGGTTTTTACAATATTATTGAAAACGTTTTGGTTCTCTTTTAATCAGTATAGAAAGTTAAATCTTTGAAAATGAACAATAATCTCGTAAAAAAATTATTTTGTGGGAAAGATTTGACCAACATACCTAGATGGATAGAGTGTAGAGACAACAAGGGGTTTTAATAATGGAAACTTTTTTTCAAAGAAAAAAACAACATCCTTTCATTAATTAAAAACAATCAAAACCTACATCAATGAAATTTCAAAGTTCCAAAGGAATAATTACTTATTTATCGAAAAATAGTTTTAAATTGTATTTTAGTATTATTAATTAATATGAGAAGATATCTAATTTTCAAATTTATATATATATATATATATATATATATATATATATAATTTAGGAAAAAGGCTGGTTGAGTTTGCATTTAGTATATTATTATCAAGATTTTAAAATTTAAATTTTGGAAAAGAATAATTGTTTTAATTAATATTTTTTTATTAATTTTATTAGATTTAAAATTATATTTTTATTGTAATATTAAAGATAAATTATAATATAAATTTTAGCTTATTATAATATTGTATATTGCTTTTAATATTTTAACAATTTAATTAATATTTTTATTATTAGTGTTTTTTTATAATATTTTTATTATGTATAATTTTTTATTTACACTTTATAATTTTAATTGTTTTTTAATATTTAATATTATAAAAAATGTTGTTAATCTTAAACCATTTATATTTATATTATGAAAATTTACTTACAGTCTTTACCGATTTTTTTAAATAATAAAACTACTAAATAAAATATTTCTTTTTTAATTTTAAGGGATATATATAGAGTTAATTACATTTTTTAAGAACTCAATATTGTTTTTTTTAATACAAATTGATTTTTAAAATTATTGAATTTTATTATAAAAAATATCTTTCATCATAAACAAATTACATTTACATTATGAATATTTAATTAGAGTTTTTACCGTTTTATTATTTATAATTAAATTAGATGAACTAATATATATATATATATATATATATATATATATATATATATATATATATATATATATATATATAATAATTAAATTATGGAAGGGGTATATCTTAATTACAATCAGATTTATTTTGTTAGTAATGGAAATATAAAATGAGATATGATTTTTTTTAATATTCAATATTATTATTAAAAAATTCTTTCATCTTAAACAAATTATATTTACATTATGAATATTTAATTATATTTTTTATATTGTTATTTTTTTATAATAAAATTATAAATACAATTTTTTTAGTTATCACATTGTTATTTTTTATAATAGAATTATAAATATATTGTTTTTTTTTAAACTAACTATAGCATGAGTATACATTTTTTTATTTGAAATTAATTACACTTTTACATTTAGAACAAAATTATCAAATGGGATATTATTTTCTTAATTTTAAGTAAACTAGATATATTGTTTTTTAGTTTGAAGTTTTCATATTGTAACAATATATTTTAGTTTCATTTTATTTTCAACATAGCATGAAAAAATTTCATTTCAATATTATTTTTTTTACTATAAATAATATTTATTATTTTTATTGAGATGAAAGACCATTTTAGTTTTAAGGATTATTAAAAAAATTATTTTACATATTCTAAAAGAAAAGCTTTATTCAATTTTTTTTTTGGAGAGAAGAAAATTGATTTTTGCAATAGTAGGTTGAGAACGGTGGAGCGACGGCAAGGGAAATGCAGCAGCTAAGGTTTCCACAGCGAGCAGAGTTCGATCCTAATGGAGAGAGGCAGGGGAGGGAGCTCGGCTCCCTCCTACAAAGATGCAGTGTCCAACAGAAGTAAATCACCAACTGGAAACAGTAAAGATGGTATGAACTACAATAACAGGGACAATGAAAAGGAAACGGATGGGACCAGAACAAATGAGAACAACAACACAAAGGAAAAACAGGAAGAAGACAAAAGCATGGGGTCAAGAGACAAAAAACAAAAAGGACCTTGCAAACCAAAAGCAGATATCACTCCTCGACTAATTTTAAATCATCCTGCTCTGTAGGAACACAGGGAATACATGGGAACCTACGCCATTATCTATACATTCATGGGACTATGGCCCACCGAAAAGGCTTTACAATTGTGGATCAAGTATCATTGGAAGCCTAAAGGAAGCATTGACCTACATCTTGGGTCAAAAGGATTCTTCACAGTAGTGTTCTTTAACATCGAAGATAAAGACAGAATATTCGAAGGAGGACCCTATTTTTTTGCCTTTGCTGGTCTCTATATGAGAACTTGGAGAATGAGCTTTGTCCCCGAGAGGGGGACCTTCTCTTCGGTTCCTGTGTGGGTAAGGCTTTATTCTCTACCTCTTGATTATTGGAAAACTGAATCGTTAGCTACTATTGGCAATAAACTAGGATGCTATGTCAAAGCTTCAGAGGCCAGAAGAAAGGGCAAATATACCTCCTTTGCTAGAATCTGTGTGGAAATGGATCTATTAGGAGCACTTCCGGATGAAATCATCCTGGAAGTGTTTGATGAGGAATGGGTGCAGACGGTAGACTATGAAAATATCCCCTTCAGATGCCAAAAGTGCCATGAACATGGGCATCTGTTAAGAGACTGCCCTCTCAGCAAAGAAAATAATAAAGAAAAATTTAATACTATGAAGGATACAGAAAGCTTTTAGAAAGTAGCTAGCAGAGGAAGGGGAGGAAAAAAGGGATCAAAGCAACAACATACTGAGGGGAAAAAGGGCAGTCAGAACAAGTTTCAAGTTCTAGAAGAGCCGGAAGAAGTCACAGGAGAGAGTCAAGATCAGGAGGTAGATGCTAAGGGAAAAAAAGAGGACACAGAGTTTTCCCCGGACATTGACTCCCAAAAAGAAACCATGAGAAGTGAAACAGAAATGGAAATGGACCAGGAAATGATCCAAAGCGAAACGGATCTGGAAGACCACGAACTACAAGAAATACTCGATAAGGAAAACTTGGATCTGGAAGGATTTCTGATGCAAGGAACCAAAGGAGGAATAGACTCTCTACCTCAAGAAGAGTGCAACAGAATACAACAGTTGTTTTTATGGAAAACACAGGAACGAGGAATGGAGAAAGGTAAAAGCATCCACAAATAGGAGCACAAAGGAGTGAAAACAATGAAACTAACTCTAGGATTAGCCACCAAAAATCCAAGAAAGAAGAGAGGTAGAAAAAAGAAAAATGAGCTCTTGATGGAGTGTGGAAAACTGATGATAGATTTGGGTAAGATGAAAGATCTAGCCAGTTACTCATTTACAAATATTTAATTATGAAGTTTATATCCTGGAATATCAGAGGTCTAGGTAGTAAAAGAAAACAAAGATTGCTAAGTAATAGAATGAAACTAGCAATGCTGGACATAATCTTCATTCAAGAAACAAAATGCTCCATTCAGAAAATAAAACAAATCCACAACAAATGGCTCAGTAATTTTGAGTTTCTAGAACTCATGGCAGAGAATACATCAGGAGACATTCTTACCCTTTGGAACCCCCAAAACGTCATCATTGTAGATGCAGAGGCAATGAGAAATTACTTATCAACTACCATTCAACCAATGGGGATGTCTGAGTCCTTCCTGGTTACGAATGTCTATGGTCCTCAGAGAATAGATGAGAAGATTAGATTTCTGAACTCTCTGGAAGATCTCAGAAGCAGACACAAAGAAATCCCATGGGTTATTGGAGGAGACTTTAACATGATTAAATCTCTTTCGGAAAAAAAAGGAGGCACCAGAATCCTTAGTAGAGATTCAGTTGAATTCCATTCTTTCACTGAAGACATGAAAATGGTGGACTCTGAAATGCATAATGGTCTTTTCACTTGGAACAACAAAAGAGGAGGTAATGCTCAGGTTGCCTCCAAGTTAGACCGATTTTTAATCTCTGAGAAGTTGATGCTCACAAACACAAAAATATCTGCTTGTGTTCTCCCTTTTGGAGGCTCTAACCGCTGGTCGATTAAATTAGAAATCAAGGGAATTGATGTTCCCAGAAACAGACCCTTCAGATTTGAGAATATCTGGCTCTCCCACCTAGATTTAATCAACAACATTGACAAATGGTGATCCGAAGATCTACAGGTTCAGGGCTCCAAAATGTTCCTCCTCCACAAGAGACTAAAGCACATAAAAATCAAGCTCAAAGAATGGAACAAGAAGGATTTTGGTAACATTTTTGTAAACAAAAAATGAATGGAGATCAAAATGCAAGAACTCAATTGAGCACAGATGGTTTTGATAAAACAAAAAGTGAGCAAGCTGAAAGATACAACCTTGATTGGGATAATTTATGCAAACAGGAGGAAATCTTCTGGAGACAAAAGTCTAGAGTTCAATGGCTCAAATAAGGTGAATGAAACACTCACTTTTTCCACCGTTCCACCATAGCCAATAGGAAACATAATAGAATCTCCTCAATTTTGAATTAATATGGGGAGCTTCAGACCACTCACAAGAATATTGAAGCTATGATGCTTCAACATTTTAGAGAGATCACAAATGAAAATAATCTAGATAGAGATCAACACATCAAGGAGATTATAAAGAATATTCCTAGGATGGTGTCTAGAGAAGACAACTTTAATCTGAACAAACCAATAACTGAAGCTGAGGTCAGCACGGTGATCAAAGACATGCAGAATGGCAAAGCCCCTGGTCCAGATGGTTTTAATGTGGACTTTTTCAAAGCCTACTGGAATGTTGTCAAACAGGACATTTTGGAGGTGGTTGAGGACTCCAGAAGAAGCAGATCCATTTTGAAAGCCCTCAACACCTCCTTCATCTCCCTGATCCCCAAACAGGACTCAACCCTGACTCCTGATAAGTTCAGACCCATTGCTTTATGCAATGTTGTTTACAAAATTATTTCGAAGATCTTGGCCAATAGACTCAAACCTCTTCTTCCTTCTCTCATTTCTAGGGAACAATCTGCTTATGTGGAAGGGAGGAAAATCCTGGATAATATTATTCAGGCCCATGAGGTTGTTCACTCTCTCACTAGAAAAAAGCAGGCCGACATGATCATGCAATTAGACATTGCAAAAGTGTATGACAAGGTGAACTAATTCTATATCAAAAAGGTCCTTTCTGCTTTTGGGTTTGACCATGACTAGATTAGATGGGTTATGGCTATGGTTACTTCAACCAGCTTTTCAATTCTGTTGAATGGCTCACCCTCAGAGATATTCACTCCTTCCAGAGGCCTCAGGCAAGGAGACCCACTCTCTCCGGTTTTGTTCATACTCATGATGGAAGGATTGGGTTGAACCATTAAAAATGCTAAAGTATCAGGAAAGATCAAGGGCCTTCAACTAACGGAGAACGGTCAAACCTTGACACATCAACAATTTGTGGATGAAACCATGCTGCAGGGTATCCCCATGGTCAAGGAAGCTACAGCATACAAAAAAATCTTAAATGACTTTGCGTCGGCTTCATGTATGGAAGTCAATCTCTCCAAATCAAAAAATTTTCTCTTTAACACTTACATTGCTATTCAAAGGAACATCTCTACAATTATGTGCTTCCAAAGGGAGGTCCTCCCTTCTAAGTATTTGGGAATCCCCCTTACGAATAAACCAATGCACAAAAGTATCTGGGAACTGGTGCTCAACAAGATGCAAGACAAGATCAAAAGATGGACCTTTAGAGCATTGAACCTTGTTGGTAGACTGATTTTGACGAAGGCAGTTATTCAATCTACCCCCATTTTCTTTTTATTAGCCCTGCCAGCTCCCAAAGGTGTCTTACAACAATTCAAGAACATTCAGAGAGACTTTCCCTGGGGCAAGGAGGAAACCAGAATGACATGGGCCCTGGTTTCTTGGGTTAAAATCTGTAAACCTAAAAGTCATGGAGGCCTAGGCTTAGATGATCGGGAGATTCTAAGTAATGTTTTAGGAGCCAAACTATGGTGGAGATGGGTTAAAGAACCACGGGCACATTGGGATAAAACCTGGAAACAAAACTATGCAAGCTCGTGGCAAACAAGTGATCTTATCATAATGTCAGGAAACATAAGAGGCTCTCACATCTGGAATAAAGCCTGGGAAAACAGGAGCCTAGTACAAAACAATAGCTTCTGGGAAATCAAAGCAGGAGAACAAGCTCTCTTTTGGGAAGATAAATGGCAACAAGAACCAATATTGTTACGGGTGGACTTTATGAGTATCAAGTAGGAAACTCATTCCCATGGTTTAATAAAAGTTAGGGATTTCTGGAATCTCCCCCACGACACTGAGAAATGGAGAAGTTGGAGGAAAATAGAATGCAGAGGGGACAACCCCATAAAAACAAAAACAGAATAACTCATCAAAATATTAGAACATAGGAAGATCTTGGCTACAGAGGGGCAGGATCAGTTAAGATGGGGCCAAAACAATGAAGGCATCTTCAATATCAAAGAAGCAAAAAGAATTACCCTTAACCTAGAACCTTGCGATTTGGCTAAGTACTGGCATAAAATTTGGAGCCACCAAGGATGGATGAAGATCAAACTGTTTATGTGGTTAGTTCTTCACAAGAAAATATTAGTTTGGGTGATCGGGCCTTCTATATGTCAATTATGTGAGGCTCAAGAGGAGACAATGGAGCATATTCTCAACAGTTGCACCTATACCACCTGGTTATGGGATTCTTTCAACATCATTTTTCAACAGACAGACAGAGACAAAGGAAGCATCATTAACACCCTGAACAAGCGGAGAAAAAACTTTTAAGAGCATGAGATCATTAATTTAGCCTGGACCTTGACACCAAGCTTCATTATCTGGAATGTTCGGAAGGAAAGGAATAAGATAATTTTCAAGGATGGAAAAACTACTCCTCTTGGCCTGATGGAATTGATCTTAAGGCAAATTAAGGAAACTGTTTCCACCACGGTGCATAGCTATCCCTCAAATCCTCCTACTATGCTCGAATTGAGAACTCTCAAGCAGCTGGATATGCATGAGATCATCCTCATGCATCTTAGTAAAAAAGAAAGAGTGTTGGAAAGGGAAAAGGAGTATTGGCATCCTCCACCAAAAGGTTTTCTGAAATGCAACATTGATGGGGCTTCAAAAAGCAACCCGAGGACTGCAGGTTATGGAGGGGTATTAAGAAATGAAGAGGGAAAAATAATTTTCATTTTTCACTGTCACTTAGGTAAAGCTACCAACAACATGGCTAAATTAATGGCTCTGGAACAATGCCTGGAGCTTCTTAAACTCAATCACAGCTTAAATGTTCTCATCGAAGTAGATTTCGAGATTTCTGTAAATGTAGTTAAGAAAATCAGCTTTGGAACAATGCCTGAAAGGGCCTCAAAACATTGGGGACTTATACAAGTGTACTAGAGAATCCAAAAACATATTCAGAGTCTTCGAACAGTCGACTTCAATCATGTTTGGCGGAAGGCCAACAAACTTGCAGATCTACTGGCCAACTTGGGACTGATTAATCCAGACTATAGGATCGAAATGAATTGGTAGGATATGCCTCCAAGCAGGCTAAAAGCTCTCTGCGACACTCAAGGCGCAGAGGACAAGGAAATTTTTTACTTTTGGGCATGAGAGGTAGAACATGTTTAAAACTCTCTTATGACTGTTCCTTCTCTTTTCGATGGTAGGTTCTTTGATACAACGTTTTCTCTGCTTGGCGATAACTACCTTTGGGGTAAGGGAACTTACATTCTTCGTGATGGGTATGGCGACTTAAGGTTACATCTACAGTTTCAGAATGCCTCGGCGGTGAGCTCCGTTATCAGGGTCAGCAGTTTGAAAGGCTGGAGTGATCCCCCAAAGGAAATTCCACGTCAAATTACTTGCAATTTGGAAAACGAGGTGTTAAGCGGTTTTCTTTTGATCGCGAGGCTCATAATCAGTAAGTGGTTTTGGCCCGTTGAGAGCGAATCCACTCAGCGCTCAACACGTGGCAAGGGGGGTTGCCTTACCACCCTTCATTGCGACTTAAATACCTTGCATCTTGGTGCTCCAATATCTCTCCACGTCGTCCTTTTTGGCGGGGGCAACCAAAGGTCAGATCTGGTCGGGGTTAAGCGGTTTTCTTTTGATCGCTAGGCTCACAAATGGTAAGTGATTGGCCCGTTGAGAGCGATTCCACTCAGCTCTAACCACATGGCAGGGGGGGGTTGCCTTACCACCCTTCATCGCGACTTAAATTCCTTGCATCTTGGCACTCCAATTTCTCTCTGTGTCGTCCTTTTTGGCGGGGGCAACCAATGGTCAGATCTGGTCGGGCTTGTTCATTCTTTGAGCGGGAAGTGAGCTTGTTCATTCTTTGTGAGTTTTGGATGGGGGGTTTGTCGGACTTTGACTTTGGGTTAAACTGTAATCGCAGGGACATTTTGATCGGTTAGTTCGTTCCTTTTTTGGTTTAGGGGGTCACTTCCTCGATTGTTCGGTCTCCGCGGTTTCATAGGCCTTGAGTTTTTCATGCCTTTTATACTTATTGTAACTTTACTTTCGGGTTTTTGAAATAGAAGGAAAGTCTCTTGCTTTAGCCAAAAAAAAAAGCTTTATTCATTTTTATAAATAATCATAAAATTGAAATTTATTTAAAATTTTAAATAAGAAATAACATTTTTAGTTTTGATGATCATTACTATCTTTATTTTATCTTCATTTCTTACACCAAATACAATTGGTATAAAAATTATAAAGCTTTGAAATGATAAGATTAGTATATTTTTTGATAGAATTTTTAGTTTTGATGATAATTGACATCTTTATTTAATCAATTTTAATGAAAAGTTTTGAAAATTTCACATTATTATTAGTGACAACTTGCATATAAAAATATGATATTACAACTAATTTTTATTAGAGCCAAATTCTCTTTCTACGCTTCTATACTTATGTATAAATATAGATACAAAGAAAAATAAATTGGTTTTTTGAACCCTATATTAATACGATTCAATACTGCGATTCATCATGACTCTCTTATACAAAGGTTTTGGTAATGCTTAGCCGACCCTGTCCATGCAAGTGCTCTCATGAGTATTTCATCTTAATTAATTATGATGTACATATACTATTAGCCGTTATTAATACTTTTTCTAAATTGTACTAAGAATGTACAGAGGTTAGGCACATAAATGTGATTGATTATTTTTTTAATAATCATAAAATTGAAATTTATTTATGATGTACATAAACTATTATTAGCCGTTATTAATACCTCTTCTAAATTGTAACAGGAATGTATGGAGGTTAGGCACATAAATGTGATTGATTATTTTTTTAATAATCATAACATTGAAATTTATTTGAAATTTTAAATAATAAATAACATTTTTAGTTTCGATGATCATTACTATCTTTATTTTATCTTCATTTTTCACACCAAATATAATTGCTATGAAAATTTTGAAGCTTTCAAATGATAGGATTAGTATATTTTTTTAGGGGTTAAGCACATAAATGTGATTGATTACTTTTTTAATAATCATAAAATTGAAATTTATTTAAAATTTTAAATAATAAATAAAATTTTTAGTTTCGATGATAATTAATATCTTTATTTTATCTTCATTTTTCACACCAAATATAATTGCTATGAATATTTTGAAGCTTTCAAATGATAGAATTAGTATATTTTTTAATGGAATTTTTAGCTTTGATGATAATTGTCATTTATATTTAATAAATTTTAATGAAAAGCTGTGAATAATTCACATTATTATTAGTGACAACAAAACAAAAATTTAGGGAACATTACAACTAATTTTTATTAGAGATAAATTCACACATCTTTTTTTCTATGCATCTATGTTTATGTATAAATATAAATACAAGGAAAAATAAATTAGTTTTTTAAACCCTATATTATTATTCAACTGTGGAATTCACAAAGACTATCTTAAACAAAGGTTTTGGTAGCAGCTGGCCGACCTCGACTAGTCTGAGTCAGACCCTACTTTAATTTGACAGCATTAAGAGTGGAGACTAAACCCAACCCCGACTCTCGGTGGACCGTGCAAGCACTCTCCCAAATACTCTCATCTTAATTAATTATGATGTACATATACTATTTTCTGTTTTTAATGTGATTGATTATTTTTTAATAATAAGGAAATATAAACACCATAGTTTTATTTTAAACAAATACACCATTCATTAACAATATATAGATCAGTGAGGTATATTATCTGCAATTAATGATCCATTAAGTATTAACCGGCGAAATAAATGGTATGCAGCCAGAGAATTTAAACCATGGTCCCATCCATTCATAAATTTTCAGTCGCCGTCAAATACGTCTGGCATGTCTATCAATCTACAGTACATTAAAGCCACAAATTATGATATCAAATCCAATTTGTATTAAATGAAACGTTTAGCAAGAAATAGCGTCCACCCTCGAAACCCGTAGCCCAAGATGTGGCTCCAATGTCACCCAAAAATCTACAATAAAAACATAATGTTAACTCTATAAAATTGCAAAAATTTCTATAATACTAACAAACTAATACAATTGCATTGATCATAAAATGTCATTGCGCTCATAGATGTCATTGCACAAAAAGTGACCTAATAAACAGTCTTAAAAATACTTTATTTATTTGATATTTAGAAATTATTTATGTGTATGTTTTTGTCCTATTCAGACCCGTCTATTTTTCATATAACTTCATTTGGTAAGTGTGTTTAACTTTTGTTTTGATATCTTAGTTTGGTTATTTTTCATATAACTTCATTTTCTAAGTGTGTTTAACTTTTGTTTTGGTATCGTAGTTTGGTAGGAGAACTCATAAGTAGGAAGTAGTTTCTAAAAGATTGCAAACAATTGTGAGAGTGATAAATGTAACTATTGATAGAGTAGTTAATGTGCCATGGCCGCCATCGGCAAATTACGTAAAAACCCACCAACACGAGTTGAGTGAAAAAATCGTTCCCGTTTTTATTCAATTTCATATTAGTTACACAACTGGTTCAGCAGCCCTATCTCTGTTGCTTTTGGTGACGCTGTAGATCTAAATTCCTGCAGATTAGTTCATGCGGATTCGACAGATTCACGTGCATCAAACGAGCAAATTGACTGAAGCATGAAATAATGTACCATTGTCCGGGCCCCGCGTTAGTGGACAGTAGAACTGTAGAAGTATTTAGTTGTTGTGTTCTGACAGAAGTAATCATCAGCACTGTGGAAAGAAGATGCAGAAATATCTTATAGTTGGCTACCTGCTGGATAGATTATTTCAAAGTTATTTTTTTATTATCTCAAGAGTTAATTGTCTGGTTAAATAGATTATTTTAAAAGATAGTTACCGGCATATCTGCATAATTTTCTCTCTCTTAACACTTCAAACGCTTCACATTATACTTTGAACACTTCCAACACTTCACAGTATACTTTTCTGTTTCCACTTTTCAAAAAAAAAATAGAATAAAGATGGTGGAACGTGTCAAAGTGCCAAAGTTTTCAAAGTTTGTGCTGAACGCTCGGTATCGGAACCTTCCGATTCTCCGCTTGCGTAATAATCGAAGATCTGATTCCACCTTCTGAATGGTTTAGGCTAGGTACTAGGCAGTCTAGGTTGGGTGAAGTTTTATTTTTTAAACGAGTCTTATTTAAAAATTGATTGAAACTTTTGAAGTTATAAATTTTAGTTTTGTATTTAGGAAATGATTCTAACAATGTAAAGTTGTAATCTAATTAACGATTATAATTTCAGTGATAATTAAATTGAATTAAAAATATAAAACGTTGAAATCTTTCTTTCATATTTATATAATCTATTTGATAATTACACAAAATTAAAAATAAAAAGGCGTTTATATTTCTCCAAAATAATTATACAAAATAAAACTATAGAACGTTTACACTCCGTATCTATATAATCTAAGTACAACTAAGTCAATCCAAATTGACTTTGGCTAAATGTTTTCCCTTGGTTGAATATTTCATTTATTGGAAGATTTGGTTTATTTGTTTTAATTACATATTCTCTCTAATGGGTTGGGTTAGGTAGATCTAGTCAATTAAATCTTTTGATTTTCGTTATGCTCAGTCTAATCATTTTTTATCATGTGGCACTTTGGGATCGTGCAGTTCTGTTGTTTGGATAGTAAGACATAGCTCGAATACAAACACGATGCCCACATCAAATCCCTCTCCCATTGGCAAACATTTGTTTTCTCGAGAGCCATTCTCATCATGTCCAAGATGAAGTGCACACAAGCGCTAGACACGTTTCCATGTTTGCTCAAAATGTTCCTTGTGGCTCTCAAATTTTTAGGATCCAGATTGATCCTGGCCTCCACTTGGTCCATAATGGCCCATCCTTCACGATGAATGACGCATAATATCTTGTTATAGTCTGAGATTTCGAACTGCTATAAGTTTTTGACTAGGAACTTCACAATGTTCTTGGAGACAAGGTCCAAAACATCTTGGATTTATAATAGTACCTCATAGAACCCAATGTCTTGCATCATTGTTGCAGAGCCCCTGGGATGGATCAACAAGAACACAATTAGCACACAAGTTCACCATCACCAGCACCATCATCGACAAATAGTTAACATGGTTCGAATTCTAATAGGGAATTGTCCCTCTGTTTTAGGCTCTTGTAGGTTGTCATCCTTACATGATTCCAAGGGTGAAATTTGTGAAGGTTCCCCTCAAAATCATGGCTTTTGGATGCCCAAGAATGGCGGTATTCAGACTAGTTTTGTGGGGTCTCGGCTTAAGCCTATGTTGGCAATCGAAGATGAGAATATGCTACAAAGCGATGGGGGGAATTCCAGACAAAAAATGTCTAGCATAGGGTCATGTCTCTGTTTGTTGGTGTCCCAAAGGAGAATATCCAAGAGAATGATTCAATTTGCAGTTGCAAGGGCCCCTTGTTGTCACTAAAGAGGAATCGCCCATTGAGGCTAAATATTCTACTCCAGTTGCTCGACATGGAGTCACAATAAACAATGGCCATGAAGCAGCCGATGGATATCAATGAAGGGGATTTTCATTATGTTCTTACTGCAAAAATGACCAATGAGAATTCATGGAGGATACCCACAAGTTCATTCTCAAGGTTCCTAGGAATTCCAAGTAAGTATGTAAAAGATTTGGTTTCTTTTATTTATTTTTTTCTTAGTGTCAGGTATCTATTTCGCCAATTTCATTAAGGGGCTACACCATGGTTCATCCCTTTGGAGGTATTGGGTATCTGTTATACCCAAATTACCCAGAGCTTACATCTACACTCATCCTTTGAAATTCATGTGATATGGCTAGGAAAACCATAGGAAAAATAGGGGTCTTGGTGAACCTATTCTACTAAAATCAACTACTTATAACACTTGTGTTAGATCCCATCATTTTGAAATTCATATCATATGGATGAGGCAGATCACATTGATAATTGAGGCCTCAACGATGTTTGCATCTTGCACCTGGCATCATCCCTCATTCCATATGGATGGGGGCATACTATAATGAGAATGAAACAATGATGGACACCTTAACATTATGACAACCTTACTACCTATGAACCAATACCCTAGTTTCCATACTTCATCCTTTTTGTGTTTATTCCACAAATATTACTCGAAACTTTCCCCAGTCTCATCCCTTATTCCATTGGCATTCTTTTTTCCTATTTATTCAACTAATAGCATTCAAAACATGGAGTGAGCCTCATCCTAAATCCAATTAGATTACTTTCTCTTTCATTTGTTTATTCCATCGATATTACCATGAAATTTCTCCAACCTCATCTCTCATGCCATTGCCATACTTCTCTCTTTTTGTTTGTTTATTCCACCAATACTACTTGTAACTTTCCCCCAACCTCATCCCTCCTGCAATTGGCATACTTTGGCTTTTTTCTATTCATTCGATCAATATTACTTAAAACGTTTCCATCATCATCATCCTTCATGCCATTGGGATACTTCAGCTTTATTTCCACCAATATTAATTAGAACTTGCAACAAATCGTGAGGCTCACACCTCATGCAATGACATTGTTTCTCTCATTCTCTGTATTTATTCTACCATTATCATTCAGAACATGCCTCCATCCTCATTCCTTATGCCATATGGGATCCTTTCATTTTATTATGTTTATTCCATCAATATTATTTGGAGATTACACCTAGCCTCATCCATAATGCCATATGGGTTTGAGGTAGACTATAACAAGATTGAAAAACCCTAATGAACAACTTAAATTATGAGTCCTCACTACCTTACCTATGAATTAACATCCCATTGGTAGAATTTTTATTTTTGATGTTTATTTCATCAATATTATGCTAGAAACTTGCATGCAACCTTTTCCCTCATGCCATATGGGTGTGGCAGTTTATCACAAAAATGAAACCTTGTTTGAAGCTTAATACTCTATTGGTCTTACCTATGAACCAATGCCCCCATTGACATACTTTTTTCTTTTGATGTTTATTCGACCAATATTACTTTGAACTTGCACCCCTCCTCATCTTTGATTTTATATATGGGTGGGGAAAAGATGGTGAGAATGAACCCCTAACCTTGGTAGAGTGCTTAACACTACCAGCATAATATAACACTACCTACATAACGTTTGAATTAGTGCCCCATTAGCATAGTTCTATTTTTTTGTGATATATACCTTTGCACCTAACCTCATGCCTTAGTCATCATAAGTGGTGGGGAAAACCACAACCTCAATCAAAAGATTGGTTGATTGTTAGCTTAATACTCTATTTAGCTTACCTGTCTAGCGTTAGATAAATTTTGAGGTTTAAAATAGTATTCTCAAGGAATATTATTAAATAATTCTGGAAATAATAGAATAAGATTAGATTACGTCATCAAATTTTGGAGGGAAAAAACGAATAGCTACTTTTTCAACTCGTATTTTCAACTTATCGCCTTATGTTTTTACTCAAATTTCAAGTGGGAGCACTCATAATTTAATTCCTCATACAAGTAGTACTCATGTTTCACACTTTTGATGGAATTTGCTACACGAAAAATGAGAAATACATGAAATAATGTGACTGCAATGACATTTTTTTTTATGTATTTTTCTTCTTTAATGTAACAGGGTCCATTGAAAGTATGAAATATGGTGTTGAGGCCTCAAAAGTTGCTTCTTCAAAATAGGGGGGAAACCACCCGGTCCGGACCTTAAGACAACTCCTTTTCCATTTTGGTAGTGGCTCCGACTAGATTATATCAGACTAGTTTCCCAATGAAAGGTGATTGAATGAGTTTGTAGTACTTATAGTGAAGTGAAATAGATGGATTTTTAGTAATGAATTAAATGGAAAACATATGCATTAATCTATTCTATAACCTGAGATTGTTTAACATTTATCTTGATGCGATCTACAATGATTTTCCCTAGTAAATGACAATATAGATTGGTCAAACACTAGTGGAAATGAAAATATTTCAAGATGATTACTTTGATTATATAGTTAATCAAAATAATGTGTATAACTCATATCACATTTAGAATATCAAGCCAAATTACTTAATATGTATTTAAAATATCAATGACATCATGATAAGAAATGAATACATGTAACACTGCTCTTTTGAAAACCATGTAACAAGAAATCTCAAAAGATAATTTCACTATGTATTTATGAACAAAACAAAGGTACATCGATAGAAATACCATATGCACATTGCTCACCTCATAAAAGAAATAGCAGCAGTTTATTCCTTCTCACAAAGATGATTCCGGGAGTACAGTAATGCAATTTCTCAAAATTCTTTATCAAAATTCCTAAACAATGTTCGAGTCGTTCTATTGAG
The DNA here is from genome assembly GCA_031772625.1 of Pinus tabuliformis. NCBI lineage: Eukaryota > Viridiplantae > Streptophyta > Pinopsida > Pinales > Pinaceae > Pinus > Pinus tabuliformis. Next base: position 73,115,189 of record CM062820.1, on the reverse strand, counting down.
AAAAGGCTGAAAGTATAGTGGTGCAAGCTTTCATAAGACTTTCTTCATATAATTCACGACCTTTATTTCATACAAAAAGTAAGCTTAAATAGCAGCAAACAAATGAATCTATTGTGTAGAGCATTGAGGGAATTTAAATAGATCCCTTCAACAATGCTTAAAAGAAAACAGTTTTTGATAGAAGTTCCTGAAAGTCATTTGTTGTCTTCATCAGCTTCATTTCTTCCATCAATTTTTTAGGATGTTTGTCTGCTTGTTTGAATTGATATGCCACTTATTAGCATAGCTGCCTTCCTCTATCATGAACCTGAACAAGAAAAACAAGAATCGATAAGATGGAAATAAATGAAATCGATAAGCGAGTTTTATTTGAAACAAATCACTTTTGTAGGAAATCCGGAAAAATGCAGAGTTGCAATAAATTTCGTATACAACCATCATGGAGAGGAATGCAGAGTGAGGAGGTGGTCTTTACGGTCTATCACAATCAGAAATCAGAGTTTGGGGCAGATCATAAAAAAATTGCCATCAAATCAGAATTTGGGGTAGAACTCAGAAAATCACAATCGGTTTAGAATCAGGGGTATTCCAAGTAAAATTCAAAGGGGGCCTTTTTAAAATCACATCGCAATCGGCATTTGGAAAGGGGGATGGCTTGTTATGAAATTTCTCCTTTTAAAATTTGCAATTGCGAAGTGAGGGTTGACGTCATGGTGATGTGGTGGGTGATGTGGCAGATCCATGTGGAGGATGACGTGGCGAATGATGTGTTATTGCAGATTGCAAAACATCTGGGAGGCTTATTGGTTTGTGAAGGGGGGAGTCTGAAAGAATGGTGGAGTGACACGTAGAGATAGGCTTAGACTGGAAAAACATTATTCGGACCCCCCCATTAGAAACTTAAAATTCAATGCAGGGGGGTCCAAAACCATTATATGTCATTGATTTGAGCGGATAGATCTGAGCCGTTTATTAAATCAAGGCAACTTGGACTTTATATCACAATCGATTTTCGAAGCGGGGCCAAAGGAATGGGAAAGAATATGAAAGTTGTGATAAGCCCGGATGCGAAATCATTTGTATCCATTTAAATATCGTGTCTAGGCTGGGTGGCTTAATCACAATTGCAAATTAGCTAGGGTGAAAATTTTGTTATAAGCAGTGTCCCTTTGAAACTTTTGATTGTGGGGTCCCAAGGTGACGTGGAAGTGATGTAACAAATGATGTCATGATGTAACGTGGCGATGAAATGGAGTATGATGTGGAGGATGTCATCACATCTCAATCGGCATGAGGAAGGATATCGCAATCGCAATTCAAATGAGGCATGACTCTTGGAGCTTTGTAATTGTGCGGACACGATATTTAATTTAATTTAATTGTATAATCCCAACGAGTCCAGTTATATCGCATATCGCAATCAGCATTAGCATGAGGCATTATTTTATAACTTTTAGATTGTAATATAAGCCCTAGGTGCGATATTAATAAAAAATGTAGTGAATAATCTAGGTGAGTCCGAGCCTTATCGTATATCGCAATTGTCAAAGGGAGCGGGGTATGGACTTAATTTTTTTTCGATCGTTCGGGGACACGGTATTAATATGTATTTGCATGTATTTTCCCATCGGGTTCGGGCTTTATCGCATATCGACATATGTGGTGTAAAGGGTTTTTATTTTGCGTTATGTTGATTTATATGCAATGCAGGGTATGGTGGAGTGTTGGAGTTAGGCTTAAAAAAATCATTTTATTTTGTTTTATAATCAAATAACCCATAATGTTTAATACTTAAGCCTAGGTATAGTTTGTTTCTCGTGGGCTATTTTTTTTTGGATAATCAAAAACTTTTCTAAAATTGAAGGGTCCCTATTTTAATATAATAAATTTCATAGAAAAATTATAATATATTAAAATGGGGGTTGTTGAATAGTACAACAATTGGTGATTCACTAGAAGAACCAATTATCTCTAATAAGTGAAATTTTCCAAAAATTCAGTAAAAATAATCTAAGAAATGGAAACTACTTTTCAAAACATTTAGATAAATAAAATTACTCTGACTACAAAACTCATTAAATTGTAATCTCTTTTAAAAACTTTTTTGTCAATGAAAAACACCTATTTACTTGTATCATTCATTAATCAGTTTATAAAAATAAAGTAGGGGACCTTTTACAAGTTAGCTTAAAATGTACTCATTCGTCACATGTAGAGCCACTATTGCCAGCAGGTATTCATAGCCTCAACAGGGTTACCTTTTAACCAAAAACATTCCAGTGTCCCATCCATTTAATAGTGCAATAATTAGAGGTAAATTTTATTTTTTCTTTTCTTTCCTTTTTGATGCTAAAAAGTCATTGTCCTAGTTTGGTGGCCAGATAACGATAATGCCATGCATTGGTAATAATTAAAACTGAACAAGCTGGCTCGTGATGAGATCCCTTGTCTTACAATTAAAAATCATAAGCCATTACCTTGATTTGGTGTTCAGTGTGGTAATGTTAGTGTAATTAGTTCCCTATGAACATGGTAAGTAAGTTCATGATGAGACCTCTTTTCTCTTTAGATTTATGATATTTTAGAATTACACACTAAAAATTCCCTTTTTAATGGATGTGGAGGAATATTGACTCCTTAAGGGTTTTGGATGACAAATTTGAGTTGAAATTTTTTAGTCATAAGACGGTCTATACTTTTTAAGGATAACCTTTTCTACTGAAACTAGAGTAAAAGGATATAATTTTTGAGGTTTTTCAAAGATTTTATAACTAAATGAAAAATATTTTGTTGCACACCTAATCCTCTAAGGGTTGGTGTGGAAGCTGAATAGACTAAGGAAGTCCAAGAGACCTTGGGATGTGGAACCCAACGGTCACACAAATGTACTATAAATGTATATCATTGTCAAATAATAGGTGTGCTCTCCTGCTTATCTTTAATATTGTGTTGCTGCCATGTGGTGTTGAACATGGTATCAGAGCTGCAGGCGTATTCCTGCCTTGCTTAAATTTGGTTTTTGTGGTCTTTCTTTACCTATCAATTTTGCTGCATTTCTAGTCATCTTGCTACACTACATATTTTATTGTTGCGTGACTAACATTATATCCACCAACTTTATGCTATTAGTGTTGCACTTGTGAATGTCATCTCAGCTAAACTAAAGTTGAATTCTCTGCGCACACTTCCCCAAATAGAAAAATGTGTGTTCCTCCTGCAAGAACATTACTCTTGAATTTTAGATTGCAGAAACATTGAAGTTTGACCATTGTGTTATTTGCAGCAGTCGTATTGGCTTTTCTCGATTCAAATGTTCAACGATTTGTTCCAAAATGGATTCCAAAATTGTTGTACAAGGCTTCATGCGTTGAATATGTTTGTATGTGTTTGGTTGAGCATCAAGTCCGTAGAGCTGAGTTTCCTATGATCTCTATTTCTCAGAGGTGTCTGACAATCCTTTGCATCACGTATATGTGCCTTCTTTGCCACACTACCAATTAATTATGACCTTCTGGTCCATATATTCTCCTATTTCATTGCTATGCAGAGAAACACTCCTTTACTCAACGTTATTTGTGCCATTGCTGTCCTGCCATTCTGAATGTGCTCAATCGTCTCACTCAGTCGTTTCTCTGCAATAATATGCTAAAAAAAATTCCATTATGGTCATCTTGTCAGCGCTGAGACAACATTTTTGTACCTTCATTCTTGTCAAGTGTTACGTTGAGTTTTCCTTCTCTCTGGTGTGTAAGGGATTGAATTTTTTTGGCTTCAAAATAGGAGAAGAAATCTTGCATTGGCTTTGGAAGGCTCATTGGGTCTAGGCACTAATCCTGTTCCTTTAACACTCCCTTCTCTACATCTCCCTATCTCCCTAACGCTTTGTTGTGCTCTCACTCGTCGGAACTATTACCTTTGACACCAGAACCATAATGCTACCCAACTTTGGTATCTCTACATACGCTCATTTTTCGTGTCAGGCATTACTCCAGTCTCTCCACCTTTTGTTTGAAGTCCATAACGTGAGGTTATCGTAATGGACTTGCATGATCAAGTGATATCCTTGTAAGATTCTTCACCTAACGTATCAAGCTATGCAATTTCCTCGTCAAAGGCCTGCTTGGCAAGTGTACAAGGATGATCTGGTGAATTCAAAATCTCATAATAGAATACAGAAAAGTTAAGGGCCAGTCCTAGTCAGATAGGGTGAGTTGGAGCCAACTATGTAATTGCAATGTCCTGGTCTGCCTTGTATTCAAGCAACGTGCTTTTAGAAGCTTCCTTCCTCTCAGCACTAGTTTTAAATTCTGCAAGATATCGATGGTAATCACCCTTCATCTTAAGATAAAATACCTTAGACTTACCATATGTGGATGATGGGATAAGATGTGTATCCAGAAGATGTAGAATGCCATCACAAATATTATTGAGCTCAGACTCAAAGTAATATTCAATCGCAGCAAGCCTTGCCACTTTCAAAAGCCATACCATCGTTGTGGAAGATTATTTGTGGGTCAATGGCGTAAATTCCTTAGCTTCCCACTATTATTGTTGACGAATGGTGATGTATTTCAGCTAGCTTGGAGGGATTATGTATTTATAAAGGCTTCGATAATGCCAAAGTCAGGGCCAAATTTGGGAGCGTGGATTCTCCTTCAACTGGTTTGGATATAGTCATGTCAGAATCTAGAGGTATAAAATTTTGGTGAGTTTGTTCTTGCTGAGAGACCCATCGTTGAAACCTCAGGCTGACGGTTCAAGTCTCCTCAAGTGAACTATGCACGCATCCTTTAGGAGTTTTGATGAGTTTTGAGTTTTGAAAATTATGTGAGCAGTGAATTCCTTTGTTCCATATTTTTTCTCTGTTTCAGTGCCTGTTGCATTCCAGAGGCTCCCAACGTTAAAAGTGCATATGTGCTAGCATCGTTGATTGAAATGAAGTCCAAAGTCGAATGATTTAAGTTGATTTTGGTTGTTTTGTATCTGCAATTTTCCGCCATAGTTGTGGTCGCTAAAACTAGTAGCCAACTTTATTGTTTCCTGGAGAAGTAACTACCACAACTCGCAACTGCTCTTTACATAGGGAATTTCTAGTTTTCTGAACAAGGACAACCAACCACTGTTTTGTTAATTTCTAGTGCCAACACTAACATCAACTGAAGACTCTGAACGCCTGAGGAAAGTTGTTGAAGATGTTTCATTATGCTGATCGATGTGGTTAATTTTTCAAATGGCGAGGCATGAATGAGAAGTCAATCATACAAATATTAGGACATAGAACTGCAACACAACACAAATTTATCTGGCAAAGTTATTTTCGAACTATATGAAGAGGATCTCTTGAAGCGACTAGAATCTGAGCTTTCAAGTCACTTTGAGAAAGTTGTATTCCGTTGGGTATTGGTGCATTAGCATCAACATTTGAATGTTGAGCGTTGAGCATTGAATAAGGCAATCTCTTTGGCATTGTATTGTTCAAAATTGAATGGGGGCGGTTGAAATTCCATGACTTGGAACTACTGTATGCTGCTTTAAATACGTTGAAGGCTTGCATATTTCATATGTTCAATCATATTCAATTGTGATTTTGAACTGATTATATATCTTTATGACTTGGCTTATTTATATATGGCTTGAGATCAAGAATATGTATTTGTGAAATTCACCTTATTTTTTCAATGAAAATGGCTAGAATCAATGAAGTATTAGAGTTCCTCAAAACTCTGATAATGTCTACTACTCATGATAAATTAAAAGTCAGCAAAGTTTCTCTCACAGACATTCAGGTATGTCTACAAAATGCACAAGAGAAAATTGACTTTTTGCAGCTTGAATCTCAGCTACAGTGAGAAAAATTGCAACAATGGAGTCATCATTCTGAACCTGTTTCTATTCATAACAATGAAACAAACTCCCATAAGCAGCAAGTCAATATTGTTGAATTTGATTCAGATCTAGTGCCTAATAAAGCAGCAAGGTTACATGTAGATGCAGAAATTCAGTCTGCATTTCCCAAGCCCATCATCAGACCTTGGGAAGAGCTTGTCCACAACAAGCACATAACTGGTCTTGGATATGACAAGTACATGTCCTTTCATATTCCAGATTACTCAAAGCCCATCTAGTTTCAGAGTGTTGGATTACTTCATGACAGTTCACCTTCAGCTGTTTTAGATTCTGCCCCTCCTCCACAACAACAGCAACAACAACAGATTATGAAATGGCAACACTGTGACCGAGTTGGCCATATGAAATATCACTGTTTTGATCTTCATCCATGTAAGCACTGTCATAAAACTAGTCATTCTTCAAACATATGCTTCAAAAACAAACATCCTACAAGAACAATGATTCATCTTGGATGGATCGCTTCTTGGCAATGGGCTTCAACAGCTAAGAAGATATTTCACTCATACAACAAGATTTGTTCTTGAATATTGAAAAGTCTTGTAGTTGAGATCTCTTCATTTTCTCACCTTGTATCTGACAAGGGGGGAAATGATGGTCATCTACAAGCTTCAAAGCCACATCAAGCGAGCCTGAGCCACAACCTGCCATATCAGATTTAGAGTTGTATCCAGAGACAAAGATGCCCCTGAGCATGCCTTCAGTCGGTGATACCTCTTCAAAGAATTGGGGACACTTCCTCTAGCAGAAGACTTCAGTTTCTTTCTAGTTTCGGAAGAGTTCCAGGAATTGCATTAAGCATTCCAGAGTTGTTGGTCATCCTTAAACCATCACAGGTTGAGACCTCCCTTTTCAGGTTGAGGTTCTCCCTTTTATGCGGGGTGAGACCTCCCTTTCATGGTTAAAGGTTTCCCTCTTCAAAACATTAGGAGCACTTCCTCTAGCAAAAGACCTGAGCTTCATGCCAGACTTGGAAGAGTTCTGGGAACTACACTAAGCGTTCCAGTGTTGGTGGTCATCCTTAAACCACTGCCCTTTATACCAACATTTCAGAGAGCACATTCAGCCTAGTGCTGCCATGCATTTTTGCACATTTTGTATTACAGCTCTCTTCTTGGACTCATACATAACCCTTCGGATTAAGGGGGGGAATGTTGGACACCTAATCCTCTAAGGGTTGGTGTGGAAGCCGAATAGACTAAGGAAGTCCAAGAGACCTTGGGATGTGGAACCCAACGGTCACACGAATGTACTATAAATGTATATCATTGTCAAATAATAGATGTACTCTCCTGCTTATCTTTAATATTTTGTTGCTGCCATGTGTGTGTTTAACAGATTTTCAGAGTTATATAATTTTTATCTAATTTTCAATTTTTGTAACCACTTCTTAAAAATTCCTACCTTCAAAATGAAAAAATAAAAATAACTTTGAGAGATGTTTGAAAAGTGAATAGAGTAGTATTTAACATTTTTATTAACAAAATCTGTAAAAAAAAGAAAGTAAATTGTAGCGAGATGTACAATAGAAGTGATTTTTTTACAAATTTTATTCTTTGTTTTTTTAATTTTCTTTTATAGTATGAAAATTCCTAGGAAAAGAATTTCTTCAATATGATTCCATTTATAGGGAGAGAATCTCTCTTTCCTGATAAATCTTGAAGTATAAATGTAGATGGGCTTATTTTTTCAACAATCTAAAATGTACCAATCCATAATTTCTGAAATTTGGTATGTTTCCCTTTTTCTTAGTGTGCTTTGTCCCACTTGAGAACTAGATCTCCAACTTGGAAGGATATTTGTGTCACTAAACTTGCATCAAAAGAATCTTTCACCATCTATTGATGTTTGGTCTTTGTGAGTTTGGCCTTTTCCCTTTCTTCTTCTAGTTTTAGGATTTGTGAATTTCTTAATTGCAATGAAGAAGAGGGTGCTTCTTCAGTAAATTGAACTAGGGCTAATGAAGGTAGAGCTAAATGTGATGGAATAATGGCTTCCTTCCCATAGACTAGGTTAAATGGAGAAGTGACTATAGAGGCCTTCTGAGTTATCCTATCAACCCATAGAGAAAATATTAAAGTTTTATGCCACTTTCTTTGATTTTGATCTACAATTATTTTGATTATTCTAAGGAGATTTTTATTAGTGGATTTTGCCAAACCGTTTCCCTGGGGATAGTAATTAGTAGAATATTTGAATTTAAAACTTCTCCTAATTGCAAATTCAATCATACTGGTACCCAAAAAATAAGATGCATTATCAAATTTAAGTGCAGAAGGAAAACCAAATCTTGTAATGATAAATTGATCAATACATTCAATAACAGATTCAGAATTGACAATATTTAGTGGAATTTCTTCCACCAACTTAGTGAAGTAATCTATAGTAGTGAGAATATATATATGCTATTTAGAAGAATGAAGAATGATCTCACCTATGATATCTAGTCCCCATTGTTCGAAAGGTTGTTCGATGTTGACTAGTTGCAGAGGCAAGGCTGGTTTCCTTTACCTTCCAGAAGTAGTTTGGCATGTTTTTCACTTCCTTACATATGTGTGGGTATCTTTGAAGAGAGTAGGCCAGTAGTATCCAACATGTAAGATTTTGTGTGGTGTAGTATCTCCTCCAAAGTGTCCACCTACTGGTCCATTGTAAAGTTCCTGTAAAACTGTTTGTGCTTCAAATTTTTCAAGGCATCTTAACAATATGGAATCATAACTTCTTCTAAACAACATGTTATCAACCATCTCATAATGACTTTCATTTAATCGTAAAGATATTTTTCTTTTATAGTTGAATTCGGGAGGAGCATATCCATTTTTTAAATAAAAAATTAAATTAACGTATTGGGAATCAACATCAATTACACTTACCTCATAAATTTGTTCATTGTTACTTGTGTCCTCTTCGGCTAATATGTTGGATTTTCCTGTAAGAAACTTTCAGAAACCTTGCCCTCTAACAATTTTGGCTGGCTTAATTTCAATATCGTATTCTTGCAAATTTGTTACCCAATTCTCTCTCTTTTATCCTAATTATTTTTGCATTAGTAATTGCCTCACTGCTGGGAATGGGGCTATTACTTTCTTGTGTGTCTTTAAAACAAAAGGTCGAGAATTCTTTAAAACAAAAGGTCGGAAATTTGAACTGAAAAATGAAATGGGTGCTTCAATTTTATGCTTATCAATTTGTGTCAAAACAACAACATAAGACATTAAAGAAGCAAATGTATATATGATGAAATTATTGGAGAAATTCAGAGTATTTAAAGAGGGAGCATTGATAATTGTCTATTTAACTAAATCAATTGATTGCTTTTCGTGTTGACCCCATTTAAAAACTGCATTTTTCTTAATCATTTGTTGTAATGGAAAAATAATTTGTGGGAAATTAGGGACAAACCTTTTAACAAAATTGATTTGTCCAAAGAATGATTGCATGTTTTTTTTTTGCATGGTGGAGAAATTTCTGAAATTTCTTTTATTCTATCAAGTTCAATGTAAATTCCATTTTATGACACAATGAATCTTAAAAGTTTCCCTTCACTACAAGTGAAAAAATGTTTTTTGGATTTAATGAAATGCCATATTTTCTACAGCGTTCAAAAATCTGTTTTAAGTCCTATTGACTATTTCTTTTTTTTGAAAAAACAGTAATATCATCTAGATAAACAACCACTGTTTTATTTAAAATACCTTTGAATGCTATATCCATGGCTTGTTGGAAAGTGGCCCCTGTGTTTATTAAACCGAATGGCATTTTTTGGTAGGCATAAGTTCCCCATTTGGTTCTGAAAGTAGTCTTTAGCCTATTATCTGGGTGGACCATAATTTGATTATATCCAGAGAAACCATGAAGGAAAGACATAATTTTGGAACCAAAAACTGATCATAAAATCTATTCCATAGTGGGCATCGCGAAATTATCATTTTGACTAGGCTTATTAAGATTCCTAAAATCTAGACAAATGCGGATATCACCGTTTTTCTTCCTAATAGGTAGCAAGTTGGAAACCCATCTTGGATGCCTAATAGGAAAAATAATTTTAGCCTTAAGGAGTTTATTCAATTCCGTTTTTATTTGATTTTCTAAGTTCGGGTGAATTTTCCTTAATTTCTGTTTTTTATGAAATGAACTGACAAAAAGATAGATAAACGACTTCAAAATCAGCCTCTTCGAGGAGGAAACCTTCTTTACATTACACAAATGAAAAATTATTTGATGATACAAATGACAAGACCTCCTTTCTATGTATATTATTCTAAGGGGTCCCAATACAATCAGAACCTACATAACAATAATATTGTAGGGGCACAATAATAACAATAGTGGGATTCTATGGGGCATAATAATAACAACATGGGGACTATATGGGCACAATAATACAATAAGGGGGTTGCACTAATAACAATAAGGGATTACACTAGTATTATAGGGACCTAACATGGCCCTCTCCTTCAAAAAGTGTTGTCCTCAACACTTGAGTAGTTCTGGATGCTTCTATATAAAATTCTCATCTTCCAATGTGGAATCTTCAGTGGTAAGTTCTTCCACTTGATGAGATACTCTGAAATTGATCCATTCCGTAGCTATCAATTTCTTGTTTTTGTGATTGCTTCAGGTTCCAATATGATTTTTCCTTCCTCATCAAGTTCTAGAAATATTGTTTGAACTAGGATTTTCTCACCTGTAACCTTCTTTAAGCATGAATCATGGAAAGCTGGGTGCACTTGAGAAGATGCAGGAAGCTCCAATTTGTATGCCATAGTAACAATATTTTGTAATACCTTGTACAAACGATAATAATTTGGTGATAATTTATTATCCTTCTTAGATTACTTGAGGGACATTTGTTTGTATGGTTGTAGTCGTAGAAATACCTAGTCACCTACATCAAAAATTCTTTCGCTACGATGTTGATTTTCCTTTTGTTTCATTCTATTTTACACCAAAGTGAGGTTATCCTTTAAGAGTTTGAGAACTTGTTGTTGATTCTCGATGTGATCTTCCACTGCTTGACCCTTAGAATTTTCTTTTAGAGATGATGTGATGGACGGTGGATGATAACATGAGCTATGAGCTAACTGAGTACCCAAATATTCCACCTCTTGTACTCCAAAGAAAATTTTGGAGCTTTTTGAATATAATTGTTTCTCCTCCAATAATTTGAGCACCCTGTCAACATGTTAAACATGATCCTTACAAGACTTGTTATAGATTAGTATATCATCAAAAAATACTAACACAAATTTTCTAATGAAGGGTTTGAAAATGCAATTCATAAAACCTTGAAATGTAGAAGGTGCATTGGTAAGGCCAGAAGGCATGACCAAAAATTCGTAATGACCCACATGAGTTCTAAATGTTATTTTTGGAATGTCTTCAGTATTCATTCTGATTTCATGATATCCCAAACGAAGATCCAACTTGGTAAAGTAAATTGCTCCATGTAATTCATGTTGGGTTGTGTTATATCCTTTCCACGACTAGCCCACGTAGTTAACCAAGAGGTTAGAAGGGGGGTGGAGCCCCCCCTTTGTTGCGCCGATTGTGTAGTGGGAGGGTCACAGGGAGTTTGAGGGGTGCAGGTAACCCCACTCTATGGGGTCTGGGGCAGCGCCCCAAAAAATTTTGGTTTTGGACCCTATAATAGGTTGGGCGGACCCACCTATGGTTTTGTGCATGCTTTTCGCACATGGTTTTAGACGCGATGGTTTTTGGTCCATGGTTTTGGACGCGATGGTTTTTTAATCCATGGTATTGGATGTTTCGGCATGTATAACTATGTATTGTAACATTGAAAGGAACATAATGGAAAATCAAGCTGGTAGTCCTGGTTTTGGGATCCAGGGAAAAATCTCTGTGTATATGTGTTTTATGTGTTATGCTCTCGCATTGTCTATTTTCTGTGTTTTACAATTCGTATGCAGGTAATTTCTATACGGGTTTAAAAACTACATTTGGTATCAGAGCTTTTTTGGCTTCAAGGGGACACCTTTGTTGCTGAGGGTTTTCGTTCAGCCCTGTGGTAGACCCTGTTCAGCGGAGATCTACGAGATTGATTCTGGTGATGAAAGAATATGGTGAGCAGTGGAAATATAAAGATCGAGAAATTTAATGGTCAGAGTTTTGAGTTGTGGAAACTCAAGATGGAGGATCTGTTAGTGGATAAAGATCAGTGGATCACGATAGATCTGGGTACTAAATCAATGGGAGTGTCTAATGAAGAATGGACGAAGTTGGATCGAAAGGCAAAGAACACAAAACGATTATGTGTCTCAGATTCAGTATTACTGAATGTATCAGGGGAAGCTACGACGAAGGCTTTGTGGGACAAGTGAGGGACTTTGTACCAATCTAAGTCTCTAGTGAATAAATTGTTCATGCGTAAAAGGTTGTATAACTTGAGGATGAAAGATGGAGACTTGGTGACAGAGCATCTGAATGCATTTAATACTATTGTAAGTCAGTTAGCATCTGTTGATATTAAAATTTCAGATGAAGATAAGTGCATCAGTTTGTTGTGTTCTCTACCAGATTCGTGGGATAGTATGGTTATTGTAATAGGTAGCAATGCATCTGCCTTGCAGTTTGATGAAATAGTCTCATCCTTGCTGACGGAGGATATGAGATGGAAAAATATGGAGAGCTAGAATGGTGATGCCTTGTCTGTATGAGGACAATCCCAGAACAGAAACAAAAATAAGTCATTGAGTGGGAGATCTAAATCTCTAGGAAAACCTGTAAAGGTGGTGTGCTGGAAATATGGAAAGGAAGGGCACTACAAAAGGGACTGTAAATCTAAAGCCCCTGATAAAGGAAAGGGATCTGATGATGCTCCTTCCCCAGAGGCGAAAACCACCTCAGATGAAGGTGGGGATGTGTACTTGGCTTCTTCAAGTACACATGTAGATCATGAGACATGGTTGATTGACTTAGGTGCATCCTTTCACTTCACTCCCCATAGAGAGTGGTTTTGCGAGTATGAGAAATATGATGGTGTTGATGTCTTCCTGGGGGATCACAGGAAGGCTAGAATCATTGGTCACGGAAAAGTAAAGTTTAAGTTGCAAGGTGGAAGTGTTAGAACACTTTTGGGTGTTCTGCATATTCCTACATTAGCCAGAAATCTGATTTCCATAAGCAAGCTAGATTATGCAGGTGTAAAAACAGTGTTCGAGAAGGATACTTGCAAAATGGTTCAGGGAGCACTGGTATTGATGTGGGGATTTCGGATTGGAACTCTGTACAAGCTGCAAGGTAGCACTGTAATTGGTGGGTGCAATAGTTCTGCAGTTCCTGAAAGTGGAGCAAGAAATCTAGTGGTCTCTGGAGAGAAGACCACGTTGTGGCATCAAAGGCTTGGACATATTGGAGAAAAGGGCCTTCGAATACTTCATGGTAAAGGTATGGTAGAAGGTATGAGTAATAGCTCTCTGTATTTTGATTTCTATGAAAATTGTGTATATGGGAAGCAGAATCGGGTGAGTTTCCCCTCTCGTGGTAAGAGGGCGAAACAAATATAGAGCTTGTGCATAGTGATGTTGTTGGACCTGTGAAGGTTCCATCACTGGGTAAGTTTGTGTACTATGTATCATTTATAGATGACTTCTCAAGGAATACATGGATATATTTCCTTAAGAAGAAATCTAAAGTCTTTGACAGGTGTAAAGAATTTAAGGTTGTGGTAGAAAACCAGACAGAGAAGAAGATAAAGGTGTTGAGGGCAGACAACGGTGGAGAGTTTTGTAGTAAGAAATTTGAAGAATTTTGTAAGAAGTGTTGTATAGCACAGCAGAAGACTACTCCATATACACCTAAACAAAATGGAGTTGTAGAAAGAATGAACAAGACGTTGATGGACGGGGCAAGAAGCATGCTTAGTGGTGTCGGGTTAGGACAGGAATTATGGGCAGAGGCGGTGGAGACAACATGTTACCTAGTCAACAGATCACCTTCATCAACGTTGGGGGATAAGACTCCACAAGAGGTATGGACTGGTAAGAAACCCTCTCTTTCACATCTGAGGGTATTTGGACGTGATGCATATGTACATGTTCCAAAGGAGAAATGAACCAAGTTCGATAGTAAATCTGAAAAGCGCATCTTTATTGGGTATAAGGATGGTTTAAAGGGTTATAATCTTTGGAACCCAGTAACAAGGAAGGTTGTCTACAATCAAGATGTGGTGTTCAGAGAGGTGAAAGATGCTATTAAACATGAATTCCAACCAAAGGAACCTGAGAAGATAGAGTTTGAGCTAAAGGAGGAAGAATCAGACTCTACATTAGAGGAGGAATCATAAGATGAAGAGCCACAAACTCTAGGTGTGAGAAGATCGGTTCGAGAAAGAAGGCAACCAGAAAGGTATAGTCCATCTACTTTTTTTTCAAATTTTGCTTTATCTATTACTGATGGTGATCCCAGAACTGTGAAGGAAGTAGTAGATTCAAAGGATGGCAAACTCTGGAAAGAGGCCATGGTTGATGAAATGGCATCTTTGCACAAAAATGAGGCTTTGGATCTAGTGGAGTTGCCGGCTGGAAGGAAACCCATTGGAAACAAATGGGTGTTCAAGAAGAAGACAAATGCAGAAGGGAAGGTGGAGAAATACAAATCTCGGTTGGTAGCAAAAGGTTATTCCCAGGTGCCAGGAATTGATTTTGGTGATATTTTTTCTCGTGTGGCCAAGGTAGCTTCTATTAGATTACTATTATCTGTTGCTATTGCTTTTGATTATGAGGTAGAATAGATGGATGTGAAGATAGAATTTCTTCATGGGGATCTGGAAGAGGAGATCTACATGAAGCAACCTGAAGGTTTTGTGGTGAAGGGTAAGAAAGAACTGGTATGCAAGTTAAAGAAGTCTGTGTATGGGTTAAAACAGTCACCAAGGATGTGGTATCAGAAATTTGATACATTTATACAGGGACTTGGCTTCATCAGAAGAAAAGGAGATCACTGTGTGTATTTTAAATTAATTGGTGATCGTGTTATTTATATGGTCTTGTATGTGGATGATATGTTGCTGGTTGGAAATAACAAAGAAATTATCCAAGATTTGAAGACCCAATTGTCCTCCAAATTCGACATGAAAGATCTTGGTGCTGCAAACTATATTTTGGGCATGGAAATTAAAAGAGATCGGACAAAGAGGAAGCTTTGGTTAAACCAAAGGAAGTATGTCGAGACAATATTGCAGAGGTTTAATATGCAGGATAGTAAACCGGTGAAGGTTCCTATTCTTGTAGGTGTAAAGTTATCTGCTGAACAGTGTCTTAAGACACAAGAAGAGGAAGAGGAAATGTCCCGTGTTCTATATGCAAGTGTAATCGGTAGCCTGATGTATGCGATGGTCTGTACTAGACTAGAAATTTCACATGTAGTGGGAGTATTGAGCAGGTTTATGTCAAAACCAGGGAAGGAGCACTGGACAACAGTGAAGCGGGTTTTCAGATATTTGTGTGGCACTAGTGATTATGGTTTGTGCTACCAAGGAAGACCAAGATTGGACAGAGTGTTGGATATTCGTGGCTTTGTTGATGCAAATTGGGCTGGAGATCTAGATTAGAGAAGATCTACAAGTAGGTATGTGTTTAACCTATTTGGAGTGCAGTCAGTTGGATGACTAAGAAACAATCTTTAGTGGCACTATCAACTACAGAGGCAGAATACATGGAAGCCACTCATGCAAGCAAGGAAGTAGTTTGGTTGCAGAGATTGTGTTCAAGTATGGGGTTAGTACAGGGAGCTATAAGGATAGACTGTGACAGCCAAAGTGCAATTTTCTTGGCAAAGAACCCCGCATATCATTCAAAGACAAAGTACATTAATGTTTAGTATCACTTTTTGAGGGATATGATAGAAGACAAAAATTTGTTGCTGGTAAAGGTGGACACTTTGAAGAATTCTGCAGATGCATTGACAAAATCTATGAGCTTTGAGAAGTTCTCTTGGTGTAGAGAAACAATGGGCATTGCAGGGCTGGATAAATGACTAAGCTCTCTTGTGGCCCCCTGTGGAAAGAAAACAACAAGTGGGAGAATGTTGGGTTGTGTTATATTCTTTCCACAACTAGCCCACGTAGTTAACTGAGAGGTTAGAAGGGGGGCGAAGCCCCCCCTTTGTTGTGCCGATTGCATAGTGGGGGGGTCACAGGGGGTTTGAGGGGTGTAGGTGACCCCACCCTATGGGGTCCAGGGCAGCGCCCCGGAAAATTTTGGTTTTGGACCCTATGTTAGGTTGAGCAGACCCACCTATGGTTTTGTACATGATTTTCGCACATGATTTTGGATGCCATGGTTTTTCAGTCCATGGTATTGGATGCTTCGGCTGGTATAAATATGTGTTGTAACATTGAAAGGAACATAATGAAAAATCAAGCTGGTAATCTGAGTTTTGGGATCCATGGGAAAATCTCTGTGTATATGTGTTTTATTTGTTATGCCCTCGCATTGTTTATTTTCTATGTTTTAGAATTCGTATGCAAGTAATTTATGTACGGGGTTAAAACCTAAAATTCGTTCAATAATTCATCAATAACAGGAATGGGAAAATTATCTTTAATAGTAAGTTTGTTGAGCTCCCTATAATTCGAGCACATGCGCCATGATCCATCCTTCTTGTGTACCAATACCACTGGAGCAGAGAAAGAACTTTGACTAGGTTGAATTATACCAACCTCTAGCATTTTTGCAACCATACGTTCAATTTCACTCTCTTTGGCATATGGATATATGTAAGGCCTGATGTTTCAGGGAAAACTTCCTGGAATCAAATGAATAGCATGATCATAATCATGAATAGGTGGGAGGCCTTTGTTAATCTAAAATACCTTGGAATGATTGTCCAAAATGTTTTGGAGATTTGTTGAAATAGATGATTTCGATGTGCGAACCTCAAGTGAACATAATTGTGCAATTACGCCCCATTGTTCTTTATTTAGAAACCTTTTTAATGTTGTTAGAGTTGATTATCTTTCCAAGTTTCCCTTCGATACCCCTTAATTCAACTTCCTTTACTTCCCAAAAAAATTTCAAGAAAAGTTCTTGAAAATTAAAAGCTATTGCACCCAAAGATTGTAGCCAGTGGATTCCTAGTACAACATCTGCACCAACCATTGGAATGGAAAGAATTGGACTTTTCAAGACATATTCTCCCATGGATAGATTGATATTATAGCACTTTCCAGAGCAATTTATGGTTCCTCCATTTGCAACCATTACTTGACACTCTGATGCTGGATATAGGAAGCAATTCAATTCCTTGGCTATTTTACAATGAATAAAATTATGGGTACTACCTAAATCAATCAACACTATTACCTTTTTCTACTTGATATGCCCTTCTATCTCGAGAGTTTGAGGACTGGTAATTCCTGTCAATGCATTACAAGATATGGTCATATTCATTTCATATTTCTCTGGGATTGGTTCCTGGTGTATATCCTCTTCTTTTGAAGTTTCTTGTTCCTTTTCTTGTTGCTCTTCCCCATCTATGTCAATTAATTTCTTCTCAGCACACTTATGACCTTTAGTGTATTTCTATCACAATTGTAACAAAGCCCTTCTTCTCTTTTCTTCTTCCAATTGTTGTGGTGTCAACCTTGTAGGTGGTGAAAGGCTAGGAGAAACAACACTTCCATCTTTATAGTTGTGAGTGGTAGGCTTCCTTGTTGCCATAATTTTTCTTTCCATTTTTCTTGCCAACTTGAATGCCTTCTCCAAGGAATCAGGTTCCCAAAGGAAAACCTCATGTTGGATGTTATCCTTTAAAGTCCTTATGAACACATCAATCCTATGCTCCTCTGGAATACCTTTTACCCTTATATTTAATTTTTGGAAGTCCTCAATATGCTCCATCATTGAACCCTTTTGTTTGAGATTTATTGATTGGCTAAAAAAAGTGTTTCTCTTTGTATCCTCATAATGTTCTATCATTTCCTCCATGAAAATTGACCAGGTGACAAGTGGTATACGAGAATAAAGCCCTTTATACCATAAAAATTGATTTGGTTCTAAATATAAAGATGCAATACGTACCTTTTGTAACAGTTGCACATCATGTAGATCAAAATATTTCTCGATCTGTAATATCCATGTTATGGGATCCTTGACATGAAACTTCCTCATATCAATATTTGGAATATGGTGGGTTTTCAATCCAGTGTTAGATTCTATGAAATCATGATAAACATTTTCTTTTTGTCATCATGAGTTTCCTCTACTACCTTTTCGTCATTAGGACGCCTTTCTTGTAGCAGTTTTGTCCCACCTTCCTTCAAACCTTTCATGTCTTTCTTCAAATCTTCCATGCATTTCTTCAAATATGCTTCCATGGCACATATAAAACTATTTATCTTATCTTCGATCACATTCTTCAAATCACCCATCCATTTTTTCTTACTAGGCGTTTCGATTCTCTTGATTCGAGTCATTCTATTTCTTGCTTTTAGCAGCTTGATCTTGAATATGTTGTATCTCTGAAATTTCGGATCTCCAAGGTCTGAAATTGTGATCTGTAGTAGCCCTTTGTGTCCTCTTTCCAATGGCACCAATCTGATCGAAATTGTATTCTCTAACAAAGAGTTATGCCCAATATCCCAAGATGACCTAATTATATACTTTTTGAGTAGAGAGAAATTGTACGAAGTGCGACGTGTCACTGTTTCGACCTTCGGATCAAAAAATAATACATAAAAATATACAGTGTGTCCTCTTTCCGTAACTTCTTACGAAATTTAAATTTGATGCTCAGAGGGAAAGCTATGACGATTTTCCCAAGGTCACCTGTTTGGGATGTAATTCGGGAGCCTGGAAAAATCCTAAATCTCTTGGACCGTATCTCTGAAAATATAGCGAAACAAGATCTGAAATTTGGGCCTGAGCTTCATCAATATTTTTGAATCACATGGGTTTTAATTTCAGAGTCAGAACCTTTGTAGAAAAACAATTATAGCGAGAATTCCACGATGACTAGTTTGAGATGGAATTTCGGAGGTTGCAAAAATCCTAACTTCATCAGATCATCTCTCCGAAAATATAGTGAGACAAGATCTGAAATTTAGATCCTAGGTTCAGAACGATTTTGGATCAAATGGGTTTTTCTTGTAGCTTCTGAAACTTCGTAGTGAAAAAAATATAGCGAAGATCCCACGATGACTTGTTTGGAGCAAAAAAACCCTAGAATCCAAAGCTCCCATACCAAATGTTATGACACCAGCCCACAAAAAGATAGAAATGGTAGATAGACGACTTCAAAATCAGCCTCTTCGAGGGGGAAACCTTCTTTACATTACACAAATGAAAAATTATTTGATGATACAAATGACAAGACATACTTTCTATATATAGGAGTTTAAGGGGTCCCAATACAATCAGAGCCTACATCACAATAATATTGTAGGGGCACAAAAATAACAATAGTGGGCTTCTACGGGGAATAATAATAACAACATGGGGACTATATGGGCACAATAATACAATAAGGGGGTTGCACTAATAAAAATAAGGGGTTACACTAGTAGAATAGGGACCTAACACTGCTGTGTAGGTTTATCGTTTGATATCATTGGGATTGTATGTTTTCAGATCTTCATAGTTCCAAGCAAAGACATCCTTATATTTTTTAAACAATTGAATTAAGGATAATATTTCTTCAGATGAAAGACCAAGTCATAAATTGACATTCTAAGGTATAAGATCTGTCCCAAGATTTATTAATTCAAATCTCGGAGTTGAACTCTGTAGTTTTGAATTAGTAACTCTTTTAAATCATAAAGATCCTCAAGTTCTACTACAGATTTTTGTATGGGATTATCATCAATTTTCTATTTTAATTTATCAACATGTTCATCCTCATCAATTATTTGGTTATCATATGATTTTTCAGAAGTTAAGAAGCTTAAAATGTCTTCATCATCATTAAATACCCCCCAGTTGGTGATATTATTGAGAATGGATGGTGTAAAGATTAATTCTACAGAAAATCTATCAGGACTGTAATCTTCGAATGGGATCAATTTCGATGCAACGTTAGCAAGAAGGTCAGTGCTGGCATTCTGAATCCTAGGAATAGCATAAATGTTAAACACTAAAAAATGTGAAGTGAGGGATGGAACCAAATAATGATAATGTTTCAAGTGTGTAGAGATACAACGCATCATGTTTTTTACTTGTTTAACTACAATTTCTGAATCTCCATAAACTTGAAGGTATTTAACATCAAGGCTAATTCCTTTATACATACCTTGGACTAATGCCTCATATTCTGCAATATTATTTGTGCATTTGAATTCCAATCTACAAGTCAGCATTGTCTTCACACCTTCAGGATTAATCAATATGCAACCCGCTTCTGCACCATCGCTTGATTTCAACCCATCAAAATACAATGTCCAGAATAAATAGTTAACTAATGGTTTTTTTAGCATATTTACACATCTGGAAAAGTGTGTCTGTGAAACAATTTCAATTTGAGAAGTTACAAAATTACTCAGAAATGGTGACGTTTGTGCTTTAAAATTCTCAAAAAATGATTCAGTAGAGTAGTTTCCAAGAATGTTATTATTAAATACTACTGCCTCAATTTCACCTTCGAAATCTGTTACTGAATGTTTCATATGTTTTTCTTGGTTGATTCTGATTTGATTCGACTTTCCATTAAAAGGGAGCCATAAGTGAGACCAATCAGTGGAAAAATAACCATGTAATTTTTCTGACCAATCTCTACTAAGAATTAAACAGTAGAATTCTGGGATATCAACAACAAGTATATCAATTATTTGACAAACTTCAGGATTCGAAGATAATCTAATAAGAATTGAATTCATTTCTCCTATAACTTTGAATTTTGTCCTATCGAGTTGCACAATGTGAAATGGAGCTTTTTGGGTGACACGTTTAATTTCAGACAAACTGAATACGACATGATATTCGAAGAAGCCCCTGAACCTACCAAGAATTTATGTACATTTTTATTAAATATTTCAAAAGTCAAAAGAAAAGGAGGATTATGTGAGTTATATTTGTCATCTATCAGAATAACATCAGAGGAATAGAATAATGGATGACCAGGAAGTTTACCCATTCCATTAGAATCTTTGGATACCACAACAGTAGGAAGAGGAGAAGCAAGTACTGCATTCAATTCTTTTAGTAAAAATTTCTGTTGTTGTTTGAGTTTAGTGTGTTCATGAAGGGAAATGTTTGCTTTTATTTTCTTCATATACTTAACTGTATTGTAATCAATAGTATCTAAAACTACTAAGGTTCTAGGTGAAGATGGAGAATTGGATGAAGATGGAATTTCTTGGGGAGAAGTGGAAGTGGATTTTTTATAAGGAGTTTTATCTTTCGCAGTGGAAGTTGAAGGTTTCTGTTTTTGAATTGGTTGTATAGGATTTGATTTTTGTGCCAACAGGTAATGCTTCATATTCAATTTGACTATAAGAAATAGGAAGAATAAAATCCCACATTCCATTTAACTCAACTATTTGTTCATCTTGGGATTCATTAGCAGAAAATGATGCTTCTTCCTCATCTTCATCATTAGTTTCTACATTAGAGATCATGTTTGGAGGTTGTGGATTAGGTGGCTGATTTATTCTAAATGGTCTAAAGGGCTTTTTGGAAGAGGATTCAACTACTTGTTTTCTAATCTCTACCATCTCATTAGATAAAGTTTTAAGGAATTTTTTTAAGCCTTCAAGATCAAAGGGATCTTTAGGTGATTTATTTTTAGCTTCATCCTTAAATGTAACTCTTTTTAATTTTTTGTCTTCCTGATCTTTTTTCTTTTCTAGTGCATTTATCCCCTTCTCTAGAGACACATCTTCTTTTATGTTTTCTACCAAGTTATTTTTATTAGCTATATCTACAAAAATTCCTATGGTAGAAGGAAGATATGAAATATACCATTCAATTTGTACATCGACACCAGGTCTAGAAGTAGTTGGGATTTTATTTAACAATTTTTTAAATTGGAAATGGCATTGATACAAGATGCGGTTGAGCGATCATCACCAAATGTAGTCAAAAATTGTTCAAAACTACCCCAACTAGTAATGTAATTGGCTCGTAATGAAAAGTACTAGGACCCTACTGATCCTGTAAGAGTGTATGGGAATACTCTAACAACAACGTCTTCTTCATATACCTCATTGAGATTGATGGTTAACATATAATTAGGATTGAATTTAGGACGCCATCTTTCACGATGTTTTGGTAGAGGATGAAGTGGTGTTCGCATTTGAACAACTCCCAGATTGGACCATGGTCTAGCTTCCATTGTAATAGTTGGGGAGGTGGATGTGATGAAAGAAGAACTAGTAGCTATGATAGTACTTCTTTAGGAAGCACTAGCTGTTTGTGTAGAGGAAATGGAAATAGATGAAGTGAACGGTAGAGAGAAAGGAAATGAAAAAGGAAGAAATGTAGATGTTGGTGAATGAGAGAATGAGGTAATCTCACTAGTAGATGTTTGGGAATCTAATGTAGCAGTTTTCATTTGGCAAAATTGAAGTGGAAATTCAAAATGTGAGATGTGAAGTTTTGCACTTTGGGACTGAGTTAAGACACGAACTCCTTGAAAATAGATGTTATTCTGCCCTCAAAATCTTCGGGTGATTCAAGATTTTGTGCTGAAATGGAGATGTCCTCCAATTTATTTATCAAAGTTGTAATTTATGGTGATTCTGGAGTATAATCTGTAGGGATTACCTCACGAAGTATTCTAGGAGACTTGGGAGGTGATTGTACAACTCCTGATCTAAAAGTAGGAGATTCTAGAGGGGATCTGGAAGTTGTAGGAGATTTGGAGGGAGAATGACTCTTGGAATGACCTTTGGTTTTTGGATTGGACTTACTTGCCATTCATAGTCTACATGCCCTCCTTCTAGTGCCAAAACCTGTTGAGGCCTCAAAAATTGCTGCTTCAACATAGGGGGGAAACCACCCAGTCTAGACCTTAAGATAACTCCTTTTCCTTTTAGGTAGTGGCTCCGACTAGATTGTATGGGACCACTTTCCCGATGAAAGATGATTGAATGAGTGTGTAATAATTATAGTAAAGTGAAATAGATGGATTTGTAGTAATTAATTAAATGGAAAAGATATGCATTAATCTATTCTATAACCCAGGATTGTTTAACATTTATCTTCATGCGATTTCAACGGTTTTCCTTAGTAAATGACGATATAGATTTCTCAAACACCAATGGAAATGAAAATATTTCAAGATGATTACTTTGATTAAATAGTTAATCAAAATAATGTGTATAACTCATATCACATTGAGAATATGAAGGAAAATTACTTAACATGTATTTAAAATATTAATGAAATCATGATCAGAAATGATTACATGTAACACTACTCTTTGAAATACCATGTAACAAGCAATTTGAAAATATAATTTCACTATTGATTTATGAACAAAACAGAGGTAAATCGATAGAAATACTAGATGCATGTTGCTAAACTCATAAAAGAAATAGCAGTAGTTTATTCCTTCTCACAAAGATGATTCCAAGAGTACAGTAATGCAACTTCTCAAAATTCTTTATGAAAATTCCTAAACAATGTTCGATTTGTTCAATTGAGAAAAGGATGAATGTACATTAGTGCTAGCTTTCGTAAGCCTTTCTTCATAAAATTTAGGACCTTGATTTCATACAACAAGTAATCTTAAATAGCAGCAAACAAATGAATCTATTATGTAGAGCGTTGAGGGCATTTAAATAGATCCCTTCAACAATGCTTAAAGGAAAACAATTTTTTGATAGAAGTTTTTGAAAGTGGTTTGTTGTCTTCATCAACTTCATTTGTTCCATCGAATTTTCTGGATGTTTGTCTGCTTGTTTGAACTGATATGCCACTTATCAGCACAGTTGTCTTCCTCTGTCATGAATCTCAACAAGAAAAGCAGGAATCAATAAGTTGGAAATAAATGAAACCGATAAGCGAGTTTTATTTGAAACAAATCACTTTTGCAGGAAATCAGGAAAAATGTAGAGTTGCAATAAATTCTCTATACAACCATCATGAGGAGGAATGTAGAGTGAGGAGGTGGACTTTACGATCTATCGCAATCTAAAATTAGAGTTTGGGGTAGATCATAAAACAATTGCAATCAAATCAAAATTTGTGGTAGAACTCAAAAATCACAATCGTTTTAAAATCAGGGGTATTTCAAATAAAATTCAAAGTGGGCCTTTTTAAAATGACATCGCCATTAGCATTTGGAAAGGTGGATGGCTTGTTGTAAACCGTGACCTTTTAAAATTTGTGATTGTGAAGTTTGGGATGACGTCATGGTGACGTGGCGAGTTATGTGGCAGGTCCACATGGAGGATGACGTGGTGAATGATGTGTTATCGCAGATCACAAAACAAGCGGGAGGCTTAGTGGTTTGTGAAGGGGGAAGTCTGAAAGAATAGAGGAGTGATATGTAGAGATAAGATTAGACAGGAAAACCACTTTTTGGACCCCCCTGTGAGAAACTTAAAATTGAACGTAGGGGGATCTGAAACCATTATCTGTCATTGATCTGATCCGTTTATTAAATCAAGGCAGATCAAGATTTTATATTGCAATTGATGTTCGGAGCGGGGGAAAGGAACATGCAAGAATATGAAAGTTCCAATAATCCCAAATGCGCAATCATTCGTATCCATTTAAATATTGTATCGGGTCTGGGTGGCTTAATTGCAATCGCAAATCGACTGGGGTGAAAAATTTATTATAAGTTGTGTCCCTTTGAAACTTGCGATTGCGGGGTCCCTAGGTGACGTGGCAGTGATGTCACAAATGACATCATGATGTGACGTGATGATGACATGGAGTATTACATGGAGGATGTTTTCACATCGCAATAGGTATGAGGAAGGATATCACAACCGTAATTCAAATGAGGCATGACTCTTGGAGCTTTGCGATTGCAGGGACGCGATATTTAATTTAATTGCTTTGTATAATCTCGGCGGGTTAAGTTATATCACATATCACAATCAGCGATAATATCACAATCGGCGATCATATCCCAATCGATATTAGCATGAGGCATGATTTTATAACTTTACGATTGCGATATAAGCCCTAGACTTGATATTAATATAAATTGGAGTGAATAATCTAGGCGGGTCCGGGCATTATCGCATATCGCAATTGGCAAAGGGAGCATGGTATGGACTTAAGTATTTTTCGATAGTTTGCGGACACGATATTAATATGTATTTGCCTGTATTTTCCCATCGGGTCCGGGCTTTATCGCATATCACAATATGTGGTGTAAAGGGTTTTTTTTCATTATGTTGATTTATATGTGATGCGGGGTATGGATACGATTCAGTGTATGGTGGAGTGTTAGAGTTTGTAAAGACTTCAACCTTCAGGGATCTTAAAAAAATCATTTTATTTTGTTTTTAATCAAATAACCCATAATTTTTAATACTTAAGCCTAAGAATAGTTTGTGTCTCGGGGGCTATTTTTTTTTTGGATAATCAAAGACTTTTATAAATTTATAATATATTAAAATGGGGGTTTTTGAACAGTACAACACATGGGTACTCCATGGGTGATGAATTAAATTCCACATCCAATGAGTTCTCCCACTTGAAATTTGAGTAAAACCATAGGGAGATAAGTTAAAAATATGAGTTGAAAAAATGGTTTTTATTTTTTTTAATCTTTTTAGCTTTTTGCTCCAAAAATGGTGAATCATCCCCCATTTTTGACATCATCATCTTGAATCTTATTGGTTCTTATAAAGTTGATTTTGATTGTACATTTTTGTTTTGAGGCCGATTTTAGACCTCAAAAATTCTCTAATGCAAACACTCCATTAACATAGGTTCTATCATTCATCTTATGTTCTTCGTGTTATTTAAATTGGGTAGAGAAACAACAGAGACATTTGGTCACTTTGGTTCAGAAATAGAGGAAAAAGTTTCATATACATCACTAACAAGTATTTAAAATAAGTTATATATTGGGATTGTACTTTGAGGGTGTTTGTAACTTTGTCCAACATCATTCTTATCACTATAATGACTGATTTTATGTGAGGAAAAAAGAGAATTGAGATCCATGGTATTCAAGATACCCTTTATTGCACTTAGAGGAAACACCTTGCAATCTGATAGAGACCTCTTTTTTGAAGCTAGTGTTGATGATTTTTAGACAAAGGTATGTACTACCTGTTCAACATGTTCTTCAAGGTTGATTTTTCTGGAAAGATGCTAGATCCTTGTTGTTAGTGCGCCCAATCCCTAATTTCTATTTGACAACCTATATTTTTTCCCCTTTGTAGCCTCTGCAAGAGACAAATTTTTGCAATTACTAGCTTGATATGTTGTTAAGAATTGTGTTGGCAACAGAAAAGGTTCAAATATTTTCAAAGCTTCAACCTCCATTATTATTACTAATGACTTTGCTCAGGAAAATTGCATTACATAACACATGTTTTCTCCTTTACAAATAGTTGTAATGATTTGAATTAATGCAATGCTTTGATTGATGATGAAATCATTTTTGTTGATATTTGTAGCTTGGGAGGTACTCCAAACCCTAGGCTTAAGGGTTGTGGAGGAGTTGGCACACAATGTTTGCTTGTAGGAATGAAACCCAAGCTTGTGGGCTTTTCACCCGAGAATATGGGCATGAATCCATGATGATATTTCTACATGTTATGGATGGATATGATAGAGGACGCCAAGAAGAACCAAAAGGAATGAAAATCATCCAAATCTGAGGTGTAGAAGTCGAGATATGATATTTTGAAGATTATGTGTGGGTTTGTGGCATAAAGGACAAGTCGTCCTTAACTTAAGGAGGTTCCCTTTAGGGCTATACATTTCCACTTGAGAAATGTATAAATAATATGTAAGGGAGAACTCATTTAAAATATCTAATGAGAAACCACATCAAGGATAATCTTTGAAATATGCAACAAAGTTTGAGGCTAAGGAAGACGAGTTTTTGATGTGTCTTGGCACTGTTTTGGAGCAAATTTCTATTGGGAATTGCATAATCTAGTGCTCCCCATGTGTTTCGTGACATTTTCTTAATCGCCTCTCGAGGATCCATTAACTTTGGCAATGCATTTGTTTACTAACACCTGTGGGTTTTGGTGTAACGACAATCGTGATTCCAACAAGTGGTATGAGAGCCAAAGGTCTCGAGTTTGAATCACACCCAGCTCATGTTGGGGGGGAGATTGTTGGGAATTGGATAATCATCGCTCCCCGTGTGTTTCTTGACATGTGTTTAACCACCTCTAGAAGATCTGTTAACTCTGGCAATGCAT
This sequence comes from Pinus tabuliformis, assembly GCA_031772625.1. Classification (NCBI taxonomy): domain Eukaryota; kingdom Viridiplantae; phylum Streptophyta; class Pinopsida; order Pinales; family Pinaceae; genus Pinus; species Pinus tabuliformis. The sequence goes on along the minus strand of CM062820.1, from coordinate 73,087,978 downwards.
CTGTTTGTTAACACCTGCGGGTTTTGATGTAATGACAATCGTGATTCCAACAATTTATTGTTGGAATGAGGTTGCATTTTTGGGGTAGGAGGATGGGTATTTATGTGTTATTATATGTATGATTAGTCTCTATTATGGGTTGCAGGTACTTGTTGTAGGAACAATGTGCAGTGGACGTTTTTTGAACACTGGGAGGACTAGTAAGGGTCTTCCCTTCAAGGTGCAACCTCTGAGATGGATAGCGTAGGAGAAAAAGGGTAGACTGTAGCCTGAACAAGGGTATTCTCATGTGCTAGAGGTTGCATATCTTGATTTTGGTGGACAGGTTGTTGTAGGATGCATTGAGGAGGAGCCTTAAGCCCTACATGAAGTGATTTGGATGCTTTGTAGGAAAAAAATGGTAGTAGAATGATTAAACAAGGGAATACAATGATAATATTTATGTTTTTGGGTGTTGTAGTAGCGTGACTTCAACTCTAACTGGACTTCGAGAAGCATAGACTGCAAGGACAAGAGGTGAGCGACAATGTGTTGGAGTTTGTACCCTCTTGTTGATGTTGATTTGCTATAGGATGTGGGTCTAGGTTGGACTAATTATGGGATATTATTAGTAGTCAAGAGGAAGGGTATTCCTAGTAGTTGGATGCCCTAACGAGGAGTAGATGCCACAACAAGGATTTGTCACTCGTGGTCTGTTGGAGGGAAGTGTGAGAGAGGACCAAGTGTGGATAGTGGCTTGGGAATTTATGGTATGTTGGAGTACATCTTGATAGTGCCCAAGATGGAGCTCAGTGTGCAGCACTTTGATGGACAAAAGTAGCTGCTAGAATGGCAGAAGAAGAGCTTGAGGGTTTGATCATCCAAGAGTATTCAGAGTAGCCCTATAATTGTCATGTGGAGAAGGACGTCTAGAACAGAAGATGGGTAGTACTCCTAGCCCGTGTTCATTGTGAGAGATGGGCATCTTTTAGTGACAGGTGGCAACCTTTCATTCCCTATGTTAGTCTCATTGAAGCAGCGCAAGAAGGCTATAGTGGGTTGAAGTCCTTAAGTAGCTGAGGAGTAATAGTGGGAAGTTGTGAGTTGTTCATAAACGGAGTTGTTAACAATTCAACACAAGTCTCGATGTGTTGTGCCCTTCCTAGACTAATGCACAACTAGTGAACAGATTGGGTAACCAAGGTTCAGTGGTCAGACGGACTTGGATCATTGATATAGGAAGTGTTGTAGATCAGGAGCCGAAGGACTGAATAGGTAAAGGGTAGAACTAAGAGGAGCTATGATTGCATGTTGCATTAGCCAGATGGTTAAAGTATATTGTTGGGAGTAGATTGGTTATCAATGGACTGACACCAAGCCCTAGTTTTTTATCTTGTATAGATGGATGTATAAGGGCCATTATCCCTGGTACGAGAGCCCTAGACTATTGTATTATTTAGTTGGATTAATACAACAAAGTTGGGTTGTACAAAATTGTGTAAAAATTGTCTATATTTGTGCACTAGTAGATTTACTATTGTTTATATTTCGTTGTGCAAAGTAGCTTCTTTGTGATTCTTGGTTTGGTAGCATCAGTGATTTAAGATTCTCTCCTAGACACTAGGATCATGGAAAACCAACATGGTATCAGAGTGTGTCTGAGATACTTTGAAGGCCCAGTGAATCAGGGTGTGCACAACAAAGCAACTTAGAAGGAGTTGAGTCTAGATCATGGAGCAGAGGGTCTAAATGAAGACATAGAGATGTGGTCTTCACTGGATTGTCAGTGTGATTAGTTGGGACTTCTGGTGGATTGGTGTTGAGCCTGCTGAACAATAGTTTGTTGTAGGGCATATTGTTGATCACAAAATTCCTATGATTTTCCATGGATCATTGGGACAACTCAAGGATTGTTTTGGCATGGATGAGATTGGTTTGATCAAGATTGCTTCATGTGATGGACTATATATTGGTAGGTTAGAGTCCTCATCATATCATGATGTTTCATATATGGGATTGGATTGATTTCCATAAGTGGTATTTGTTCCAGGAGGGTGAATTCTTAGAGGACTAAGCCAATGGAGATCATATAGGCTCAGAGGGAGAAGTCCTATGGATATATGGGATCTTCAGGTTCAGATATGATGAGGCAAAGGAACTACCGAGATTGCAGGGTTTGTTCTACATAGTATGTTGTAGTGATTAACGTCAAATTGACTAGTGTCGTCGGTGATATTGATGGAGACTTCCTAGTGTTGGAAGTACCTCCCTTGCTAAGAGGGATTGTTGATATTTATAGCTTGGGAGGTACTCCAAACCCTAGGCTTAAGGGTTGTGGAGGAGTTAGCACACAAGTGTGGCTTGTGGGAATGAAACTCAATCCTGTGGGATTTTCACTCGAGCATATGGGTGTGAATCCATGAGGATATTTCTAAATGTGATGGACGAAGATGATAGAGGATGTTGAGATGAAACGAACTTGATGAAAATCATCCAAATTTGAGGTGTAGAAGTCAAGATATAAATTTTTGAAGGTTATGTGTGGGTTTGTGGCACAAAGGACAAGTCAAACTTCACTTGAGGATGTACCCTATAGGGCTATAAATTTACACATGATACATGTATAAATAAGAGGTAAGGGCAAATTCATTTAAACTATTCAATGCTCAAACACATCAAGGATAATCTCTGAAATGGGTAGTGAAGTCTGAGGCTAAGAAGGATGAGTTTTCAGAAGTATCTTGGCATTGTTTTGGAGAGAATTTCTCGTTGTAATAAGGCCACATTTCTGACGTAGGAGGATGGGTATTTATGTGTTATTATATTTTTTATTAGTCTCTGTTATGGGCCACAAGTACTTATTGTAGGAAAAACATATAGTGGAGGTTGTTTTGAGGGTTGTGAGGCCTAGTAAGGGTCTTACCTTCAAGCCACAACCTCTAAGATGGATAGCACAGGAGAAAAGGGGTAGACTGTAGCCAGAGCAAGGGTATTATCATGTGCTATAGGTTTCATATCTTGTTGTTGGTGGATAGGTTGTTGTAGGATGAATTGAGGAGGATTCTTAAGCCCTACAACAAGTGCTTTGGATGCCCTATATGAAAAAAAAGGTGGAAACATTATTGGATAGGGGAATACAATGGTAGGAATTGTGTTTTTAAGTGTTGTAGCAACGTGACTTCAGCCCTAACTAGACTTCTAGCAGCACAAATCTCAAGGACAAGAGATGACCAACAATATGTTGGAGTTTGTTCCTATTTTTTATGTTGATTTACTAGAGGATGTGGGTCCAAGTTGGACTAGTTGTGGGAGACTATTAGTAGCCAAGAGGAAGGGTATTCTTAGTAGTTGGATTCCTGAACCAGGAACAAATGTGTAACAACCCTAGTGAAAATTTCATGTAATAAAAGTTAATAAAGGAAAAATAAGACCACGGTTAAGGGACACTTATTCGAAGCTGAATGTTGGGCAAAGATATCCTAGTGGGTATCACTAGATGTGTGTTTTGGCTAAGGAGAATTGGTAAAGGCTAAGCTAAGGCATTAAAAGGAAAAGATTCATTTTGGCACATTTATTTACGAAAATAAAGGAAATTAGGAGAAAAGTAAGGTGAAAGGTCACAGGTTGCATGTCACGAGGAAACTGAAGGAAAATAATGGAAAATGAAGAAAATGGAGGCCTCACTCATTAAAAGGATTTTGAGGATCAATTTTTAAACTTTTGTCACTTCAAGTTTGGAGCTCTCTCATTATTTTGTCTCTCTCTCTCACTCTTGGTCACTTAGAGTTTTCTTGGAGTACTCTAGCTTTGGAGCAAGGAAGGAAAGGCAAGCACAGGGAAAGGAAGGAAAGAAAGGATCAAGGAAAGGAAAGCAGGATCAAGTAGCTTTAGTAGGAATACTTGCAAGTAACCTTTTGCCTGTGTGGTTTCCTAGCCAGTTTGGACATGCATGGCTTTTCATGTTGCTGTATGGTTCTCTTGCTGTCGGTGGCATGGTTTTGTCGGGGTTATGATGGTTTTTAGCCTAGCTTTGCCTCTTTCTAGATGCCATGGTATGATGGGATGTTTATCTCGGTTTTGAGATTTGGTTTGATGGATGGAGTTTAGAATTTGGGGTGGAGGTGGTCTCAAGCTTCAATCTCGAAGGCCCAGGAATCCCTTGAATGGTTTTGGTGGGATACATGGTAAAGCCTAAGGGAGAAGTCTTAGTTTAGGGCCTAGTGATACGGGTTTGGATTGTATTAAAGCTTGAGAGACTAGCCTCAGTTTAGGGCCTAGTGATCTGGGATTAGATTGCGGTAAAACCTGAGTGATAAGGAGGTAGAAAATTCCTTAAGGATAGTGATGGATTTAGGATGGTATTCCAAGTTTGTTTTGGTTATGACTGGAGCACCATTTTTGGTGTGATTATGGTTTGATGAGGGTGGAGGTGGTTTAACCTCTAGATTCCCTTGGTTATTCTGGAGTGGTTGTTCTATGAGATCCCATAGTCATGCTTGGATTATGGCACGGGGTTGACTGGCTTAAAGAGAGATTTGGTTCAGCCAAGTCTATTGTCTGGTGGTACGTGGAAGTCTCGAACCTGGTTGAATTTTCCTATGATTAATAAAAGATATTTTCTCTTACTTTTTCACTTATTTATATTTGGATTTAATGGTTGTCATATCTCTGATATTTATATGATTTTATGCTAGTTATAAGCATGGTTATATTGCTAGTTCATGTCATGATCATTTCATGTATTTACTTGTAATTGTTAAATGGATGGATGAAAGACTTAATTAATGTTATAACCATTCAATGGAGAAGGTGGTGATCTTTCTGGTTATGTTTCATAGGTTCTTTCAGTCATTTATGATTTGTCTTGTACCATAGACTTGTAGGTTGCATTGATACCAAGTGTTTGACAAAATGTCAGTCCCAGTTGGGGATGCTCATGCCTAGTCTTGAGGTTTAATTTTGATTTGTTTATCTTTTCATCATATCTTTGATGGGTTCTAGATGTTATAACAATTTTTGGGCAGAGGTCGGGATTCTAGGCTAGAAAAGTGGCTGAAATCTCGGGGACAATGGCACATGTATGCAAAAAAGAGTCTAGGGAAGGTGGCACATAGGCCCGTGAGAGTGACATTTGGCTTCTAGACATTGTCATGCCTATAACATGAGAGAAACCAGGGGTTAAAAGGCTTAAAACATCAGCGAGAATCAGGGACAAGATTTCTGAGTGGCTAACATGTCTAATGAGGGTGTTGTTGCTAATGTGGATGGGTCTGTTTGATATGTTACGTTGATTCCATTTCCTTAAGGTCATTAAGGAGGTTGAATCTCATTAAGTGACCTCTCTCGTTGCATGTTTATCTTAGCTGGTTAGTTTCATGGGCATACTTGTGAGGAAGGGGTGGTACAGATTGGTATCAGAGCATAGTTGCACTCTCCTTGGTTGAAGGTGCTTGGTTGTGCATTCATGTGAGTTTCATGTGTGTCTCTTATACTTGCATTCCATGTGCTTGTTGCATTGCATCATATTGATCATGGTTGTAGTAAGGTTATCATGAAGAACTTAATGTTGATTATGTGGAATGCATCGTCAGAAGTATATGGATGGGTACATGATTATATGCATCTTGAGTAATCCTTATATGTTAGGTTTCCTTATTGGTTGTTTGATTACATGTATCATTCGTGTAGGTTGGTTACAAGAATTAATTGCTTATGCTTGACTACATGCGTTCATATGTATGTGTAGCTGATTAGGAATTTCTTATGCATGTTGATAGTTGCATGTGGAAATGTGTACATTTGAGTAATGGTTGTTTTCATGCATAAGGTCATAACATGCATTGTTGATATGTCCTTGCATTGAAGATTGGACCCTAACTAGAGTGACATTTATGCATTGATGCACTTATTCGATATATGTCTATATGTTGTTATGATTATGCTAGACATGTATCACGTTTATTTGATGATCTTGAAGACAAGGTATCCTCCCTAATTTATGCTAAGGTATGTTGGTTTGTTGTGATTTGGTTTTGCTGACATAGTATGCCTTGCAGGAAAGAGATCAGATGACTAGAAAGGTGGTAGACTACATAGAATATCCCTATGCATCAGATGGGTATCATGGTGTGGGACACTCTTCTGACTTGGTAGACACATTGAGAAGCTTAAAGGAAGAAATAAAGAGTTGCAAAGCAGAAAATGACAAAATCATGGAGGCACAAGAGAAACAAGTAGAGGTGAATGCGATACTACTTCAGAGTTTGTCATATTTGCAGTGATAGGGACCACTTCGGATCAGCCATGGACATGAGGACAGAACTAATGGGCCATATGGCAGTAGGTCTCCTAGTAGAAACTAGTTGGATAGATTTGACATGATCAGAGATGGCAGGCTATTGGACACTCTCGATATGAGAGGTGATCAGCACAAGTACTATTCTAGTTCTGGTTATGACATGCATCATGATCCTCATCGTTATCATCCTTATAGGAGGAGTGATAGGGGATAGTTTCCAAATGAGTTTAAGAAATAGAAGCCACCTACCTTTGATGGAGATATGAAGAAATCACTGGATGTAGAGACGTGTTTTCTTGGTATGAAGAAATTATTTTGATTTCATGATTACTCAGAAAGCATGAAACAAAAGATAGCCACTTTCAGTCTCAAAGGTAAAGCAAATATTTCGTGGGAAGATGTGAAGAATATCAAAGGTATACATGTGGAGGATTTGAATTGGCATGTGTTTGAAAGTCTCTTCAAGAAGAAGTACTTGTCGAAAATGTACTATGATAATAGAGCTAAGGAGTTTTATGAGTTGCAGATGGGTTCCATGACAAATGACGAGTATACTAGAATATTTTTGGAGCTATTGAGATATGTGCCTTACCTCAAGGATGAGAATGCCAAGGTTTAGAGATTCATCAGTGTACTACCAGTAGCATATAGAGATTGGATTGAGTTCGATGAGCCTAGATCATTGGAGGAGGTCATCCAAAAGTTAAAAAATTGTTATGAGCAGTCAATGTGCAAAGTTGAGCCTAAGCATGACTTGAAAAGAAATGAGAAAGCTAAAGGAAAATGGCCCCCAAAGAGAGGAAGATCTCAAGATGCAAGTGAGAAAGAAAATGCAGTTCCTTACAAGAAGTTCAATATAGCTAAGAAGGGATGTGGAGAGCAGCAAGCTAGAGGCAGTGGTAGGGAACCATTGTAGTGTTGGATATGTGGTAAGGATCATCGTAAGAGGGATTGTTTGTAGTCTCAAAGTGGTAGTAGACCCCATATATATAGTGCTTACGAGGTGCATACAAGTGGTGATGTTGGTCATAACATTCCTCAGATCTATGCATTTTTGGATAACAAGCATGCAGATCATCAGACATCAATCATTGATATGGACGATAATATTTGTGATTAAGTTGTTTCTATTTTGATTGATCCTGGCTCTAACTATAGTTATATTAATCCTAAATTGGTGGATAATTGTGGTTTGATAAAATAATTGTACGAAGAATCTTGGTTGGTACAGTTGGCTACAGGTACAAAGAAGAGAGTTCACCATTGGGTAAGAGCTTGTGCATTTGAGTTAAATTGTATGCCTACAACAACACATTTGAATGTATTGTTAATGGGATCGTATAGTATGGTTTTGGTTATGGATTGGCTATACCTTCACACAACCAAAGGGGATTGCTTTGACAAGACCATTGAGTGTGTGGATGATAGTGGGGAAAAGAGGACTTTGTAGTGAAAGAAGAAACCTACATCAGTGAGGATGGTTACTACTATTCAAGCTAGGCGTAGTAGCAGAAAAGGTTGTGTGATATTTGCAGTGCACATTTCTAGTGACAAGGGTGAGGTTGAGGATGCAGATGTGTTAAGCAGGTACCCATTTTTGCAACAGTTTCAAGATGTATTTCTTAAGGACATTACAAAGTTGTCACTTCACAGGGAGGTAGACGTTTCTATTGAGTTGGTGCCAGAGGCAGCTCCGACATCAAAATCACCTTACATTATGAGCACATTTGAGTTGGTTGAGTTAAAGTTGAAGTTGAAGGAAATGTTGGACAAGGGGTACATTAGGCCAAGTGTATTGCCTTGGAGTGCATCATTGTTGTTCATGAAGAAGAAATATGGTACTCACAGATTCTGCATTGACTACAGGTAGCTGAATAAAGTAATGATTAAGAACAGGTACCTATTGTCGAAGATTGATGATTTGTTTGATTAGTTGAAGGGAGAAAAAAGGTTCTCTAAGATCGACTTGAGATCAGGATACAATCAGGTACACATCAAGGAAGAGGATATCTTCAAGACTGCGTTCAGGACCAAGTGTGGGCATTATGAGTTTTTTGTTGTTCCATTTGGTTTGACTAATGCTCCAGCAACATTCATGTGTTTGATGAATAATGTGTTGCGTCCTTATCTGGACAGGTTTGTTACTGTATTCATTGATGACATATTGGTATATTATAAGAATGAAGAAGGAGATGCCAAGAATTTAGAAGTAGTGTTGAAATTGCTAAGAGAGCATTATTTGTATGCTAAACTTAGCAAGTGCAGCTTCTTTCAGACCGAGGTACATTATTTGGGGCATATTATCTCCAAGTATGGAATAACGGTAGATCCAGAAAAGATAAGGGCCATCATGGAGTGGGAAGCTCCTAAGAGAGTGAATGAGGTGATATCATTCATGGGATTGGTAGGTTACTACATGAGGTTCATCAATAACTTCTCACACATTGCATATCCTATCACATTAATGCAACAGAAAGGTAAGAACATTGAATGGATAAAAGAATGTGAGGCTAGTTTTGAGTAGCTTAAGCAGTTGTTGACATATGCACCAGTGCTAAATATTGTGGATCAGGAAAAGGAGTTTGTAGTGTGTACAAATGCTTGAAAGACAGGACTTGGTGGAGTTCTCATGCAATAAGGAGAGGTAGTGTGATATGATTCATGAAAAATGAATGAGCACGAGCATAACTATTCGATGCGTGATCTTGAGCTAGCAATGATTATACATGCATTGAAGATGTGGAGGCACTATATTCTTGGTAGGAGGTTTACATTGATGAGCTATCGCAGTGGGTTGAGGTATTTGTTTGACCATCCGAATCTGAATTCCAGGCAAGCTAGATGGTTGGAGACACTTAGTGAGTTCGACTGCAAGATCAGATACATCAAAGGGAAGGAGAACCAGGTTGCAGATGTTCTTAGCAGGAAGGTACATGTAGATCATTTAGTCACTATGAGCTCTTATGGGACAGTGTTATCGGGAAATCTAGTGTCTATTCAAAGCTGCTAGTCCCACTCAGACGGGTAGATATCTTAGAAACAAACAAATTAAAGTCACTTGTTTTTCCTTTACGAGAGACAGATGAGAAAGAAGCAGAGTACCAACCTCAGTCTTCTACTTGGCTCCTTGCTTGTTTCCTTTCCCCTTTGACAGAATCTCGCCACTGCTTCCTTACTTGTCCCGCTTCAAACAACACCTATAGATTCACAGCAACATAATACCATCAAAGCATAGAGATCTTTCACTGTAAACAATATAGGATCAGATATATATTGACCATACAAATGCATATATCAACGCAATATTCAGAGATACACAACAATATGGAGGAAAGCTCAAATAGCTTTATTAGTAAAAGTAGTAGAAGAGAGGATTACAACCACTTGGTCTGACCTAGCGCCATCCTCCCAGCTTCAAAGCCCTCTTCACCTCACACAAAGCAAGATCACCCAACATTGTCTTCAAAGAGAAACCAGCAGGACCTCTTTGAAAACTACCAAATTCCAACCCCTAGATCTTTGGGATGAGGGATCCATTTATAGATATTTGCAGGGGGGTGAGTCAGCTTCTGGGATTTTTAGAAGAGTAGGAATGACCTGTTATAGAGTTTTTTTTTTGTACCCAACGTTTCGGACTACCAAGTGAGTCCATCATTAGGGGATGCGTCAATAGATATTCTCCAAATCTTCGTGATGTATCAAAGAGCTATATTTAGGAGCTCTTATGGGACAGTGTTATCGGGAAATCTAGTGTCTATTCAAAGCTGCTAGTCCCACTCAGACGGGTAGCTATCTTAGAAACAAACAAATTAAAGTCACTTGTTTTTCCTTTACGAGAGAGAGATGAGAAAGAAGCAGAGTACCAACCTCAGTCTTCTACTTGGCTCCTTTCTTGTTTCCTTTCCCCTTTGACAGAATCTCGCCACTGCTTCCTTACTTGTCCCGCTTCAAACAAAACCTATAGATTCACAGCAGCATAATACCATCAAAGCATAGATATCTTTCACTATAAACAATATAGGATCAGATATATATTGACCATACAAATGCATATATCAACGCAATATTCAGAGATACACAAAAATATGGAGGAAATCTCAAATAGCTTTATTAGTAAAAGTAGTAGAAGAGAGGATTACAACCACTTGGCCTGACCTAGTGCCATCCTCCCAGCTTGCAATCCCTCTTCACCTCACAAAAAGCAAGATCACCCAACAATGTCTTCAAAGAGAAACCAGCAGGACCTCTTTGCAAACTACCAAATTCCAACCCCTGGATATTTGGGATGAGGGATCCATTTATAGATATTTGTAGGGGGGTGAGTCAGCTTCTGGGATTTTGAGAAGAGTAGGAATGACCTGTTATAGAGTGTTTTTTTTTTGTACCCAACGTTTCAGACTACCAAGTGAGTCCATCATCAGGGGATGCATCAATAGATATTCTCCAAATCTTAATGATGTATCAAGAGCTATATTTAGGGTATATATATATATATATATATATATATATATATATATATATATATATATAGGTTATTAAAGAAAAGAAATAAGAAATAGGTCGGCTTTTATCCTACTAGATTTATTTATTTATTTATTATTATTATTTATTTTTTTAATATTAATTAGTTAATTTCAATATTTATATATAACTATATATTTTTTATGAATAAGTTTAATGGATAAATTAATTAATTAATTTATTAATAAGATAAAGGGATAACCTAATTAACTAATTTTATTATTTATAGAATTAATTATTATGTTTATAATTTTGTTGATTATTTTCAATAATTGGTTTAATTGATTCATTGATTTGACTACTTAATTAGTTAGTTTCCTTGATTAATAAATTAATTAATTTGTTTGATAAATAAAATTAATTAATTTAATTATTTATTTTTTATTAATATGATTATCAATTTATTAAATTATTAATTTATTAAAGTGATTATAAAGGGATAAATTAATTACTTAATTTTGCTATTTGTTGAATTAATTATTTTGTGTATTATTTTTATGTAAAACTAATTTTTTTAATTAATTTGATTGATTAATTTATTAATATGTTTAACAAATTCGTTTGATTAATTAATTAAAAGAATAGATTGATTTAATTATTTATTATTTGTTAATATGTCTATTAATTTAATTATATGTATTTATTTCTTTGTTTAATTATTTATTTATTTGGTTTATTTGATTAATTAATTAGTGTCATCTCTCTTATAGTTCTTGGTTCCATTTGGATATTTCATGATCTCCTACTCATCCTTGAGCGAATTTAGGGAGGCAAGTGTCAAATGAGCAGCTTCTGGAAGATTCTCAGGGTCTCCACCTAGCAAACTACTTGTGCCATTTGTCTGCTCTCACTCATCGAACCCTACATAAGGGTTTTCCAGTGTGCATCACACTTTTTGCATGTGGTAGGTGAGATGCATCACACCCTTTGCACTAGGCAGTCTGTATGGTCCTACTTTGACCAGTTATGAGTGGTTTTTCATGGAAAACTTCTAGGAGATGATGTAATCAGCTGACCTTGCTCCTTTAGGGTATGAAACAACACTTTTAGGTACTTAGAAGCCCTTGGTTTATGGACATATGTGATTGGGGTTGCAGTGCCCAAATATTTCTATAACAGTTGCCCCCTAAAGCATGAGGCCTTAAATCTTTTGATGTCGGGTGAAATGCTTTATGATGAGGATCCGAGGTTTTTCGCACTGGAAGGTGACCTGTAATAAGATACAATACAATACATTATCTTCATAATATTTTCATGATCTAGCTGAGGTGGGCATTCCCATGCTCAACTTGATAAATTCATTTTCATGTACATAGGACAGACAACCGTCTGTGTGCACACTGATGATTCTGGTAGAGACATCATCCCTTAGTTTGGATGATTATCTATGCAGCAATGACACACATTTGATGTCTTTATTTTCCTGAATATATCGTAGCCCGGATGGATGAAACTAGAACCGGGATCTTCAAAACTCATTCAATCTTCGCCCGAAAGTACAAGTCGATCCATGTGAAAAGATGTTCTAATGTCGAACATGGAAGGACATTGCCCGATTACCAGCCAATGATGTAAGTTTTTAACAGATGCGAGAGGAATCACCGATGATGACGATGACCCTCAAGGTACTGAAGTACAATTCACGTGGTGTGAATACATGAGTTGATGTCGAACACAGTGGAAAATCTTTCTGTCGCAGGCCATTAGTGTAAACCTGTCGCCGGAAGTGAGAAACTTGCCATTGAGGCATGCAAGCTTCAAAGTACTAGAAGGGTTGTCCCTAGGTCAGCTTCTTAGATAATGAGCTGATGTCGACAAGAAGTGCCCCGTTGAAGGAGGGCATTAATGGATCCCACATCTATGACACGGAACATAGCAAATTATTTTGTAGAGGTGAAAACAATCTGATGATACAAGGTTCAGGGTGGCGGTCATGAAAGAATGAAGCGTGAAGGTATTGTAGTGGATGAGACACACGCTGGGTAGATGAATTCTCTGAGCGACTTCTCTTGAACATATTGGCGACACTGAAATGGATTGGTAGTGTTAACCCCAAAAGTCAATGGTACAGTGGACCAATGGTGGTATGACCGGTGAATGAAATAACCCAACCCGTCTCAATTATGGTGATGGAGTGAAAGTGTCATGTTCGAGAGCGACCTGCTACCAATAAAGTTTCTTCAAGTTTTCTTCCCAATTTTCCCCAGTCATTTCTAACCAGTACCTCTTTATTTTTGTCAAGCTTGAGGAGGATAGCATATGCTTGTTCTATCATTTGCCCTTCGGGCAAACCCGTCGCTATGTTTTAATGAGCCTAGCAACAGTGAAACTCGCTCTTGTCTGAATGGACAAGTTTGCCGCTATTGTTTTAACGAGTTTAACGACAAGGATTAACGAGTCTGAAAAGAGACCAAAAGAAAACTCCAATATTCCTTTTTCGTAATATAATCCCTTAAGTCCAAAAAAGTGTAAAACAATGCGAAAGGGATGAGTTTTCGAGAGTTTTAATGAGCCGAACAAGACAAACACTCGATCTTTTTGTGGAATAATCCCTCAGGTCCAAAAAGATTAAAATATAGAGGAGGGATCACACTTCCAATCACTTTAATAGGCTGGGGAGGCCAATTTCTCGGTAAGCTTTTCATATTTTACGAGTCATATGAAAAGAGCTTAAAGGAGACTCGTTTTTTGAGGAACGAGTGATGTTTTTAGATAGCAGCTAGTTCCAGGTAATGTTTGGAACTTTCCTATCATGGCAGTGTAAAGAAGGTGGCAAATAGGACCACTCATCGCAGTTGTTCCTCAAAACGGGTAAATAATCAAATGGAGGTGAATGATCGGCTAAAACAAAGTGGAGGTGATGGTAAGAACACGACCAAGGCTCAAAGGCTGATGATAATAATTCGCAATGGTTATTTACTGGAGGTGGGTTCAATTTTTAATGAGCTTAAACTCTGGTGGAACATATGCTCATTGCTAGGTTTAATTTTTAACGAGCTTGAACTTCGCGTAAAACTTCTCGTGCTAGTCGTATAATAAGGGTCTCTCATCGATAGGTTCATTTTTTAGGGAGCTTGCACCATTCGAAATTATGCTCCAACTCCTTTATTATGTAAGCTAGGAACAACCAATCCTACGAGTTTAAAGGGTTAAGAACCTACAAACTAAGAAAATAAATGGTCGTTTTTCACTTTCACGCAAAAATATTTGCATGCCCCCAGGTATAGCGAAGTAGAGTTTCCTAGGTTAACCCTCAATTTGCAGACAAAACATTTTTCTATCGGGAAAGGCCTACCTTTTCCAAGTTTCCCTTCAATTTACAAAAAAAACATTTGTTCTATCGGGAAAGGCCTACCTTCTAATGGAGGTATCTTATTTTGGTCTAATCCAATTTTCCTAAATGGACAGGTGTGTCAGACCGGTCATATATCCTCTGGGGAAACATACCCTATTCCTGAAGTTTTCCTACTGAAGCAGACCAGGGTGCATGCCCCCTGGGTTTCAGTCACGACCACCGAATCACTCGCGCTCATCAAGTGGATGGACTGGAGATTGATGAGACATTCCTTGCGCAAAAGGACCTGTTAGGGATGGCATTTGACTATTATCTATGTGTGAACTGGGGAATGAAAGCTGGTCTACGACCTAGACCACTCTGCCTTCATGCGGAAAACACATTACTTGAAAGAGTGAGGAGACAATGGCTCCCATGCTATAAATGTAGTCACGGCCAAGGAGTAGATTGTAATCTAAAGGTCCTTGGACTACCATTACATTCAGATAAACGGTCTTCCTTTTCAAAGTTATAGGCAAACTTGGAAGGATCCCTAACGGTCGACTGGTTCCTTTATTGAAGCCTCTCAAATTTCGCATCTCAGGCAAAAGTGATGGTGAACCAAGCACTTTCCAAGAATTTGAGGAAAGGATACTCACAGAAGCCCCTTCATCTATGATGGTACCAACCATGACCATTTTGTAAGTTTGCACTATGATTTGGAATGGTACATTAGATGGTAAACGGGGTCTACCTAGTAGATTCCAATCGAAGGAAACGTCTAGGTTTCTTGGAGGTGGGATCGAATAAACGGTCAGATACAACTCTGACGAATTTCCTTCCTGAGGTAAAGGAATGGGCAGATTGCCCCCATGTTCATCAGAGTCTGTGTTTATGAAAATAATTTGAATGGTGTCATTCTCATTCTCTTTGGTGACTGTATCATCTGACGGTAAATATTTTGAAGTTAACGTGGGGTCGACTACTGTCTCGACCTGTTGACTTTGGTCTGATGTGGACTCATAGGGTTTATCTTCATTGATAGTTGCTTCGACTGAAAACAAAGGTGGGTCAGTCAGATTTTCAACTAGTAATGGATTCGGCAAGAATTTCTTGTACCCAAGAGGGAGTCGCTACGGTGATGCAGGACGATTATCCAAGACTCTTTTAGCTTCCTCCAGGAAGGGACAACGGTGGAGGGCATGATCACCTTCGCACAGTCTGCAAGGGATTTTAGATTTCCCTTTTTGTCTGGTGACTTCGTTTCCACTAGTTGATAATTTACTCTCAACATGATCGTCAGACGCTGACGACACCAGATTGTGCAAGCGGGGAGACTAGTCCCTTAGGATCCGTGGGATGCAAGGACAATCTCGGTGATAGTGGTATACTTTGCAAATGACACATGGAGATTTAGGTTTGGACGGTGCAGTGTGTGGATTTCCACTAGACGATGCATGATTGCCCCTTTTTGCCATTGGCTCCTTCTTCTTCTTCTCCTTCCCTTTCTTCTTCTTATCAGTTACTTGTTTTTTAGTTTTACTATCTTCACCAAGCGAAGAGGAAGAAGGAGAGGGAGAGACAAACGAAGTAGAAGGTTGGGGGGTAACTCTGGTATCATCTAGTTGCTGATTCGATTGTTCAGGAATCACGGTGCTTTGAACGATAGAGGTTGAGAAAAGCCATACTGACAAGCCAATTGTCAATCCTAGAAGGGATAATGTGGCCATATGAGGTGCACTAACATCTCCCTAAGAGGAGAAAGGACTAGGATTCCCCCCGAGGGGAAATCCTTGGTTGGTGGACTGCATTTTCTCAACCTAAGACCAACGAGGGAAAAGTGACGTTATTCCAATTAAAATAGATTTTAGATGCTTTGACACAACTTTCTTTCTCAATTTTTAAGAGTCAAGAAAAAGCTAAAGATGACTCTAGTCGCCTTCAATTTTTAGTGAGCTTGAAGTGACAAGTGCTCAGATGGACCTTTTCCTTTAAGGAGTCTGAAAAGGAACGAAAGAGACTACTCTGTAAATCTAGACAGAGGGATTACCAAACCAATCACAAAACTGCAGAATACTTTTTACGGTACGATAGTCAATCTTTCCAAACACTGTGTTCAGTGCATTGCGATCGATAGGGCGATAGACATGGCTTCCTAACGATAAAGGATATAGACTATTGTGGTCTCCCAATATATACTCAACGGTACGTGGGAGCACAAGTCCGTACTGGCACTTGTCGTCTCAAAGAGGACGAATCACCCGACCTATGATGAAAGCGACAGTTACCAGGCTTTACGACGCCAGAATACATCTCTAGCCTAGACTTTTAGATGTTGTGTGTTAGGTTCCAAAGCGTTTTTATGTTCACTGAATTTATTTTACAGTTGATCTTTCTTAAGAAATTTTCCTTTCAGGTTCACCGTGTGATGTAGACATACAATTCCTAAAATGCAATCTAAGATGATAAATAGTCATTTAATCTTCTTTTTGCAATGAAAACCCTAGCTACTAAGGAAAGAGAAATGAAATTATTTCAACATAGAGCAGAGAACACACACTAGATGCACTATCCTAAATCACAATCAACAAGCAGTCTAAATGCAAATGCATTTGCATGTATTTGTTTTCTGCTTTCTTAATGTGTGAATGACAAAAAGAATGCTAAGCAAAAATCTGAATTATATCTTATTTCAAAGCGACAGTACTAACGATTTTATTTTCAAAAAAAACAAAAGGGAGACAAGACGACTCTTTGCAATTTTGAATTGAAAACTTCTTTCGACACTTGAAGTACTATTAATTCAGATCAAATACAAGAGTAACAGTGTAATCAACTATCAAAAAGATAAGGATTCTTTTCCTTGACTGAAAACGACACTTGCGGCACTTTCAAATCCAAAGACGACAGTTCGATTAAGCTACCATTTTGTAAGTGAGAACTGTGAATGGTGAAAAATACATAAAAACATTCACAAATCTTTGCACAATGGAGGTTGGATGATGCAAAGAAAGGGGGTTTCAACAGTGGTCTACTGATCACAGACAATAGAACTCCTGAATAAAGCTCAAGAGAGTGAAGAAAAAACCAAAATCTGGAGGCATAATTAGTCTTGTCTAATCATAGCACCCGTAACACAGGGAAACAGGGATGCATCCCACCTATTGCACACAGGAGGTGTGATGCATTCGGATTGTAAGAAAAGAAGGTGCGATGGTCCAGGGACGAGACTTTAACTTGGTTTTTGGTCACAGTTTGCAGCCTAGTTCAGGGATTTAGGCCGAGCAAATGATAGTCAGTAACTACAAAGTATAGGGGCTGATCTAATGAGGTTACTCAAGCTACCTCTAGGGCACTTAGGATGTTTGCAAGTCAATTGTTCAGTTCATAAACAAACTCAGAGATTGACTGAAGCAACATTGATCTACTTTGCACTTGCATAGCAAATGCAGTTCGAAGGCTAGCTGGCTTAACTTCAGGCTCCGTCTGTGGTTTATGAATCAAACAAATAGAGACAAGCAATCAAACTAATCGCTCCCCAGTGGAGTCACAATTTTGTTATCGGGAAATCTAGTGTCTATTCAGAGCTGCTAGTCCCACTAAGACGAGTAGCTATCTTAGAAACAGATAAATTAAAGTCACCTGTTTTTCCTTTACGAGAGAGAGATGAGAAAGAAGCAGAGAGTACCAACCTTAGTCCTCCGCTTGGCTCCTTGCTTGATTCCTTTCCCCTTTGACAGAATCTACTTGTCCCGCTTCAAAGAGCACCTGTAGATTCACAGCAGCATAATACCATCAAAGCATGGAGATCTTTCACTGTAAAAAATATAGGATCAGATATATATATATATATATATATATATATATATATATATATATATATATATATATATATATATATATATATATATATATATATATATATATATATATATATATATATATTAACCATACAAATGCATATATCAATGCAATATTTAGAGATACACAAGAATATCGAGGAAAACTCAAATAGCTTTATTAGTAAAAGTAGTAGAAGAGAGGATTACAACCACTTGGTCTGACCCAGTGCCATCCTCCCAACTTGAAAGCCCTCTTCACCTCACACAAAGCAAGATCACCCAACAATGTCTTCAAAGAGAAACTAGCAGCACCTCTTTGCAAACTACAAAATTCCAACCCCTGGAACTCTAGGATGAGGGATCCATTTATAGATATTTGCAAGGGGGTGAGTCAGCTTCTGGGATTTTGATTAGTGTCATCTCTCTAATAGTTCTTGGTTCCATTTGGAGATTTCATGATCTCCTACTCATCCTTGGGCAAATTCAGGGAGGCAAGTGTCAAATGAGAAGCTTCTAGAAGATTCTCAGGGTCTCCACCTAGCAAACTGCTTGTGCCATTTGTCTTCTCTCGCTCGTCGCACCCTACGGAAGGGTTTTCTAGTATGCATCACACTTTTTGCATGTGGCAAGTGAGATGCATTGCACCCTTTACACTGGGCAGTCTGTATGGTCTTGCTTTGACCAATTCTGAGTGGTTTTTCATGGAAAGCTTATGGGAGATGACGTAATCAGCTAACCTTTCTCCTTTAGGGTATGAAACAACACTTTTAGGGACTTAGAAGCCCTTGGTTTATGGACATATGTGATTGGGGTTGCAGTGCCCAAATATCTCTATAACAGACAAATTTAAAAGATATGATCTTGTACGAAGGACAACAGGATGATAAATACATGGAGATTATGCACAGGTTACAGCACAGCATAGGTGCAGGTATACGTGATTGGGATGAAGACTATCATCTCATGGAAGAAGGTTTGGTGAGGTTCAGAGATAGGATCTTTGTGCCAAATTGTAGTGAGCTCAAGAATATTATGTTGAGGGAGTTTCATGCCAATCCATACTCAGGTCATCTAGGATATCATAATAGATTGATGGTGGTGAAGAAGATCTATTATTAGCCAAATCTGAAGAAGGAAGTGGCAGAGTTCGTGGCTAGATGTTTAGATTGTCAACAGGCAAAGGTGGAATGTAAGCATCCAGGTGATTTATTGCAACTGATAGAGATTACAAAATGGAAATGGGAGGTCATTTCCATGGATTTCATTACAGGTATTCTGAGGACAATGAGGCAACATGATTCTATTATGGTTGTGGTCGACAAATTGAGCAAGGTAGCTCACTTCATTCCAGTGAAGACTACATATTAATCTAGTGAGGTAGAACAGGTGTTCATCTAAGAGATGGTGAGAATACATAGTGTTCCAAAGAAGATTGTGTCAGACAAGGATGCAAAGTTCACTTCCAAGTTTTGGAAGGAGCTATTTGTAGGTTTGCCTACAGAGTTAGCCTTCAGTAAAACTTATCAGTCACAGATAGATGGATAGACAGAGAGGCTCAACAAGATCTTGGAGGATATGTTGAGGATCTACGTGATGCACCAGTAGAGGAAATGGGAGGAGTATCTTCGATTGGTTGTGTTCGCATACAACAATGGTTATCAGTAGTCCTTGAGGGTGAGTCCTTTTGAGGCACTGTATGGGTAGAGTTGTAACACTCCCATCAATTGGAGTGGTCCAGTGAACATGGTACTTATTGGACTAGATATGTTGGCATATATGGAGGAGGAAATGCACGTTATAAAGAAGAATTTAAAGGCATCATAGGATAGACATAAGAATTATGAAAATCAACACAGGGTATTCAAGGAGTTTCAGGTTGGGGAGCATGTGTATTTGCGCATCAAGCCCAAGAAAATTTCTTTGAGGATTGGTTCATGTGCCAAGTTGGAACCATGGTATTACGAGACTTTAGAGATCCTTGAGAGGATTGGACAATGGCATATTAACTTGCACTACCTCCAACAGTGAAAGTCCATGATGTTTTCCATATTTCATTGCTTAAGAAGTATATAAAGGATGTTGATCATGTTATTGATTGGTCTGTATTGTAGGTGGAGCAAGAAGGAGAGTTCTAGTCGGAGCCTCAATGCATATTATAGTGCAAACATATCATGATGCTCAAGAACAGAGCCATAGAGAAATTTAAAGAATATAGGAAGCACTATGGGCCTGAAGAAGCTACCTGGGAGATTATCGATCAGATGCAGGCCCTGTATACTTCATTGTTTTCCGATTGAGGCAAAGCAGTTTTGGTTTGATGTTGGTATATGTTTGGCATATGTTTTTTTGATGTTTTAGTATAAGTATGTATATGTATATGGATGTAAATACCACCATGAGCTAAGTTATAAAGCTCCAATAACTAGTATGGGTGTCATGTTATTATGGTTGTTATCTTGTCATGTTGTCATGATGTTTTTCTTTGAGCAGGTCTTTCATTGTACATACTACGACGAGCTAAGTTATAAAGCTCCATGGGTAGTATGTTTTCTTTTCACTGGTTTCGCCAATGCCTTGGTGTGGCTTCACACCGAGGATGGTGTTCCCCAAGGGGGAGGGTTTTGTGACATCCCTGGTGAAAATTTCACGTAATAAAAGTTAATAAGGAAAAATAAGACCACGATCAAGGGACACTTATTCCAAGCTAAATTTTGGGCAAATATATCCAACTATGCATCAATGGATGTGTGTTATGGCTAAGGACAATTGGCAAAGGCTAAGGAAAAGGCATTAAAAGGAAAAAAGGCATTTTGGCACATTTATTTATGAAAATAAAGCAAATTAGGAGAAAAGTAAGGTGAAAGGTCACAAGTTGCATGTGATGAGGAAATTGAAGGAAAATAATGGAAAATTAATAAAATAGAGGCCTCACTCATAAAAAGGCTTCTAAGGATCAGTTGGTAACCTTTTGTCAGTTCAATTTTGGAGCTCTCTCATTATTCTCTCTCTCTCTCTCACTCTTGGTCACTTAGAGTTTTCTTGGAGCACTCTAGCTTTGGAACAAGGAAGGAAAAGAAAGAAAAGGGAAAGGAAGGAAATCAAGGATCAAGCAGCTTCAACAGGAATACTTGCAGGTAACCTTTTGCATGTTTGATTTCCTAGTTGGTTTGGACATGCATGGATTTGTGTGTTGGTGTATGGTTCTCTTGTTGTTAGTGGCATTGTTTTTCTGGGTTATAACAGTGGTTTTTAGCCTAGCCTTTTCTTTTTCTGGATGCCATGGTATGTTGGGATGTTTATCTCTATTTTGAGCTTTGGTTTTTCGCATGGATTTCAGAATCCAAGGCAGAGGTGGTCTCCAGTTTCATTCCCATAAGCCTAGGAATCCCTTGACTGGTTTTTGTGGGATACACAGTAAAACTCGAGGGAGAAGTCTCGGTTTAGTGCCTAGTGGTCTGGGTTTGGATTGTGATAAAGCCTAAGAGATTGGTCTCGGTTTAGGGCCTAGTGATCCAGGATTGGCTTGCGGTAAAGCCTGAGAGACAAGGAGACAAAAAATTCCTCAAGGATAGTGATGGATTCCGGATGACATTCGAAGTTTAGTTTGGTTGTGATCGAAGCAACGGTTTTGGTGTGATAACGGTTTGATGAGGGTGGAGGTGGTTTAACCTCTGGATTCCCTTAGTTGTTTTGGATTGGTTGTTCTATGAGATCCCACATTCATGCTTGGAATATGACACGTGTATGATTAGCTGAAAAAGATATTTGGTTCAACCATGTCTATGGTTAGGTGGTACGTGGAAGTCCCGAACCTAGTCGGATTTGCCTATCATTAATAAAAGCTATGTTCTCTTACTTTCGCACTTGTTTATATGTGGATTAAATGGCTATCATATCTATGATATTTATATGGTTTTATGCTGGTTATAAGCATGGTTATATGATTGGTTCATGTCATGATCATTTAATGTATTTACTTGTAATTGTTAAATGGATAGATGCAAGGCCTAATTGATGTTATAATTATTCAATGGAGAAGGTGGTGATCCTTCTGGTTATCTTTCATAAGTTATTTTTGTCATTTATGCTTTGTCTTGTATCCTAGACCTGTACGTTGCATTGATGCCAAGTGTTTGACAGAATGTTAGTCCCGGTTGGGTATGCCCAGGCCTAGTCCCAAGGTTGAATTTTGATTTATCTTGTCATCATGTCTTTGATGGATTCTGGAGGTTGTAAGAAGTTTTGGACAGAGGTCGAGAATTTGGGCTATAAAAGTGGCTCAAATCTCGGGGACGCTGACACAAGTCTACTGAAAAGAGTCCAGTGACACTGACATGCAGGCATGTGAGAGTGAATTTGACTTCTATTCACTTCCATGCCTTTAGCATGAAAGCGACCAAGGGTTAAAAGGCTTAAAACATTAGTGGAACCCAAGGACAGGATGTCTTAGTGGCTGACATGTCTCGTGATGGTGTTTTGGCTAATATGGATGGGTTTGTTTGATATGTTCTGTTGATTCCATTTCATTAAGGTCACCAAGGAGGTTTAATCCCTCAAAGTGACCTCTCTTGTCGCATGTTTACCTTGTTTGGTCGGTTGCTTGGGTAGAGCTGGGAGGAGGGGTTGTTACAAGATTCTACAACAAGGATTGGTCACTTGTGGTCTATCGGAGGGCAGTGCGATAGTGGACCAAGTGTGGATAGTGGATTGGGAATTTATGGTCTGTTGGAGGACAACATGATATTTCCCAAGTTGGAGCCCTCGGTGCAGCACTCTAATAGAAAATGGTAGCTACTAGAGTGGAAGAAGAAGAGCTCAAGGGTCTGATAAGCGAGGAGTAGTTTGAGTAGCCCTAGACTTGTCATGTGGAGAAGTATTTCCACAATAGAAGATGGGTATTCCTCCTAGCCTGTATTCATTGTAAGAGATAGGAATCTTGCAGTGATAGGTAGCAACCCTCTATGCCCTATGTTAGTCTTCATTGGAGCAATGCGAGAATATTATAGTGGGATAAAGTCCCTGAGTAGCTGAGGAGAAGCAGTGGGCAGTTGTGAGTTGCTCACAAACGGAGTTATGAATAACTCAACAGGAGTATCGATGTATTGTGCCCTTGATGGACTAAGGCACAACTAGGGATCATATTTAATAGTCGAGGTTGAGTGGATAGATGGACTTGGATCATTAATCACGAAAATGTTGTATATCGAGAGTCACAAGACTGGGAAGGTATAAGATATGACCGAGAGGAAATATGATTTCATGCTACATCAGCCAGATGGTTAGAGTATCATGTTGAGGGTAGATTGGTTGTCAATCAATGTTGGTACTATTTTATTTCCATTCTTTTCTTCTAAAAATCCATCATTCATCTATAACTTTCTCCCATAAACCCCTCATAGTCCATTGAAAGTGATCAATTAAGCATTATAAATGTTATTTTACATTAAATTTAATTTGTGGATTTTTATGTTAAAAATTAGAAATTTTCAACAAAATTACGGGATGTCATGACTTCCTGTAATTGGTTTATGTTGTGACACGTGGCATGGCAGGAAAATCAAAACAGAGGATAAAGAAGTGATCACATATGTACATACATGGTGAAAGATCTATTCAGCATCACATCTGGAGCTCCTGGATACATGGTCAATGCTGGTCAAACCCAGCCTTTTTGGTCATAAAAGCAGCAAAAAGCCAAAGTTACCTAAACTCATTTCGTTTTCTTTTAGAAATCAGTTAAGATTAGAAAGAAACAAAAATTGCCTTTTTGACTGTAAAAGCAGAAACATCTGCGTGATAATGTATGTACATTCGATTGTAAACCTTAAGGAATGTTAGTGCACAAGGGATAAGAGACATTGAGTGTATTGTATTGTATTGTTACCAGAACTCTGTTCTTGCATGTAATTGATTTCCAGACTTTAATCACATGCAACGTTTCATCATTCCAATGTTTTATGTGTTAAATGGTTTCAACATCTGAAGTTTTCTAAGTGTACCATCAACGCGTGGACGGGCCCTACGTGGGGACTGCTATACTTTCATTTCATTTTCATAGCATTTAGACTTCAGATCTGAATAGTGTTTGATGCCATTTCTTTGCTTGTGAATTAATTAATTCGATTAGAAGTTCTTGTGAATGTTATTGTATGATTCATGGTGATAGCTTGAAACTTCAATTACTAAATTATTGAACAAGATCTTGTAAAAGATTTAATTGAGAACTGAATTTCGAAGTATCTCTGTGGACTTTGTCTTCATGCATTTGAGTTTTAGTATGCTTAAAAGAGTCTTTAGTTTTCATGAATTTGATTGCTAGGATGCTTAGTGTGTTACCGAGAAAGAGTTTTTGTGAATGATATCCTTGTAAGAGGATTGAAAACTCAGACTAGTAACACACTCTGTTTTTAGAACAGTTAATTAAATTAGATGATCTAAGTGTTTAAAGTGTGAAAGGAAACATATTCCAATCTCTTGTAAAAGAGTGTTGTAGCCTGTCACAATAGACACTTATCTAGGTAGATGATATCCTTTTAGGTCTATAGATTATAGACACGTGCCTCTAAGTTTACCTACCTTGGTTGACATTAAATTTAGTCTAATCTAGACCCCTGGATTGGTCACTACATTTTGGCGCCGTTGCCAAGGAGGCGCAGCTAAAGGATTTATAAAAACAAAATATAAAAAAAAAACAAACAAAAACAAACAAAAACATAGATTTAATTTTAATTCATCATTTTAGAAGTCATGTTTACTTATGTCTAGATCTAGATATGATAAAAGTAGATTCATAAAAACCCCCCATCCAAAAACTAATTCACCACTAGGAGCAGACCCTTTCGGAAATGTTGAACACACAACACCAGCTGGGAAATTCACCATACAAACATTAGAGGATAAACAGAAGCCAGGGCAAAGACTCACACTCATTGAGAGGCAAATTCTATTGGCACACGAGTCATAGAAGAAACATCTCCCTGAATCTTCTATAAAAAGAGAAAGTAGCATAATCACTCAACAATCTCTCCTTGAACCTACTAATTTTGAAAAATCTCAAGAAGGAGAAAAATCATTAGAACAACTTCTCTTTGAAACAAGTGACACTGAACAAGAAATTAAATCAACAGAGGAACCTATCAAAATGGCTGAGGAAGGAGATGGATCAGCAAGAGGACCACAAAATCAAGGTCGAAGAGAGGAGGAAGAGTCAACCTTTAAATTTCCAGTTCAAGAACCAGAAGAATATGAGCAAATAAAAATGAAAAACATACCTCCATCTGTGCTACCAAACTTTTATGGCATGGCTTCAGAAGATCTAGATTCATTCTTGTTTGAGTTTGACATAGTATGTCGAACATATGGTTACATAGATGATGCCCATAGGCTTAGACTCTTCCCAGCAACATTAAAAGCATCAGCATTAAGATGGTTCATGGGACATGGTGAACATGCAATAACTAATTGGGAAGGAATGAGAAGAATATTCCTAAAGAAATACCAACCTTATTGCAAATCGAAAGATTCTAAAGATGATATCTTTAGGATGAATCAACAAGAGGATGAAAATTTAGAGGAGTGTTTGGAACGATTTTTTTACAATTTGCAAAAATCAAAACATAGGACCATGTCTCTTGATCTGATTCGAACAATATTTTTGAAGGGCACTCGAGAGGAATACTTAGATGATCTTAATTTGATGGGCAAAGGTGATATTTCCACTTTAAATTTCGAAGAAATTGCTGATTTATGTGAAAAGTACTCAAGGAGCAAAGCTAGATATGGAAAAAGAGATCTATCATCTAAAGCCACAAAATCTTCTTCAGCAAGTGTCACAACGGCTGAAATAGGAAACATGTTAGAATAATTAAAAACAGATCTCTTAAGTACCTGAGGAACTCAAATTGGCACTCTAAAAGCCAAGAAAAGACAAGAAGACGAAGATCAAATAATGGCTTTCTTTTGTCCAAAATGGCGGAAGAAACATGCCTTGAAAGACTGCCCATTAGAAAGCATTCAAGTTTGTGCCTTTTGTACTGAAAATCATGATATATTTCATTGCTCTAAAGTCAAGATTTTGCAGAATTGTAATGTGGAAGCAGCTAACACAAATATGGAGAATGTGTATTTCATGGGAGCTAAGAGACCATGGCAACCTAGACCTCCACCTCCAGGTATGTTTCCAAACCAAAATTTGCAATTTCCTACACAAGATCAAATGTATGCTCAGAATTCTTGGAATGTGCCCATGCCATGGCAACACCAAAATTACCCTCAGCAACAATGGAGACTATTTCAGCAATACTCTCAACAGTATCAACCATATCCTCAACCATACCAACAGTATTCTCAGCCATATCAACAATATCATTAGCCACATTCGCAATATCCTCAAACATATCAGCAATATCCTCAGCAACAAGTTATTTATCAACCCCAAAACACCCAACAAGAATTGCCTGCTCCTCCACCAATAAATCCACCTCGCTTACAACTCCCATCTAACCAACAACCTCCTAAACCCACTCAGATTCCTGCTCAGCCTGTACCAAATCCAAATATTAGAGCAGAGAGACCAGCCTACAATGTAGATGAGGGACCATCATATCCCACATTACCTTTACAAAATATCAATTTAAGGTCTGGTAAGGTACTTCAAACAGAACCTACAATAACTGAAAAACAAGAAGAAAACGAAGAAAATGAAAATGAAACTCCAACTCAAAAGAAACAAAATGATGACATCAAAAATAAACAAATGCAACCGTTGCATCCACCACCTTTTCTAGAACAATTTGTCCAAGCAAAACTTCCCATGTCTATAGCATAGTTTGATGTTTTAGATGAGCTAAAGAATGTCTATATAAAAATTCCACTATTGCAAGCCATAAAAGACATTCCCATATATACTAAAGCAATCAAAGAACCGTGCCTCAAGAAGCCTACTAGGAAAAGAATTGATCCACAAACTATTCATGTTATTTGACATTTAGCTGGCCTTATGAAAAACACCATTTCAATGGAAAAGTATGTTGATCCTGGTATTCCTAGAGTCACTACAATAATTAACAACATACATATTCCAAACACCTTAATTGACCTTGGGGCCGCAATAAATGTGATGACTCTTGAAAAAATGAAAACATTGCAGCTCACAAACTTGCAGCACACAACAATTGTTCTAGAACTAGCTGATAGGTCTAAAGTGATTCCTGAAGGGATTTTGGAGGACATAATTGTCTCACTGGACTCCTGGGAGTATCCAGTGGACTTTTTAGTTCTTCAGCCAAAATCTAATTTAGGAGGACACCCCATCATCCTTGGTAGACCATGGTTAGCAACTACTGATGCATTCATAGGATGTAGATCGGGTAATATGATTATTTCACGAGGAACTGAAAGAAAACAACTCACTCTTTACCCATCAGCACAATCACCAGCAGTGGCACACAATTTATGGCTTGACGATAAATACAATGACAAGGAAGAAGTTCAATCTATTTTCAGCATCAATCAAATCTATGATTTTCAAGAACATAATAATGATGATTTGGTAGAATTGTTCCTTTCTCAACGTGATATTTCTGAAGAATTAAGAAATGAACAATACCATGCTGCAGATGAATTTTTGGCACAGAATTTTTAGGAAACATGCACCATTCATTCTTTGCAAACAACATTTCAGAACACTTTTCCCATTCAATCTATCACAAACACACAGAGAAAGACCATAGACATTAGTCCAGGAAAAACTTTGAATATTAGCACTCACCTAGACTCATCTCAGGAGGAAAAATTGATCCAATTATTGAGAAAATACCAGAAAGCATTTGCTTGGGACTACAACGATATGCACGGAATTCATCCTAAAACATGCACTCACCATATTTATACCGATAGTAATATCAAACTAGTGAGGAAACCACAGAGAATAATGAATCCCATACTTCGGGATATTGTTAGAGATGAATTACAAAAACTATTGAAAGTCAATTTTATTTATCCTATCTCTGACAGTTAGTGGGTATCCCCATTGGTAGTAGTTTCCAAGAAAAATTGCAAGTGGAGAATTTGTGTTGATTATAGACAATTGAACAAAGCAACCCTCAAAGATTATTTCCCACTACCATTTATTGACCAAGTGCTAGACACATTAGCTGGGAAATCATCATTCTCTTTTGTTGATGGCTTCAGTGGCTATAATCAGATCAAGATAGCCTTAGAGGACCAGGACAAAACCACCTTTACTTGTCCCTGGGGCACTTATGCCTATAATGTCTTACCATTTGGACTTTTCAATGCTCCAACTACATTTCAGAGAGCTATATTAGCTATTTTTGTTGATTTAGTTCATGATTGTGTTGAAGTTTACATGGATGATTTTTCAGTGTGTGGTAATTCATTTGAGCATGCATTAGAGAATCTTGAAAAAGTTTTGAAGAGATGTATTGAAGCTAATATGTCCCTGTGCAATGAAAAGTGTTTTATGATGTTAAATGAAGGGATAGTATCAGGACACTATATTTCTTCTCAAGGCATTAAAGTTGATCCATCAAAAATCCAGATCATTGTCAATTTGCCAATTCTGAAGACACAAAAAGAGGTAAGAAGTTTTCTTAGGTATGCAAGCTATTATAGAAGGTTTATTGAACATTTTAGTAAAATATATTCACCTCTGTTTAAGCTTCTAGCAAAAGATACACCTTTCAACTGGAATGAGAATTTTCAGCAAGCTTTTGAAACACTCAAAGAAAATTTATCAACCACACGAGTCTTAAAAGGACCTAACTGGAACCTACCATTTCACATCTTTACAGATGCATCTGATACTGCGGTAGGTGCCTCATTAGGCCAAAAAGAAGAGTCTTTCAATTATGCCATTTATTTCATTAGCAAAAATATAACACCTGCAGAATTAAACTACAAAGTCATTGAAAAAGAAATGCTTGCCATCATACATGCTGTGAATAAATTCCGACATTATATCACTGGTTATGAGGTTTTTGTACATACTGATCACTTTGACATTAAGTATTTAATGAATAAACCAATCACTAATGGCAGAGTTACCAGATGGCTGTTATTATTATAGGAATTTAATATTACAGTGTCAGATAGACCAGGTAAGGAGAATTAGGTGGCAGATTTTCTTTCTAGACTGCAAAATTCAGGTGAGGTTGTTCTGGTTGAACATTCTTTTCCAGATGAAAATTTATTTTCAATTTCAATAGTGAATCCTTGGTACACTGACTTAGCCAATTATTTATCCACAGGAAAGAACACCTCCATATTTTACTCCAAAGGAAAAGAAAAGGTTGATCAAACAAAGTGCTAGATACTCATGGGTTAATGGAGATTTATTTTACACCGGTTATGATATGATTATTAGATGATGTGTAAGAAATGATGAAATAATTGATATTTTATAATCTTGCTATGATGAACCGTGTGGTGGGCATTTTGCAGCTAAAAGAACAACATTCAAGATTCTCGGTCTTGGATACTATTTGCCATCTATTTTTAAGGATTCCAAGAAGTATGTGAAAAGTTGTCATAGCTGTCAAAGAATGGGCAGACCAACAGCTACAGATGAAATGCCACTTCAGCCTCAAGTACATTTAGAGCCATTTGAAAAATGGGCTCTAGATTTTATAGGACCCATCAATCCAACTTCAAAAGGTAAAAAGTACATCTTATTATGTACTGATTACATGAAAAAATGGGCTGAAGCCAAAGCACTAGTCCGGGCAACTGAACATACAGTGGTAAACTTCCGTTTTGAAGAAATTTTTGTAAGGTATGGAGTACCAAGAGAGATAGTGACGGATCAAGGAACTCAGTTTGCCTCAAAGTTGGTCAAGGACATCACAGAAAAATATAAAAGCAAGCAGAGGAAAAGTACAACTTACCATCCATAGGCCAATGGCCAGGTGGAATCTACCAATAAAACATTGGAAGGAATTATCACTAAGACAGTAGCAATGAACAGAAAGAACTGGGAAGAGAAGCTCAAAGATGCACTCTGGGCTTACAAAATCACGTGGAAAAACACTGCAAGATTTACACCATATCAGTTGGTGTATGGAAAAGAGGTAATGCTTCCTATTGCATTTCAAATACATACTTATAAGATGGCTGCAGATTTAGGAATTGATCTCAATAAAGCACAAAAAGAGAGAATTATGGAATTGAACCAGTTAGATGAAATGAGGCAGCAAGCAGAGGAGACAAAAATCCTATCACAGAAACAAAGGAAGCAGTGGCATGATGCACACATAAAAAACAAACAGTTCAAAGAAGGAGACTGGGTTTTACTTTTTGACTCTAAATTCAGAGATCATAAAGCCAAATTTACCACACATTGGATGGGCCCATATGAAATAGTTCAAGTATATGAAAATAGATCAATCAAGCTTACTACCATTGATGGAGAATGCAACACCTTTCTTGTCAATGGCCATCGGTTGAAACTTTATCATAAGCCCATCAGCAAGGAGGATTTTATTCACACTGTATCTCAGCAAACGGAGGTTGAGATATTGCAACCTTCAGTTGTGATATCTCTACCTTAGTTCATTCAACTTAATTAAAAAAAAACACACACACACACACATATAACAAAAAAAAAAAAAAAAAAGTATATATAAATATAAAAATTATAAAAAAAAAAAAAAACAAAAAAAAAAACAATAACGGTTTAGATGTGAAAACCAGACTCTAGCACACTCTAACGCGGAATTCTTACTTGAAAACCAATCATTTGGCTGGTAGGGATTCCTTGTTCTACTTGTTTCCTCTTTTTCATCCATTCAATAATGACTTGAGGACAAGTCAAAGCTTTAGTGGGGGAGAAGAATCAGAAGAATCAACATTTTTTTTCCCTATCTCATCTCCTCATTTGTAAATCTTCAAAGAATTTGTTTCAGTACTTCAATATTTCAATAAAAGAGCTGTTTTTGTTTTTTGTTCTAATTAGAGGGACCTGTTCAAGTAATATGTAGTGGGACCTGTTCAGAAGACTATGTTATCAGTAACAATATTAGAGGGACCTGTTCAACAAATATCAGAGGGACCTTTTAAAGACTGCATTCAAGATACATTAGGCTACTTCAACAAAGTTTTCAAAGGTTGCTTATCATCAAGGCTACATCAAAAACAAGGATAAAAGAAGCTGCACAAACATAGTTCTTCAGAGTTCTTCAGATTTTAAAGGGACCCGTTATATTCAATTTCATTTCAAAGAGACCTGTTTTCGCCAGTGAAGACCAGTCATATTTGGACAGTGAAGATCAGTCCTACCTGTGCACGCCAAATCGGCCACTGTCAACCAACAAGTGTAATGTATTGGTGAAATTTTTATTTTTAACATTTAAAATTCTTGAATTATTTTAGTGTTAAAATTGATGATTATGATTGCTTGTTATCAATTTCAAAAACCCCTATACCCATCACCCTTGTAACATTCCTAACTACTCAACTCTGATATCACTCCGCTATCATTTCCCATCACATTTTAGCCTATTACCATATTCCTACTACGATTTTCAAATCTTTTCCTACACCACTCTTCAAACCTTGTCATCAACTCCTCATTTTTAAATCAGCCATCAAACCTTGTCATCGATCCATCATTTTTCAATCGGCCAAGTACCAACACGTAGTAGACAAGTGGTAAACCATTGGAAAGACAAGTGTTAAATGATTTTGTTCATTTTGAATGTGGGAGTTATAAAACAATATTTTGACCCAAGTTGGCTCATGAAACATATATCCATTATCATCACTACAACACTCTCTATATGTATATGGTCTTCTCATGATTGTACCTATGCAAATCAGTACTGCTCCTCTGTCCTTATGATGTGAATGTGCCTTCAACTCTGCATTATCATTATAGCAATTGGGTGAAGGTCGGCTATTAAGTTTCCACTTTATAAAACTCTCAGCTCATAAAGTGCGTTACCATGTGAGTGTTCAAACTCTGAGTTTTCAAAGAGGGCCGAAACAGTAGGCGCTACAAAGGGAGAGCATAGAAAACAAGCTTACCACGAGTTTCTACCACCGCCCAAGCAATTAAAGAAGGAAACCCTGAGAATCGAGGGCGTTACCAGGTCGGCTAAGTGGAATGCAGGAAAAGAGGTAACACATTGAAAAAACCCTGATTGAATTGTTAAGCATAAACAAAAGGGTTAGAACAGAGATTTTTTTTCTTAAAAATGACCAATAGAGCAGAGCCTGAAACATTTGATAGTTCACAATATCATGATGACTGTGTCACGATTTTAAGGGAAAAACACTGGTTATCTTTTCTAGAGAAATTCAATGGAAACAATGAAAAAGTGATAAAGCAGTTTTCATTCACATTCAATGGAGAGAAAGAATTAATAGGAAACTTCTCTTTTAGAATTTTAGAGGATACCATAGCACAAACATTGGGAATCAGTCCAAAAAGGGAAAAGTATTTCAAAACCAAACAATTTAAGGAAAAATCATGGACTCAGTTTATGTCTAGGTCAAGGGTTTCCTCTGTCAATTGGAAAAACGATGCTCCCAGAAGTTGGCTAATTCACCCGTGGGACGAAATGGTATACATTATTCAAAAATTTGTTACATGTGAAGGACGTTACAGTATAGTATACCTATATCACATCAAACTTTTATTGCACTTAAAAGGTCAATGCACCATCAGTTTACCCTAATTCCTCTTATAGAGTTTGACTAAAATGTCGAAGACCATTCAGAAACGAAAAGGTAATGAAGATAAGAGTTTGTGTCATTTTGGGTTGATCAAAATTCTAATTGAATTTGAGTTGTAGAGGAGAGGAAAAACATGGAAAGAATTTTTAATTGCCAATCAAATTAAAGAAGATGAATAGGAACAGCAGCAAGAATGCACGGAGTTTATGCTTGATATTGATGAAGAAATCCCTGAGTGTAAGTCAAGAAATGTTCCTCAACCCAGCAGTGGTGTAAGGACAAGAAGGATGAGGCAAGAAACTACCAAGAAAATTGAACAAGACAAAATCTTCACTACTTATACGAGAAGATCAAGGAGAATACAAAAGAACCAAACACAAGATGATCAACCAGAGTCAAATGCAAATGCACCAATGGACATTGAAAGCAGTGCTCATTCACAGCCAGAACAGGAAGCAGAAATGGAAATCGAGAGTAACAAGGGAGAAAGGAAAGAGCCAACACCTACAAACAAGAAACAAAGAAGGTTAGAGAAACAAATTGAAGAGCTAAAAGAGGAATTGATGGAAGCAAACATGTTGGAGAAGGTCATAAAGAAGGAAAATGAAATGTTGAGAGCTCAGAGCAAGAAGATTCAACAAAAAAATGAGAAACTGAAGAAGCAAATCAAAGAACTTAAGATTGATCAAACTAAAACGTGCAAATGGGCAACAAAATGGTACACTCAGAAAAAAGCTCTCAAAGAAAAATATAAGAATCTGAAACATGAGTTCCAAGTTCAGAAGAATGCCCAAGTTCAGAGGAGTATAGATGTCTTGCTACAAGTGACAGAGGCACAAGCAGGAACAAAATATAAAGGGAGCACATCAGGATTAGCATGAGGACATGCTAAATCATTGAGCTTGGGGGAGATGTTGGTACTATTTTATTGCCATTCTTTTCTTCTAAAAATCCATCATTCATCTATCATTTTCTCCCATAAACCCCTCATAGTCCATTGAAATTGATCAATTAAGCATTATAATTGTTATTTTACATTAAATTTAATTTGTGGATTTTTATGTTAAAAATTAGAAATTTTCAACAAAATTACGGGATGTCATGACTTCCTCTAATTGGTTTATGTTGTGAAACGTCCCATGGCAGGAAAATCAAAACAGAGGATAGAGACGTGATCACAGACGTACATACATGGTGAAAGATCTATTCAGCATCGCATCTGGAGCTCCCGGATACATGGTCAATGCTGGTCAAACCCAGCCTTTTTGGTCATAAAAGTAGCAAAAAGCCAAAGTTACCTAAACCGATTTCGTTTTGTTTTAGAAATCAGTTAACATTAGAAAAAAACAAAAATCGCCTTTTTGACTGTAGAAGCAGAAACATCTGCTTGATAATGTATGTACATTCGATTGTAAACCTTAAGGAATGTTATTGAACGAGGGATAAGATACATTAAGCATGTTGTATTGTATTGTTACCAGAACTCTATTCTTGCATGTAATTAATTTCTAGACTTTAATCACAGGCAGCGTTTCATCATTCCAGTGTTTTATGTGTTAACGGTTTCAACATCTGAAGTTTTCTAAGTGTACCATTAACACGTGGACGGGCCCTATGTGGGGAGTGGTATACTTTCATTTCATTTTCATAGCATTTAGAATTCAGATCTGAATAGTGTTTGATGCCATTTCTTTGCTTGTGAATTAATTAATTCTATTAGAAGTTCTTGCGAATGTTATTGTATGATTCATGGTGATAGCTTGAAACTTCAATTGCTAAATTATTGAACGAGATCTTGTAAAAGATTTAATTGAGCACTGAATTTTGAAGTATCTCGGTGAACTCTGTCTTCATGCATTTGAGTTTTAGTATGCTTAAAACAGTCTTTAGTTTTCATGAATTTGATTTTTAGGATGCTTAGTGTGTTACCGAGAAAGAGTTTTTGTGAATGATATCCTTGTAAGAGGATTGAAAACTCATACTAGTAACACACTCTGTTTTTAGAACAGTTAATTAAATTAGATGATCTGAGTGTTTAAAGTGTGAAAGGAAACATATTCCAATCTCTTGTAAAAGAGTGTTGTAGCCTGTCACAGTAAATACTTATCTAGGTAGATGAGATCCTTTTAGGTCTATAGATTGTAGACACGTGCCTCTAAGTTTACCTACCTTGGTTGACATTAAATTTAGTCTAATCTAGACCCCTGGATTGGTCACTACAATCAACTCACACCAAGCGCTAGTTTTGTATCTTGTATTAGTGGATGTATGAGGGCCATTATCCCCAGTATGGGAGCCCTAAACTATTGTATTATTCAGTTGTATTATTATAACGCAGTTGGGTTGTACAAAATTGTGTAAATGTTTTTCTATATTTTGTGCACTAGTAGATTTATTATTATTTATATTTTGATGTGAAAAGTAGCTTTGTTTTGATTCTTGGTTTAGTAGTGTCAGTGATTTATGATTCTATCCTAGAAACCAAGATCATGGAAAAAAAAAAAATTAGGGTTTTCTAAGATGTGTAATACAATAATCTCCCTAAATAATAGTGAAATTTAGTCCATCTCAATATATTGAAGTAAAATGTGAAGAGGTTATGAAGAGTGCTTCACTGATTTATGGTGCTAATTACTTTTTAATTCAACAAAGTTAATGGCGAAGTTGTAACACTCTTTTACATTTCCTAATATTGACATCGATGTGAAACAATTTTTTGCCAAATTTATGCCCTTTTGTGAAGGGCTTTGCCACAAGTAACCTAACAACATTCAAATTTGGAACGAATATTTGAAATGATTTTCTTATGTAGTAAGCCCCATTAAATTTATGCGTTACACTGGGAAATTTTGAGCTTCAAATGAAAAATTCCCCTTTAAGTCATTCGCAATACATTTTCCTAGTGGTATGTATTTTGATCAATTCATTAACAAATATTCATTAAATGTTACAATTTTAGGAATTCCTTCTCAAGATCAGCATAAACAATTTCAGGCTTACTAATTGGCATGAGGTTGGGATGAACAACAAGACCATGGGGGAGCTTTTATCTTTTTAATGGATCCACTTGTCCATTTTGTTGAAATTGTTTCTACTTTTGGGGAACATTTTGCAGTGTATAGGATTGGTTAGATTATTTTTTATAGTGTATAGGATATGTCAGATAATTAATCATATTTACTTGAAACTCCTTGGGAGACATTGTTTGTTTATGGTGTATTGAATTTTTTTTGGGAGAATAGACATGCAAACTTTTAGCATTTTTACTATACTATATGAGTCAATGCACAATTTGTACATAATGAGACATGTTAAATTATGTAACAAATTTTTAATGGTAGGAATCCCACAAATTCATACTGGTGATTCAAAATACATTTTAAATTCTTCTTGTAGTTTGGTCAATGAAAGAGCACTCTATTCTATTTTCACTTGATTTCTATTGGTCGAAGCCCAACCTATTGACAGAAAATATTTATTAATCATCTAAACCTCATCATATAAACCTTTAATTCACTTGGGCTATTAAAATATGTTTTCAAATATTCTCTCAGTCAATAATATATAAAGAGAACACTCTTTAGCTTTTCCTTCTAACTCCAATTGCATGAAAATTTCAAAAGAAATAATTCTTTGCCATTGGGAATAGATAAATGTTTTGTTGTATGGTTGAACTTCATTATTATACATGTACAAAGTTGGACTTTAATGATGATTTTTTGTCCATGCTATTATCAAATAATGGGATAAACAAATCTCAAACCACTATGATTGACAAAATGAATTGTGATTTCAAAAGCTTACATGAGAGTACTAGGCCATGATCCACACACAAGAATTGAGTAAATATCTTAGAAAAGTTGCATTTAAAAATTGTTTAAGTTGAATTGAAAATATAGGTTTAATATATTATTTATGTTATTTAAATGAGAAGTTTAAATATTCTATATTATTAATGATGTTTTTGTTTTGTTTATCCGAATTTGGTGATAAAGTTTTTGGTGAGATAATTATTTTTTGTTAGTTGAAATACATTTTTAAATATATAAATATATTCAAAACCCTAGAAAATATCTAGACATTGTCTATATAAATTTAACAATTCAAATCTACCAATACAGCTATTTTTTACACAATTATATTCAACAAAAAATAAAAATAAATAAATATTTAAGCTATATTATTCTTTAGAAAAAAAACTATAACAATCCTTTAAAATATATGTTTAAATATATGTTTTCCTCCCCAAAAACAAACAAGTAATATTAGTATTTCGTAATAAAATTTAATATTGTAAAATTTTCTTAATGAAATCATGCATGAAGACTAAGTGCTCTAAACTGTACATATGATGTCTTGGCCAATCTCCCGACCAAGTGCTCTAAACTGTGCACATGATGCCTTCGCCAATCTCACTTTTTCTTTTCAAATTTGTAGTGGAAAATTAGGGTTCGTAT
Organism: Pinus tabuliformis; assembly: GCA_031772625.1. Lineage (NCBI taxonomy): Eukaryota > Viridiplantae > Streptophyta > Pinopsida > Pinales > Pinaceae > Pinus > Pinus tabuliformis. Next base: position 73,050,913 of record CM062820.1, on the reverse strand, counting down.
TGGCCCACTCTTCTTTTTATGAATTGTATTTTTCTTTCGATAAACGTGTGTTTGATATTGGATTTTTTTATGAACTAGATTCACTTTTCAATAAAATTGTAACTGATATTGGATCTTTTATTTATTTAAATAATTTGGATTTCAGTAGTTTAAAGAAATGACTTTTTGGTCTTTTTCTGTTTAAAATTTGGATAGAGATAGAAGAAACCATAACCTTAAATTCTCAAATTTATCTTAAAAATATCTGATGTTTTACTATTATTCAAAAGAAAGAAATAGTGTGATTTTATGAAAAATCATATCGCCAAATTTTAATTAAAAAAAAAAATCGTAAAAGTTTTAATTATTCATAAATCCTAAGATGTTCACCAACTTATAGCCAGAAGGAATGTTGTGATCTCATAAAAAAAATCATGTTTCCATATTCTAATTAAAAAGAGAAAACCATTAACATAATTTGGATCTGGTTTCCCATATATTCAATTTCTAAAATTTTATAATAATATGAATCTTATTTCTATATAAATGTTAACTTTTAGAAATCTTAAGATGTTCACTAACTTATAGTTGCACTAAATGTTGTGATCTCATGAAAATTTATGTTACCAAATTATATTTTTTTAGAAATAAGAATTTTTATATTTAGCAATTTAGTTTTTTAAGATGATTTTTCTAAATTTTTTATTTTTTAAATGTATAAAGTGTGAATTTGTTGGTTTTTTAGTTTTTAGTCTTTACCAAGTCTTAGATTCAAATTTTATGGAGAGGAATTTAAAATCAAAGTCACATTTGAATAAATTAAAGTATCCCAAGAGACATCCATACTTGATAGAAAATCAAAATATTGATTTAATTCATGACTTTGATAACATCACAATTTTTAAAATCAATTGCACACCAAAACTACATTTACATTAGATTAATTACACATATAAATACATCAATCATTTCTTTAAGATAGAAATATTATCTTAACCACACAATGAATATGTTGACTGAACTGTAGGAATTTACATAAGCTTCTCTCATGAACGATCACCTTACAAATGACCCTACATGCTCTTTAAATAGAGATCATGGACCAATCGGGTGTTAAGCCATGGATCAAGTGTCCGTAATACCGAGGAGAGTATGAACCGTCAGATCACTTCATGTCTAGAACATATCGTGACCATCGAATTGTAAGATACAAAAGTACATAGTAAAGAAACACACTTTACCTAACTCTATACTAGACCAAGTTATACTTAACTATTTCCTATGTGTCGGAATATCCTAACATCCCCTCTTAAGAAAAACTTGGGATAGGATTGAAGAATATACCAACATGACACAATAGGAGAAGGAAGAAGGAATTAGAGCCTATCCCCCCTTAGTGACAACTTCTTGAACTCCAACTATAAATCGAAGTTTAGTAAACTTTGCCTTTGTGAGAGCCTTTCTAAAGATTTCTGCAACTTGATCATCGGTTGAACAATATTGCACTTCAAGAACATGGTCATGAATGAGATTTCTGATGAAGTGCATGTGTAGTTCAATGTGTTTTCTGTGTTGATGTTGGACTGAATCTTTGCATAGTTGAATGGCACTTTGATTATCACACCAAAGTGTAGTTGGATGTTGCTGCTGAAAGCCAAACTCTGACAAGATCTGATGAAGCCACAGGGCTTCCATACTAGCTTCTACGACACCATGATACTATGCTTCTACTGAAAAAAGAGAAATGACACTTTGTTTCTTGAAATCCCATGTAATAGGTCCAGAACCAAGAGTAAGTGCATAACCTACAATAGACTTCCGATCATCAAGGTCACCAGCCCAGTCGGAATCAGTGAAACCAACCAATAAAGGAGATGCTTATGCACTGTAATGAATCCCACACTGAACTGTACCTGGAACATAACGAAGTATTCTTTTAGCTGCTTTCCAATGACTTTCATGTGGGTTTTACATAAACCGATCAATAAGGCCAACAACAAAGGAAAGGTCAGGACAAATATGGGTCAGATAAAAAGGTTTTCCTACAAGTTGACGGTATAAGGTAACATCAACTTCAGGGGAAGCACAAGTGATTGAAAGTTTGGCTCCAGACTGAAAGGGAAAAAGGGATGGCTTATAGTCTTTCATGTGAAAGTGGTGTAGAAGATCATAAACATACTTGGACTAGGAAAGGGAAATACCTTCCTTGGATTGCAAGACTTGAAGACCAAGAAAATAATGCAAGTGTCCTAACTTTGTCATTTCAAATTTCTTTTTAAGGTTGGACTTCACATGGTTTATAAGGTTGGGATCGCGACAAGTAAGGATAAGATAATCAACATAAAAAACACTAATGATAAGAGACTTACCCACTTTCTTGGTGTAGATAGTATTATGAGAATGACACCTGGAAAAGCAAGTATCTAAAAGAAAGCTATCCATTTTGGCATACCAAGCTCGAGGGGCTTTTTTGAGACCATAAAGCGATTTCTTCAGCCGACATACAAGGATGGAGTTTGTTTGTATAAAGCCAGTAGGTTGTTCCATATAGATTTCTTCATGCAAGTCCCCATGCAAGAAGGCATATTTAACATCCATCTGATGGACTTTCCATTTGAAAGAGGCAGCAAAGGAAAGAACAAGGCAAATAGAGTTCATTTTGGCAACAGGGGAGAAGGTTTCAATATAGTCAATGCCTTCAACTTGTGAAAAACCCTTAGCAACAAGACGCACTTTATGTTTATCAACTTTTCCATCTGGTCCATACTTGGTTCTGTAAACCCATTTGCATCTAACAAGTCTTTGTCCCTTTGGAAGAGGAACAAGATCCCATGTATCATTTGCCCATAATGAACATTATTCTTCATTCATAGTTGCATCCTAATCTCGATGGCCTGAAGCTTCTACAAAGGTGTCAAGATCACAATTTGATGAAGCTTGAAACAGTAAAGAAGAGGCTCTATCGAGCTGAGAATGTGTACGTCGCTGATCTGTAGGATCACATGCAAGAACACCTGCTGCATCCCTAGTAGCACGGACACATTTCTAACATGAATACCCTGAACCACACACCTTAATAGGATTTAAGATCTCTCTTAGATATAACAAACTTCCAAACAAAGCAATAACTCCATCAATAGACAAACATGAATTATATTTTCCAAGTTTCCCCTCTTAATGGCTACTTGTCTCGGTTATAATCATTAAAGTCTAGATGTGGTCCCAATGTTTACAAATATGATTAAAAATAATATGTCAATGTCCATATAAATGAACAAACATCAACCAGAATGCATGGGTACCAACTAGTGCAACCTCCAATGCACTAGGATGTCCTTCATGTACATGGTTCTATCGCCTTGCATACATGGTCTTGTACTTATAAGTTCTCTCTATCATTATTATTACGAAATCTTCTAGCTTACTAAATCCATAAAGTCATCTCATAACCCTCGTAAGGGTGTAGTCGACAAGTTGTATTCCTGAGATCCATTCTAGATCTCCCAGATCACGAACCTCCCGAAGTCAATTATTGAACAATGTCACAAGTTGTCGCATAAACTTATGAGAAGACCACTCCCACGTCTTCAACAAATTAGGGATTCCCTAGATTCAAAACTACCAAACTAACTCGACAACCATCCATACTAAGTTTTTACCTACATGTGATTCCTTCTATAAATCCCTTTACACCATTAAACCAATTCATTGACCTCTTTCACACTATAAAGTAAAAACCAGGAAAAATGCCCATACAATTTTATTATAGTTCATTCTCAAGAAACATAAAAATCCTACGGGCCAAAAACAACTTATTAATCCAAACAAACAAATTGTAGCAAGGAGTCGATAGGAACGACTACGCCTCCACTCTTGTTCCAAGGTCAACAAAAATAGTTTTAACATGACCACTTACACCATACACGTTGGCCGCTCCTCAATGTTGAATTTGGTTCAACTAAAATAAAAAATAAAATATTTTCCAAACATTGCAAATTCTATGGTCCACGGCTCCAAACAAATCTCAACGTATCAATTCAAAACTCAACGTTGATATTACAAATTTTGGTCGCTCAACATAGCTCCTTCCGCTAACTTTCTAATGTAGTATGACTCCTCACACATACGAGTTCCTTTTACAGAAACATTACAAACCTTTACACTTACTAGTTTGACAAGATGGCATTAGTACTCTCAGTTTTTTGTTTTCTGTGTTTCCCCCCTTAATGGCTACTTGTCTCGGTTCCAATCAGTAAAGTCTACATGTGTTCCCGGTGTTTACAAATATGATTAAAAATAATATGTCGATGTCCATATAAATGAACAAACATTGACCACAATGCATGGGTACCAACTACTGCAACCGCCAATGTACTAGGATGTCCTTCATGTACATGGTTCTATCGCCCCGCATACATGGTCCTGTACTTGTAAGTTCTCTCAATCATTATTATTACGAAATCTTCTAGCTTACTAAATCCATCAAGTCATCTCATAACCCTCGTAAGGGTATAGTCCACAAGTTGGATTCCCGATATCCATTCTCGATCTCCCAAATTATGAACCTCCCGAAGTCAATTATTGAACAACATCACAAGCTATTACATAACCTCATGAGAAGACGACTCCCACGTCTTCAACAAATGAGTGATTCCTTAGATCCAAAACTACCAAACTAACTCGACAACCATCCATACTAAGTTTTTACCTACATGTGATTCCTTCTATAATTCCCTTTACAACATTAAACCAATTTGTTGACCTCTTTCACACTATAAAGTAAAAACCAAGAAAAATGCCCATAAAATTTTATGATAGTTCATTCTCAAGCAACATAAAAATTCGACGGGACAAAAACAACTTATTAATCCGAGAAAACAAATAGAATATTGTAGCAAAGAGTCGATAGGAATGACTACGCCTCCACTCTTATTCCAAGGTCAACAAAAATAGTTTCAATGTGACCGCTTACACCATACACGTTGGCCACTCCTCAATGTTGACTTTGGTTAAAATAAAATAAAAAAATAAAAATATTTTCCAAACATTGCAAAATCTATGGTCCACGGCGCTAAAAAAATATCACTATATAAACCCAGCGTTGAGATTACAGATGTTGGTCGCTCAACACAACTCCTTGTTAGAAAAAATTTAGGAAATTTAATTTTTGCAGAGGGGCAAAGAGTTATGAATCTCACGAAGCTACTTTCGCGTAGCTAGCTTCATGCACCACGGAGCTGATTTCATGCAGCTACCTTCGTGCACTGCGGAGCTATTTCATAGACTTGGATTTCGTGGACCTGGACTTCACGGAGCTATTTCAGAGACTTAATGAATAATATTCACTCACGGTAAAAATAAAAAAGTAGGTTTTGAGCAACACACTAAAACTTAGTATTGAGTTCTTAAACATGAAAATTCATTTACATGAGATTGCGGCTCATTCACCAAGTAAAACAAAGGTTTTACAGTGATTTACACTTATGCGGAATAACACACAGTACAACACAGTAACTGTTGTTTTCACGCGCCCACCAAAATTTGCTACACCATTTTCTCCCCAGAGACTTGCACTCTCTTTCTCTCTAACTCTCTTACTCCCTAACCTATCAAAATAAATTTTTACATTCATATTTAACTCAACATACAATTTTACATTTAATTCAAGACAGAGCTTAATTAATATGATGTTGTTGTTGAGTGTGATCAACATCTCGTAGGTGTTTGTGGAGTGTGGGCAATAGTTGTTGAATGAATGCTTGCCCATATCTATCTACCAAAGTTCATTAGATGATTTAAATTCCTTGTTGCATTTTGGAATAGTTCACGCTTGGCTTCAGTCTGTCTATCTTCAAATATAGACGCAACCTGCAAAAATACGTCTGACAAGTATGGCTACTGTCAGGATGTTTATTGCAGTGGTTGGGATTATTATTTCCAATGCTCCCCCTTAATCATAATTGCCGCCATTGACAATTCCCAAACAGTTTCTGAGATAAACAAGTGTTTCATATGCCAATGGCTTTGTGAAGATGTTAGCAAATTGTTCTTGTGACCTGCAGAGCTGCAACACAATTTCATCATTGTTAATCAACTCTCCAATAAAATTATATTTAGCATCAATATGTTTGGTCCTTTTGTGGAAGACATGGTTCTTTGACAATGCAATTGATGAGGTGTTGTCCCAGAAAATAGTTGTCGCTCCCTCTTGGTCATGACGAAGATCCCAACATCCTTCTCATCCAAACTACCTGACACGATGCTACTGTTGTTGCGACATATTCAACTTCTGTTGTTGACAGTGACACTATTCGCTGCTTCTTGGAGGCCCATGAAATGGCTCTGGATAACAAATGAAAAACATATCCTGACGTGCTCTTTCTGTCATCGACACTGCCTGCCCAATCACTATCAGTGTAACCAACCAGCCTGAAATCACTTGTTGCTATGTACAAAATGCCATATTGTTTTGTCCCATTGACATACCTCAGAATCCTTTTCGCTTCTTGCCAATGTGTCTCCTTGGGCATCTCCATGAACCTTGACACCAAATTTATTGCATACATTATATCCGGCCTAATGGCGGTCAAATACATCAAGCTGCCTATCATGTTTTTGTATAATGTCGAATTGACATTGTTGTTGCAATCTTCTTTGCTCAACTTCAACCCTATGAGAGTTGGAGTTGGTGCGAACTTGCTGTTCTGCATTTTAAACCTCTCCAAAATTTCTGCCACATACTTTGCTTGAGAGATAAAAATGTCATTTTCTGTTTGCTTCACTTCTATGCCCAAAAAATATCTTAACAATCCCAAGTCAGTCATTTCAAATTCACTCATCATGACTTGTTTGAAATCAACAATGAGGAAATCATCACTTCCTGTAAAAATAAAATCATCTACATATAAGACGACAATGATAATCTTACCTTCGCTCTCTTTGATGTAGAGAGTAGGCTCACTGTCACATTTGTTGAAACCATTGTCCAACATGTAGGCATCTATTCTTTTGTACCATGCGCGCGGTGCTTGCTTTAATCCATAAAGAGCTTTCCTCAACTGATACATTTTGTCTTCTTGGCCTTCAACCTCATAGCCAGGCGGTTGTGCAACATACACTTCCTCTTTCAGCACTCCATTCAAGAACACTAATTTTACATCCATTTGATACACTATCCATTTATGCTGCGTGAAAATCGCCACAACTATGCGCACTGTCTCCATCCGCGCGACTGGCATGAACGTATCCGCGTAATCTCTTCCATACTGCTACTTGTATCCTTTGACAGCTAGTCTTGCTTTATGCCTTTCAATCTTTCCCTCAATGTTTCTTTTGGTCTTATAGACCCACTTCACTCCAATGACATGTTTTCCTTTCGGAAGGCTCACTAACTCCCATGTGTCATTCCTTTCTATTGCTTCTATTTCTTTCTCCATTGCCGCAACCCATTTTTCTTCTTTCACTGCATCTTCAAAGTGGATTGGGTCATATACTTGACAAAATATCCAAATATTCAGATCTATGCTACTATCAACTTCATCTTGCTCATAAATTTCATTTAAATTTCTGATATTTGGTCTTCTTGTGCTTGCTGAAGATAGACTTGACATGTCACTTTGTTTCGCGCTTCCTGGTGTGCTTGGAGAAGCACTTGCTTGGATGCGCAACACTGTCCTATTATTTGTTGATGGCATTGCTTGCTGTCTGCTTTGCTGCGTTTGAATAGGAGTAGAGGGAGTCACTGTTGAGGAATTACTTGTTGTTGTTAATTCCTATTTGTCCTCATGTGGAATGCATGCTCTGACATTGACTATATTTTCTAAAATTCCATCACATGCTTCCTCTTCTATGAACTACACATCTCTGTTGATTATGACCTTCTTGGTTAATGGGTTGTAGAGTTTGTATGCCTTGGATTCATCATTGTATCCAAAAAATATACAAAATATACATTTCTCCCCCTTCTTGTCCAACTTCTTCCTCAACTCATCCGGGACATGTGCATAAGCCACACATCTAAAAACTCTCATGTGAGTGACACTATGCTTTCTTCCACTCCATGCCTCTTCAAGAACTATGTTCTGAACACTGTTGATTGGACATCTATTCTAGACATATGCTGCAAAAGCGACGGCTTCAACCCAATAGTCATTTGGCAAATGCTTTTCCTTCAACATACTCCTTGCCATCTCCATAATGGTCTTATTCTTCCTTTCTGCCACACCATTTTGCTGCGGTGTATATCTTGTTGTAAATTTCCTGTGAATTCCATGCTCCCTGCAAAATCAAAGGAAGCCATTTGAGATATATTCGCCACCTTTGTCAGTCCTAAGGACCTTTATGTAGTGTCCATTTTTCTTCTCAACAAGAGCCTTGTATTGGCGAAAGCGCTCAAACACTTCACTTTTTTGTTTTAGGAGATATACCCATGTCTTCCTTGTGTAGTCATCTATTAAGGTCAATACATAGTGGCTGCCACCAATTGATAGTGTCTACATTGGTCCACATAAATCTGAATGGACAATCTCCAAAGGTGCCTTTGCCCTCACTGACTTTCCTGCTGGAAATGTCTCTCTATGTTGCTTGCCCAAGATACATCCTTCACATATGTTGTCTGGTTTTTCTATGAGTGGTAAACCCTTCACCATGTCCTTCATATGCAGCAAATTCAAACCTCCAAAGTTGAGATGTCTAAATCTCAAGTGCCATAACCAGTTTTCATCTTTTACATTTGCTTGAAAGTTTACTTGTGTGACAATTGCCTCTTTTCTTCCATCTTCTTGTGAGTTCATAGATAGTTGTGCTTATGCACCTTCTTTCTGCAAATCTGATATTATTTTTAAGGGAAGAATTCTATTGTTTGTCATTTGAACCTTTGCAATCAGTTGTGTGCTTAGAGGCCTATCCAAAATTGTGCACACATCATTTTTGAAGAAGACATTGTAGCCTTTCTGCATGAGCTATCCAACACTCATGAGATTATGTTTCAAATCGGGGACAAAGTAAACATTTGAGATGTATTTCTTCTCCCCCTTATTTTTTAGGATATTAACTCTTCCTTTTCCCATGACAGAGACTTTTCTATCAGTCCCTAATGTCACTTCAGATTTCACACTTTCATCTAGATCAGAAAACATGTCTATGTTTCCTGACATGTGGTTGCTACACCCTGAATCTAGATACCATATATCACTCTGTTTTTCTTATGCTACATTACATGCTAAAATCATGCTATCATGGTTCTGAGTTTCTCTTGTGAAATTTACACTTGGTTTGTTACTAATGTCAAATTTCTTCTTTCTACATTCATTTGCATAATGACCATACTTCTTACAGTAATAACATTGAACTTGAGATTTATCATACCTTTGACCTTGGGCTTGATTTTGGCTTGGGCCTTGACTTGGATTTTGATTGCTCCCTCTTCCACTTGAGCTTGAAGGGCTGCTTCTTCCACCTCTGTGCGGGCTTCTTCCTCTTCCTCTAGCATATGATCTTCCTCTGTCTCGACCTTGACCAAATGATACTTGTGTCTTGAAGGCATGTTTCAATGAGGAGCTTGTTGCTCTATTCAGTCTATGTTCATGAGAAATTAATGATGAATTAAGCTCATCCACTCAGAACTGTGATAGATCCTTTATCTCTTCTATGGCCACAATAATGGCCTCAAACCTTACTGACAAACTTCTCAAAACTTTCTGAACTATTCTTATTTCCTCAAGTGTCTCACCACGAGACCTGATTTTAGTAACTAGCCCACTTGCATGTGTAAAAAAAAAGTCTATATTCTCACTCGTTCATACAAAGTGTTTCAAAATCTATCCTCAACATTTGCAGCTTTATTGTCTTTACTTTTGCGATGCCTTGGTAGGTTGTCTGGAGGGTGTCCCATGCTTCCTTGAACTTCGTTGCTGCTGTCACCCTTGGGAGAATACTTTCATGAACTGCTTGGAAAATATAAAATAGGGCTTTTGAATCCTTCTCCCTATTTTCCCTTAATAAATATTTTTCTTGTTGAGATAAGGCATTGTATGTTGCTGCATCTACTGGTTCTTACAAATCAATCTCCACCAAATCCCAAATGTCTTGAGAAGAAAACATGGTCTTCATTGTAATATCCCAATAATCATAATTTTTTCCATTAAACTGAGGTATTTGAGGATTAGTCAAGCTTGTGCTTAATGTTGTCATTTCTGAGCATAAAAGAAACTTTCTACCTGCTGGTAAATATGCCAAAAACGATCTGCCCTCAAAACAACTTCTAACTGCTAGTAAAAAACTCTTGTTTGTACACTAGAAATATTTAACATGCTCTCATACCATGTTAGAAAGAATTTAAGAAATTTAATTTTCGCATAGGGGAAGAGAGCTATGACTCTCACGAAGCCACTTTCGCGCAACTGCGGAGCTGATTTTGCACACCTCGGAGCTATTTCATAGACTTGGAGCTGATTTCGCTTAGCTACCTTCGTGCACCCCCGAGCTATTTCACAGACTTGGATTTTGCGGACCTCGACTTCGCGGAGTTATTTTAGAGACTTAATGAATAATATTCACAGTTTTGGAGCAACACACTAAAACTTAGTATTGAGTTCTTGAAAATGAAAATGCATTTACATGAGACTGGGGCTCATTCACCAAGTAAAACAAAGCTTTTACAGTGATTTACACTTAGTCAGAATAACACATAGTAAAACATAGTAACTATTGCTTAGTATTGAGTTCTTAAACATGAAGATGCATTTACATGAGACTGAGGCTCATTCACCAAGTAAAACAAGTAAAACAAAGGTTTTACAATGATTTACACATCACTTACGTGGAATAACACACAGTAAAATACAGTAACTTGTTGTTTTTACACGCCCACTAAAATTTGCTACACCATTTTCTCCCTAGAGACTTGGGCTCTCTAACTCTCTTACTATCTAACCTAGCAAAATGACTTTTTACATTCATATTTAACTCAACATACAATTTTACATTTAATGCATGACAAAGCAAATTAATTAATAGTATGCTATTGTTGAGTGTGATCAAAATCGCACACGTGTTTGTGGAGTGTGGGTAATAGTTGCTGAATGGATCCTTGCCCATATTTATTTACCAAAGTACATTAGGTGCTTTAAATTCCTTGTTGCGTTTCAGAATGGTTCACCCCTAGCTTCAGTCCTTACCTGCAAAAATACCTCTGACAAGTGGCTGCGGTGGGGTGGTTGGGATTATTATTTCCAACACTCCTTCCGCTAAGTTTCCAATGCAATATGAGTGATGCAGTGGTTGGGATTATTATTTGGTGTGGTGGGGTGGTTAGGATTATTATTTCCAACACTCATTCGGCTAAGTTTCCAATGCAATATGAGTGATGCCGTGGTTGGGATTATTATTTCCAACACTACTTCGGCTAAGTTTCCAATGCAATATGACTCCTCACGCATACGGGTTCCTTTTACAAAAACATTACAGACCTTTACGCTCACTAGTTTGACAAGATGGCATTAGTACTCTCAATTTTTTTATTTCTGTGTTCAATAACAAATGTCAACATATAATTTTTTGTTTTCTGTGTTTCAATAACGAATGTCAGCATACAAATATCACCAGTAGCCATCCTTCCTTGGAGAAGGAAAAAAAATGCAGCGGAAGGAGATATGATACCACAATGAGACAGAAACTCCGAGTAACATTTTATTAAATATGCAAATTTGCAATGCTCAACAAAGAAAGCTGTCACGCTCGACGACTCTTTCTCTCTCTTGCCCATCCAAATCTAGAGCTACTTTGTTGATCTCATCCTTCACGTCTCCTTCCACACAACGGTTACTCGTAGATATTTGCAAATCCTGATGGAGGAGCTCCTTCATCTCTACAAACCCTCGGAACATGCACCAAAATGAAAATCCGGCCACAATACAATGCATTCCAGTACAACGCTCCCATCAATCATTTAACAAACTTAAATAAAAAACACACTGCTACAGAACATAACAAAAATAAAAAAATATACATATACTCTCTTATTTCCATAGGCCCCTCCCCCTCTGGCGCCAAAGCCTAGTTTCGTCGGAATTCTACTACCAATTTGTAAAATCAAGTACATACCAAAACTGTATTTATGTTAAATTGATTACACATATAAATACATCAATCATTGGATTAATATAGAAATACTATCTTTTCTATTTTAATCACATAATCAATATCAATATCTTAACCACACACCTTAACACCTTAATAAGATCTAAAATCTCTCTTAAATATAAGAAACTTCTAAACAAAACAATAATACAACAAGTAAAAATTATATTTTCAAAATTCCCAATCTTAATAATATAATCCTACTAATAAAAATCATTAATTCATAATTCTCTCACTATCATGATATTTTAGTTTTCCAGATGCTAAGATCAGATCAGCGATGAAGGATCAAAAGTTAGAGAAAATTACTAAATTTAATGGTTAATATTATAGTTTAAAAATAAATATCATATATTAAAGGTGTTAATAAAAAGTTGAAGTTAAGGTTAATAACTTAAAGTTAAAAATTCAAACCTATAAAGCTTAGAAGCATTGCTTTTTAAAAATAAATATTACTTGTTAAAGGTTTTAATGAAAGATGGAAGTTAAAGGTAATAATTTAATTTAAAGTAATTAATTAATGGTAAAAAAATTCAATTAATAATCAATGTAAATTTATTTTCATTTTTACATTTATTATATATTAAGAGGATCAAATCTCTTGAGGTGTAAATTGTTTCACAAATGTGAGAAGAAGTTTGCACCTCAAAGGATTTGATCTCTATTGATGCATGATATATAAGAAGTTAAAATAGATCTATGCTAGTTTATCAGCAACATGAAAATTTTAAATAGTTATCATTTTGTATATGTTTAAAACGGGTATGATTCTTTGAAACTTAAATCATTTTGAATTTAAACAATAACAAAATAACAATAACAATAACATATACGGGCTAAAATGTCTAATAAGAAAAATGAACTCATTAAGATCAATGTAAATTTATCTTCTTTTATATATATGACTACGATCATTTTAAGTTCTAGTTTTCTCAATTTGGGTGTTGTCGACAAGTTTGATTTTCGTGATCCACTATCAATCTCCCGAATTGTGGACCTCTCTAATTCAAATACTAAACAACGTCACAAGCTGTCACATAACCTTATGAAAAAGACCATTCCCACGTCTTCAACAAATAAAAAATTCCCTAAATCCACAACTACCAAACTAACTCAACCATCCATACTAAGCTTTTACCTACACTTATTCCTTCTATAAATCCTTTCATACCATTAAACCAATTTGCTAACCCTTTCATACTATAAAATACAAACCAAAAGATCCATATAATAAAATATAAAATACAAATCAAAATATCCATACAATTTTATTATAGTTCATTCCCAAACAACATAAAAATCGTACAGGCCAAAAATAACTTATTAACCTGAGCAAACAAATAGAATATCGTAGCAAGAAGTCGATAGGAACTACTACGCCTCCACTCTTCTTCCAAGGTCATCAAAAATAGTTTCAACTTGACCACTTAGACCATACACGCTGGCCGCCTCTCAATGTTGACTTTGGTTAAAATAAAAAAATAAAAAACTTATCCAAACATTGTAAAAACTATGGTCCGCGGCTCCGAACAGATCTCACCGTATTAATTCAAAACTCAGCGTTGAGATTACAGATGTTGGTCGCTCAGCACAGCTCCTTCCGCTAAGTTTCCAATGCAGTATGACTCCTCACGCATACGGGTTCCTTTTACAAAAACATTACAGACCTTTACCCTCACAAGTTTGACAAGATGGCATTAGTACTCTCAATTTTTTGTTTTCTGTGTTTCAATAACGAATGTGAGCATTCAAATTTTACCAGTAGCCATCCTTCCTGGGAGCAGAGAAGAAAATGCAGCGGAGGAGATATGATACCACAATGAGACACAAACACCCAGTAACATTTTATCAAATATGCGATGCTCAACAAAGTTGTCATGCTCGACGACTCTTTCTCTCTATTGCCAATCCAAATCTAGAGATTAAATATGCAATGCTCAACAAAGTTGTCACGCTCGACTCGTTCTCTCTCTTGCCAATCCAAATCTAGAGGTATTTTTTTGATCTCATCCTTCACGTCTCCTTCCACACAATGGTTACGAGTTACTGGTAGATATTTGCAAACCCTCATGGAGGAGCTCCTTCAACTAGATCTCTACAAACCGTCATAACGTGCACCCAAAAAAAAGGTCCGTCCACAATACAATGGATTTCGGTACAACGCTCCCATCAATCATTTAACAAACTTGAATAAAAAACACACGGCTACAGAACATAACGACATACACTCTCAAACAATATACATATACCCTCTTATTTCCCTATGCCCCTCCCGGGCCAAGGCCTAGTCTCATATGAGCTCTCCTATTAATGTGTAAAATGTGTTAGATTGATAACACATATAAATACATTAATCATTAGGTTAAGATAAAAATACTATCTTAACCACATAATCAATATTAACATTTTAACCCCACACTTTAATAAGATTTAAAATCTCTTTTAGATATAATAAACTTTTAAACAAAGCAATTATTTTATCGCGAAACAAATAAAAAATATATTTTCCAAATTCACAATCTTGATAGTATGATCTTTACTAATAAGAATCATTAATTCATAATTCTCTCACTATCATGATATTTTAGTTTTCAAGATGTTAAGGTCAGATTAGTGATGAAGGTTCAAAAGTTAGAGAAAATTACTAAATTTAATGTTTTAGATTATAGTTTAAAAATAAATATGATATATTAAAGGTGTTAATAAAAACTGTTAAGGTCAGATAAGTGATGAAGGATTAAAAGTTAGAGAAAATTACTAAATTTAATGTTTTAGATTATAGTTTAAAAATAGATATTATATATTAAAGGTGGTAATAGAAAGTTGAAGTTAGGGTTAATAATTTAAAGTTAAAAATTCAAAACTATAAAATTAAGAAGTACTGTTTTTTAAAAATAAATATTATTGGTTAAAGGTTTTAATAAAAAATGGAAGTTAAGGGTAATAATTAAATATAAATTAATTAATAAATGGTAAAATTTAATATAGATGTTAGAGGATTGAAGACTAACAGGGAAATTAAAATAAAATTTAATTTAATTAATAATCAATGTAGATTTATGTTAACTCTACATTTATGTATTAAGAGGGATCAAATCCTTTGAGGTGTAAAAGCTATGTGAAGAGAGGTTTGCACCTCAAGGGATTTGATCTCTATTGATGCATGGTATATGCGAAGTTAAAATGGATATATGCTAGTTTATCAACAACATGAAATTTTTAGATAACTATCATTTTGTATATGTTTGAAATGGATATGATCCTTTGAAACTTAAATCATTTTGAATTTAAACGATAACGAGGTAACAATAATATTTACTTACTAAGATGTCTACTAATAAGAAAAATGGAATGATTAAGATCAATGTAAATCTATCTTCAATGTTTATATATATATATATATATATATGATCATTTTAAGTTTTAATTTTTTAAGTTATTTTATGGATATTTTCTTGTTTTTACTATTACGGTTGAGTAAAACGGATAAACAAGTTGGTTTTGTGGTGTTATTAATTTTGAGTTTAATTAAGTAAAGTTATAGAAATATTAACACTGTCTCTATGAAAGATCTAAAGAATTACTGATGAACCTCAGTAACTCTCTTTTCACCCGACAATTATCAGTTAAGAAGCAGTTATTCCTTACCTACCTTTCTCTTACAAGAGGGAAGAGAGAAGGAGGAAGGGGGGGTCGGAAAGAAAGAAAAGATTCCTTGAGCTGAATGGAGTTTTAGTGGGAAAAACCCTTGAGGGAGACTTCCCTAGAGGAAGAATCATTCTTTGTCGAGGCTGGACTTGGAGTCCTGAGGCCAAAGCAATAGAATTGAGGCCAAAGTAATAGAACTGTTGTCTTGAAGAAAAATGATTTGAGGGATAAAGAGAGGCCAAAGCAATAGAACTGTTGTCTTGAAGAAAACTGATCGGAGGGATAAAGAGGAGCTTGGGGGGAGAATATTGGACGTAATTGCCAAATTCTCATTGGAAGGGTGGAGAGGTTCATCTAATAGTGAATTAGACTTTCAATGGCAGATAAGTGTATATGCATGTCTGTGTTTATAATTTGTTATTTGTAGGAACTAAATTCTCATTGGAAGGGTGGAGAGATTCATCTAACAGTGAATTAGACTTTCAATGGCAGAAAAGGCTATATGAGGCTATATGCATGTCTGTGTTTATAATTTGTTATCTGAAGGAACTTAGGTAGATAAATAAGAATGTAAACTTGCTAACATTGTCTAAGTAGAAAATGAATTTAAATGGCACTCATGATTGCATGTTTCTCTATTTTCATCTGTAGCATGAAGTGAATGGAACGAAAAAGTTAATATTGAATTTTCACACTCTCATTTTGATGCATGTACTTATGAATAGTTAATATGGGTATCTAGTTTGTAGTAATGCCTACAGGTTATTATATTCCAACATAAAGATCAAAAGGTGTAGGACGATACAACCTCTACTGCCTGAGCATGATAACTATGTTTACCAAATCAAGAATCTGTGCATGAGTAAAACTATACAACCAAATGAGTTATGAAATAACCCTTTGCTATCAAGAACAAGAACATTTATATAAGTAAGAAGTTATACGAATTAGTTCGGTTACGTTGCCATTTCTGGCCATGAATGTAGAATAGTTCTACCTACGGATTGGTAGTAGGTATAACATAACGTAATAAATCGAAAGCCCTCACATCAAGATTATTCCATTAAAAAGTAATATGCCGAATTCATCAGTGAAGAATCAGAACTCTAATTATACATCCTAGGAAATAAAAAAATGTCGTTAATAAGAAACCATTAAGAGCTATGTATGTGTAAAGTATTTCTTTCAAGATAGCGACATATACAATGTGGGTAGCCATGGAGGCTTCCAACCAGCAGACATGCATTCAAAGTAAGAACTTCTAATATTAATCCTTTTTAGAACCTAGAAATAAGATAGATACTGGTGCATTGTAAGTGAATTGGTTATAGAAAAATAAACAAGAAAATTATACCCTAAAGAAAGCAAGGATACGAATTGTCACGCCCCCAAGCCAGCGGTAGCCTTTCAACCGCTCTTAGCGAGGTGCAGCACCACCAAACACTTTCTTTTCACCAATACTTATGTTCATGGACTACGCCTAACCACTTACTCCTACTTAGTTTGTGTTTCACAACCAAGTATTATTATGTTATCCTTTATACCAATGAACACCCATACACATTCATTATCATCAGCAATTATAAATGAAGAACACAATTGCACAGTATAAAAGAAGGGGAAACTCCCTGAACATTGAGTCTACCAAAATAATATATTATACAATTTTTTACAAGTTACAAGCTTTACAAGTATATTTGGGAAACACCAAGTTTCATACTTAGCCAAATTTAAAATCTTCGGCAAACTTGTTTGCCCAGCTCGTCAGCACCTCTGCACAGTCGCCGCACGACTCACCAACCCTTTGTTCACCTCATCGCACGATCATGTTTTTTGCCCAACTTGGGCGTGCCTCCAAGTCGCCACACACGGGTGCCTCTACCCGAGACACACCTTTGTCCACAATCTCAACACTTCACCAAATCACCATGCACACTTGCACGATGGGCGGGTGCTCACCCGAGTCGCCAAGACACCCATGCCAAGTCGTTGCACAAACCGGGCGCTCCTGCCCACGCCCTTCACCCACAACCGAGTTAAGCGAGTCTCCTCCGTGCAACCAAGCCCAAGAATGGGCGCATCTATAATCTGCGCCTTCCTCCTTAGTTCTGCGCACTAGACCTGCGCTTTACTCCTTTGAGCGAAGATGTTGAGCGATGTCGAATGTGTTGAAATGCCATCCAACGCATCTCCATATATACCAAACGCAGGGCGAAGTCTAGGCTGCCCAGCCGACTCGCCCAATGCCCTTACTTCATCGCAAAAGCCACCTAAACATCAAGTCGGCCTTCCTACACATGCGTTCACCCTCCGTCGGCTTCACACATTCGTTGGTCGGCCTCCATAACTCCTAAGTCATGCTCCACGCATATATACATGCTCGCCCTCCTTCTATTATGCGCATAATACACCGTCGCATATCAAGGGAGCTCGCACTTCGTCCAACCGCAGTCGCACTTCAAGCCGGAGCGTTCGTTCAGCCTTCATCCGCGGTCACACATCAACCGAACTGCGGGTCGTTACATCCTCCTCCACCTGAAATCGTTGTCGTCCTCGACAACATACCATCCTGGTAGCCATCCATCAAGATCAACAATGTCTGTCTCATCCTTGGTCCATGATGTCAACTCCTCCACATACTACAAACATCCCTGCAACATATGTAGAACTTCCATCTCCACCATGTGTCATCCTCATCCTGTGAACTATCATCCTTCCTGCCTGATTCCAACATCTCTCCATGCACTTCTGGACTCCATGTTTGAACTAGTTGGGTAACTAATCCAACTTTCACGCTCAAGCCATGAGAGTGAACATCCTTATGCCTTCACCAGTCTATCTCAGATTCTGCCACATCCTGGACTCACCAAGAATCTCTCCACCATGTTCAGGTCCATGGAAACTCCATCCCATCTGCAACATGTCATGATGCTTGATGCCAAGCCATCCCTGCACCATCTGCCATACCTGCTCAATCTGTTTTAAGGACTCACTGCCATGAGTAACTAACAATGAGCCCCATCTTCTTGTCATCTAAGAAGATGTGGAGGGGGTAGAGCCTGAAGGCTCACCCTCACTAATCATCTCAATCCATCTGTCAGGATCTTCTATCTCCATCCTCTGTAGATAAGTGACCCGATCCTCCTCCCGGACATTCGGCCTCACATATTCCTCATCATCATCATCATCCTCGACCACTTCTAGCCTTCTTGACAAATCCAAGATACTATCTGAAAGAGTCTTGATGACCAATGACTGCTCGGTAAGCTTTGTCTCAACCGTGAACAACCGCTTACTCATGTCTTCCATTTGCTTCTCATCCTCCATTTGCATCACTGCCAACTTACAATCAGGTCTTCTCACTCCAATGGTTGGTACACCAATGGGTGCATCTTCCCTTCCATTGTAAATGTACAGCTTCCTCAAATGTGGAACAATCATAGCATCAAACTGTTTCATGAATTCCATTCCTAGTACAACTTCATAGTCATCAATCCGCACTATAGTGAAGTCGACCTTCCATGTCCACTCACCAAGTGTCATGTCCACCTTTTCAGCTACACCAAGAACATTATCAGGAGGAGAATTGACTGTCTTCATCTATGCCTTCACCAGTACAAATTTCAGCCCAATTCTTCTCGCAGTATCTTCTCCCATGAAGTTGTGAGAGGCCCCACTATCCACCATAGTGAGTATATCAGCACCTCCAACCTTCATCCGAACATACTCCAGCTTGTTCCTCTCAGGATCCCTCCAAGAGATCACCTCTGTAGCAGCAACAACACCAAGTATCTGCATCATCCCCACAGAAGCTTCTTCATTCTTCGCATTAGATTGTGCAATCGCAGCCACTTTCGGTTTAGAAGGACAGTTCTTCACCGTATGTGGTCCAGCACATATCCAACACTTCAAGGCTTTCTTCATCTTCGAATTATCATCCGATTTTGAAGCATCATCCTTCTTCTTATCTTTCGGCTTATCGGACTTCTTCTTCCTATCATCAGAAGTCTCATCATAATGCTCCACCAACCTGTCCACAGCAGCAAAAGCTTCCTCAAGTGTTCTAATCCTCTGCCTCTTCACTTCATTGCGTGCCCAAGGCTTCAACCCAATAATGAAATTGAACACCTTGTCCCTCTCTGCCATGTCAGGAAGTTCCAGAACCGCACTTGCAAACTCCCGTTGATATGTTTGAAGGTTCTCGGTCTGCTTTATGAACTTAATTTTCATCCTTGCTTCCCACGTTTCATCCTGAGGACTAAAATGGGTCTGCAAAGCTTTCTTCATGTCATCCCACGAAGTAATGTCACCAGCACTACCATTGGCAATCTTATCCATCCTCCTTCATCACCACATCTTGGCATCTTTTGTCAAGAACTGAGCAACCACCTTGGCCTTTGTCTCATCATCAGATAGACCCAATCGTTCCAAGTATTGCTCCATGTCCCATAGAAAGTTGCTAAGAGTCTTTGCACTTCTTGTACCATTGTAAGATTCCGGTTCCTTGACTTTCAGATAAGGAACTCCTCCACCTGAGTTATGCCTCACGACCTTCTTGAATACCGCGATCTCATCTCTGGCTTCGTCAAGAGATTTTCGCAAGCCCATGATCTCTGCAAGACTTTGGTCTCTTGCCTCTTCAACCTCCTTGACCCTTACTTCAAGTTGTGTACACATAAGATCAGTGTACTCGTGTTGAGTCCGGAGTTCATCGAGCTCTTCCCTCATCTTCGAATTGGCCTCTTAATCCCTATCGATCAAGTCCATCTTCTTAGTCCAGAAAGCTTCCAAGTCCTCCATCCTTTCCAACACTTTTTCCATAAGTGCCATAGTAGCATCCTGCACACCGTGACTAGACCCAGCTTGAGATTCAGCTGCCATTGCTAACAGCTTCTTTCTTCTTTGCGATCTAGTTTCGACCATCCAACAACTTCACCAAGATGCCTGCAACTTGAACCAGTGCTTGTCCCACTTGTATGTGAAACAGCTTCCTTCACTTGCAAGTACCCGCTTCACTGTTACCAATTGTCAAGTGTATGTACACCTGCTTCACCCAGCTTCCTGCAAGACTCCTCCAAGTCTTCAAACTAGCTCTGATACAAACTGTCACGCCCCCAAGCCGACAGTTGGGTGAGGGCGTGCACGGGTGTGTGGTGCCTGGTTTGTGCGAAGGTGCCCGACAGTGAAACGGAGGAGCGCCCAGTTTGTGCAACGATTTGGAACGGGTGTCTTGGCGACTTGGTTGAGCGCCCACCCATTGTGAAAGTGTGCATGGTGACTTGGTGAAGTGTTGAGATTGTGGAAAAAGGTGTGTCTCGGGTAGAGGCACCCGTGTGTGGTGACTTGGAGGCGTGCCCAAGTTGGGCAAACAACACGATCGTGCGACGAGGTGAACGAAGGGTTGGTGAGTCGTGCGGCGACCGTGCAGAGGCACCGACGAGCTGGGCAACCGAGTTTGCCAAATATTGTAAATTTGGTTAAGTATGAAACTTGGGGTTTCCAAGTATACTTGTAAAGCTTGTAACTTGTAAAAGATTGTATAATATATTATTCGGGTAGACTCATTGTTCAGGGAGTTGCCCCTCGCTTTATACTGTGCAATTGTGTTCTTCATTTATAATTGTTGATGATAATGAATGTGTATAGGTGTTCATTGGTATAAAGGATAATAAAATAATACTTGGTTGCGAAACACAAACTAAGTAGGAGTAAGTGGTTAGGCGTAGTCCACGAACATAAGTATTGGTGAAAAGAAAATGTTCGGTGGTGCCGCACCTCGCTAAGAGTGGTTGAAAGACTACCGCCAGCTTGGAGGCATGACACGAATGGTTTAAGGGTATTTTCCAGATTGGTTTTGTCGGCCAGTTCGAGGTGGACGCCAATGAATGACACTCTGATAGAATGGGATTAACTTGGATGAAAGGACTATAAGTAACCGACAATGAACAATACTCTGATAGAATGGGATTAACTTGGATGAAAGGACTATAAGCAACCGACTCAAATACCAGACATAATCATAGTGGTTAAATGACAACATATTTAGCAAATGATAATTGCATATCAGAAAAGAAACCAAAACCTTGAATTTGCTAAATAAAATGTAAAACAGAGGAATTGCATAAAATGCACACTTTACAATCCCATATAGCAAAATTGTTTATACAAATGGGAGGACGTGCAAAACCTTCTAAGGGAAGGTTGGACCTCAAATCCACTATGAAGCAGTAACCTCTTCAAGAGTTTGACTTAATACAAACAAGGGTATGGTAACCCGAAATCAAACCCTAAACACAAACCCTCATGCAGTTGCTTAAATATTAAACTCAAAATCAGCGAACCGGAAGGAAGGCCCTCATACCCGTGCGAATTGCTGTAAGGAAATCTGGGTCTTCCGGTAGCTTGGCGTTCTGGGCCTGCACACTCGCATCCAATCTCTAGTGGGCTAAGGCCCTCGTGCATCGTAGTGTTGTAACAAGTTAAATCACATGGTGGAATAAACTAACTGTCAACAAATAAAGATAATTCATATCCATTTAACATATTACCAGTTGGGAGGTGTGGATAACGGTCGTTCTCAACATCACGAGTGCCGGGAGTGGTTGTAGTCGCGGTGCCTGCAAAAGGTAACCTCTTAGTTAAACACTCAGCAAAGAAAACCCAAAAGGTCTGCTAACAAACTAGCACTGAAGCAAAAAGAAAAGGGACCCAATTCCTCGCATAACAGTCTTACCTGTATAGAGTAGGTGGCTCACAACCAAAATAGTTGGTAACATTGAAGTTCTAGACAAACCCTCCACGGCGCGTAACTGGTGAAGCGAAGACTGTCTGAGAAAGAATATCGCCAACATAACCATGGTTTCACAGAGCAAACCTCCAAGAACCAAACCAAGCCAAATGACGGAAGAGCAGGGACAGAGCACTGGGTCGTTAGCATAGCACCTCGGGTTCCAGTGGACCGTCGGATCCATGCTTTGATTGGACGGTATCGCCTGCTACAGATGGCATCCGAAGGAGGAAGAACCTGGTAGCTGGCGGCCATTCAACTGCAGGCCAACCAGACAAGGTCTAAGAGTGTTAATGCGAGCGCTACACGTACATCAGATGCTAACCCAAGAATATTATTAACATGTACAAATATGTCAGCCCTTAATGTTACATGTGTAATACAAACCAGACCAGGTAGACATAAATCTGTGGATTGAATATAGTCATACTTTAACAATTATGATGTCCACCTTTCTATTGATTGTATTATTATATAATTTAATTCAGAATAATGATTGCTATCGTTAGATCATGGAAAAACAAATTTTTTTGTTATAATTATCTATGCATATTATTAAGGAATGAGTAGGTGTTACACACATAGAGAGTATTATTTAAAAATATATTTCGAAAATTACATGAAGAATATTTAAATTAATAATGCTGAATAGTGAAAAATGTATATTAAAATTAATACGTATACATTGAAATCAAATCTTATTAGAATAATAAATATTTATTAACTTTCACTCTATGTTTACCTTTTGATTGTCAAAAAGATATAAATGATATTTCAAGATGTTAATAGATTAATTGGTATTCGTGGACTTCGATATGACTGCAAATGGATGTTGAAAATGTATCATCGCACTGTGCAAAGTAAATACAAATATATTTTATAATTGCCACATTTTAACAAAAGTATTTTTAGATTTTTTAAATCAAAATAATCTAGTTTATCAAGTTAATTTTTAAGTTTTTCCACCAAAATATTTACTGAAAAGGTTTTTTGAAATTTTATACGTAACTTTTTGAAATATATAAATGAATTAAGTTCTTAAATATATTTAAAACATTTTAACCATTTAAAATTGCAATTCATTTGAAATTTATAATTTAAAAATTTTGAACCAAATTTCAAATATAATTGGGAAAAATAAATAAAATAAAAAAACGGATTTGTTAAACTACGACTTTCGTGGCAACTCCTCCTCCTCGTTACATTACGCGCTTTCATAATTGTGCCATGACACGATGATGCTATGTGCCTCGGATCGTATTTCTGGAATTAGAAATGATTGATTATGGAGAAACGTTACGTTGTTTTGCATCGACACGCGGACATAATCTCATCGCAACTTACTTTATTGATTTTTTCCGGTTGCCGATCGCCAATCAATTTATTACAGTGAAAAGATGAAATGTTCTTAAATCTTAATTGGCCTTCCTGCAATTTTTGTGGATTTGTCCGGTGGTGCCCGTGAGAGAAGAAATATTCCCCATATTCACCATGGCTGCCGCGAAGTCCGCAAAGAAGGTGTTCTAATTAGCTCTGTAGGTAGTAACTTGCGAATTTCTAGAGCCTCCCCTGTAGATAGTAACTCGCGAATTTGTGGTAAGATTGACTCGCAAGGAGGAAACGATTGGAAGGGTAGGTGTGGAACGTGTCAAAGGTGCCAAAGTTTTCAAACGTGTGTGACCCAATATAAATCTAGGCTTCAGCTTGGTGTTTTGAACTATGCTCTCAGGTTATTCAATCAGAGGCTTTGATGTGAATATATATATATATATATTTCCCATGTAACGAATTACAACCTTATATTCTAGCTATACTCTCAATTACAGAGTATAAGTAGGGTAAAATGTTTTTAAATATGAAGGTCTTACAACAAGGTGGCTGGAAGTTCTTGTAACGAGATCCAATCTTCTTAACTTTGGAAGTAATTTGACTCATAAAATGTATTTATATATTTTACTTCTGAAATCACTATTTAAGTTTGCAAAGTTATACATATTCTATTTTTAGTGTGCAAAGTCATGCATATTCTATCTGTAAATTTGCATTGATAACTTTTGAATGATGAAACATATTTTTTTAACCATCAAATTATATTAAAAGATGATATTAAACTACTTGTTCTCGGATCATCTTGCATGTAATTTAATCTCTTTTTTGTTATTGAATTTCTCCCTACCTTTATCTGACAATATCCATTTTTTACTATATGTGAAGCAGTTGCAAACTAATTTGTAGTTGCTGTTCAACTTTCAGCGTTGAAGGACATTTCTGGACGTTCTCTGTATTGCTTCAACTCCGGTAACAACCTTAATCTCTTTTCCGAGTTTTTGCTTCATTTCTATTTCATCCATGGACCATGATAGAAAATCCTCTTCCATCAATTGTACATTACCCACTCAACAACTATAGAGTCTTACTTGAAAGCAGAAAGTGTTTTTCATATATTTAACATTATGTATATTATAGAAGTAAAAGATGAGTCTTTTATCATATTGTTCAAGTTCCTTTGGAGACAATGCTTAATAGTAAGTGGGTATTATGGTAAACATTTTTATTTGCTGGGGCACCCACATTTGCCTAGGATTTTATAACATAAGAAAACCTTTAAATCCCTGCAAAACCTTCCTCGCGAGGATTAGATTGTGTGGATTATGTTGGGTTTTCTTCTCGCAAAGACTATTAATTTGCATAGCACTGTGCAGCTTGTGTTGGTTACTCACACAACAATGTTAAATACAGATACTTTGCCTTGGCCTACTCTGTTTTGTCACTGGGCAATCCAACTTTCAGCATTGAGGGACATTTCTGGGTGTTTTCTGTATTGCTTCATCTCCGGTAACAACCTTAATCTCCTTTTCGAGTTTTTGCTTCATTTCTATTTCATCCATGGGCCATGATACAAAATCCTCTTCCATCAATTGTACATTAGCCACTGAGCAACTAAAGAGTCTTATAAATTTTATTCAAAATTATTTTCCAATTGAAATGATTCAGTTATATATATGCTTTCTTGATAATTTAAACTTTATTCCTTTGTGTTAAACTAATGCAAAGTGGTGCCATCGTGGCTGTCTTGTTTTTAGTGAACAGACTCTAGAAAATCTTAGATACAAACTTCAATACCTTTGCTTATGTCTGTCTGAATTCTGGACTACTCATTTTTTTTGTCATCCACACATTAAGAAAGCGGAAAACAAATAAATGCATGTACATTTACATTTAGAATGCATGCGGAAATTGATTTAGGACTTTGCGTGTGCTCTCTGCTCTATGTTCAAACAGTTTCGCTTCTCTTTCCTTAGTAGCTAGGATTTTCACTGCAAAAAAGAAAGTAAACAATTGCTTATCATCTTAGATTGCATATTTAGGAATTGTATATGTACATCACGCGATCAACCTTAAAGGCAAACTTCTTAAGAAAGATCAACTGTAAAATTCATTTCAATAAACATAAAAACGCT
The DNA here is from genome assembly GCA_031772625.1 of Pinus tabuliformis. Taxonomy (NCBI): domain Eukaryota; kingdom Viridiplantae; phylum Streptophyta; class Pinopsida; order Pinales; family Pinaceae; genus Pinus; species Pinus tabuliformis. Next base: position 73,024,900 of record CM062820.1, on the reverse strand, counting down.
TTGGAACCTAACGCACACCATTTAGAAGTCTAGGCTAGAGACGTGTTCCGGCGTCGTAAAGCCTGGTAACTATCACTTTCATCGTAGGTTGGGTGATTCCTCCTCTTTGAAATGACAAGTGCCAGTACGGACTTGTGCTCCCACGTACCGTCGAGTATATATTGGGAGACCACAGTAGGCTATATCCTTTATCCTTAGGAAGCCGTGTCTGCCGCCCTATCGATCGCAATGCACTGAACACAGCATTTGGGAAGATTGACTGCCATACCATAAAAAGTATTCTGTAGTTTTGCGATTGGTTTGGTAATCCCCCTGTCTAGATATCCAGAGTAGTCACGTTCGTTCCTTTTCGGACTCCTTAAAAGAAAAGGACCATCTGACCACTTGTCACTTCAGGCTCGTTAAAAATCGAAGGCAACTAGAGTCATCTTTAGCTTTTTCTCGACTCTTAGAAAATGAAAAAGCAAATTGTGTCAAAGTTTCATAAAATTTATTTAAATCGGAATAACCTCACTGTTCCCTCGTTGGTCTTAGGGTAGGAAAATGGAGTCCACCAATCAAGGATTTCCCCATGGAGGAATCCTGCTCCCTTTTCCTCTAGGGGAGATGTTGGTGCACCTCATATGGCTACATTGACCCTTCCAGGGCTTGCAATTGGCCTGCCAATATGCTTTTCCTCGACCTCTGCCATTCAAAACATCGTGATTCTTGAGCAATCAACTTAGCAACCAGATGATACTAGAGTTGCCCAAATCGAAGGCGACTAGAATCGTCTTTAGCTTTTTCTCGTCTTAAAAATTGAAAAAGCAAGTTGTGTCAAAGTGTCATACAATTTATTCAAATCGGAATAACATCACTGCTCCATCGTTGGTCTCAGTTTGACAAAATGGAGTCCACCAATCAAGGATTTCCCCTTGGGGGAATCCTACTCCCTTTTCCTCTAGGGGAGATGTTGGTGTACCTCATATGGCTACATTGTCCCTTCCAGGGCTTGCACTTCGCCTGCTGGTATGGCTTTTCTCGACCTCTGTCTTTCAAAACACCATGATTTTTGGGCAATCAAATCAGCAACCAGATGATACTAGAGTTACCCCCAAACCTTCTATTTCATTTGTTTCTCCCTCTCCTTCCTCTGCGCTTCGTGGAAGTATGCTTAAAAAAAATGAACGTATAAAAGTTGTTGTAATAAATATCTTTCTTCATTATGTTTACAAGCTTAGATGGCCACTCATTTAGAAAAAAACTAAACATGCTTATTTCAACATTTTTGTGTTTTGTTTTGTACCAGAAAATGACATCAAACGTCACTGAAAATGCAATTTCCTCAATGTTATCTGGATCAACTCATATTCAACCATACCTACAAATTGCTGAACTTGAGCCAATACAATCAATGCAAAATTCAGCTCCACGATATTGTACTACAATTTCAGACGAAACACATAAGAAACACATCATGCTTCCAAAAGATTTCAATGATCTCGTAGCAACAGGCTTGCTACAAAAGGGTTCTATTATAAATGTTAAAAGTTGGACTACCTCAGCTATTGGTCCTTCAACGTAAGTTTGTTATAAATTTCTTATTTCAAATTTAACATTTTTTTTACTTATAACACAACCGCTTCTAACAGTTATTCCTTTGACTCTCATTTGTCGTGTAGGTCTATAAAGCTAATAGACTTTGAAATATCTACTTCATTTGCACCCTTAATTGGCAATCCAAAAACTATGAGTATCCCCATCACATCTAATGAAAACTCTCCATCCTCATCGGATCCACATCCTCCATCAAAAAGGCACTGCCCTCTTCCAACTACTCCAACCCCGTCCGTTCAACCGGTTCAAATTCCCATCAAATCGTTAAACCCTTACCACTCAAACTGGTGCATAAAAGGATAAGTCCAAAGGAAAATAGCTCTTCGACAGTTTCATAATCAATACGGACCCGGTAAAGTGTTTGGTTTTGACCTGCTCGATACAGAGGGTGGGGAAATACATATTACATGTTTCAACAATGTCGCAGATTATTTTTTCGACAAAATCCAAAATGGAAATGACTACATTGTTTCTAAAGGGAATGTGAAAATGGCTAATAAGCAATACAACCACTTGAACAATGACTGGGAAATTTTGTTGAATGCAACATCTACCATAGAACATGTTGCCAGTGAAAAAAAACATAATCCAACAGTGCGATTCAGTATAAAATCAATTGATGATATCAAAACAACAAACGTCAACTCCATTGTTGATATTCTTGGTGTTGTCACAAACATTTCCAGTGTATGCACTATACGTAGAAAAGATGGCTCTGAAGTCAATAAACAAACAGTACAACTTCGAGACATGTTAGGGTATAGCATAGATGCAATCTTTTGGGGAGATAATTTTAATGTCGTTTCACAGGAAATCTCCTCCCTATGTGCTACAGGAAATAACCCCATCATTGCAATCAAATCTGCACGTGTTGGAGAATTTAATGGAAAAAATATCGGCACTACAACGAGATCCATTATTCTTGTAGATCCTGACATTGAAGAGGCGCATGCACTAAAGTCGTAGTTTAAAAAAGAAGGCTCGACCGCTGCTTCTACATCTTTGACAACAAGATCTCCTTTTTGCCACCAACAAAAAAAAATAACAATTGCTGACATTTACAGTATGGATTCCTTAGAGAAACCAACATTTTTCCAATTAAAGGGCACAATAAAAAAAATTGGTATGGATAGTTTTTACTACATTTCTTGCCCGTCGATTGTTGGTGGGAAAAAATGCATGAAAAAACTTATTCCACAAAATACAGGGGTGTGGTTCTGTCCAAAATGCAACGCTGAAGTAAGCGACTGTGATTACAGATACTTATTGAAAATCGACATACAGGATCACACTGGTGAATTGGCTTCAACTGTTGCTTTCGAAGACGCGGGCTCTACAATTCTTGGAAATAATGCCAAAGACTTCTATCTATTATCTTCAGATCCAGAACTAATCAAGGAAATTGTCTCTAGAGCTCTATGGACAGATCATATCTTCACACTATCGGTGAAGACAGAAACTTTTAAAGAAGTCCCACGATTGAAATGCGTTATCATAAAAGAAGAAAAACTGCATTTCACGACAGAATGCAAAAACATCCTTCAAGAAATTCAGAGCATCTCGACATTGTAGATAAATATTGCAGAATGTGTTCCTTGCTTTTTGGCAATTCCTATTGTCCAATTTTATAAATACAACTTTACAAGATATATTGTTGCATGTCATATTATGAAATTTTCTTATATACCATTGAAATAAATATTTGTTCTCCATTGTATCTAGCATTATGTTAGTAGACAAAATCACATTTTTTTTTTCCTTTTATCAGCTTTACACATGAAACTACCTACATGTATGCAGAAAAAATACTAATACGTTCTTTCAAAAACATTTCTCAAATAAAAAAAATCGCAAGGCACTGTTCAGAACTTAGATTTTTCTCCCCTTCTTTCGCTTTCGCTTGCATTTTTTACCCTTCTTTCGCTTTCATACAATAACATGGTTGTTGTCTCCAAATAAAATTCTTCTTTTCCCCTCCCTTGCTTATAGGTACCATAAATTTTACGAATGGCTTCTTCTTCTAATAATGAACATGCTCGAAGATACTATGCAACAAATAAAGAACGAATAAATGCACGGTGCCGTGAGCTTTACCAAGCAAAAAAAAACATCATAGAATGTCAAAAACACAAAAAACAAAAGGGTGACCAACCTTCCTCGTCTGAAATGGCCCACCCTGAAAACAATCCTCCCTTGCAATTATCAGACTCTTTATCTTCTCAGCAAACCTCTCAAACAAATACATCCATGCCTCATTGCCCTAACCCCTCCTTTGCACATGCTTTCAGCAACGTTTATACTGATCAAGCACATAGAGATTTCCGTTCAAAGCTTGATAAACTTCCACCTAAATGCCCATGCTCCATTTGTCTTGAATCATATCCTGGAATACATATCCACAATTCCAACCACATGTATTGCTGCTCTAGATGCGCCTCTGAAACAAAGGGTCATCGCTTCTCATTATCAAACAACATGGACCCTGGCCCTCAACCAGCTGCCCTTACGTCTTTTTCACAAATAGAAGAAATTCTCATTGCTAGGGTTAACGCTATACTGCAGGTAACACATGCACGTGGTGGCCAGTATAAATATAGTGGCCACACAATTTGTTTTCCTCAAGACATAACAAAAATCGCAAACATGTTGCCACGGCGTGTTGAGCACTTGGACATCCTAAATGTCACGCGTCATAGTAATGACCATAAGGCTTATGATTTCATTGTCAGTAGACATCGCGTTCTCGCTGCATTGGAATACAAATTGGCTAATGACCCATACTATAAGAATGTTCGTATTGATTCCAATGCACTGGCATCCTTACCAGCAATCCCCACCGATGTCTCCTCCTCCCTTCACCATTCCAGCGCTACAGAAACCACTGTTCGCCTTCCACTTGAACCACCCCATGAGCTCATCGAAGATTTCACAGACCCATCCGCTGGCCAAACATCATCGTTCGTACCCATCATACCCAATACAAATACAGAAATCCAAGAAATCCGCCATTATTTGCATGCTTACAACCACCAATCTGATACTACAATTGAGTGGCCAACAATTGGTTTATCGCCAGTCAATGAATACAACACAAAAGGTCTACTCTCTATGGCTTTCCCCGCCCTTTTCCCGACAGGCGCTGCAATGCCAAATCAGCCAAGAATGAAAGCAGTGCAGTTACATGAATATGCACTTCATCTCATACGTTACTACGATAACAGATTTGGAAGCCACCCACGCTTTCGTTATTACATATATAATCTCATGATGCGGCATCGCAGTCAAGCAACAACATCGATTTTTGTGAAAAAAAACATCACAGATAACTTTCCAATATCTATTCAAGATCTGAACATTCGATTAGAACAATTTCCAGATGAGAAATTGGTAGAGCAAGTCATGCGATTCGGTAGCTCTTTACGTGGAACAAGGTCATTTTGGCACAAAGCTAAAAATGAACTAATGGACATGATATCTCAACTCGGTTGCCCGACGTTCTTCTTCACATTAAGTGCAGCTGATACAAAATGGCCTGATCTTCATGCAGTCATGCCCGGATGTCTTCCTACTGATATTGGAAAACAACAAAAGTGGAGAAATGATAACATTATCTCTAACCCACATTTAACATCACTATATATGCACCATAGATTCACAACATTTCGTGAGATTATCTTGGAGAAACACTTGAATACAAAAGATTACTGGTACAGGTACGCATTCTACCGCATTTTTTTTCCTCCAAGAACTCTAAACAACATTCCTCACCTATTGCAAAATTATCTTACAAAAACGCATACTTGTTAGGTATGAATGGCAACATAGGGGATCTGCGCACATCCATGGTTTCCTTTGGATAGAAAATGCACCTGATATGGAGAATCTCAACTGGGAAGACACAGAAGCAGTCGATATTGCAAGGCAGTTCTTCAACAAATATATTTCCGCTTGGAACCCTCGTGCTCCTTCGAATTCAAACCAACCAAATGCTTGGACAAATCCCGAAGACCCTTGCCTATTGTCCACACCGCAAATCTTCAGAACCAATCCTTTCAGTGACTATGAACAGCTCGTCAATTGTGTTGAACGTCACACAAAATGCTCAGAAAGCACGTGCCTAAGAAAAAATGGATCCTCACTCCAATGTCGTTATAAAGCACCGTGGGAATTACATCCAAAATCGGCCTTATTCATTGATTCCAATGGCCAAAAAACATACACCCCTGCTCGGAATGACGATCGACTCAATAGCCATAACCCTATGATCCTATCTATATCGCCGTATCGTACAAGATATAGGAGATTCTGCTGTAGAATTCATCGCAAATTGGCAAACATTTCGCCCATTCTACAATCCTTGGCATCAACACCGCACACTATCTGATATTGAATCTGTCACAAATGATACCTCAACTATGAATGAAGCCAATCCAACAGACACCATGTAAATAAATGAATGGGAATTACTTTCCCAATTACACCCTACAAATGAGCTTCTCATAAACGAGCTTGACATGCTTGGTCTTCGTGGATTTGATGACACCCATAACTGGAATCATACCACTATCCCATTGGATCTACAAAATAATGCAATACAATTCATTGAGAATAGCCGCCACCGCATTCTTCAAACACATCAACATACCTTGCCGACCCTTACTACATTATCTCCAATGCAAAGAAAAGCTCTAAATATTATTTTTAATCATTTTGCTAGGAAGGATTATTTACCCGCTCTCAGAATGATAATACAAGGCACTGCTGGTATGGGAAAATCCCTCCTTATTAATTGCATCAAAGATATGCTCATAGGCCTTGCAAGCCTGGAACCTTCACCGATCATGCTCCTCGCCCCTACAGGGGTTGCTGCCTTCAACATACAAGCATCGACAATTCATTCTGCTTTGCACCTTCCTATAAAGGATCTTATGCCGTTAGAAGGTAGTGCTCTTGCAAAATTCCAAGAAGAACTGAGGAATATAAGATACATACTAATAGATGAAATGAGCTTCATTGGGCCAAAGCTTCTCAGCCATATTGATGAACGTCTTCGCGAGGCATTTCCCCACCAAAGAAACACTCCTTTTGGTGGTTGTTCCATAATATTGGTTGGTGATCTCGGTCAGCTACCACCCGTCAAAGACATACCTCTATATGCAGGGACGAGCCACGGAAGCGCACTGTGGAACACCTTCAACACAGTCATCACATTAGACACAATATTTCGTCAACAAGGCGACGACATCGCACATGTTACTTTCAGGAACATTCTCCAGAACATTAGAGATGCAAATCCAACAATCGACGACTACAACGTACTCATGTCGTGCACAGATTCCTTTTTATCAGAAGAAGAAATATATTCATTCCATGATTCCATGCATCTATTTCCAACAAATGCTCAAACAACGGTCCATAATAAGCAAATGATGAAATCTCTAAACACTCCTATCGCACGATCCATTGCTGAAGATGACAACACATATTCCAGTCTTTCCTCTGAAGATGAGCAACTTGAGTGAATTGTATTGCTATGCAATGGCGAAAAAGTTATGTTGACTTCCAACCTTTGGGTTTCAACAGGTCTTGTTAATGGTTCCCTTGGAAAAATTGTAACCATCTTTTACAAAGAATCAAGTGCACCACCACAAATTCCAACATTTGTTGTCGTAGATTTCCCCAAGTACATTGGGCCTCCTTGGGATGAAAGAAACCCCACTCACTTGCCTATTCCAGCAGTAAAAAGAAATGGTCGTGCACAAATTCCACTGAAGATGGCTTGGGCTTTAACCATACATAAATCTCAAGGTATGACCCTTCCAAAAGCAACAATTGACATTGGAAAAACAGAACGTCAAGGTCTCACATTCACAGCTATTTCAAGAGTGCCTTCTCTACAAGATCTCCGGATTAACCCCGCATTCAGTTTCGATCGTTACAGTAAAATGAAGGACAACAAAAACATTGCTCGCAGAAAACACGCAGAAGAAATTCTTCGTTCAATGCCGCCTCCAGATAATCTGCTCCAACCCGTACTTTGACATCACCAAAAGGTTTCCTCCATTTATTTACCTCATTCTATTTCATAACATACTTTTCATATCTTTCAACAACAACAAACTTTAATCAATATTAGTAAATAAGCAAATATTAGAATGTCTTTATATTATCTGTACATCTCATTCTAACCTTTTCTTTCTTTTGCAGCGGGCCACATGGGCTCAGAACATACCTGCACAACTACATGTAGATTGGCAAGCAAAAAAACTGCATCTCCAGCTGTGCATTGACCTCCAATGGTGTTCAATATGCCATTATTCACCATGCATCTTCCACTAACAATATATGGATCCCCATAGCAAAGGTAACTTCATTACCATTCATTCCAGATTCATTTTAACACAACTGACCTGCAGAGTATTACTAATAAATTTCTGCAGCTGATTTACATATTACTAATTCTAACAAAATATTAATTTTGCAGGTCCATTGCTGCTTCTTCAGGCCTTCTCTGCCTCCACCATGTTTTCGTACAACTTCAAATATGGAATGACAAGCACAATGTTCTTTAGACTATTATATTCCTTCTCGAACCTCTTTTGTTACAATTCACTGTTTGTATTTTCCATTTCAAACTTGAAAAAGGATGTTTCAAGATCAAATACCGTTTTCATTGTTTGTTTCCTCACAACTATTTGTGTTTTCCATTTCAATCTTTAAAAAGGATGTTACAACACACTTTGTATTTTCCATTTCAAACTTTAAAAAGGATGTTACAATACACTATTTGTATTTTCCATTTCACGCTTAAAAAAGGATGTTTCAACATCAAATACCATTTTGATAGTTCATGTCCTCACAACTATTTGTGTTTCCCGTTTCAAACTTAAAAAGGGATGTTTCGAGATCAATGCCATTTTGATAGTTTATGTCCTCACAACCATTTCATTGTCAATGGGTTTTAACATATTTTGTTTACAAAATCAATTGACTTTAATGATTATAATACATGTTTTCAATATATCTTCATATTAATTTAATTTTCAATTTGAGTAATGGTTTCTTAAATAGCCTTTTCCAAATCAATATGGTTGCCCGGTTGTTGTTCGCATGGATTCATTCATTTATCTTCACCTTTAACTCCACAATTTTTTCCAACAACAAACAAAGGTCTCTAAACAGGTTCACTGCATATTTATGGCTGCTTGCATTCCATTTCAACGGTTTTAGGCATCGCTCCCTCAAATTAAAGCTTGAATTCATCGACCCTTGCTTCCAAAAAAGCCTGCAAAAGCCTATTCACGTTTCAATATTCTTCCACACACTATGCCTTACGGCGTTTCCTTTGCAACACTAGGTGCAAATGCTAGTTATAATTATCTATGCATATTATTAAGGAATGAGTAGGTGTTACAGTTTGTAACCTAGAGAGTATTATTTAAAATATATTTCGAAAATTACATGAAGAATAGGTTAAATATAAGTAAATTAATAATGCTGAATAGTGAAAAATGTATATTAAAATTAATACATATACATTGAAATGAAGAATATGTTAAATATAAGTAAATTAATAATGCTGAATAGTGAAAAATGTATATTAAATTAATACATATACATTGAAATGAAGAATATGTTAAATATAAGTAAATTAATAATGCTGAATAGTGAAAAATGTATATTAAATTAATACATATACATTGAAATCAAATCTTATTAAAATAATAAATATTTATTAACTTTCACTCTATGTTTACCTTTTGATTGTCAAAAAGATATAAATGATATTTCAAGATGTTAATAGATTAATTGGTATTCATGGACTTCGATATGACTGCAAATGGATGTTGAAAAAGTATCATCGCACTGTGCAAAGCAAATACAAATATATTTTATAATTGCCACATTTGAGCCAAAGTATTTTTAGATTTTTTAAATCAAACTAATCTAGTTTAACAAGATAATTTTTAAGTTTTTCCACCAAAATATTTACTGAAAAGGTTTTTTGAAATATTATATCTAACTTGGTTTTTTGAAATATTATATCTAACTTTTTGAAATATATAAACGAATTAAGTTTTTAAATATATTTAAAACATTTTAACAATTTAAAATTGCAATTCATTTGAAATTTATAATTTAAAAATTTTGAACCAAATTTCAAATATAATTGGGAAAAATAAATAAAACATATTGCAATTCATTTGAAATTTATAATTTAAAAATTTTAAACCAAATTTCAAATATAATTGGGAAAAATAAATAAAATATAAAAAATGGATTTGTTAAACTACGACTTTCGTGGTAACTCCTCCGCCTCGTTAGCGTAGATTACGCGCTTTCATAATTGTGCTGTGACACGATGATGCTATGCGCCTCGGGTCGTATTTCTGGAATTAGAAATGATTGATTATGGAGAAACGTCACGTTGTCGATCGCCAATCAATTTATTACAGCGAAAAGATGAAATGTTCTTAAATCTTAATTGGCCATCCTGCAATTTTTGTGGATTTGTCCGGTGGTGCCCCTGAGAGAAGAAATATTCCCCAATTCACCATGGCTGCCGCGAAGTCCGCAAAGAAGGTGTTCTAATTAGCTCTGTAGGTAGTAACTTGCGAATTTCTAGCCCTCCCCTGTAGATAGTAACTTGCGAATTTGTAGTAAGACTGTCTCGCAAGGAGGAAACGATTAGAAGGGTAGGTGTGGAACGTGTCAAAGGTGCCAAAGTTTTCAAACGTGTGTGACCCACACGCATTGCATATCAGAATCTATTGTAGAGACCACTCGGTTTCTGAAAAAAGAGATACCTCTCGGTAGGTGACTCTAAAACATCGAGAATTTTTTTTTTTTTTGTTGACCGCTCGGTATTGGAACCTTCCTAGCTTTGTGTAATAATCTAAGTTCTGTGTTCCACCATAATGATCATAGTTGAAGTTTTATTTTTTTTAAATGAGTTATTTATTTATAATAATAATAATCTATTCAAGTGTAAATTTTAGTTTTGTAGTGTAGTTGTTTTTATGTAATAGTTTTTGGAATTTTTGTTGATTTATTTATTTTTTAATATAATTTCTCAAAAAATTGGTAGGTATTTGTTGAAATTACAAGTTTGAGGTGTAAACTTTTAATTATTTAAATGCTTTAAAGGTTTTCTAGAGACCTGAATTTATATATGTAATCAAAAACTTATTTCAAACAATAAAGATATATATTTGACCCAAAAAAAATTCAAGCCAAAAACTCTAAAACTCATAATAGTTATACAACGTTGTTATTGATTTAAACCATGTAAATTTGTCATGCCCTCAAAAAATAATATAAATAATTTTCCCTAATGTGGGCCAATTTTAAATTATATATAACTTCTTAATCTGATTAATGGACTAGCATTAATTATTAAAATATAGCTACGTATTTAAATTGATCTCATGCTTTTAATAGTTCCTTTATCATATACGTGAATTTGAATGGATCAAAAATTTACCTCTAACATTTTTTTTACCACATTAAAATTCGAAATTAAGTAAAATTTTAAACTTTTTTACTCTTTATTAAAACCAATGGCATTTCTTAAATGAAAGGGAAAAGGTTAATTCAACACAAAGAATCCAAAATCTTGCTCTAGAATCTTTTAATATTTTTTTTAACTAAACATTTGTAAAATAAATTTTTTAAAGGAAAAGTCATATCCTAGGAATATATTAAAATCTTTAAAAACATAAATATTTCCACATCAAAATTGTAATATTTGAAAATATTAATTTGATATAGTTTTATTATGTCACATAAAAAACATCATTCAATCTAATATTGATATTATAATATTAACATTAATATTAATATATTATAATATTAGTATGATTAAATTTAATAACTTTGAATTAATGCAATGTTAAATTTAATATAATATTAAATTTGTTATATTATAATATATATTAATATATCGTGATATATATTAACTCTAGATATATATGGAGGGAAGAACAAAGACATGGAGTGATAGAGGTGGAGAGATAGGGGGAGTCAAAAGGGAGAGGAGGAGATACAATGAAGGAGAGGGAAGAGGAGGAATGAAGAGAGAGAGAAATAGAGGAGCGGGAGAGGGACAAAAGGGTAAGAGAGAGATAGGGGGAGACACAAAGATGGAGGGGTAAGGGATCGGAGATAGTAACAGGGTTAGAGGGAAGATAGAGAGGGAGAGGGGAGGGGAGAGAGACAGTGACAAGGTTAGAGGACAAAGAGAGGGGGGGAGAGAGAGGTAGGAGAGAAAGGGGGACATGGGAAGGAATAGAGAGAGGAGTAGAGAGGGAGGGATAAAGAGATGGAGTTGGAGGGGGAAAGAGGGAGTGAAGAAGAAAGACATTGAAAGAGAGAGGCAGTGATAAGGGAGATATGGAGAGAGAGTGTGTATGTTTTGGGGTGAGATAGAGAGACAAAGAAGGAGAGATGGAAGGAAGGGGGGAGAGAAGGAGAGAGGAGAGAGGGAGGGATATAGTGACAGAGTGGGAGGGTGAAGAGAGAGGGGGAGAGATAGAGTGAGGTGAGAGAGAAAGAGAAAGAGAGGAAGGAAGAGAGAGAAGACACGACAGAGAGGAGGGAGGGATGGAGAGAGAGAGAGGTAGGTAAGAAGTAATACATAAAGAGTGAAATGGAGAGAGAGAGGGAGTGATAAGGCAGCAAGGGAGAGATGAGAGAAGGAGGGAAGAGAAAAAGAATGGGGAGTGAAAGAGAGGGAGAGTAAGAGGGGGGGAGAGATAGATAGATATGGAGACAGAGTGTGTATGATTTGCGGGTGATATTGAGAGACAAAGGAGAGGCATAGGGAGATAGAGATATAAATGGGAGGTGAAAAGAAGGAAGACGAGAGAGATAGAGAGAGGGAGGGAGGGAAAGATAGATATATATTGAGAGAGAGCGTGTGTGTTTGGGGGGTGAGATAGAGAGACAAAGAAGGAGAGATGAAGGGAGATATAGATATAGATGGATGGGGGAGAGAGGGAAGACAATTTCTTTCACAATATGCATTGATTTTAGTGTAGATGATGATTTATAATCCTATTTGATTTCTTGCACTAGATGCATTAATTTCAGTGTAGATTTTAATTTCTAATTATATTTTATTGTTTGCATTAGATGCATTGATTTTAGTGTAGATGTTTATTTCTAATCCTATTTGATTACTTGCTTTAAATGCATTGATTTCAGTGTAGATGGTGATTTCTAATCCTATTTGATTGCTTGCACTAGATGGATTGATTTCAGTGTAGATATTGATTTCTAATTATATTTTATTTCTTGCATTAGATGCATTGATTTTAGTGTAGATTTTGATTTCTAATCTTATTTTGCTTTAGATGCATTAATTTCAATGTAGATTTTGTTTACTAATCCTATCTAATTTCTCACATTAAATGTATTCGACATTGTTATTGGACGTTGTTAATCTTAAAAATGTAAATTATTAAAAATATTTTTGAAGATGAGATGGAGGGGAGAGAGAGTGAAGGATATTTCTTGCACTAGATGCATTGATTAAAGTGTACATGTTATTTTCCTATAATTCTATTCAATTGCTTGCACTAGATACATTGATTTCAATGTAGATATTAATTTCTAATCCTATTTGATTGCTTTCTCTAGATGCATTGAAATTTGATTTCAGCGTATATGTTGATTTCTAATCCTTTTTTGGTGTATATGTTGATTTCTAATCCTTTTGATTCCTTGCACTACATGCATTTATTTCAGCCTAGAGTTGGATTTCTAATTCTATTTGATTTCTTTCACTGGATGCATTAATTTTAGTGTAGATGTTGAATATAATCTCATTTGATTGTTTGCATTAGATGCATATCTTATATGTTGTTTTCCAATCTTATTTGATTTATTGCATTAGATGCATTGGATGTTGTTAATCTTGAAGTTTTAGATTATTAAGAAAAAATATTTTCAAAATAATAGTAATACCTAAAAGGACACTATTAAGAATTAATTAGATGTGAAGAGTTGTCATACCTAGAATTAAAATGGAATATATTTGTAGAATCAATCTTCCTAGAAAGTGAAAATTAACCCTTGAGAAGATCGTCACCCTTCTACATCACCAACTAATTATTAATAGATAATTACATATATTTAATTTTACTAGTAGATAATTGCATATAATAATGTATTCATAATATTTATAAGAGGAGAATATATATTTATAAACATTCAAAACAAATCAAAATATTCTTGAAGGAGATGTGATACTTGTTTGGAAAAACAAATAATGTAAAGATTTTATAATCCTAGCTACTCATTAAAAAAATTCAAAAATACATTATTTCTTGACTTTGCTAAATAGACTATAGATAAAAAAATCATCAAAATGTTCATGAGGGAAACACATTATTTCAAACATTAACAAAGAAAAAAACATTTCAAGAGTAATCTTGACCCAATAAATTATTATAACTAATCTTCATGATATATTTAGTAACACGTGGAGGGACACCGTTGAGAACTATTTAGTAGTCATAAGTTGTGATACCTAAAATTAAATGAATTAGATGCAGTATCAATCTTGCTGCACGATTGTCTTCCTTGTCTTCCTTCTAGAAAATTACATACACATATAAAAATATAACAGAGAACTTGTAACATTCAAAAAATTTATCATCCAAATCCCAACACATAAACACACAAACCACTCAAAGCATCCAAACAAAGATGTACAAATTATTCAAGGCAAACAACCGAGACTAAATTATAGAAGAGAATGATATGGCCATGCCAAGCAAGGAAAACATCATGTGAATTTTGAATCTAATCTCAAACATATGCATAATAATGATAAACTAAAAATGTGACATTGTTGCCCTCAACTTGAATGATCTTAGATCCATCTAACACTTGATCTATCATGAGCCGAGGGGGATCGAATCCCTAGAGGTACAAATATTTTCTCAAATTCTACACTCAAAAAAAAAAAATTACAGGTGCAAACATTTCTTCAAATTCTACACTGCAAAAAAAAAAATTACACTTGGAAAAATTTAATCCCTATACTATTATTAAATCTTACTGTACATCACAAATCAATCACAAAATGTTGATACCATTTATCCAGGAAAATTATACTTTAATCATGAGATGGTTGTTATGATCGAACTAGGGATATGCGGCAGTCTATCACAAATATTCCATCGAAGGGATTAAACTTTTGTGTTTTGATAGCAGTGAACGCGAAAACAAAATCAAGACCTATTTTTTCGTTTCCTCCTTTTTATTTAAAAATAAATAAAAAATAAAACTGTAAATTCAAAGCATCTCGATATACGAATATATGATTTTGACCATTAGATCGACAGTTTAACTAACTCCTCTTGACACTTCAACAGAGGTTTTCTATAAAACCCTAATCTAAGATTCTTCTAATCACTCAATGAAAATTTTGACCCGGGTTCATAAATTCACCATCATTCAAATTATGATAAACTCAAACTAAAGGAAATCATTCTCTTCTTCCATTATTCGTTGTTTAGACTAAATCCTTCTATGTTCCAATGATGGGCCCCTAGCAATACGACAGAACTGTTAATCAGCTGATGGGAATATAAACGGTGATTTCAACTTATCCATTCATGCTTCCGTATACGGCAACATAAGTCATCACTTTAACTTGTTCATTCATAATTCCGTCTTCAGCAGACAATCATTATTAAACATTCCTTACTTTCTGCTATCAACGAAGCCTGGAATTCAAATTCTCATTGCGTGTTACTTTTTTTAAGAAGATGCTCTTTAATCTCTTTCATTTTACGTATGATACAAATTCATAAACAGTTATTTACTAGTTTATGTGATTGTGTAAGAGTGCGAGGGGCAAATAGAAAATGAAAGACGAAGATAATATACTCAGGTTAATTCAGTATACTAACTTCATAAATTGTAATGTGTTATAGTATATATGTACAATGCTTTTAACACAAAATAAGCATTTAGAGTGCTTTTAAATCAAAAAAACTTTAGAATGTATAGCTTCCAAATCAGGGATTAACAATATTACTCCGATAATTTGAATAAACAAAAGACCAAATCAAATATTAAGAGTTACCAGAACATATAGGAATCAACAAAATAAATTATCATGATCTTAGTTAATTCGAAGAGAAGATTAAGTATGACATTAAGGTATAATTAAATTGAGCTGTTTTTAGTGTGATTTTTTAGAAGATTTTTAGGTGTTTTTTTGGTCTAATTTCATTAAAATCAGGTAATAATTAATTGAAATCACAAATTTGATGAATAATTGCTCCTTAGGGATTTATTATAGTGCTGAATTCATATATATAATAAAAAAAATCAATTTATATAACACATATAAAGATTTCACTTCAAAAATTTTAACTTGTTTGTTGCACCATAATGCCAAAAAAATACACTTAAAACAACTCATAATAAAACATATAATTTCCCAATTAAAAATCAACAAATACATTATCAGGATCTTAGTTAATTCTAATAGAAAATTAAGTAGAACAGAAAAATATAATTAATCTATTTTTTAACAGGTATTTCTTATATTTAAATTTCAATGTAAAGGGAAGATTTAAATTTCAATGTAAAGGGAAGGTTGACTCTTTTTAGAGCATAGTTTAATTATTTGATGTTTTTGTTTTGTGTGAGATATATTTTTTTGGGTTTTATTTAAAATGTGGTAGGAATTGTTTTTGGTAAGCTCTGTTAAGGTATTTTGAGTTAATTACATAGTCAATTTATCATTAATGATTTTTATTCTCTAAATTTTAATAATCTATAATTTTGTCTATAATAATTTTTGTAATGTAGTTTATTTAAAAATTTAATAACTCCATTGTAATTTGCCTTTAGACCATTAATAATCATTTAAATGGTTTTCTAATAAAAAAATTTATGTTTAATGTTTGTGTTTATGATATATTTCTTTATTAATATCACATTATTGTTTTATTTACTAATAAGTTTGAGTTATGAACTTTGCAAAATTCAAATATCTTTAATTTTTTAAGAAATTAAATCTATGGTGTACATTTAAATATATATTTTAAATAAAAAAATAGTCAAAAAATGAAAACCAAAAATACCAAAACATTAATAATGAAAATATACCAGTGTTTTATTATCGGTTAAATACGTTTAAAGTTATAAAAAAAAGGTTCCGGAGAATGCCAATTTCCAGGCCCTCTCAGCCGATCTGATGAGATTCATAACTTAGTAATGAAGACTCTGTTTTATTACCAAAACATTGAATAATTAAAATATACCAGTGATTTATTATCGGTTAAATACGTTTACAGTTAAAAAAAAAAGGTTCTGGAGAATGTCAATTTCCAGGCCCTCTCAGCCGATCTGATGAGATTCATAATTTAGTTATGAAGACACAGTTTTGTTTCGGTTGATGTTGAGATGTAGCCTAATTTTCCTTTGACAAGGAAACATATTAAGATCAAAATTTCAATTATCATGTAATAAGTTAATTTTGGAATCGATTGCCAAAGTCAAAGTTATCAAAATTTATGTAATAAAAGTCAAAGATTGATTATGTCTCTATTACTACGTATCAAAAGTCAAAGATTGATGATGTCTAGATGGTGAGATTCTTGGAAGGATGGCAAGGTTGACTTGAGAGTGAGCCAAATTCCCACCAACTACCAAAATGTCTTTGTGCAGTGCAGGCACATTTTTCAGCTGACCGCGTACACTTGTAGACTCTTTACCTAAATTGAAGCAACGGCCCGAACTACAGGGAGAATGGTCTGCAGATATCCAATAAAAGATCATCTGCAAGCTTTGTGAGGCTTCTGTCTAGATACATCATGGTAGGCGTGTGGGGCATAAATTTATAACTTTCCCCTAATTTACGCGTATGCCACTATTAATAAAAAGAAATTCGAAGCTATTGTCGACGTCCACGGATAACCTTTTGAAAATGAGTGGAGCCTACTGTCTTTTCTTTGCGCGTTAATGTCGCTGCCGCGCCAACTGGAACTCGTCGGACAGAAGCTCTGCAACTATAAAAACCCATTCAACCTGCTCAACATTTCATTGCTTCGAAGAGTCATGGCTTCGTTTACAGCAATGCGATCTCTGGCCTTTATCGCCTTGTTGATGTGTTCGACCGTTGCGTACGCGCAGCTTAGCGCAACGTTTTATAATACATCATGTCCCAAACTACTCTCAACGGTGCAGGCCGCTGTGAAGCAAGCGGTGGCCAACGAGAAGCGCATGGGGGCATCGCTCCTCCGCCTTCACTTTCACGACTGCTTCGTTAATGTAATCTAATGTTTTTGTTTCTTCGTTCCCCGTCTTAAAATCCATTCGCTGTATTTTCCAGACCGGTAAAATTGGATTTCTTTATTTCCGTGATTATGAAAAACAAGAGTGCTTTTGCAGGGTTGCGATGGGTCTGTGCTGCTGGACGACTCTTCGACTCTAACGGGAGAAAAGACCGCCGTTCCCAACAACAATTCGGCAAGGGGTTTCGATGTGATAGACACCATCAAGTCTCAAGTGGAAGCAGTTTGCAGTGGAGTTGTATCGTGCGCAGATATTTTGGCTATTGCTGCTAGAGATTCTGTTGTCCAGGTAATTAGTTACGAAAATATTAAGCACTATGTACTAAGCTACTCATGCGCTGTTGTCCGGGTAGTTAATTAAGCAAAGCAAATATTAAGCACATGTATTAAGTTATTGATTAGGTTAGTGTTTAGGTGATTAGTTACCTAAATATTAATTACTATATATTAATTTATTAAGTATCATGTACTAAGCTATTAGATGAGAATAAAATAATATTTAGTAAATGAGATGAAAAAATATTGAACCAATCATTAACTAAATGCATGATGTTGAATATTTTTCACCATTAAGTTCGTTTCGATTGCTGATTTGCAGAGGATTCGTTAATGATTCGGCAATCAGATGGACATAAGCGCATAGGCGCTGTCAATTATCACTCTAATTGCCTAATATTTAACGAATCAACCATAAAAATAAAAATGCTCATTTTTCACTGGGGTTATACATTTTTTTTAGCATCATTTATTATACAATCAGACAGACTTAGGCCTAATCAATTATTTAACGTGCCTATATCCTTTTGATTGCTTAACATTCAACAAATCAACCACAAAAATAAAAATACTCAGATTTCACTATAATTATACAATTTTTTAACATCATTCATATTCATATGCATAATATTCATCATCTAAATAAATGTTCCCTACTTTATCATAATCATTTATCATATACTTTATCATAATTATTTATCTAGATATCCTATTTGGTTATCGATTTTCTATATATATGGATTTTTCTGTTAAAGGTAGATTTTGATATACAATACATTTATCTTTCATATAAACATATTGATATGCAAATTGAAATTATTTATCTAGGTATCCTATTTGCTGATCGATTTTCTCAATATGGATTTTTCTACATATAAATTGTAGATTTTGATATACAATACATTTAGTTAGATTCGCTTCATTCCTATTTATAAAATTTCAAACTATTACTCGAATATATAATCAAATTAAATTCAGAAACATGAAAATCTATAATCAAATTAATTCAATAACACGGCATTGACAATATTTTCGTCTTTTTTGCTAGTTATATTTTGTCTTTTTTGTTGATCGCAGTTGGGAGGCCCAACATGGACAGTGCAGCTTGGGAGGAGAGACTCCAGGACTGCCAGCCTAAGTGGTGCAAACAGCAACATTCCGGCTCCTACTTCTAATCTCAGTGCTCTCATCTCCTTATTTCAAGCTCAGGGCCTTTCCACTAAGGACATGGTTGTTCTGTCAGGTATAGAATATTTATACTGTGGATCACAATAAATATTAAAAAATCTCATTGAGAATTAATACGACAACCCGGCATTTGATCTGAAGTCTTGATTTTTTCTCTGGTATTTAATTAGGTGCGCACACCATAGGCCAAGCGCGGTGCACAAGCTTCAGGGCCCACATTTACAACGAATCCAACATTAACGCAGCATACGCCTCTTCCCTGAAGACAAACTGTCCGAGTACAGGAAGCGACAACAACCTGTCACCATTGGATCTTGTTACTCCCACCACGTTTGACATCAACTACTACTCAAACCTGAGAAGCCAAAAGGGACTTCTCCACTCCGACCAGCAGTTGTATAACGGAGGTTCTACAGACTCAATGGTTACTACCTACAGTAATAACAAGAACACCTTCTTTTCGGACTTCGCCACGTCCATGATTAACATGGGAAACGTTAATCCTCTCACCGGTACAAGCGGAGAGATTCGCAAGAACTGTAGGAAGCCTAATTGATGTCTATGACAGACTCAGTCTGCCTGAAGACTCGGTCAGAGTTCCTTCTTTTACCGGGACATGAAGTTATTGTTATTGTTATGTAGATGTGGCATAGCCACATATATTATATTATCTTGTGGCTAGTGTCCTTTTTTTAACCACTTTTTTATAATAAAAATGTTTAATTTCATTTAGAATTGAATAATATAATATAATTTCATTTATATTTATATTCATTAGTGGGGAGTTTTAATTAGGAGAGCAAAACCATATAATATACCATCGTTGATTTTGTTTATTTTTTTAACATGGTAGTGCCTTTAAATAGAAATTTTTATATGTATGTATTAAATTTTTTAAAATATATTCGTATAACTATATATTTTATTTAACTATTAATTAGTGTAATATACAAATTAAATAATCTATAAATTTAAATAGATCTCAATTATTATATCAATTATAATAAGTCTTCAAACACTTATTTCAAAATACATCTCATATTATTAAAATTAAAAAAATCATAAAAACTAACTAAATTAAAAATTTATTTTAAATTATTTTTATTTTTATTATTATTATTATTTTAGATATCATTTTGGGATTCAACTGCCTTAAGTAAGTCATTCACGTATGACCATTTCCATGAGAGGTAGTCGTAACTGACTAATTTCTCATGATTTTTGAATAGTTCACTTAGCACTCACGAATCACATAGCATCAATCATCACTTCCGGGGCTTGCATTCTCATGATTTTTGAATAGTTCACTTAGCACTCACGAATCACATAGCATCAATCATCACTTCCGGGGCTTGCACCCGGTAACCAGGACTTCCCAGGAGGTCACCCATCCCAGAACTCCTCTGGCTCAAGCGCGCTTAACTGTGGAGTTTTTCCCCACAATCAAGCCCACTTAGCTTGCTACCCCATTTGCAAAACCTTAGCAAGTATTGTGCCTCATGAACCATTCAAGTAGAGATCCCTTGACTCTTTTTGAACTGCGTAAACCCCCACACTTAAAATATTATTATTATTATTACTATTAAATATAAAAATAATTGAAATAAGTTATATATATATATATATATATATATATATATACATTTAAATATGGAACACATATATTAATAATACAGATTTGTTCCCACTTTATCACTATGAACATTTTTAATCTATAAATAGAAGTGGGTCAATACTATTGCTTATCAATACCACATTGCTGAAAAGCCATAATTCACTTGATATGAAGCTTCAACAATTTAATTAAAAGGCAAAAATGTCATAATTGTTTTGAAGATAAAGCTCAACCTTTCATTTCTATATAATATTATGAATATTTTAGAATAGTTTATGAAGGTTAAATCCTGTCATTCACTTTATAATTTTGATAATGAAATTAAATTATTGAGTTTAGGCCTCTGTGATCCATATCAAGTTTATTGAGGAGAGTTTTCAGTGAAAATCACATCAAAATTGTCCTCTGAATTTTTGGAAACTTTCAATAATTATTATTAATTATAAAAAAAATTAATATATAATTTAAACATATACATATATTTAAAAAAACATGGAACAAGCTTATTAGTTATGGAGGCTTATCTTGAATTTACCATGGAGATTCTTAATTTATAAATAGACTGTGTTACACCTTCATGGGGAAACACCAATGCTTGTTAATATCACATGCCCAAAAAAAGATAAATCACTCTATATAATGTCTACTCATATGACATTTTTTTAAGTAATCAATTTATTGAAGAAAGCATAATATAAAACTCAACTATCAATTTGTGTATACTACTATAAATATTGTAAAGTATTCCATGGAGGTTCAATTTTTGCCATCTATCTAATAATTGTTGATAATTAAATTAAAATGATTGAATTTCTATTTCAAAACAAACACACTTATTTGAATAAAACCACTCTTAGATGGATGGTAGGGATTTACCATGCACGAAATATCATAGAATACTCTTAGCAATAGTCACAAATCAAAAGTTGATGTTTATTTTAAATGAGGTTGAGATTTATCTGAAATATATTTATGCTTTCTTTCATTTTAATTAAATTGATTAATTAAAAGAAATGTGATATGAACATGCTTTTGAGCATTTGGTATTACTAAGCTTAATAGATATTATTATAACAAGTCTTATCTATAGTTTAGGAATTTCCATAATAAGGTGGGTTAGGTCTCCATGGTTAGGAATCATGTGACATGTATTTTAAAATATATACGAGTTTAGCTTATATATATATATATATATATATATATATATATATAATAATAATAATAATAATAAAAATAATAATAAAGTTATAATCTAGTTAATTTTCATTATTTTTTAATCTTAATAATGTGATATATATGATGAGATAAGCGTTTTGATGTTTAATGTATGTGGCTATGCTAGTTTAGTTTACTTATAAATAAGTAATGGGATAGTTATTATTAATTATTATTTCCAAATACAATTTGATTTATTTATTTAAAGAAAACCACTCATCAAATTACCAACTAATAGTTAAATGAAAATACTTTCACTTTGGGAACTCTAAATGTTATATTTTAACATCTTTTCTCATATCAAAAGACTAACACTTACCCAAATAAAAATGGTTTTAAAGGATACTTTATACAAATAATATAACAAATAAATTAAATGCCTCATAAATGTCAATAAACATCTAACCATTTATATCATGATACATTTCACATTGCCAAAAATTAGAAAAATCATAGAAATTAACTAAATTATAATTTCATTTTAAATTATAATTATTATCAATTATAAAAAGAATTAATATACTAGTTAAACATATACACATTAAAACAAAATAAATAACAATATAACAAGATTTTTAATCATAGATATTCACCCCATTTTATCATAGAGATTCTACATTACTGGAAACCAAGACCATGGCTTACTAATACCACATGCCCAAAAAATCATAACTCATATGACACTTTTTTAATTAATTTATTAGTTTAGAAAGATAGAAAAGTATTAACTACTTTGAAATACCTTAACAAAGCACCCAATTACAGTTTATCCAAAACCTTGTAAACTTAAAAACTTTATTTTAGAATAAACATACTTAACAAAATAAATATTTTTATTTTTATTTTTATAATATATATATTTTTTTAATATAATAATTTATTATTTTATTAACTTAAAAAAAAAAAAGAAGAGTAAATAAATAAAACATTTCAAATATATTTCATTTCCCATTTATTTTTGTTAACCAAACAAAATATTTTGCATTCTATATTTTATCATTTTTCTATTTCAACTGAATTCTCGATTTAAGTTGTCTGATAAAATATATCTGTTCGCTACTGAGGTTGCCGCATAGAAGAGTGTAAATTAATTAGTAAATTTAAGTATATTTGTTTTTTTTCCTTTTTGTAATATTAAACTCGGAACAGTTCATACGTGACCTTCTTTAGACCGATTAATTTCAAAAGTGAAGAAATATCATGCCGACTTTTAGAGGTATATTCTCGTAGGAAAAATATTTAAACGTTTTTTCTTTCAAAATTTCAAATTATGAAGAAAATATGGAATAAAAATATGATCGATGGAAACGGAAGCTACTTATCCAGATCCTAGATAACGATTTTGTAATAAAAATAAAACTTTCGTCCCTGCATTACTTCTTTACTAAATTCTCAAGAAAAGGATGATGCAAATTCTTTGTATGTTGGAACGTCAATTACAGAAAGTTATTATCAAATGATGATGAAAGTTGAATATAAAATGAAAATTATTGCAAATTAAAATATTAAATTTAATAGTTGTGCTATACCTTTTATAGTTAGTTTTGTCAAAGCAGTGTGGATGGATGCTTATGAAAGCGAAATTGTATGTCCCCTGTTTCTTGATCTATATGCTACGTTATGGGGTGAGGTGTCTAATTACAAATTGAACGGATCAATTGATATGTTAAGTTGAGTGGTTTCTTTTCGGTCTGAATTCCTGCGGATCTTCCTCGGTCTGTTTTTTCTCGCTTTTGCGAATCCTTTAACTTAGATGTACGGTTGATATTCACAGTTGATAATGAGATTATTTTGATGTTTCTGCAAATCATAGTTTAACGATTATTTTTTTGCTTTAAAAGTTAGGGAAATCTTGGTTATAATTTGAAAAAATCTGATATGGATTTTTGTAAATTTAAATAAAAGTTGTCAAATTTTATAATTGTGAGAATAATTTCGGCAAAATCACATAGAGAATCATTTGTTCGACGTGCTTCAAACCAACTAGTGTGAATCATCGTCAGGACAAGTTGAGGAACAAATCTGAGCGATCAGTTAAATAGGGGGTGCAGGTCCTTCAACGGCTATATTTGACTGGGCAACGGTTAAAAAGACTCTAACGACTAGATTAAACCAGGGCACATGACTGGGCAATGGTTAAAAAGACTCTAACTACCATATTAAACCAGGGCATAGGTGGAATGGGTCAGGATTTGTTAAATAAATTATACAAATAATATTATAATTTCTAGTCTTATGGTAAATCATATTTAAAGAGACCATAGTTTAATTTTATATTATTATCACAATTATTAATTTCTCAAATAAATATTATTAATCTAATAATAGAGTAGGGCAAATTTTATTTTATTTATTTATTTATCTTCAATTTAATATTATCAATAGCACAATTATCAATTTTATATTATATTAATATAATTGATAGTAATATTATTATATTAACTTCAAGTTAATAGTAATATTATTATACTAACTTCAAATTAATATTATTAATAATATTAGCTTAGGGTAAATTTACTAATTAATATGTGTAATTTAATTAAAGGAATAATATTACTATTGCTACTATTTTAATTGTTGTTAGATGATACTCATTATATTTAAAGAGACTTAATTATTAAATAATAGTAATATTATACTTAAGAAAAATAATACTGGTCTAGGGTAAATAATTAATGATTATTAATTAATAAAGTGACCAATGTTATTAAAAAAATGATATTATTATTACTAAACTATTGTTACCATATGAAAACAACGGACAACTAAACAAATAGAGAGGGGTAAGGCAAGGAAAAAACGAAGAAGAGGCTAAGACAAAAGGGCTGGGACCCAACAACTACTAATCTTCCAGCCGTCATCCCTATTGAGATTCAAAGGTCTTTTCTCGATCTCAAGGGCTTCCCTAAATTTACGATGGTGAAACTGCACAACTCTTGCGATAACTTGAGCCTCTTCAATAGTGACATGATGTTTAGTTTTCTCGGCATGCTCAGCAAGGGATAAGGACTTGGTCCTTCCATGCTTCAAGTCTGCTGAGTGGTCACTAATCCTCTGATTAATAGAACGATCAGTTTCACCAATGTATGGGGCCCCATTGCAACAGGGAATGACATAGACACCTTTCCTGTCTTTAGGGTCGACAGGATCTTTAACAAATCGAAGAGAGCTACGGATGGTGTTAAGAGGTCTAAAGGTCGAGGGAATATTGTGCTTCTTAAGAATCCTGGCAATCCTATCAATTGATCCTTGGATGTAGGGGAGGTGTACCCCCAGGATTTGGTCTTTAAGATCTTTATGGATAGAGGGCTCCTTCCGGGCCTTGAGGAAATCTTTTTCACCTAGGTGTCTACTATAACCATTTTTAATGAAGACATCCAAGAGATGAGCCTTCTTCGTTGTCAAGTTTTTCTCATCAGAGATTCTTAATGCATGAGTAGCAAGCGTGTTAAGAACTCTTAACTTCTGAGCAGGGAAATGATCAGAGTTGGCGTGGAGATATTAATCGGTATGAGTCTTCTTTCGAAATACCTGGTGGGAGAAGGAACCATCATTATTCTTAGAGATGAGAACATCAAGGAAGGGAAGACAATCATTGAATTCCTTTTCCATAGTGAACTTAATAGTAGAGGATTGTTCATTGAGATGATGGAAGAAGAGATCCAACTCATCATGACCATGAGACTAAATGACATTAGTGTCATCCAAAAATATCTTCCAAAGCTTTGGTAAGAGACAGGCTGGGAACAAAGCTCTAGACTCAAAATCCTCCATAAAACGATTAGCGAAAACAAGGGACAAGGGGGAGCCCATGGCCACCCCATAGGTTTGCTCAATGAACTCTCCTTCGAAGCTGAAAAAGGTGGAAGTAAGGCACAACTCAACTAACCGAGTGGTATCTGGGTCAGTGAGCCTGTTGATAACCTCCATGGCCTCATTGATGGGAATACAAGTATAAAGGGAGACCACGTCAAAACTAACCAGAATATCATCGGGTTCAAGCTTTACCCTCTTAAGATCATCAACAAACGATGTAGAGTCTTTGACGAAGGACTCCGTGCAGCCAACCAAGGGTCTAAGCTTCAAGGCAAGGAATTTGGAAAGAAGGTAAGTAGGACCACCGATGGTATTGACAATAGGTCTTAAGGGAACCCCCTCTTTGTGGATCTTTGGAAGGCTGTAGATCCTAGGGGTGATGCGGTTGCTTTCTATGAGTTTCTGAGATAAATAATTAGTAGAAAATTTTAAGTGTTTTTGACATTTTTTATGGTGCTAATCCATTTTTGCTATCAAAAACATGATTCAAATACTACTACAAGATTTTTTGCTTTTTTTTTTGCCAAATTCCAACCACTTTTGACTGTGGGAAATTCCTCCACCTCAATAGAACACTAGTTCTTATTCAAAAGCACTATGGATTTCTTTTAGAAATAGATTTGGATCCATGTTGAATCCACTTGTTCTTTGCAAAGTGAAAATTTAGTGGATGCTTTCTTTAAGGAATAGATTTGGACCCGCGTTGAACCCACTTGTTCTTTGCAATATGAAAATTTAATGGAGGTTTGGTTTCAGTGGCTTTCTACTAGACCAGTAAAATCTAGAGCAGTAAAATATTTCAAAGTGATACCTCTCTTAGCATGTTGAGATATTTGGCTGAGAAGAAATAGAATTATATTCAATGAGCTAATGACACCCACAGAAATTATGGCTACATAATTTTCGACATTTTTTAATCTATTTCCTATAGAGTCAGAGGCCAACAATCCTAGAGATAAAAGTCCTTTAATATATATCAATCACATACTTGAGCTTTTTTTGAGATAAAAACCCTCTAATTGTGGATCAATCGAATCCTTGGGCTGCATCCTTGAGCTTTTTTCGATTTGGCTTCACAAGGTGATCCAAAACTATGCGGAGGAAGAGCAGTTTTTCATTCCTTTGAGACTCAATATTTTTTCATCAAAATGGGTCTGGGAAGGCTCAAATAATTATGCAGAGCTGATGCCTTTAAACTTTGAGAAAATTCAAATTTTTAGTAACTCATTATGTGTCATTAACAAGATAATTGGAACTTATAAATGTCCCAACTTGAGTTAAAAAGATAAATGGAACAACTTGAGTTAACAAGATAAATGGAACTTGTAAATATCACAACTTGAGATTACTACTTTTGGTAGATGAAATTATTAGATTAAAACTTACTTTTAATCAATTTTTTCTTAGGAATTCTACTAGAACGGGTTGATTTTAAAGCACCAAAATATACCTTTTTTTTAATACTATTCCCTTTATAAATCAAGTCTCTGAAGGAAGATCTTGGCTGCAAATAGTATTTATGCTGCTCTTTATTGACATACAAATATTATTAAATTTTCTGTTTTTATAGTTATGAGATAATATCTATGTTATAATGTTGTTAATGTAGGGAAAAAAATTATATACTATTATTTTGTCTAGTTTTCTAGCTATTTTACTCTATGTATAAGTTCTTTTGTACTAAATAAAGGCCACTTTTTTAACACATTGAATAGTGTCAACTGTATGAATATCTGCAATATATATACGGAATGTAATTTTATGGTATTAATAAAATTATAGAAATTTTTTTTATTGATTTTATGAATATTTTAGAAACTGATGGACATGAGTGAGGTCCAAGTTATATGTTTTGATAATTTTAAAATATTTCAAAAAGGTATGAACATGAATGAATGACCACCTAGATGAGATAACCTCTTATCTCAATTTTCTATAAACTTTGGAAAATAATGACCGTGAGCTGATTATACAGTGAATCATAATAAACCTTCAAATATTTCGTTGAGAATTAATTCGATATACCCACCATTTAATCCCAAGTGTTGACTCTCTCTTGTGTTTAACTAGGTGCAAACACCATTAGCTAAGCATCTACAACGAATTAAATATTAACACAACGTACAACACTCCCTTCTGTAAATGTGTTAGAAAACCTCCACAAATGAATCTAGATAGTAAAGGTTGAACACACAACTTTGCAGAGCAAAAACACTAAAAGAAAATCGAAAGAACAAAAGAATGATTCATTAGAAAATAGGATACAATGCTCATGATATAGCATCACTGGGTGAAGATCCCAAGGTAATGCACCATAGTGGTGATCAATGAGAAGACTCAACACCTACAACAAGTTATGGAGAGAACTAGCTAGTTGCGGGGTGAAAGGAGCAAATCAGGGAGTAAATCATGCAGAAGAGCTAACTAGTTGCGGAGTTAAAAAAGGAGCAAATCAGGGAGTAAATCATGCAGAAGAACTAACCAGTTGCAAAGTTAAAGAAGGAGCAAATCAGGGAGTAAATCATGCAGAAGAATCTTGCATGTAGTCCCATGCTCTAACTAGGTGTCTGCATGTAGGTGTGTAGTACTTCCAACACCCCCCCTGAACACCACTATGGGGAAAAATAGAAAATGGGCCCTGGCAAATAAGACCAAAGGTCACCCAAAATACAGTGCAACTTGTACTAAAATTGAGGAAAGAGAGAAAACCTCATGGGAACACCCCGCTCCCCGCCCCTCAAAATACAATGTAATCAAAAGAAAAGAGGAAGAAAAGACAGTTGCTAAGCAACTATGTCCTTCACTCCAAGA
Organism: Pinus tabuliformis; assembly: GCA_031772625.1. Classification (NCBI taxonomy): domain Eukaryota; kingdom Viridiplantae; phylum Streptophyta; class Pinopsida; order Pinales; family Pinaceae; genus Pinus; species Pinus tabuliformis. Next base: position 72,996,064 of record CM062820.1, on the reverse strand, counting down.
TGATCATGCAGAGAGTGAAACTTCTGCTCAATGAATGTCTTGGTGAAGATGTCTACAGTCTGTTCTGTGGAAGGACATAACTGCAAATCAATGACCCGATCAAGTACTAAGTCTCTGATGTAGTGCATATGGATCTCTATGTGCTTCGTTCGATGTCGTTGTACTGGATCCATGCAAAATTTTAGAGTGCTCTGGTTGTCACACCAGATGACAATGGGCTGGTAGAACTGGACGCCCAACTCGGCGAGGAAGTGTTGTAGCTACAGAGCTTGAATGGTGCTGTTGACTACTCCTCTGTAATCGACCTCAGTTGAAGAGAGAGCAATAGCAGCTTGCTTCTTGCTCGACCAATAGATAGCGCTAGATCCTAGATTGAGTGAATATCCAGAGGTGGATTTGTGATCAATGCTGTCTCCCGCCCAATCTATGATAAGAGAAAAGAATCCATCTCCGCATATCAAGCTCTCGAGGCCAGCTTAAGGCCGTAGAGAGATTTCTTCAGTCTGCAGACCAAAGATGAATCCTGAATGAAACCATGTGGCTGCTCCATGTAGATCTCCTCAGATAGGTCCCCGTGAAGAAAGGCACTCTTCACATCCATCTGATGTACTTCCCACCCCTGAGCAGCCGCAATGGCAAGTGCAAGGCGTCTGGAATCCATCTTTGCTACTGGAGCAAAGGTCTCATCATAATCAATGCCATGCACTTGTTGGAAGCCTTTGGCTACTAGCTTAGCTTTTTGTCTGGTGATTTTCCCATCTGCAGCACTCTTGGTCCTATAGACCCATTTGCCTCGGACAAGTTTCCTTCCTGAAGGAAGGGGGACTAGATCCCAGGTCTGGTTCACGAGGAGGGATTTATACTCCTCCTCCATGGCAGACTCCCAAGATGGATGCCCAGCAACATCAGCATAAGACTGTGGATCAGAAGACTGAACCAAATGACAATGCCAGGATGGTGATGGTTCAGTGGCAGTGAGGGAAAGAGGAGGATTAATAAACTCTGAGCTAGTCCTCTGCAAATCATAATTATCCCCCACAAGACCATTTATAGCAGCTGGGTGGTCTTGTGCATATGTGTCACGTAAGCTCCTTGTTCTCTGATTTATGACAGAAGAATTTGATTCACTACTGGAAGCCCTATCTGGGCTTAGATGTGGATCATCATATGCATGCATTGGATTTGTATTTGAAGACTCTGTCTCTACATCTGCATGCTCTGTATCTGCATCTAAGTGTACTGGTTCATCATCTCGAGCATGAGGTAGATAAAAGGTGTTTGCATGTGACAATTAAGGTGCGTTCGAGAGACTTTCCTCAAATTTGACACTTCGCTCAATGATGAGGTTGTCTGTAGAGGAAATTAGGAGTCAGTATCCCTTAACACCATCAGGGTGTCCAACAAATATGCACTCAATGCTCTATGGATCAAGAGCTTTCCTCTTTTTAGAGGGGATCCTGGCCCATGCTCAGGAGCCGAAAACATGTAAGTGGGTGACCTCTGGTTTAGCACTGCTCCAAGCCTCAAAGGGGGTCTGATCCTTGATAGACCTATGAAGAGATCTGTTCCGGATGTAGTTAGCAGAATTAAGTGCTTCATCCCATAGCTTATGAGGCAGTGACTTAGCATGCAAAATGTAGGAAGCCAACTCTTTGAGAGATTGGTTCTTTCTCTCAACAACTCTGTTCTACTGTGGAGTGTATGGAACTGTGTACTGCAACTGTATGCCAGACTGAAGGCAAAGGTTCTGAAGTGCTGTGTTAACATATTCCCCCCCACCATTGTCTGTATGGAGGGCTTTGATCTTTCTCTCTGACTGTCTCTCAACTAGTGCTTTGAAATCTTCAAAGTGCACAATAACTTCAGATTTGTTCCTGAGAAAATACACCCAAGTATACCGTGAAAAATCATCAATAAATGTAAGCACATACCTTGCTTTGTTGATGGGAGGATAAGGAAAAGGCCCCATGAGATCACTATGTATCATATCTAGAGGAGAGGATGCTCTGTGAGTATTGCCAGTGTCAAACTTTTCTCTAGGATTTTTGCCAAGGACACACCCTTAACAAACTCCTTTGGAGAAACTGATAGTTGGCAAGCCTTCCACCATCTCATGCTTGGTTAGCTGCTGCATATAATTGTAATTTAAGTGATCAAACCTCTCGTGCCAAATCCTACTACTATCATCAGCATGTGTAAGCAATAAGGAGAATTAAGACTCAGTAAATTCAGAAAATGTATACAATCTGGCTCCATTGTTTACCTCATTGGTTGCAATTTTGGAGCTTATATGTAGGCATATATGTTCAGTCAATCTAGAGTGAATTCCACTCTCTTTCCGGTGCCAGAATGAGTGATCTGATAAACTGAAAGCAGGTTTACCGAAAGTTTTGGAACATGAAGCACATCTTCAAAGCTTCCGTGTAAAAGCTCCACTCTACCTTTTCCGGTGACCTCAAAGGTGAGTCATCTCCCATGAGGATGGGAGGTCCTTTACATGTATCCAAAGAGGAATATACTTCCTTTGCAACAGCCATATGATGTGATGCACTAGAATCTATAATCCATGCATCAGGGGAAGAATTAATTGCAGCTAAATCATGAAAATTGTTACCTTTCTCGTGTGGCGGATCCTTAGTTTTCTTCTTCGCACCCTGATGGATGTGGTCTCGAAGGTTGTGCTTCTAAAGGATTTCTTCCATTTGGTCAATTTGTTTCTTCATGCAAGAGGATTCTGGGTGGAATCCTTTTTTACAGTAGTTGCATATGTTTCCTTTCTTCCCTTTCTCATTTCTCGAGCCGGAGGAGTCATTGAAGGGCTTGGTGTACCCTTCCTTCTTTGGATGGGAATGCGCTCTTCCCTTGTCTTTTTGCTACTGATTTTTCTGATTTGAATTAGATATGATTTTTATTATGGCTGCCATCATGCACAGCAAGTTCATGCACTTTTGGAGGTTTGATTTTCCCCATGCCAATGAGTTTATCTTGCTCAAAAGTAAGGGACTCCATGAACTTTTTGAGAGAAGGCATAGTGTAGGATTTACCTGTTGCAAGCCTTACTGAATGAAATGTAGACATAAAGATGGAATATTCCGGTCCGACATTTGACATAATAGAGAGAACTTGGCGACTCTCCTCCTTTGATTTGTTAATTCCACAACCCTTGAGTTGCAGCAATAGATCATTATATTTGGTGAAGAAGTCTTGAATTCTGTCATACTTCCGTGGATCCAATGACAGTAGCTCCACTTCGAGCAGATGTCTTTTCATCTCATCCTATTTCCCATAGAGTTCTTCAACCTTTTTCCAAATCTCATTGGGAGTATTGCAAGCAGAGAGATGAAACTACAACTCTGGAGAGATGCACATGCATATGGATCCGTGGGCCTCATCCATACGGTTGAGGTACTTGGATTTCTCTATGGCTGAAGTGGGTTCCTCTTCTACAGCCATGGTAATCCTGTACAACCCTTTTTGACGAAGGTATTGAGCCATGGTAATCCATTCGTGATAGTTGTACGGTATTAGGATCGATGCTTTGGGAAACTCCATTTTTCTATTGATCTTCGATCTCCAAGCTGTAATACCTGCAAAATAAAGTATTGGTGCGCCTTTTATCTAGCAACCTGTGGGCTCTGACACCATGTAAATGTGTTAGAAAGCTTGCACAGATGAATCTAGCTAGTAAAGGTTAAACACACAGCTTTGCAGAGAAAAAACACTAAAAGAAAATTGAAAGAACAAAAGAAAGATTCATTAGAAAATAGGTTACAATGCTCATGATATAGCATTACTAGGTGAAGATCACAAGGTAATGCACCATAGTGGTGATCAATGAGAAGACTCAACACCTACAACAAGTTTCGGAGAGAACTAGCCAGTTGCGGAGTGAAAGAAGGAGCAAATCAGGGAGTAAATCATGCAGAAGAACTAACCAGTTGCGGAGTTAAAGAAGGAGCAAATCAAGGAGTAAATCATGTAGAAGAACTAACCAATTGTGGAGTTAAAGAAGGAGAAAATCAGGGAGTAAATCATGCAGAAGGAATCTTGCATGTAGTCCCATGCTCTAACTAAGTGTCTGTATGTAGGTGTGTAGTACTTCCAACACCTTCTGTACAAACTGCCTGAATACAGGAAGCAACAATAACCTCTCACTGTCGGATCTCATTACTCCCATCACAATTGACAACAACTACTACTCAAATCTCAGAAATCAACCGGGAATTCTGCACTTCAACTGGCAGCAATACTCAGAAGACCTTTTAGGACTTAGGCAGTTCTATGGTTAATACGGTAAACATTTATCTTCTGCCCGACAGAGGCGGAGAGATTCAGAACACCTTCTTTTCGGACTTAGCCACTTCTCTGTTGCATACGAGAAACGTTAATCCTAATTCCTTCACAAGTGTAGAGATTCGAACGAATTGTTGAAAGTCTAATCGAGATCTTTAACACACAATGAGTTCTTCTATCGTTATGAGTTCTTCTATTGTGCACCACCACTTTTTAATGGTTCCGTTCTCTTCATAAATTATGTCTACATACCTATTTTCTTCATGTCATTTGATAATATCTACCATAATAGTAATTTTATACAAGTAAATGTGAAATGTAAAAGGTTCATTAACCATATACATACCGATTTTCTTCATGTCATTTGATAATATCTACCATAATAGTAATTTTATACAAGTAAATGTGAAATGTAAAAGGTTCATTAACCATATAAACATGTATTTAGATAGGTAAAGAAGTTAGTATTAAAATTTTTATTAGTAATTTAGCCTATCAACAACTTTTTCTATTAGATTTTATTAACATCTCTAATTTACTAGATTTAATGATATAAACATGTATTTAATATTAATTTTTTTATAAATATTAATATAACATGTCAACTATTTTGATTTATTAAATTTTTATTATAATATTTTTTATTTTTTATTTGAAAATGTATTAAAATAATGATAGATTGAGTTTATGAAACACTAAATAATGCTATTTGCCATGAATATTTTCAATATTTTTTTAAGCATACATCATGTACTTGATACCTTTGAGGTAAATATTTGCAGTATTTTCTAAAGCATAGATCATGCAATGTAATATCTTTGACGTCAATATTTGTAGTATTTCCTTGAGCATACATTATGTAGTGAATATCTAAAGTAATAGATATGAGTATATTTTTCTTTGTAGTAAATTGAGCGAAGATGAATATTTGTGGTGATAGATCATCTAGTGCATATTTGTAGGATACATTTTTGTATTGAATATCTAAAGTAATAGATTCATATATGTGAACATACTTTTCTTTGTAGTAAATTGAGTGAACATGAATATTGGCGGTGATTTTCTTTCTAGCGTGATAATGAATATTGATGGTGATTTTCTTTTTAGGGTGATAATTGTATTGATTTTAATTTTTCAGTGGTAAATTAAGGTTATATTTTACAATTTACTTATTGTGTTAATTATATTGTTTTCAACGATTCATAATTATATAGTTATATTATTATTATTTTTTTTGAGTTATATTTTACAATTTATTTACTGTGATAGTTATATTGTTTTTCAATTATTCATTATTAGATGGTTACATTATTTTTCTGATTTATTTTTTCTTTTTTATGTTTCTTTATATATATCAAAACTTGAATATAATAAAGAAAAAGCTAATATTTATGAATTTATATATCTTTGAAAAAAGAAAAGAAAAGAAATAAATGGAATATCAAATAGAGGTAGAAGCAGTTTTCAAGACCTATATGCTAAAGAATGGATGTTAAATTAAAGAGAATGAGAAAATAAAAACAAAATTAAAAGGTTAAAAAATTACCTGAAAAATCAAATAATAATTTTACGCTAAATATTATAAAAAATACATTATTAATTAGCTACCACAAGTACATTAAAAAATATGATTTTAATGTATAATAACACAACCAATTAACTTAAAAACTAACCCAATATATTTAATTTATTAATTTTATTTAATCTAATTTTTTTATAAACCTATCCTAATAAAATATAATATTTTTAAAATCCTTACCTTTCCGAATATCTTCCTATAACGCCTCATCCACTAAACACTCTTATCTGCCCGCTACGTTATGGGCCGACGAGTAAAATTACGAATTGAACGGATCCGTTGATATTTTAGGTTGACCGGTTTATTCTCGGTCTGTCTTCTTGCATAGAAAAGGAGTTGTCTATAATGTGATTTTTTGGAGATTTTGGTGATGAAATCTGGCGGAAAAAATTGAGGTTAAATCTTGATTTGTATTATTTAAAATAGTTTTTTAATTACATATTTGGATTCAGCAGGCTGAAAAATGCTTTGATTGTGCAAAAACTAACTATCAAACTTGCAATTCCAATATATTGCTGCCGGATTTTGACCAGAAAAACCCACTAAAAAAACTTCCAAAAAATCTCATTATAGACAACTGCAGGAAAAAATCCGGATTGTTTTTCCTACGACATTTCCGTTTGAACGTACTTTCTTTTCGGTGCCATTTATTTTAAGAATATTTCAGAAGTTGTGGTTTCTGCAAATCCTAGAACGTAATGTTGATTTTAGGTATATTTCAGAAATGCTGATTTTAAGAATATTTCAAGAATGGATAGATATGAGGTCAATAGGATACTACTAATCTAAATTTTCCATGAACTTTAGAAAAATAATGAGCGGCAGCTGATTATACTGTGACTCATAATAAACGTTCAAATATTTCGTTGAGAATTTTGATATACCCACCATTTGGTCTGAAGTCTTGACTCTCTCTGGTATTTAACTAGGTGCAAACACCATTTCCTAAGCATCTACCATGAATTCATTACAGCACTCCCTTCAGTACAAACTGCCTGAATATAGGAAGCAACGATAACTCACCATAGGATCTTATTACGCCCCTCACAATTGACACCAACTACTACTCAAATCTCAAAAACCAAACGGAAATTCTGCACTTCAACCAGCAGCAATACTAAGAACACCTTCTTTTCGGACTGAGGGACTTCTGTGACGAATACGGGACACCATGAATTTATCGTCTTCCCGGCACAAGCAGAGAGATTCAGAACATCTTCCTTGCGGACTTAACCACTTCTGTGTCGTACACGGGAAACGTTAATCTCTTTCGTGCACAAGTGCAGAGATTCGAACGATTTATTGAAAGTCTAATCGAGGTCTTTAACACACCATGAGTTCTTCTCTGGTTATGAGTTCTTCTATTGTTATTGATAAGAATAGTGGCACCTACACTTAGTCACTGGGCAGATAAATGTCATTCTCTTCACAAAAAGTCTGCATACCTATGTTCTATTTTATAAGTCATCCATGTCATTTTTTAATTTGATAATATCTACCATAAAAGTGATTGTTAATCTTTAAAAAGTAAGGTCAAATTTAAAGGGCAGAAAGTTCATTAATGATATAAACGTGTATTTAGAGATGTAAAGAAGTTAGTATAATTTTTTTTATAAATATTAAAGTAACATGTCGACATTTTTTATCTATGAATTTTATTTATTTATTAGATTTAATGATATAAACCTGATGTAAAGAAGTTAGTATTATTTTTTTTATAAATATTAATATAACAGTTTAACATATTTGATTTATTATGCTCTTTTAAAGTAATTTTTTTATTATTAAAACAATCATAATACTTAAGCTTTAGATTCAGTTTGTGGAACAATAAAAAATTTCATACATCATGTAGTTAATATATTTGAGGTGAATATTTGCACTATTTTCTAGAGCATAAATTATGTAGTGATTATTTAAAGTAATTAATTTATATATGAACATATTATTTTTACTCTAAACTGATTTAGGGTGAATATTTATGGTGATTTTGTGTTTATGGTGATTATTAGATTATTTTTTATTTTCAATTGTAAGCTAAAATTATACTCTACAATTTATTTATTGTGATAACTATATTGTTTTTGAATAATTATATTATTAATTTTTTTTCCCTTCTTATACTTCATTATATATATGTCAAAATTTGAATATCATTATATACATGTCAAACTTTGAACATCACAAAGAGAGTCTAGTGTTTATGAATATATATAGTTATTATTTTAATTGTATTGTTTTCGAATAATTATATTATTATTTTTTTTTCCTTCTTATACTTTATTATATATATGTCAAAATTTGAATATCACAAAGAAAGTTTAGTGTTTATAAATATATATAGTTATTATAAAAATAAGTGAAAGAAAAAGAATTGGAACATCAACTAGCGTTTATGAATATATATAGTTATTATAAAAATAAGAGAGGGCAAAAATTGGAACATCAAAATATGAGGCAAATTTCAAGACTTATATGAAAAAAAATAGATGCCATATTATAACCAATGGGAAAAAGTCACACGGAAAAAGAACAAAAATTTAGTACGAAGTATTATGGAAAATACATTTTTAATAAGTTAATATATTTAGATCATGAGTATAACCAAAGAGAAAGATGAAAACGCTAGTAATGATAAAAAAAAATTATAAATTCAAAAAAAAATATTTTGCGAAAGTAACGAGGGTCGGAAAAAGAATTTAACATACAAATAGGTTGATTCATGTCCTAGCAAGTTGTAATGACCATAAGAATACTCAATAAATCTCCAAGCTAGAGCATCGTAATTTGAAGTGGCCAAACTTCATAGTCTCAAAAATAGTGTGGTGGATTGTGTGATGTCTTATATTTTATTTTCTATTAAATAATTAATTTTGATCTTTTAAATAATCATAAGCTTGACTATGATCATATTTCTTTAATATTATTTCTAAACTTTTCTAAGCATAAAAACCCCATGAAACAAAAGTGATGCTAGAAGGAATATACATTTTGACAAAAATAAAGTTGATATATTTTTAATGGATTTAAGATTGTGATTTAAGAGGGCAACATAGATTACTTTTATCACACTTTTACTATAACTTTTTATATTTCTATTAATAAAGTCTCTATTGAGGCATCATATTAAAAGAATAATAAAACAACCAACTCTTAGCATGATAACATTATTTTATATGGATGCGAGGACTTGGGATGCAATATTTCTAGAAAGTTGTGGAGAAATATAGAACAAATTAAAAAGAAATTTATAACTTATATTCTCAAAATTAAATGAAAACACCCTATCCTATCATCCTCATTAAAGCAATTCATTCCCGAATTGAGAGTGTGACTAAAACTAAATATCTAATGTATAAAAAAATATTGAAAAACATGAAAGATGAGAGACTTCCTAAACTTACTTGAAACTCTATTGCTAACCACCTCCAGCGAAATGAGGGATGGAATAAAGATGTTGGATCTTAGATAGAGCATTAGGGGATAAAGGAAAAGATAATTAGGAGAATGAATATAATATGAAAAATATTATTACCTAAAATTTTAAGGAGAAATTGTGGTGTGTTAAGGAGTTAAGGAAGGGGAAAGGAAATTAAGATATTATAAAGAGGTGATCCACATAAATATTGAAAATCAAGAGTATTTCTCTATCTTGACTAATGTAAAGAAGAAAATAACACATTTTCATGAACTCTATAATGGAACTGGGCATTTTCCAATTCCCAAACCACATGGATGAAAGAGTCTCTCATCTTCTTCGCACTAAGAGGGTCAAAGATGAAATCGTTTTCTCTTAGAATATTCATTATATACAAATATTACATATAAGTTTCAAAATATTTTTTACAATACCAATTTTTTTAACATTTTAACTTAGAAAAATTATGATAATCTTAAAAGACTTTTCTTAATATTTTTAAATATAAAAATAAATTTATAAAAAAAATTTGAAAATTGGAAAAAAAAAACATTTTTGGTATGATAATCATCATCAACATTCAAATCTAAAATTGATGAAGCTCTTCCAATTAGTTTTGACTCCTTCATAGTTGGGAAAACCTACCATATCTCACTTGTCAAATCAGCAGTGAGGACAAACCATCTCTAGGTGCTAACCGAGAATCTAGGTTGGCTCATCACCATTATTCAAGGAAAACCATGTCACTAGAATTAGTGGTTCGTAAGGGGGTAGACTTTCACTCTGTGAAATACCTCTGACTCTTAGGTCATTAACATATTTCTTTATGTCGGAGAAAAACAAAATCTTAACCCAAACAAAACTATTTAAAAAAATAATTAAAACATAAATTTTATACATCCGTCTTAAAATTTATGATTTGATAAGAATATATCCAAAGAAAGACCTGTGTCCATCAGTGTTTATTTCACCAATACACTATACAGTCCACCGTATCAGAAACTTAAACTTCAAAAATACAAACAAATTAAATTCGATGATGAATGAATGCCTATCTTCCACGTAATAAATTGTATCCTCTTAAAATTATATCATCCTTTCTGTCGTCTATCCATATCAACCCATCCGTCTACCTTCCACCTAGGGTGCCTTCAAGTTATAAATTCATTAAGGTAAAATTTTTGGTAGAAACTTTATTATATGTAAGGCAAAATAAAATAAAACATATATAATATTTTTTTGATTTATTCATGTAGATAGAATGTTACAGAAATGCTTTGTTTTGGAATTTTTTGATTTATTCATACATACGTTTACAAATAAATGATAACTACTGCTTCTAATATCTTAAGCAAACTACTCTACTTTGGGAGGCGCCTATACTATAGTGTTAATATAAAATATTGCCATATCTATGTTGAACTTGTCCTCTTAGCTGCCAATGCTATCTTCCAGTTATGGTCCCTTCAAGTTATAAATTCACTAAAATACAATATTTGGTGGCAACTTTCTTATAAGTAAGACAAAATAAAATAAAACATATAATATTTTTTTGATTTATTCATTTAAATCATGTTTTTAGAATATTACATAAATGCTTTGTTTTGGAATTTTTTTGATTTATTCATTTAAATCATGTTTTTAGAATGTTACAGAAATGCTTTGTTTTCGAAATTTGTCATAGTATTCTTTTTTAATATTTTATGTGAGAAATTTTATTTTTAAATGAATAGATATTTATATTTTTTTTATTTCTAAATAAATAAAGATTAAATTAAGACAATGAGAAAGTAATTTTGACTTGTTAGAGAAGTGCTCTATGAAATTTCCTATTAAAAAAATTTCAAAACATAAATTTTATACATCCATTTTAGAATTTATGATTTGACAGGAATATATCACAAGAAAGACGGGTGTCCAAATGGCCTATCAACATTTATTTCATAAATACACTATCAAAAACCTAAACTTCAAGAATACAAGCATCAACATTTATTTCATAAATACAATATCAAAAACTTAAACTTCAAGAAAACAAGCAAATTAAATTCGATAATGAATGGATGTATGTCTTCCACGTAATAAATTGTATCCTCTTAAAATTATATCATCCTTTCTGTCGTCTATCCATATCATCCTATCCCTATCTTCTAGCTATGGTTAAACTTCAAGAAAACAAGCAAATTAAATTCGATAATGAATGGATGTATGTCTTCCACGTAATAAATTGTATCCTCTTAAAATTATATCATCCTTTCTGTCGTCTATCCATATCAACCTATCCCTCTATCTTCTAGCTATGGTCCGTTCAAGTTCTAAATTCACTAAAATACAATTTTTGGTGGCAACTTTCTTATATGTAAAACAAAATAAAATAAAACATATATAATGTTTTCTTGATTTATTCATTTAAATCATATTTTTAAAATGTTACATAAATGTTTTGTTCTGTCATTTGGTCATGGTATTGTTTCTTAGTATTTTAGCATTTCATATAAATACGTTTATTTTTAAATATATAGACATTTATATTTTTTCTTTAATCCCATGGTATTGTCTTTTAGTATTTTGGTATTGTCTTTTAATATAAAAAACGTTTATTTTTAAATAAATAGACATTTATATATTTTCATTTTTAATAAAATATAGACAATGAGAAAACCATTTACTAATTAGAAAAGTGCTATATCAAATATCCTATTCAAAAATATTTTAAAACATAAATTTTATACATCTTAGAATTTATGATTTGACAGGAATATATCAAAAGAAGGACGGATGTCCAAATGGCCGATCAGCATTTATTTCATAAATACACTATACAATCCAACATATCAGAAACTTAAACTTCAAGAATACAAGCAAATTAAATTCGATGATGAATGAAAGTCGGTATTTTACGGAATAAATTGTGTCGTCTTAAAAATATTTTAAAACATAAATTTTATACATCTCAGAATTTATGATTTGACAGGAATATATCAAAAGAAGGACGGGTGTCCAAATGCCCGCTCAGCATTTATTTCATAAATAGACTATACAATCCAACATATCAGAAACTTAAACTTCAAGAATGCAAGCAAATTAAATTCGACGATGAATGAAAGTCGGTAATTTACGTGATAAATTGTGTCCTCTTAAAATCATATCATCCTATCTATCGTCTATCCATATCCACATATCCCTCTATCTTCCAGCTATGGTCCCTTCAAGTTATAAATTCACTAAAATACAAATTTGGTGGCAACTTTATAAAATAAAATATATATAATATTTTTTTTTAAATTTAAATCGTGTTTTTAGAATGTTAGAGAAATGTTTTGTTTTGGTATTTGGTTATTGTATTGTCCCTTAGTATTTTATGCCAGAAAGTTTATTGCTAAATAAATAGCCATTTATTTATTTATAAATAAAGATTATGCGGAAAATTTAATAAAATTAAGACAATGAGAAAGTAATTCTTTGAAGGCGTTTATATATCAACCTCAAGTGGATGAGTCATAATTGAATTTTTTTGCCTCTCTGAAATTGATTTCATTCAGTTTGATCTCCTAATATTTGGCCCGCAGTGAGTCAAGTTGTCGCAGCTTGGGAGAAGAGCCATATCTGCACTCTCAGTAAAATATCCTATCTCAAATCTGAAGAAGAAAATCAAAGGTCTTGGAATCAGCGAAACAACCTTCTTTTATCTTTTTTATCATGGCCTCATGTCAATTAGAGACAGATCACTTTTTCACCAATGATTTGAAGAAAGGAGCGTATACGGAGAAGGGGCTGGTGTGGTTAAACAACATAGAGGGCCTGAAAGATGTGTTGAAACGTTGCTATCCAGAGTATTATGACATTCGCCTTGCAACCAGAAATCGATCAAAATGTGATCAATGTCTTTGTCTTTATCTTGTAGCCCCTTTGATCCTTCTGCACATGGAAAAGGAGGCGGGCACAGTTGTAGGGTATCACATGCCAACAAATAGTCAGCGTTTTGAGACCCCATTGAGTTGGAACGCTACTTGGAATTCGTGTCATAGGAATTCAGGGAGAAGGTAAAACAACCTGAGTTATAAATTGGCCACGTGTGAATGATGAAAAAGTTATTTGTTTTTAGTATTATAGTTTTAAGGTTATTTTAATGTTAGTTAGAGACCTATCTTATTAATAAAAGAAAATTAATGTACCGATGAGAGTGGTTGAGTGGTTATTATATATGTAAATTATTGTGGTGTGAGTTGAAGTATTTTTTATTTATTTCCATTGTGGTTATAAAAAGAGTTGGTGGTTCTTAAATTAGAAGTTCCGCGTCCGAAACATCAATTCTTGTGCATTAGTAATGTCAAGTTTTTTTTTATTAACTTTTGAATACATTTAGTATCCAAAACTCCATCCTAGCAACTGACAGATAACCGAAAGCGAAATATCCGATAGACAGTGGTTGGTCCATAGGATGGTTCATTACTTGATAGATCTTATCGCCGAAGCCTCGAAGAGCCAAGGTGTCAATATTGTTGATCTTGCAAAGTTCATCAACGATGGTCAGAGGTCGTTACATTTTAAATGGAGGTCAAGTGACACCTCGAATATGTGGTGGTGAAAGAGCAGTGTTTGCGAGATTTCAAAGTGGATGTGAGTGCTGATGATGACCAGACATTGATTATTCTTCTTGTTGTAATATGTAATTTTATTGTTTTCTATGTAAGCATTAAGGGAGGGTGTTGGAAGTAATGCTTCCATGTGTTGTTGTAAGTTGTCATTGTGAGTTCCCAAGCATCATCTAGAAATTATTGATTCCTATGTTAAGAGTTGGAGCTGTGTCATGTTTGAGTTATAATTTGTTGGACTCAGTGATCTAATTGTTATATATGTAATTTCCTTAGGTGATAAATAAAGAGAAATGTGTGGTTTGTATGTCTAATTGTTCTCTCTTGTCATCTCCCTAATTTTTCTAATAAAATAATTGACAAGAATTTTGATTTCCTTATTTAGGATTCCTAAGGGAAAGGATTTAGATGCACGTTGTGGAGGGTGATTGTGTATATATATGTGTGTCTGTGTGGGTGTGATTTCGTCACTGTATACATTTTTGGAAAGTAAGACTACCCGCACAAATTATTTTTTTAGAGATTATGATGATGTTTTCCATTTTGTGTATACTTGAAGGAAACAACATTGTGAGAGCCTATGATGCAAACCTTTAAAAGTTATGATAACTGCATGCATCTATTGTGAACAAGTGCAACCATGGAAATTTAAAAGTGAGGCCGACTAGAATGTTGAAACAACCAATTCTATGGCGATTTAAGTTGGTCATTATAATCTTTGCATATAGTGAGACTTGTTATAAGACTTATATGCAGTGAGAGTTGATTTAAATTTAAACAAACTAGCAAAGAATTGTGGTGGTGGCAATCCCGAGGAGGGACACATATCAATGATTGTTTAACTCCTGTAGATTTTTCGAATAAACAAAATAGGGTTTTGGTGTGAGGTTTTAATGTGCTTTATTGTTTCGGCCTGCCCTTTGTACTAGCCTTGGTTTCGCAAATGCGGTGATTTCACACCTGCTAAGGGAAACTAGGAGTTCATTCTTGTGTTCATCGTTGGTCTGGTTCGGCTCTGTGGGTGCGTTGTGCCTTTACTTGTTTCTTGTGGTGGTTTGTTAGCGTTGTGCCTTCACTTGTTCCTTGTGGTGGTTTGTTAGCGATGTGCTTTCACTTGTTCCTTGTGGTGGTTCATTTTGCTGGTTCTCGGAGGTTTCAGGTCGACTTTCAATCTACAAGTTGTTTCATTTTTTCCTTTGTTACTGCTTTGTCTCTACTCTGCTCATGGTGATTTTTTGGTGTTGGTTCTCGTGTTGATATCGCTCTGTGTAACCATAGGTTCTTTCCTTGCTACTACAATGGGCGGCTCAACAAACACTACCTCAGGTAATTTCTTGTTCCAATTTCGTTTCCGCATCTCGTTTTTTTGACTCTAACCCTCTGGCTCCTAGGTGAGCAGGTAAACTCTACTATGGCATTCTTGTTGACAGAAACCCTCTGGCGAGAGACTCGGTTCTCGTCCTCTGGTTCGGGGTCAAGCTTTTTCCAGGTAAACCCCTGCTCCTCCCTTCATTTATGTACACTCTATCACTCTGTTTTGTTTTCCCTTCTGGTTCCTTGACTACTCGTCTTGTTTTCTTTTGTGGTGGTGTGCAGGTCGTGCTTGGAGAACGCTACTCCACAGCGTCGTCCTTCGGGGTCTTCGCAAGCTTGGCAAAAAATGGGGTAGGATCACTCCATGGCTGTATTGTGGTTTTTCTTTTCTTTTCTTGCACTATCCTTAGTTGGGTATAACCCTTGGGGTTTCACTTTCTCCGTATGTTTGTATGGTTTTGTGGGTTTTCACACCCTCGCTGTTTGACTAGTCTTAGCCTGCAAATTGTTGTTTTCTTCGATGTTCGTGGGTTTCGAAACCCTCTACTGTTTTGGTTATGTAAAAGTATAATGAACTGTCAAACTTGGAAATGTAACGAATGCACAGGTGTGCTTGAATACTAAATGTAAATGTACCTTTTTTTTGTTGAGGAAGGATGTGTTATCTTTGCTGGCTTTGCCTTTGTCTCGTTCCTAGTCTCAAATGCCTTTAGTAACGAGATTTTGTCGATGTCATTCGGCCTCTTAATGAAATATTTCACTATTTTTCTTTAAAATAATGTCTGAAACATTAATGCACAGGAAAAGAAGAAATTGTCTTGCTTTCTTAATGACAGGTTCTAAATTCATTTGCTTTCATAGATATTCAAGAAAAAATTGTAATTTCAAATTCTATGTCCTTTCTTCTCTCTGGATGGCAACCCCTCTCATGAGGATCTAGTTTTTCTTTTTAATGCCTTACTATCAGTTTCTTATAGTTGAGGAATTGTTCGTCAACTACCTTTCAGTTATCTAATAATTTCTTTAAACATACTCTTAACTAATCATACTTTATCTGCTTGCTAAATTTTTAAAGGATAATGGCTGTATCATCCTTAACTTAAGTAAAACAAAAAATAAAACAAAATTCGAAATGTTTTCCTTCCTTTCCAGTAAAAATAAAAAACCATTTCCAGTTGTCGCCTTTTCAGTCGGATGCTCCTGCATCAGGCTCTCGGGGTAAATTAAACTCATGGCTCTTGTCCATGAGCTCTTCAATAGAGTACCTGGCGCTTTGAATCTCGCCAACATCTAACCAAGAACTATCTTCAATAGGATGGCCCTTCCACTTGACTAAGTAACACAAATATTCTTTTCTTCGAGTCCGTCTGGGCACCTGGGTGTCTAGGATTTGTTCGATCACTAAAGGCTTTGCTGGGGGCATCTATTTAATCCAAGAATCGTTCTCATTCTGGGTATCCCATTTTCGTCTTTCCGAACTGTCTTCTTCATTTGCTGCAATGTATGGGTACAGATCTGCCACATTAAAAATAGGTGAGATTCCTATACCTGGAGTTAACTGCAACTCATAAGCATTTGCAGAAAACTTTTGAAGAATCCTGCAAGGTCCAATTTTCTTCCATTTTAACTTATTGTATTCGCCCTTAGGAAACCTCTCCTTGCATACTGGTGCACTAATACTAGGTCCCCTACGTTCAATTGTACCTCCGCCTTTTCAAATCTGCTTTCTGTTTGTATCTTTGGCTGTTGTCTTGTAATTTTAATTTTACTGTTCATGAAGATCGTTGATTGCCTTTACGAAATCTTCACCATCAACACTCCTGCACTCCAACTGACCCAAATCCCACAACTCATGTACTCCACGTGGGTGCATTCCGTATAGGATCTGGAAAGTACTACTACCCATGTTTCTGTTGGGCGAATCATTATAAGCAAATTCCGCTTGTGCAAGTACACGATCCCACTGTCGAGAATTTTCACCAACCAGACTCCTTAATAGATTTCCCAGACTTTGGTTCACCACTTCGGTTTGCCCATCGGTCTGCGGATGATAAGCTGAGCTGAAGTTCAGTTTGGTGTCTAACTTTTTCATAAGGTCCGCCAAAAATGACCTATAAACTTTACATCTCGGTCCAAAATAATAGATTTCGGCAAGCCATGTAATCTGACTATCTCTGTGATGAACAAGTGTGCTACATGTGTGGCATCACTGGTTTTCCTGCATGGAATAAAATGTGGCATTTTGGTGAAATGATCCACCACCACCATGATGGAATCGAATCCCCGTTGTGTCTTCGTGAGACTTAAGACAAATTCTAAACTACTGAGTCCCATGGTTTGTTTGGAATAGGTAAGGGCATATACAACCCTATGTTTTGGCCGTGTCCCTTTGCAAGTTGACACACTTTGCATCTAGTCACAAACCTATGTACATCTCTACGCATCTTCGGCCAATAGTAAAAGTGGCTCAACTGATCCAAGGTCTTGTCTATGACAAAATGTCTGGCTAAACCTCCATTATGCTTTTCCTGGATTAAGTTCTCTCTCATAGAACATTCCGAGATACACAACTGCCCTCCTTTGAACAACAACCCTTCTTGCATATTATAGTCTAGCCATGAATTGTTATCTCTCAACAATAGATTTTGGCAAGCTTCATAGGCTTCCTTAAAATTTGCACCTATTTCATACAAGTCCTTAAGATGTTCGAATCCTAATACTTGTATCATACTTTCCTGTAGGATCAAATTCCTCCTACTTAATGCATTTGCCACTTTGTTGGCTTGACTGTTGATGTGTTTCAACATAAATGTAAAACTCTGCAATTACTCCACCCACTTCGCATGTTATGGTTCAACTTATGCTGTTGCATAATATAATGTAATACAGAATTGTCTGAAAATAAGACAAATTCAATGGCCAGTAGATAATGCCTCCATTGCTTTAGCACTTCGACCATTGCATAAAATTATTTGTCATAAGACATGTACTTCTGCCTAATTTCA